>CM061552.1:191884000-192517750 GCA_030864225.1 Capsicum baccatum var. pendulum
TGTCTCTCCTTCTTTCATTGTGAAGGTTTCATATTGGATAGTCAGCATGTCAACTTTGAAACCCTTCACATCAATGGTTCCTTCATGAGCTGTCTTTAAGCTGTCCCAGATTTCCTTAGCTATTTCACAATATAAAATCATGTTGTATTCATCTAGTCTTGATAGTGTACACGCAAGTGTACGTGGGCTACTAAGTAGTAAAGTGGCCTTCAAGAAGCCAAGTATCGATCCCATAGGGACTTGATCTCACAAATATCTGATTGTAGTTCACAATCTGGATTTTATTGATGCAAGAAAATTAAAAAGAGAGTTTGGAAATTGTAACTCAGAATTAAAGTAAATAATGCTTAAATAAGAGTCTTGAAATAATCAATGGAGTAAATCCCCAGGGTTAAAGTTCTTCGAACTATAATACTATGTTATTAAAGTTCATTCATTAATTTTCTTATCTTGGTTGTTTATTCATAGGGTTAATTGCGTGATCATGGTCTCCGAGCTCTAATCATTTACCTAATATGGACATTACAACTACATCGTTGAACAGGGACGTAATAATCCAATTAAGTATTTGAAATCTATCATCCTATGCTTGAATCAAGTAAGGCATCTAAGTACATCCATGTTCTAGACGCTAATTCAAATTCTTTATTTCATCAAAGAATAAAAATCATACTTTGTTGATTCCCACATTCTATCTCCCTATTCCCACTCCCAATATCACAAGGGTGACAATATGTGTATTTTCTAGGTGATCAATCCATCAAATATTTAAATGAATAATAAATGAACAACCAATAATGATAAGCAAATCAAACAAAATTAATACAAAACAATCGTGCTCATGTTCTTGGCTTTAACCCCGAGAGTGAGTTTTTAGCCACTCATATCCATAATCAACATCCAATTAATTATATGAATGATTAAAACCATAAAAGAAAGACAAATTAAAGAAATAAAAACCTAAAAATAAGTTGTGGTAGCCTTTAATGTTGTTCCAATCGATCTAGGGGTTCCAATATATTTAAAACGTGATTTAACACGTTATATTTATAGTAAACAAGTCATAAACTGAATAGGATTGGGTTTACACGCCATCCTCCTTCATATGGGAACTTTTTCTGCTTTTTATGGTCATCAAATTGCGGTGACATACCAATCACCATAGGACCACGACGCGGCGTAATCACACCAAGATTCTGGAATTTGACAAACACTGATTCACTTTTCACCGTGATGCAGTGGCTCCTTACCTCTATTACTTCTGCAATGTGGTGGACCACCATTTTTGGCCCATTTTGAATCTAATGTTGGGTCTCACACGTCCCAGTAAAACTCCATGCACCCTCACTTGCCTAAGACATTCGGGTGTCCAAATTGTGCGAAATTATTGTATTGTGCTTCTGTGATCCATTCCAAGCACTTTTGAGTTTCTTACACTTGATTTGAAGCTTATGTATCCTTCATATATCATAATAGTCAATTCATCAAGAATTATGTAGGATTAATCACCACAATTTAGAGCTCAAAACAACACAACATCCTCGATGGTGAACTAGAAAAATGAGCTTAAGCATAGGCTTCATCCACTTTGATCTCTAACTTATTGGTTTGACTCTTGTTTTGATACAATTGACCGTTGAACACTTTCAACAAGTTGTTTCATATATAAATACACAACAAAAACTTTATGAACTCATTAAAAACATTAGAACCTAACATGATAGACTAGACAAACACCTATCTTAAGCTAGTCACCCTATTTTTCACAGTTGAATTCTAAATGATCAATTTGAATCAAAACTCATGTGAAACACCATTAAACATTGTAAACGCATACATGGACACTTATATGCACATTTATATCATTATACATATATTAAGCACATGAATTGTCCTCAAAATAAGTCTAAATAGGACAGAAAAATAGCGCTAGAATGCATAAATACACCCAACATCACCACCCCACACAGAAAGCTTTTTCATCCTCGAACAACTCTTAACTGTAAGCATCATGAGCTGAAGGTACTCCAAACTTATACTACAGGAAAAAAATTTAAGCTAGCACTACAATGATTACACAGAATGCAAGTTTACAAACTAAGCATGTTATACACAATTGAAAGCTCAAGAATCCTACTTCAAAACATCCTAGCCTCAAGAATGGACTCTACAAGTGGAATACTCATGCATATTTCCAAATTAAAGACATCATAAAAATCATCCATATTCATCAAACATGTTCCCCTCACAACGATAGAGTTACCCATAATCACTCAAAATAATGAAAATTTAGAACACAATGGGTATACAAATTAATTTACGCTCATTCTCACAACGAATTCACAAGTTACACTAAATGAACCACAGGATTTCCCTTAGTGACATACTCCACTAATATCAGAGTATTAAATTTAGGATTAAATAGGTCTTTCCTTGGTTGTAATATAGGCACCAATCTCTAATAACCCAATTACACCATTTTTGTCTACCTCATTCTTTTATTTTGCCCTATCTTTTTTACGCATTTTAACAAACACGTGTTGGGCGTATTGTTTATTCCATCATGATTCAATTTTTCTCATTTCTTAAAATCATGGAAATATTTATAACAGCATTTATATCACTCCCAACCACCACACATAAAATATAAACACCAATAACTATTACCTTGGGGCATCAATTTCACCTCTTTCCTTCTTATTTCTCAAACTCCTTAATTATTTTTTATTTAAAGAACCTAGAAGATTTTGGATCAAATTAAGGTCTATCAAAGAAGGGATTTGGATACTTATAAGGCTACCAAAGAAGAATCTAAAGACTCAATGGGGCTGACTAAGATTAAGCACAAAAGGTAGGGGAAAAAGAAGGTAAAAACAAGGTTATCAAAGAAATGCCTATATCATCTCCTAAACCCACACTCTTTATTTTCATTTATATACATACTGTGAAAGTTCTAGTCATCACATGCAACAAGGAATATACAAAAATCTTACATCACACATGGAACATACTCAACTCACATAGGATCATCATACACTCTTAACCAACAATAACATGAATTCAAGTTTAAGCCAATAAGTACAAGAGACACAAACATGAGTCTAAGAGTCTCAAAAGTAGAAATTCACTCAATCAACATGGTTTTACCAAAAAAACACTTGCACCAACTTAAATATCTTACACAAAAAATTTAAATTGAGTCAAAAATTGGAATTTCCCCACCCCATACTTAAAAATTATCTTTGTCCCCAAAGTGAACTTAAAATTAAGAGATAGAAATATTCCCTGAGTCCTCTAGGCCTAGATACTAGCACCTTTTACATAAAGAGGGTCTTGGAAACCCACACTCAGTTTTTGTCATACTTCTTCGCTCAGGTTTTTTGTATTCAGACTTTTTATTAACCTGTGACTCAATCAAAAACAAAAGCTACATAAAATAAAAAATAAAAACTAAAAGTAAAACATATCAACTTAACTTGTGTTGCCTCCTAAGAAGCGCCTGATTTAGCGTTGCTGCACGACCTAACTCAACTTAACCAACTTACTTCATCTTTTTACTCATCTTCGGAAGCCATTTTCTTTTTTATTTATAACCTCTTGAGTTTGCACTCTCAAGGTCAACATCTTATCCAATTTTAACCTTCATAATGTTGGGAATTTGTGTTTTCGTCTCTGGCCGCTCAATAAAGGCGTTCGTAGAGGTTTTTCGCGCACTAGCCACCACACAACTTATCCCTTTCAATAATAGAAATCATGCACAAGTCTCTATAGTGGGATAGTGTGTTAAGAGGCTGGTACACTTTGATAATTGCCTCTTCATCCTTCAACCTCATTTTTAGCGTACCTTCTCTTACATCAATTAGCGCTCCACTCGTAGCCAAAAATGGATACCCCTAGATAATTGGTACCTATTCATCTACCTGAAAATCTTACACAATAAAGTTAGTACGAATTACAAATTTACCAACATTTATGAGGAAATCCTCAATTATTCCTTTTGGATGGGCTATGGACCCATCTACCAACCATAATCGCAAAGAGGTAGTTCTAGGCTTTCCTAAGCCTAATGTCTTGAACAATGATAGGGGCATCGAAATAATGCTTTCCCCTAAGTCATTCAATGTGTGGAACACTCACTACTCTAAATTTGAATATGAAGGGTTAATTTTCCCGTATCCTCAAGCTTGTAACACATTTTTTTTTGTCATTACAGTGCTATACTCTTCAGCGAGTGCTATTTCCTCCACATCCTATAATTTTCCCTTAATAGAAGCCACATTCTTCAAGTACTTAGCGTACTTGGGCATACCCTTCTAAACATCTAACAAAGGTAAGTTAATGTAAAGCTCTCTGAATGTGTCAAAGAACCTCTTAAAACATGCATCCTCCTTCGCTTTTCTGTCTCTGAGGGAAGAAAAGTGGTGGTATCTACTTCTTCTCTTCTATAGTGACTTTTTCTATCAAGTACTTAGACTTTCTCGATTTTGTAGCAACTTTGTCATTTACCTGTGGGGGAGTCAAATCTGCATCTACCTCCTTAGTTACCTCTGGATGTTTTCCTTGAAGCTGTTTACCACTTCTCAAATTTATTTCTATAACTTGTTTTGGATTTTCTTTATCTGCTGGCAAACCACCTTGAGGCCTATTCAATTATTATTGTAACTGCCACTACCGCAACTCTAAGCTTCTCTGGGTCGCTTTCTAATTTGTTAATTTTGCTTGTTAATTTTTCATAACCATAGCCATTTGTGGTTGACCAGATAAGATTTATTTCATCATCTCTTTAATGTTGCTAGTTGAATAATTTAGTGAAGCATGTGGTTGCCGAATTTGTTATGGTTATGCATTCCATTGCCGAGTCTACCACTTCATATTTTGGGAATTACCATAATTTGGCCTTTGAGCATTGCCTACATACATTACTGATTCTGAATTTAAAGCACATATGGCCGTAGAATGGACACTATTTCCACATACCTCACACCAACCACTAGTTTGATAAACTACATTGACTATTGTGGTAGGATGTGGAGCTCCCAATTTTAGGCTGCCGAACTAAGTGTTTATCATAGTTTGTAATGCCACAACCTGAGCTGATAAAGCGGTGTATTGGTATAACTCCAACAAACCTGCAACTTTCTTTGTGGAACTCCTAGAATCACTATACCACTCTGGATTTTCTTGTTCAATGCGATTCAATAAGGAGTATTGCTCATCATACGTTAAGTCCAACGCTTGACCACCTCTGGCTGAATCTAGCAAAATTTTTGTATTATGGTCAAGAGTTTCTAAAAAAGTAAGCGCAACTACCTTTTTAGACTGTTGATGACTTGGAAAGTCACTAAGAAGTGCCTTGAAATGCTCGAAAGCATGTAGAGGTTCTCATTTGGCCTTTGTTTAAATCTAACTATCTCACTACGAAGTTTTGCAGTCTTGCCAGAAGAGAAGAAACTGATAAGGAACTTTTTAGCCAAGTCATCCTGTGATGTAATTGAATTCACTGGCTCAAAATTCAACCACTTTTTAGCTTTCTTAATAAGTGAATAAGGGAAAAGTGTCATCCTCACATAATCAACATTCACATCAGCCAAAATTAATGGTCAGAGAGCTTAGTAAAATTCTGCAAGTGGACCTGAGGATCTTTATGTGACAGCCTTGTGAACTATCCACTACTTATCAAAAGTTGCCCCATATTGTTTTTGAGATCGAACCTCCTTACAAAAGATGATTTCTGAAAAGGTAAGGTCAGATTTATTGGAAGTGGGATTGCCACTTCCCGGACTATCCTACATGTTGCTTGTTCTTCAGCCATAGGAATAAGATTTTCTTGACCTTCTTCAATTTTAGGAATATAAGGGAGAAATATTTCTTCTCTCCTTCTTTGATGGAAACTTTTATCGGGTTTGGGTTTTGAGTCAACCAACTCTCGATCCCTTGTCAGCTTACTAGTTTGTACCTATTTCCAACAAATTCAAAAATAAAGACCAGGCGTAAAAATACCAAAAAATCTAAAAGTAAAACTAAAAGTAAATAGTTGCTAATTTTTAAGTCCCCGGGAACGGTACAAAAAACATGACAGCGCACAAGCATACGCGCAAGTGTATGTGGTCTACCAAGTAGTAAAGTGGCCTTCAAGAAGCCAAGTATCGATCCCACCGGGACTTGATCTCACAACTATTTGATTCTAATTCACAATTTATATTTAATTGATGCAAGCGTAACCAAAAAGAGAGTTTAAAAATTACAATTTGGAATTTAAGTAAATAATGCTTAAATAAAAGTCTTGAAACAATCAATGGATAAAGACCAAGGTTAAAGAACTTCAAAAAATCATACTATGTTATTGAAGTTCATTCATTAACTTGCTTATCTGGGTAGCTGATTCATAGGGTTGATTGTGTGGTTATGGTCTCCCGACATCTAATCATTTACCTAATATGGTCATTACAACTACATCGTTGAGCAGGGATGCAATAATCAAATTAAGTCCTTGAAAAATATCATCCTATGTTTGAATCAAGTAAGGCATCTAAGTACATCCCTGTCCTAGACACTAATTCAAATTCTTTACTTCATAAAAGAATAAAAATCATACTTTGTTTATTCCCACGTTCTATCTCCCTATTCCCTCTTCCGAGATCACAAGGGTGAAAATATGTGTATTTTTAGGGTGATCAATCCATCAAATAGTTAAATCAAGAATAACCAAACAGCCAATAATGATAAGAAAATCAAACAAAATTAGTACAAAACAATCGTACTCATGTTCTTGGCTTTAACCCCGAAAAGGGAGTTTTTAGCCACTCATAGCCATAATCAACATCCAATTAATTGTATGAATGATTAAAACCATAAAATAAAGCTAAATTAAAGAAATAAAAACCCAAAATGAATTTGTGGTAGCCTCTATTGTTTTTTTAATCTATCTAGGGGTTCCACGATGTTTAAAATATGATTTAACACATTATATTTGTAGTAAACAAGTCAAAAATTGAATAGGATTAGATTTACATGTCATCCTCCTTCATCTTGTCACTTCTTCCACTTTTTATGGTCATCGCATTGTGGTAAGATGCCAATCGCTATAGGAACACAATGCAGTGTAATCGCGCTGATATTTTGGAATTTTACGAATGTTGATTGACTTTTTACCTCGACACAGTGGCTCCTTCATCGATATTACTACCACGACGTGGTGTGTCACTATTTTGGACACCTTAAAAATCTAATGGAGGGTCAAACGCTCCCTAGTGTTTCTCCATGCACCATCACTCTCCCAAGATATTTCAGGTGTCCAAATTGCACAAAATTGTTGTATTATGCTTTTGTGATCCCATTAAAGCCTTTTTGAGTTTTTTACACTTGATTTGAAGCTTGTATATCCTTAATATATAATCATAGTCCATTCAAAAATATCCTATAGAATTAATAACAACAATATAGAGCTTAAAACAACACAACATCCTCGATGGTGAACTAGTAAAACGAGCTAAGCGTAGGCTTCATTTACTCTGATCTCTAACTTATTGTTTTTACTCTTGTTTTGATCCAATTTACCCTTGACCATTGTCAACAAGTTGTTTCACATATCAATACACAATAACAACCTTATTAAATCATTAAAAACATTTGAACCTAACATGATAGACTAGACAAACACCTAGCTTAAGCTAGTCACACTAGTTTTCTCGGTTGAACTCTAAATAATCAACTTCAATCAAAACTCATGTGAAACACCATTAAAAATTTTAAACACATAAACATACACTAAGATGCATATTTATATCATGATCCATACAGTAAGCACATGAATTATCCTCAAAACAAGTCTAAATAGGCTAGAAAAGTAGCGCTAGAATGCATAAATACACCTAACATTAGGTCTTATGCAATAGACAAGTAATTTCTTTGCCTGGCAGTTCTTCTTAATTATTTTCATGTCTTCTTCATTGAATTCCCTCCTACTTTGGAAAACTATTTTAGTAAGATCTCTTTCTTTGACTTCTCTTATAGGTACATGAGGACCATCATAATAATGTCCATTAGCTCACTATCCTCATCCATAATGAAGTCAAACATTCTTGTTTTCCACCACCCATAGTATAGTCTATTGAATATTGGTGGTCTTATGGTTGATTTCCCTTCTTCCAGGTTAGATAGAGTAACTATGCTAACCAATACACTCTAGGTATAAATCCTTTAGAGTGACCTTGCTTTGATGACAATTTTTGAACCTTCGGGGGTTACACCACACAGTGAGGGACCTGGTCCATTAGAGGTAATCATAGGAAATCAAATAATATAGTGCAGGAAAAATAAAGATAGTACAGGAAAGAAACAACATGCAATATTTAACCTGGAAACCTCCTTGCTCAAGGGAGGAAAAACAACACATTGCCCTTACAAGAACCAATAAAATCCACTGTAATCAAACTCTTGATTATAGGCTCGATTTTAGCATAACTCTAGGATCCTTTCACTTGTAATAACTCTATGACAAGCTCATCTTCGTAACTCAGCCAAGGACCCTCTACACTAATTAACTAGTCAGTATCAAACTTAGGCCACTCTACCTAAGCAATTTTGAAAAACTACAAAGCAAGACATCACTCTTAAAGTATGTGTAATTCTTTTATAAATAGTCAATCAAGAACAATCACTCACTCTTTAAGCATACTACAAAGTTAAGAATATGAGAAATGCTTGAGAGATCTTGAAATAGAATTTTTACTTTCTATCTTCACTCTTTAGATTATTGCAATAACTAATTGATAAAGAAGAATCTTCTTCCTTTTATAATTGGGTGACGATTAGGGCTAAAATATCATTGGACAAGGTGTCCTATGCAATACAAGCAGCACCTGCAAGTTTGTTACATAAGAGGATAAAACTATGCAGACACATGTGCTAGCTGTATTATACCATACACATGCAGAGACATGGTCCATTGAAGTTAGATTCTTATCATCAAAAATACATATAGCATCTTGAAACCACCTTATATTCCCATGATTTATAGTCACAACTCCTGGGTCCAAGTGATGACTCAACCCACAAGTTGTGAGTTATTGTCGACCCATTTTCCTACACCTTTTAGAATAGGTTTTATTTTGTATCTATAAATACTTCTATGATGTTATTATCAGGTTATTCACTTTATACACTTTATAAATTATTTTATGTTTTGAGATACATTATTGATCTTGGGATTATTTATATTGGTTTTTATGGTTTACAATCAAGTTTAGATTTTTGATTGTCATCTTATTCTTTGCAAGTTAAACATTATTCTTTCACCTATGAAATCTGCAATTGTTCTTACAATCATGAGTAGCTAAACCCTATAACTAGGGTTTTCATAACCATGATGAATTAACAAATTAGGTGACTTGCAAAGTCATTCTAGATTTGTTTTATTGCATTTATTGTTATTTTCTTTGGTTTTATTGCTTTATTGATGGGTGCAAATCTTAAGAACTATCCAGTATAATATTCTTGCTCAAGATAAAGAGGGGTAGAGATTGGTAAAAGGAAATAACAATATTAATTTGAATCTACCAACCTTAATCTAATTAAATTGAGTCATAACTAGGTTAGTTAATCTGAAATCATAAAACAAGGGTTAGATTTTGCATGCAAGGAATTGGTATATTTTGATAATCATGAATAATTTATCGAATTATGAAGTAATGAGGAATACAATTCTAGTTCTCGTGCCATATTGATCGCAACCCAAATTAACCAACAATCATTACTATTACTCTTATTGTTACAAAATTGCCTTTTTTTTAAGTAATTTCAAATTCCCTTAGTATTCTCTTAATAGATTTTTTATCTGTTGCTCATAGGTTCGATTGCAACCTATTTATATTCTATATTTTATTCACTAACCTCTTTATACTTTCTCAGAATTATAATTTAGGACATGTCAAATTTTGGCACCGTTGATAAGGAATACAATAATAAATAAATTGATGAAGTTTTCAAATTGTTTGTATTATTTGTTGATTGTTTTCTACTATATCTAGGGCACACGCTAATGTATTCCAATTACTCAGAGTCATGAAAATCCCCTGATTCTATCTTATCCTTAGCTTAAAAGAACTATACGGCCAAATCATTAAATGGAGGGAGAATGGTTCATGGTCAAGGTGCCCTGCTTAAAGGTGTTCATGATACTGCAGCAGCATTGAATCGACCATCTCAACATGGTATTCAAGAAATTGTATAGTAAGTCAGTACATACTTGATGGATGAGAAAATTGATAGGCAAGTATTTGCCTATAAAGCAACTAGGGAAGAAAAGTGTAAGACCCCACAAAATCCTAAGCATAATTCAGTTTGTTAATGCTAGAAAAAAGGGTCCCAGACTTAGAAATTTCAATTAAGTGTTTGCACTTAGAACTTATTTTGCCTTCATAAGTTGGCGATAATGTCAATTTCTAGGTTGGTTCATGTTCAGGAAGTTCAATAGGTTTTAATTAATAAGTTTTAGAATTTTTGAACATCATTTGAGGCACGTTTGAAAATCCAAATTAGTGGATTGATGCAATCTCAACACGCCATGTTTCCTATCACATCAATAAATATTTTCCTTACCTCCCAGTGTCAAATTTCAGTGAGCCAATGCAAACTCGACGTATCGCACCGGCCATCGTGTTGACTCTATCAATGCGGCACATCGGTTTATGCATTGCTGGGTATATTTTTTAGTAATTAAAAATCTATATCCTGAAGGGTAATTAGGTCATTTTCCCACATTATTCAATCGTAAAAACACGAAATTAAGTCATTCCTAGGGAAAAATTCATTCATTCATCACAAAGTGCTCTCAAGAACAAACCCTAGGGCCATTGATTTCAAATTCAAAACTCAAGAACTTACTATCAACATTCATTAATTCAAGTACCAAGGTATGTGAAGTATTCATCCAAGGGTTTCCTTCCACCCTTGGAGTTCAAGAAATTATTTTAAACTATAAGTTAATTAATTTCATAGATTTCATGTTGGATTTGAATGTAATCTAGATTATGATGTCAAATGGGTTTTCAATTCCATGAATTATCACAAATTTCATGAAAACTAGTTAGTATGGATTGAATTATATGAACTTCATGTTGAACTATCGAATTGCAAGTTGAATGTAGTATCCATGATAGTATTACATGTTTATTGATATATGGAATGCCCATGCTCCCCAAGTGTTTGTCAAAATACTTATGTGAATTAACTAGTGCAAGAATTATGTGATTTCATTCATGCACAAGCCCATGTCTATCAAGTGTTTGACAAAAATGTCTAAATGAATGCATTATTATGCATTATTGGTAAGAAAGTACTATTACGCTATTAAAATCATGTTGTGTTTTACTATTCATGCTATCGAGTCCTGGGGGTATTCTATACCCGATAAATCTAGCTATTTACCTAGAGCTACAGTAGTTACAGAATAGTATAATTAGTGTCATGAATAGTAGTACTCCGTAATCAGTCCCATTTCCAGTTCAGTATTCAATTCAGACCTCAAGTAAACCCAGTCAGTTAATAGAACTCAGTAGTATTCCGTCAGTCAATGGAACCCAGTGAACTCAGTTTAATTAGACAATATGATCAGTAATAGTTTAGTCAAGCCTATTGTAGTTTAGATATCAGTTCAGTGTCTATTCAGTTGGGAGTAGGATTCAGCATCGAGAGTGTGCAGGGATGACGGCTTCCTTGTCAGATAGGTATAGTCATTAGTAGCAGCCCCTGTACTCTTAAATTATGTAGCCAGCGTAGGATATAAGAATTCACCCATCAGTTTAGGCTTGGCTTTCTCATAGCGGTCACCCTTTAGTTATGGCTTGACACCCTAATTCCTTCAAGATAATATAGTACATCAGCATAGTTGATCCATACAAGTCAATACCCGTGGCATGGTATTGATACCCTTCCAATTGGGGTTATAGATTGGGCCCTAATACATTTGGAGAGGGGCATGTAAGTTAGATGACTACCTCCCACAACTTTAGTTTTAGTTTTAGCCTTAGTACAACACTCAGTTTAGTTTTACAAATTTAGGACTATCAGACACAGTCATCCAGCTCAGTGTAGAACTCAGATCAGTTCTTCAAAATTTTAACTATCACAAATAGTCATTTAGCTATCAGTAATATAGTATCAGTAAAACTCAAATATTAGTTAATCAATATTCAATACTTAGTATCCATCATTATCATGACCTCAGTTACAGTTTATGTATTCATGCATGTACTCTCATTCGGTTATGTTCATGTTACTCAGCCAGTTATTGTTCATGCATATGAACCCATGCATATCATCCTACCTCACTTATCATACCAGTATATTCAGAGTACTGACGTATACTTTTTTTAATGCTATGATGTCTTATATCATAGGTTCAGACGCACGGGCTCCTGACATCTTTAGAAACTAGCCTATCAGTAATAGACTTAGGGGAGAGTCCTCATAGTTCGAGGACAAAGTTATTATTTTAGTTTATCAGTAGTTCATTTAGTTGGGGGCTTATCCCATGAACTCCATAGTCAAATAGTTAAAATCTTTCAGACTAGAGTACTTTAGACAGATATTTTTAGTTTTTCAGTATTCATTTATTAGTAATTGTTTTTAGTTATGAACCTTATGGCGAGTTCATCCTAACTTCCATATTTATTTTAGATATATATTTGTTGCTACTACAAAACTGTTATTATTCAGTGCTCACAACAGGTACTAGCCATGGGTTAGCTGGTGGTTCTTCAGGGTCTTTAGCACCAATTAGCATCCAAGGTATAGACTCGGGGCATTATAAACTTGGTATCAGAGCCTAAGGTTCAATAAAGTCCTATGGAGTCTTAAATTCATATCAAGTAGAGTCTTGCGCTTGGGTGTGTAGCGCCCCACACTTATGGACAGGAGGCTACGAGATGTTTTAGAAAAATTTTCCCTTATTTAAGTATTTATGTCGTGTGAGTGAGCATAAGCTTAAATTAAACTCTCAGTATAATCCTTTTCTTTCTTTCATTTATAGAACATGCCTCCTAAGAAGAACGAAAGAAGAACAGAAAATTAGCCAGCCCCTAAGCCCATTCAGGAAGATCCTCTGGAGAAGCATGTCTCCTATACAGAATTCAGGGTTGTATTTACCACTCTAGCCAATTCAGTAGCTTTCTAAAATGAACGGCCAGCTGATGTTCTGGCCAACCCAGTGGGCAATACTACTACAGCTAGAATTTAGGACTTTACCTGAATGAACCCTCCATTATTTACTGGGTCTAAGTCAGATGAGGACCTATAGGAATTCCTTGATCAAGTGAAAAAATTTACAGATATTATGAGGGAAATAGCTAATAAGAGTTCTGAGTTGGTTGTATATCAGTTATAGGATGTGTCTCACTCATGATTCAAGTAGTAGAAGGCAAAGAAGGTCACAAATAAAGGGCCCATAGAATGGGGGGATTTTCCCATTGCTTTCCTTGATAGGTTCTTCCCACTGGAGTTAGGGAAAGCTAAGGTTTTAGAGTTTATAAATTTGAACCAGAGTAATATGACAGTATAAGAGTATTCACTTAAGTTTACTCAGTTATACAGATACGCCCCTCACATGGTAGCAGATAGTAAATCTAAGATGAGTAAGTTTATTTCAAGTGTGTCTAACAATATTGTAAAGAAGTATCAGACCGCAATGCTGATTAAGGAGATGAACATATCCAGGATTATGGTCCATGCTCAACAAATAGAAGAGGCTAAGAATAAGGAGAAGAAAAGAGAGAACAAAAGAGCTAGAGCAGGTAGTTTCAACTTTGCTCAACCTAGGTCAGAAAGAGGTAACCATCCTCAGTTTTATAAGAGTTCTTCATCCCCAGAACCCTCTTTATCTAGTTCCCCAATACCCAAATTCAAAAATGATAATAGGGGTAGTTCACTAGTCTCTAAGGCCCAAGGTAGTGTAAAAAGTGCATGTATAAATCCTTTAAGTCACAAATATAAAAGACACCATCAGGGTGAGTGTAGAGATGGAAGTGATGTGTGCTTTATTTATGGTAAGCCAGGCCATTGGATTTGGGAGTGTTGGGTAGTTTTTCAGAAAGGTATGGAGTTTCGCCAACAGGGCTATTCCCATCAGTAGTTAGTTTCAACCTATCACCCAACTCAACAGGGTTCCACTTCCAGTGCTACCAGTAGTCAACATCCAAATACATTATACGTGCTTCAATCCCAACAACATCAGGAAAGTTCTCTTGATGTGGTCACTGTTACGTTAATAGTTTTCATTTACATGTTTATGCATTACTAGATCTAAGAGCTTATTTGTCCTTTGTGACTTCTTATATAGCTGTTGACTTTGGAGTATATCCCTAAATCATAGAAGATCCCTTTTTTGTCTCTACCCTAGTGGGTATATAGGAACTGTTCGGTTATGGTATCTCAGCAAGTTACTTCAATATACTTATTAGAATTAGAGATGATAGATTTTGATGTTATTCTCAGCATGAAATAGCTCCATTCATGTTATGCTTCAGTTGACTGTAGAAATAGACATATCCAATTTCAGTTTCTGAATGAACCTGTCCTAGAGTAGAGGGGTAGTACTTCAACACTTAGGGGTTAGCTTATTTCTTACCTTAGCACGAGGAGAATGATATCTAAAAGATATCTCTATAATCTTGTTCAAGTTTAGGACTCTAGTTCAAATACCCCTAATCTTGAATTAATGTCAGTAGTATGTGAATTCCCAGATGTGTTTCCCAAAAATCTTCCCAGAGTTCCTCTCTAAAGGGAAATTGACTTTAGAATCGACCTTCTTCCAGATACTTCTCCCATCTCTATATTGCCATATATAATGGCTCCAAAAAAAGTCAAGGAGTTGCAAGAATAGTTGAAAGATCTCCTAGATAAGGGATTCATCAGACCTAGTGTATCCCCGTGGGGTACACCAGTTCTATTTGTGCATAAGGAAGATGGTTCAATCAGAATGTGTATTAACTACCATCAGCTAAATAAAACCACAGTCAAGAACAAGAATCCACTTCCTAGAATTTATGAATTGTTTGACCAACTTCAGGGTGCCAGTTACTTTCCTAAGATAGACCACAGATCAAGCTATCATCAGCTCAGAGTCAGAGAACGTGACATTCTGTAAATAGCCTTAAGAACTCGATATGGTTACTTCAAATTCTTAGTCATGTCATTTGTTCTTACTAATGCCCCAGCAGCTTTCATAGACTTGATAAATCGTGTGTTCAAGTAGTACTTGGAAATATTCATCATAGTCTTCACAGATGACATTCTTGTCTAATCCTGCACTTAGCATGATCATATAGACCATCTCAGAATAGTATTATAGACTCTCCAAAACCATCAGTTGTTTACCAAATTTAGTAAGTGAAAATTTTGCCTATGTTCAGTAGCTTTCCTCGGTCATGTTATTTTCAGTGATGGCATTACAATTGATCCCCAAAATACAGAAGTAGTGAGAAACTAGCCTAGACCTATCTCTCCATCAAATATCAGGAGCTTCTTGGGCTTGGCCAGCTATTACTGATGGTTTATTGTGGAATTTTTATCTATTACATCCCCTATGTGTAGATTGTCTCAGAAGAAAGTCAAATTCTAGTGGTCAGATTCTTGTGAGAAATGTTTTCAGGAGTTGAAGATGTGACTCACTACAGCTGCAGTTTTGACTTTGCCAGATAGTTCAGACGGATTTGTGGTATATGGTGATGCTTCCAGAGTTGGTTTAGGGTGCGTTTTGATGCAGATAGTTAAGGCCATAGCATATGCCTCTAGAAATTTTAAGCCCCATGAAAAGAACTATCCCACTTATGATCTTGAGTTAGTAGCTTTAGTATTTGCCTTAAAGATTTGGAGGCACTATTTGTATAGAGTGCACGTTAATGTGTTCACTGACCATAAGAGCCTGTAGCGTGTGTTCTATCAGAAAAACCTAAACCTTCATCAGAGAAAGTGGTTGAAGTATTTGAAAGACTATGACATAAGTGTTTTGTATCATCTGTGCAAGGCTAATATAGTGACTGATGCTCTCAGTAGGATGTCTATGGGTAGTGTTGCTCACATAGAAGATGAAAAGAAGATGTTGGTTCAGGATGTTTATCAGCTTGCCCGACTAGGTATCCACTTAGTTAATTCAGCAGAAGATAGTGTATGGGTGCAGAGTAGTTCAGAATCATCTCAGGTTTTCGAGGTGAAGAAAAAGTAGGATAGGAATCCCAGTCTAGTTAAGTTAATAGAATCATTCATAGATCAGGAGATATAGGTTTTCTCCTAACGAAGAGATATTGTATTGCATTGTCAGGGTCAGCTATGTGTTCTAGGTAGAGATGACTTGAGACAGTGGTTTCTCGTAAAAGAGCATAGTGTGCGCTACTCGACTCATCCAGGGGCAGCCAAGATATTTTGTGACTTGCAGGGAGTCTATTGGTGGAGTGGGATGAATAGAGATATTGCAAAGTTTGTATCCAAGTACTTGACATGTCAGCAAATTAATATTGAGAAACACATGCCTAGTGGGTCCCTGAATGAGTTCAATATTCCTACATGGAAATGGGAAGAAGTGAACATGAACTTTGTAATGGGTTTGCCTTGTACTCATCGTTAGCATGATTCCATATTAGTTATCATAGATAGGATGACCAAGTCATCTCATTTCTTAACAGTTCATACCTGTTATTTAGATGAGGATTATGCCAAGCTCTATGTTAGAGAATTGGTCATATTACACGGAGTTCCATTATCCATTATTTCAGATAAAGGTACGCAGTCCACCTTTTATTTTTGGAAAGCCTTATAAAAGGGTCTTGGTACCCAAGTCTACATCAGTACAACCTTCCATCTTTAGAAAGATGGGAAAGAAGAAAGGACTAATCAGACCTTGAAAGATATGCTAAGGGCGTGTGCCATTGACTTTAAGGGTAGTTGGGATAACCACTTTCCCTTGACTGAGTATGCGTATAATAATACTTACTATTCTAGCATTCAGATAGCTCCGTTTGAGGTGCTCTATGGGAGGAGATGTAGATCCCTCATTGGTTGGTTTAAAGTGGGTGAGGTCGTAGTGGTAGGACCTAACTTGGTATTTGATACTTTAGAGAAAGTTCAGTTGATCAGGGAAAGGCTTAAGACAACTCAGAGCCGATAGAAATTTTATGTCGATGTGTTCAGAAAGGATCTTAAGTTTGAGACTGGGGATTTTGTGTATTTGAAAATATTTCCTATGAAAGGAGTGAAAATGTTTGTTATGAAGGGGAAGCTCAGTCCCTAATATATCGTTCCTAACTAAATTCTCAGTCGTTTCGGAACTTAGTTTCATTCCATCCAGCGTTTTATGCCTCCTTACTAAAAAAATGCATAGGTGACCCAGTTGTTGCAGTCCTTATAGAGGGTATAGATGTTCATAATATTCTCTCTTACGAAGAGGTTCCAGTCGAAATCTTTGATTATCAGATTCGTAGACCGAGGAAAAAAGTCTTTTTAGTCAAAGTTATTTGGCGGAATCAGTCCGTTGAGGGAGCTACTTGGGAAGCAGAAGTAGATATGTGGACCAACTATCCTTACCTTTTCTCCGCAAACTCAGAATCAGATCAAGGTAACAGTCTTTACTTGAACTTACTCAGTTCCATGTTCAGATCTCATTTACGAGTTTGATATTAGTCCAATTGCATAGCATCCTCATATCATGCATATCTTCGTGAAATAGCTCAGTCCTGTGTCACGTCTCTAGAATTCAGTCATGCTTCAGTTATGCATGTTCAGTATAAAACCTTAGTGTATTAGTAATCTCATCCATGAAATCATGCTTCACTTGTGCTTGTCCAGTACTAAATTCAATCAATTAGTATTCCCCCACATAGTCAGTCTCATTTGAGAACAAATGTTCCTAAAGGGGAGATATTGTAAAACCCCACAAAATCCTAAACTTAATTCAATCTGTTAATGATAGAAAAAGGGGTCCCAAACTTAGAAATTTCAGTTTAAGTGTTTGCACTTTGAACTTATTTAGCCTTACTAAGTTGGCAATCCTATTTTACGATCCTTACAACTTTAAAATGTCGATTTCTAGGTTGGTTCAGGATTAGGAATGTCAATAGGTTTTATTGGACGAGTTTCAGAATTTTCGAACAATGTTTAAGGCATGTTTGAAAATCCAAAATAATGGATCGACACAATATTGATGCGCTACATCGCCTATCGCATCGAAAATATTTTCCTTAGCTCCCAGTGCTAAATAGCAATGAGCCGATGCAAACTCGACGCGTTGAATTATCCATTGTGTCAACTCCACTGACGTGGTGCGTCGGTCTGTGCGTCGCTGGGAATATTTTTTAGTAATTAAAAAGCTGCTTTCTTTAGGGTAATTAGGTCATTTTCCCACTTTATTCAGCCTCAAAAGCATGAAATTCAGTCATTTATAGGGCAAAATTCATTCATTCATCACAAATTTCTCTCAAGAACAAACCCTAGGGCCATTGATTTCAAATTCAAGATTGAAAAACTCACCATCAACCTTCATTAATTCAAGTACCAAGGTATGTGAAGTGATCATCCAAGGGTTTCTTTCCACCCTTGGAGTTCAAGAAACTCTTTTAAACTACAGGTTATTTGATTTCTTAGATTTCATGTTGGATTTGAATGTTATATTGATTATGATGTCAAATGGGTTTTCAATTCCATGAATTATGACAAGTTTCATAAAAACTAGTTAGTGTGGATTGAATTATATGAACTTTATGTGGAACTCTCGAATTACAAGTTGACTATAGTATCTATGATAATATTACATGTTTATTGATAAGTGGAATGCCCATGCTCCCCAAGTATTTGTCAACATGCTTATGCGAATTGACTAGTGCAAGAATTATGTGACTTTATTCATGAACAAACCCATGTGTATCTAGTGTTTGACAAAAATGTCTAAATAAATGCATTATTTTTAATCAAGTACTATTATACTATTAATGTCATGTCTTATTTTACTTTTTATGCTATCTAGTCCTAGAGGTATTCTATACCCAATAAATCTAGATGTTAACCTAGAGCTATAGTAGTTAAAGAATAGTCTCAGTAGTGTCACAAATAGTAGTACTCAGCAATCAGTCCCAGTTTTAGTTTAGTATTCAGTTCAGACCTCAAGTAAACCCAGTCAGTTAATAGAACTCAGTAGTATTCCGTCAGTCAATGGAACCTAGTGAACTTAGTTTAGTTAGACAGCAGGAACACTAACAGTTTAGTCAAGCCTAGTGTAGTCTAGAAATCAATTCAGTGTCTATTCTATTGGGAGTAGGATTTAGCACCGAGCATGTGCAGGGATGACGGCTTCCCAATAAGATATGCAAATTCATTAGTAGTACTCCCTATACTCCAGAACTACATAGCCAGCGTAGGATATGAAAAGTCACCCGTCAGTTTAGGCTTGACTTTCTTGCAAGGGTTACCTGTCAGTTTAGGCTTGACAACCTTAGTCCTTTAGGATAATACAGTACATCAGTATAGTGGAACCACAGATCCAAAGCTAGTTCCCATTCCATGGTATTGACACTCTTCAAACTAGGGTTACATGTTGGACCCCAATCTATTCAGAGAGGGGCATGTTGGTTAGATGAATACCTCCCATAATTTTAGTTTTAGTTTCAGCCTCAGTACAGAACTTAGTTTAGTTCTATAGATTTAGGACTATCAGACATAGTTACCCGTCTTAGTGTAGAACTCAGATCAGTTCTTTAATATTTGAACTGTCAAAAATAGTCATTCAACTATCAGTAATACAGTATCAGTAAACTCAGATATCAGTTAATCAGTATTTAGGACTTTGTATCCAGCATTATCATGACCTCAGTTATAGTTTATGTATTCATGCATGTACTCTCATTCATTTATGTTTATGTTACTAAGCCAGTTATTGTTCATGCATATGAATCCATGTATATCAGCCTACCTCACTTAGCATACCAGTACATACAAAGTATTGACACATACTTTTGTTTTGCGCTATGATGCCTTATATTATAGGTTCAGATGCATAGGCTCCTAACCGTATTTAGCAGCCATCCTATCAATAGGAAAATTAGTGATGAGTCCTATTAGTTCAAGGACAATATTATTATTTTAGTTTATCAGTAGTTCAGTAGTCGGGGTTAGTTGGGGGCTTTTCGCATCAACTCTATTTTCAGACAGCTAGAGTCTTTCAAACTAGAGTACTTCAGATAGATACTTTTAGTCTTTCAGTATTCATTTATTAGTAATTATTTTTAGTTATGAACCTTATGGCGAGTTCAGTCTAACTTCCATATTTATTTTATATATATATATATATATATATATATATATATATATATATATATTACAGAATTATTATTATTCACTGCTCACAGCAGGTACCAGTCATGGATTAGCTGGTGGTCCTTTGGGGTCACTAGCACCGTATAGTGTCTGGGGTAAATACTCTAGGCATTATTAAAACGCTAGATAAGAGGACGAAGAGCATCAAACTATACTTGATTGGGGGAGAATAAGAAGAATTACAGTTCAACAACTTATCCAACAATACTTGGCTTTAATGATGATCCAAATAAGGATTAAGGGTATGTTGAAACAAATTAAATAGGTGCAATCATTCATCCAAAGTTACACCAAGGTACTAAATTCAATATTATGAATGTGATGATCTAATAATTGAACTTAAAGGGGGTGTTTGCAAGTTTGCCTACTAGTGATGCAAACATGCACCTTATGAACTTTTTGGGGATTCAAAATTCATACAATATATCTAGGGTGATTCAGAAAGCTATACAATTGATATTTTTCCTATTCTTTTTGACTGGAGAGGCGACTTTGTGGTTAGGAAAGCTACCTTATGGGTCTATTACCACTTGGAATGAGTTGAGCACGTAGTTCATGGACCAATTTTTCCTGCCCTCTAGAATGTTTTAGTTGAAGGATGAGATTTATAAGTTTAGTTAACTATATTATAAAGCTTTAATTGAGACATGGTTGAGGTTCAAGAAGAAGCTACAGATGTTCGAAATTGTAGAATCGCGAGAAGAAACTTGCTTAAAATATTATATAGAGCCTTGAATGCAAACACCAAGGATATGGAAAACACTATTACTAGAGGAGCATTAATGAGTCTTTATTAGGAGCATGCTTCAAAAATCTTAGACTGTATTACAAAACCAATTGAGTGTAGCATACTCAGGAGGTGGATAGATCACTCTATATTTATGTTATTGGTGTTTCTAGTGAGCTAAGAGAATTAGATGAGACAGTGGCTCAAGAGGTAGCAAAGTTGAGAACTAAGATTGGCGTGCTTATGAAGTAGTTTTCATCATTGGGAGTAGAAAAGGTAAATGCATTGGGTACTCGAGGTAAGGCTTATGGACATGAAGAGTTAAATTTTGAAGAAGAAGATAAGTAGTTGGATGGAGAGATGACGAGTTTTCGATCCAAGGGTTAGGGTTTTACTAAAGACACTTGTAAATTGAGGCAAGGGAATCAAGGTTGAAAATACTAAAGAGAAAGTTATAGGGATAGAGGTAGAAAGCATGATGGTGAATAAAGGCGGAAAGATGATTATAAGGATAAGAGTGGCCTTTATGTTTAATTGAGAAACCATGATGTTGAGTTAGGATGTTTGAAAATATAAGCTTTATTGAAAAGCTTTTCAAGGGTTCAGAGTGCCAAAAGAGTTTCCATAAGGAAATTAAAATAGATATTTTTGGTCAAACCAGAAGGTAGAGTCGAATGTAACTGCTATTAATTAGTTTGAGCAACAGTTTGGGAAAATGTCTGCCATAGTGAATCAAGATCAACCATGAACTCTTTCTTATAACACTATTAAAAATATAAAGAATAAATGTCATTCCCTTGCTATTACAACTCAGAGTGGAAATAAAACCACTAATCCACTTATGCAAGTAATTGATGAAAGAGGAATGATCCTATGGATATTGATGATATGGGTGAATATTTAATAGAAAAGTTGGTAAATAGTGATGGGGCATCTTAGACTCCTATAGTTGTGGGTAGAAGAGACACGACAACAAAAATTCTAAGTGGTTGGTACAACCCTCCCCCTTCCCCTCCCCCATTAAGGTTAGGATCGGGTTTGATTAGGATTGAGTTTAGGATTAAAGGTAAGGGAAAGGTCTAATTCAGGTCGGGTCGCATTGGCCCCTTTTTTAAAATCACATACTAAAAATTTGTCTTACTGGACCCATGTTGTAAGGACACACAAGTTGTGAATCTGACTCAAATTAGACCAGGCAGTACTTATGGCCATCATCATAGGTGGATAAGATATAGACTTCACCTAATGGATCCAAGATGTGATAAGTGAGAGAGATTTCAGAGAGATTAGCAACAATCCATTCCCATGCTTAATTCAAAGTCTCTGCAATGTAGTGGAAAATCTAGTCTTACTATATATTAATAATCATATTGAGGTAACTCAATTGGCTAATGTAGGGTTGATTTGCGATGATGCCAATCCAGTTTCACGGTTGAAGGAACAACTTCTGGAGCAGCCATTTTTAGGGGCCTTTGGAGTTGGCTGAGTATGTGAAGAGCCCAACATTGGGTGGTGATCATGAGAAAGAAAGCCATCCAATAGAGACTTCAACCTTACGGGTAGTGATGGATCCATGGGCACTCCATCTTTATCTCTTACTTCTATAGTGACCCCTCGTCTTCCTACTTTAGGCATAGTGGTGTCTCTCAAGAGATCTTATAGTAGTTGGTGGATAGGCAGCAGGAGTTAGCAGAGCACTAGATGTATACTGACACTCAATTAGACGTATTGCTAGGTAATATTTGGACTTGGGTGAGGACTACTTTAGAGACATCAAAGTTTCAGATAGAGTCCAGGATGATAGCCTCTATGGAGAGGTTTTCTAGAGAGATGCATAGGAGGATAGACTATTTTGAGACCTATACTAAAAAGAGATTCCACGGGGTGCAAGTGACTAATTTATCGATTCTGAGTGAGAAGGTAACCATTTTAAGATCTGTGGATAGTACGTTAGCTAATATCAAAATACCTATCATCCCTGCAGTTATTCCTCCCATTCTGCAATGGTTGCCTACACCATTGTCATTGATTTTACTTTTTTATTGCTGATGATGAGCCCCAGAATATTTGGGTGAAGAGAGAACGAGAGCTCATCGAGTAGTGTGGTAGTTCATATGAGTTTGAGCAGGACCTAAAGACAACAATGGTAGAGTCTATTATCTAATTCTACATTGATAAGATAGACCGTAAGCAGCGCATGTTGGGAGCCTTCTTAATTAATTTTCCCCACCATCTTTTGGAACTACCCTTAATGTGCCTCCTAATACCCCAACTCAGTGAAGGCCACATCTGATTCCTAGAGAATATCAGACATATCCTTACATTTATGTGTAATTGTTATTTAATATGCACTGGGGATAGTGCATCTTATTTTAGTTGGGGGATGTGCCAATAGCAGAGTTAACATGTTTTGTTTATTATGTTTCTCATTATATGTGTTTTTTTGTTATATTTGACTAGGAGAAAAATAAGGAACTTAGGTGTAGTAAAAAATTAAGTGTTTAATCTGTTTTATGATGAATAAAATTATACCCCTCCTATTTTTTATGAATTTTGTGTTGTAAATATATGAGGTTGTGACCATTTTGAATCTTGTTATGGAATTAGTAATAGGTAAAAAATAATCATAGCTTAGCATAGAATGAACTAGATAGGTACTAGTTTATAATGCAACCTTGTGCTATATGTATATAAGGTATGTACTTAGTTAGCATTGTGTGTAATCCAGACCTTGCCTGATTAGTCCTACCTTGGTTGTAGGATAGTTGGTTTGGACAGGATCATAGGTTGTGTTTGAATAAATCCACATTTATTACTGGCCAAATGAAAATTAGTATCCCTCGATCACAAATTTTGAGACTGAAGTGATTTATTTTCTTATTTAACCCATTCACCTTCCCATTTTTATTACAATGTACCTGTTTTGGCCTAGTACCTCCTAAAACATTATGTACCTTAACTCATACAAATTACCTAAGTTGAGGTGGGAATCATATGGGTGGCATAGTTATAGACGGGTATGGAGAAGAAGATGAGAAAAGAAAAGAAGGCACGGTTGGATACGTTAGAAAAGATATGAAAAAAGAAAAGGAAACAAGAAACAAGAAACAAAAAAGAAAAGACAAAATAAACAATAAAGGGAAAGAATAAGAAAACCGATGTTGGGCGTATTTATACGTCTAAGCACCATAACTTACCTATGTTTTAGCTAAGTTTTGAGGATAAAATACATAATTCTTGAACTTTGTCTATCTTTAGTTAAGTGAGCTGACCTTCGTGATTAGCATGCTTTTCAGGTACTAATGAGAAATATTACGACACTTTGGGGACCTGTGGATAGCAAAGGAAACTTCACATAAAAGAAAAGCAGCTTTTGGACTGAATGTGATATATGGGAACTTTTTCCCTGGCAAACTCAATATTTTCAAATAGTTAAGGATGCAGTAGCAATTTATTAGAGAAGGATGTTATTAAAAACCTTATGGCTGAATTTTTAGGGATTCATTATTCTGTATTATTTCAAAAAGGAGAAAAGGTGGCTTAGCTTGAGGAGAAAGAGAGAGAAACGTTTTTCTCTCTTATTTTTGCTAATCATCTTCTCCACCAAGATCGTTCTAAGGTTTGGTATGATGAATATTTCTATTGTGATTTCCATTTTATTCATGAGTAGCTAAGTTTATTTGTTAGGGTTATGGAAACCTTGTAGTATCCTATCTATTGCTATGGGTTTTTGAATTTATGATGTGTTAATTCACTTATATCATTACTCTCTTTGTTATGATTGAATTCTCGTGGTTGTAAACATAGGTAATGTGCCATTATAGCAATAAATTTTTCCATAGAAAAGTTACTGTTTGGAAAAGAGAGTAGTGACACAAAAATAGGGTTTCCAACCTCTATTTTACATGTTAATGTCTTAGCAGGATTAACTACATGGAGAGTTCGTATGATTGGTTGTACACTTTGGATTCAAGAGAAATAAGGTGAATAAATCCTTGATGGTTGAGAAACACTTGGTTTTAGAATTAGAATACATCTCTCTATAAGTGCATGCATGTATAAATCCTTATTACTCATAGTTAATAGAGAAGTAAAAGATACAAGGTGGACATAACCCTAACCCTTCATTCTCTGTGATCAAATATTAATACACTTATTGGTTCATTGTTATATTGTAACTATCATTTCAAATTTAAACCAAAACCCCCCATTCAGGAACCTCTGACCAACAGTCCAGTAACAACTGTAATACTTAGTAACACAGTATTCCCTGTGGGATTCGACACCCAACCTGGTTGGGTTCTATATTTGACAGCGACCACTTACTCTCTCGTAAGATAGGTGTAATTTGGGCGTATAAAATTTTGGAGCCATTTTCGGATAATACAATTGTCAACTAAGTTGTGTTTGTTAGTCGACCTTTTTGTCAAAGATTTCCAAAATTTTACTTTTTGTTTATTGTTTTTGTTTTAATCAGATTGAGTGTATTGCATACAAAATACGTGGATATCGGGCCACCCATTATTACCTATAAATCCTAAACCATATCTCATTGGCAGAATGGATGTTCAATGAGACCCTGAAGGAATAGCTGCTCAATAGAAGCAGGCTAGATTAGTTGCATTGGCAGTTGCGCAAGTAAATCAACAGAATGCTAATAACCCAGGTCGGGTACCAAATCTTGGTGATGAGGACTTGGGTGATGATGAGTTATTAAATCCAAGGCGTGCAGATGATGTGGCTACACCAGTGAACAGGAATGTAAATAGAGATCGTTAAGCTTGGATGAGACCCGAACGCCGAACTGTGCAAGTTGCTTTTGAGGATGATAATGACGACTTGGATGGGGCTGATGCCACAGGGGCTATTATTCCTCCACCCTTGGCATCGGGAGCCAAGTTTAATATTACTAGCACTATGATCCAGCTACTGCAACTCAGAAGGTGATTTGGTCGACTTGCAGGCAATGATCCGAATATGCATGGGATTAATTTTATCTCAATATGAAAATCGTTTGACAATCTAGGGGTTGGACAGAATGCGATCCGGCTATGTTTATTTCCATTGTCTCTATCTGGAAAGGCAACTCTATGGTTAAATTGGCTAACTCCTGACTCTATTACCAATTGGAGGCAACTAAAAGACGCTTTCCTAGAAAGATCTTTTCCGCCATCCAAGAGAGCACAATTGAGAGATAAGATAAGCAATTTCAGACAGCTTCCAGCTGAAGCTCTCTACGAGACTTGAGAGAGGTTCAAGATGAAGCTGATGCGATGCCCAAATCATCAGATGACCAATGTCCACTTGATGGAGATATTATATAGGGCTTTGAATTCAGTGACTAAGCCAATGGTAGATAATGTTACAGGTGGGTCATTCATGGACCTTACTTTTCTTTAGGCATCTGACATATTAGATCATATGACAAAGCAGAGTAGATCTTGGCATACCAGGGATTCTGAGGTTGCAATCTCTACTGTATCTATTGTCACGACTGCAAAATAGAGGCGAAGAGAAGAAGATCGTAACTAGGATATGGCTCATATGAAAACACAAATGGACCTTCTCACTAAGCATTTATTATCAAGAAATATAGAGAAGGTTAAAGCTGTAGCATCACAGGGAAGGGCTGACTCCGATCCTGAGGAAGAAGCCAATTACTTGAACAATCAGATGGGTTTTCGAGGTGGGGGCTAAGGAAACCAGGGTTGGAACTATCAAGGAGATTAGAATAATAAAAGTGATAGGAGTGGATTGTATGTACCTCCTGGAAACCATGATAATGCTGCCACCAGTTCAGGCAAAATAACTATGGAGGACATGATGGAGAAAGTATTAAAGGGAGTTGAGGCGGTAAATTCTGGGGTGACTACAATAAAGAGTGACGTATCTTCCATAAGTCAACTTGTAAATTCACACTCAGTTTCTATTAATAAATTGGAGCAGCAGATAAGCCAATTATCCACAACATTCAACTAAAGAAAGAATGGGACTCTACCAAGTGATAAGTTAAGAATTCAAGAAATGATGGATCGTGTAAGGCCATTACCACTAGGAGCAGTAAGATGTTATCTGGTCCAGGTTTGGGAGATTTCTCTTATACTGATGAGGTTGAAATAGATTGGGAAATAGTTAATGAATCTCCAGTGGTGCCTGTGGAGTTGGGAGGTTTGAAAAAAGAAGAGTACGAAAGTTGAACAACCAACTAAGCTAAAGCATGTTAGTGATGTGGGGCAAGGCATAAAAAAGGAGGTAAAAGTTGCTCCAACTAAAATTCCAAGGCCGCCACCTCCATTTCCATAACGATTAAAGAAGAAATAAGATGATGGAAAGTTTAGCAAATTCATGGCTAAGTTGACGCAGTTGATAGTGAATGTGCCCTTAGTTGAAGTACTGGAATAGATGCCCGAATATTCTAAGTTTATGAAAGACCTGTAGACAAATAAAAGGACTGTGAGCTATGAAACGGTAGACAATCCTTATTATTATAGTGCTATTTCTACAAGATCTATTGTCCAGAAGAAAACTGATCCGAGAGCATTTACTGTTCCATGTACGATTGGATTGATAAAGTTTGAAAAGGCCCTTTGTGATCTTGGGGAAAGTATCAATATTATGACATTGATGGTTTACAAGAAATTTGGTTTACGAGATCCTACGCCCACTAATATGTGGCTTATAATGGCAAATAGATCAGTAAAAAGGCCAATTAGGATTCTACATGATGTTTTTGTAAAAGTTGTTGATTTTATATTTCTTGTTGATTTTGTAATTCTTGATTGCAAAGTGGACTCTGAAGTACCCATAATTTTGGGTAGGCCATTCTTAGCAACTGGAAGGGTATTAGTTGACATGGAGCTGAATGAGCTAAAATTTAGGCTAGAAAGAATTTAGCTTTGAAGTATGTCGATCTATGAAACAACAAAAGGAGATTAGTGTCTTCTCGATTGTTGATGTATTCTATGAAGATAAGCGAGATGTACCAGTTAAGGATATGTCTTTTGTGGATACCATAGCTGGTTTAGTTGAACCTGCAAGCAAGGATGTGACTGACTTCAAAGTGGTTGGACTAAGAATAAAGCATTATCTTGATCCAACAAATGAGGTACAAATGGTATCATCAATGTATCTTGACGAAGCCTGAGTAGTCAAGATAATTGAGTTGTGCTGCGACATTAAATCAGGTGCTACATGGGAGGCAACCCATGATTTTATTTTCACTTTATCATGTTAAACAAAAATGCGAAAAGAAGAGTCGAGCCATGACTGAAACTATGGCGCTTGGTGGGAGGCAACCTATCTTTCTAATTATTTTTGTTGTTTTTGATTAAGTGTAGGTGCATGAAGTACTAAGGAGGAGATTAGTACCAATTTTGATTTGGAAGTGAGCCATGTCAATGGTGGTAAGTTTAGTAGTGATGGGAATATTATAGGTAAGTTGGATTAGTCAAATGTGTAAGGCTCAAGTATGATCTGCATTAGAGTCACGCCTCAAATTATGTTAATTCGACCCAAAAAGTCTCGCGATGCGACTTTATTTTGTAACTTTCAATGAGGTCTATGGTGGTAGAGTAGGGATCGGGCTAATAGGCCCAATCTCGAAGCCCACCACTGACCTCAATAGGGGTGCGGGGGTAAAGCCCCCATGGTATGGACCTTTCCAACCAAGAGTATGTTGTATTTCCAATCGCTTATGCTCGCTACCTCACTTAGGCAATAGGTTAGGCGCCGCCTATGTCAACATAGGCTATAGGTTAGGTGCCGCTTATACCATTGCTTGTGCTCACTACCTCACTTAGGTGATAGGTTAGGCGCTGCCTATGTCAACATAGGCAATAGCTTAGGCACCGCCTAAGTTATTGCCTATGCCCAGTGGCTGGTTACCTTTCTACTTGTTTTGTAAGAAAAATAGTACCTAATAACTTTGCTATTTGCTCTAATGATGATCTCCATGTAGGTGGCATGACTCCTAATGTGGATAAGAAGTACTACCAGCTAGGTTTTTTATCTTGTTATTTGCACTAGGGACAGTGCTAAGCATATGTGTGGGGTGGTTGTTTACTTTTATACTTGTTTTGTAAGACAATAGGACCTTCTCCTTAGTATACTTCTTGATAGGATTAGTTATTTTGTTTATTTCATTTTGTTAGTTATTTAGTCATAATTAGGTCCTTTTCTCGATGATGGATGGATGATGACCTTCTTAAGAAAAAATTAGTCATTTAATTGCATGTAACTATTCTTGTGGGTCACATTACATTATAACATAAGTATGTGATGGATCATTACGTTTGAAACACCTAGGATCTAGTTGTGATTCTTGTTGTGATTGTTGGTTTTAATTGAATTCATGTAATTGTTCAGTCGAGAATCTATAATGCTCCTAATTAAGTTAACTATGTGCCATGAGTGTGTAAGACTTTTGTATATTCCTTATTGCAACTGATGCTAGAACTTTCCTGGTGTGTATTCAAAGAGAAATTAAGATTGTGAGTTTAGGAGATGATTTAGGCATTTCTTTGACAGACATTGTTCATACCTTCTTTTGACCTACCTTTGTACATTATCGTAGATAGCCCAATCGATCCTTTAGCTTGTTCTTTTTTTAGCCTCATATGTAGCCTAATCCGTTCTTTAATAGACCGTAATTTGATCCAAAAATCTCTTAAGCACTTTAATGTAAAATCAATGTGAGTTAGGAGTTTAAGAATAATAGGAAAAAGTTGAAATTGATTCCCCAAATTCTAGTTATTGGCGTGAGCAATTGATGTGGTTGGGAGTAGCTAAAATTGTTGAAAAAGTTCAAAATTTATCCCGTACATGTTACAATGAACCTGTTTTGTCCCTGGTCCTTCTTGGACATTGTGCACGTCAACTAAGGAAAATTGCTTAAGTTGAGGGTGGCTATTATAGGTGTGCGTAACGTGAAAAGGGTGCCAAAAAAAATATTTGAAAGGGTTGCATACTCCCACCATAGTGTTATTAATTAAGCTTAACGAGTTAGGGTGAAAAGAAAATCTGTGAAGATAGAAGAAGTGGAAATTGGTTGTTTGAGATTGATCTTAATTACATAATGTAGTATATTAAAGCACTTAGGGAAGATAGTCACTATTTTTGGCCAAAATAGTTCCTACCCATCCTTTAGCCCACATTACAACCTGTAAAAGACCTATTTGATCCTAATCTTAGCATTCTGATATTAGTGGAGTATTACATTAAGGGCAACCATATGGTCATCAGTTGTAATTTGAGAATTCATTGTGAGAGTGAGAGCAACTTGATTCTTGTACCCATTTTGTTAGAAACTGCATGATTATGAGTGATTATGGGTAACTCTCTTATTGTGAGGGCACATGGTTGATGAAGGTTGGGTAATTTATATGATTTTTTTTCTCGAACAATATGCATGAAATTGTCAACTTAATGAGTCTATTCTTGAGGGTAGGTTGTATCTAGGAATGATTCCTAAAGCTACTTCTTGTTCATAATTGTTGTGTGAGCCTGTTTGAGCATATTTTCATCCTTTTTGGGTGATAAGGCTTGTGTAGTTTCCATAAATAGATATGTTGTTCAAGGACGAACAAAGCTTTAAGTGTGGGGTGGTGATGTTGGGCGTATTTATACGTCTAAGCACCATAACTTACCCATGTTTTAGCTAAGTTTTGAGGATAAAATACATAATTATTGAACTTTGTCTACTTTTAGTTTAGTGGGCTGACCTATGTGATTAGCATGCTTTTCAGGTACTAATGAGGAAGATTATGACACTTTAGGGACCTTTGGATAGCAAAGGAAACTTCACATAAAAGGAAAGCAACTTTTGGACTGAATGTGATATCTGGAAACTTTTTCCCAGGCAAACTCAATATTTTTAAATAGTTAAGGATGCAGTAGCAATTTATTAGAGAAGGATGTTATTAAAAGCCTTATGGCTGAATTTTTAGGGATTCATTATTCTGTATTATTTCAAAAAGGAGAAAAAGCGGCTTAGCTTGAGGAGAAAGAGAGAGAAACATTTTTCTCTCTTATTTTCGCTATTCATCTTCCCCACCAAGATCGTTCTAAGTTTTGTTATGATAAATATTTCTATTGTGATTTCCATTTTATTCATGAGTAGCTAAGTTTATTTGTTAGGATTATGGAAACCTTGTAGTATACTATCTATTGCTATGGGTTTTTGAATTTATGATGTGTTAATTCACTTATATGATTACTCTCTTCGTTATGATTGAATTCTCATGGTTACAAACATAGGGAATATTCCATTATAGCAATAATTTGTTCGATAGAAAATTTACTATTTGGAAAATAGAGTAGTGATAAGAAAATAGAGTTTTTAACCTCTATTTTACACGTTAATGCCTTACCAGGATTAACTACTTGGAGAGTTCGTATGATTGGTTGTACACCTAGGATTCAAGAGAACTAAGGTGAATAAATCCTTGATGGTTGAAAAACACTTGGATTTTGAATTAGAATACATCTCTCTATAAGTGCATGTATGTATAAATCCTTATTACTCATAGTTAATAGAGAAGTGAAAGCTACAAGGTGGACATAACCCTAACTTGTCATTCTCTATGATCAAATATTAATACAGATACTGCTTCATTGTTATATTGTAGCTATAACTTCAAATTTAAACCAAAACCCCCCCCCATTCAGGAACCTCTGACCTACAGTCCAATAATAATTACAATACTTAGTAACACAGTATTCCCTATGGGATTCGACTCCCAACCTGGTCGGGTTCTATATTTGACAACGACCACTTACTCTCTTGTAAGAGAGGTGTAATTTTGGCATATCAAAAACCACACCCAATTTGTAAATAAATAAAGGAGAAGGGAAGAATAAAATAATCATGGTTAAGTAGTGGAGCCAAAAATGTAAGTGTAGTGACAAGGAGAGTTGATCACTATTTCCCATATGTACCATACTTGCCCCCAAACCAATAATACAAGATGATAAAAGTACTATAGTGACCCTAGTCCAACCGTTCAGAAATCTAAGGTGTAGAAAATAAGGGCAAGCCAATGGTATTTCATGCATATTGTTTGAACTTCATTATAATCAAATATTTTGATGTAGTTCCTGCATTGATATTCTTTATGATATTGTGAAAGTATCGGACTTATTCACTTTGATGGTTTATGATTGCATTGTTAGCTGCTTATTTATTGGGTAATGATATTTTCATACAAGTTTGGGTGTTTGTTACTAATCTGATTCCATCACTTGATAACTTTAGTATCGTGATCTTACGCCACATGTATACATAGTGGGTTTGAAAGTTATGCATAGGAAGGGGTTTAAAGTTGGAACTAAACAGGATAAATTGACTGTCATAGGTGCCTTAGGATTCTTTTAGTGAAGCATCATGGTTGCTATTATGTTTTAGTTACCTGTGGACATAGAAGCGTTCTGAGTTGAGGGTGTTTGTGTGCCATGGTTTCATGGAAATCCCAATGCTTAAAACAAGGAAATTATCCTAGAACTTAGGTATGCCTATTGGATATATTATGTGTTTGTGTTGCATTTGCAGGAAAATAAGTTTCATGGAAAAAAGTGAGAAAAAAGGATGAAGAGTTGCTGATTCGGTAACCCACGAGTCCACCTACGACTTGTGGGTAGGACCTATTTCTTGTAAAGTGTACCTGTAACTTAAGATATGAAGATTATTTGTAGGGTCACAGTTCCACGAGTCAACCTACAACTCATGGATACAACCTATGCCTAGTAGGTTGTAGTCGTGAGTTGAGTTCTGAAGAGTATGGCCAAGTCTGAGTTCCATGTAGGCAGTCTATGGGTTGTGACTCCAACCCATGCCACGTGAGTTGGAGTCGTGAAGTGAAGATGTCAAAGTTGGAAACCATCTTTATTCCTATGATTTGAAGCCATGACTCACACATCTAAGCCATGATCAAACCTACGAGTCATGAGTTGTTGCCGACCTAGTTTTCCGACACTGTTTAGGATAAGTTTTATCGTGTAACTATAAATACTTCTTTGATGCTTTATTATTAGGTTATGCAATTTATACACTTCTTACATTCTTTTGAATTTTGAGATACATTATTGATCTTGGGATTATTGATATTGGTTTTTATGGTTTCTAATTAAGTTGAGATTTCACGTTTTCGTCTTAGTCCTAGTAAATTCAACATTATGCTTCATCTATGAAATCTATGTTTCTTCTTAAACCATAAGTAGGTAAACCCTATAATTACTGTTGTGGGAACCGTTTGCATTAAAAAAGCAGGTGAAGTGCAAGGTCTTTCTAGATCTCTTTTTCTTGTATATATTGGTATTTTCTTCAGTTTGATTGTTTTCTTTATGGGTACACACACTAGGAACGCGCCTGTATTCTATACTTTCTTGAGAGAGAGGCTAGATTAGGAAAAGAAAATAACAATAGTATGAAGCTCCCAACCTTTATGTAATTAACTTGAGCCATAACTGGGATAGTTAATCTGAGATGTGGTGCTCTGAGACTGAGCAAATATGAGTGAAATTCACCCAAAACAAGGTCGAGAGACGGTTAGGTGATATATAACTTGTTAGATTTTTTATGCAAGGCATTGGGATAGTTTGATAAGCATGAACAATTTTTGGAGTTATAAAGTCATGGGGAACACAATCCTACTGATCATTTTATATTGACCACAACCCAAATTAACCAACAATCATTATAATTACTATTACTATTCAAAAACCCCATTTTTATTTACGCAATTTCCAATTCCATTAGCAAGCTCTTGATAGATTTTTGGACCTATTACTCATGGGCTCGTCCCCAACCTTATTGGGTTATATATTTTATTATGCTACTACTTAATACTTTCTCGGAGGTATAATTTAGGCTACATCAATAAGGCTCAGTACCACTCTCAAAAACACAACCTAAGGGAAAACACCTACCTAAACCTAGGCTAAGGCTTCACTACCCCGTCCCAAGGCCCAAATTAGTCTAAGCCTAATCCTAAAGAGTAAGAAATACTAAATTTAGTGAAACGGGGTCAGAATCTATCCTAGAAGCCCTCTAAACGACTAAAAATAGTCAAAAACTGTTAAAAATATCCAAACCGTAAGAACCCACCCATAGCTAGCTCATACGTTTCTAATAATATAAAAGAGCCAAGTCTAAATGAAAGGTAAGTCCTAATAGTGTAAAAGATCCAAGTCTAAATAAAAGGTAATTCTAGACTACCTGGATGCCGCCGAAAGCACATGAAATCCACTATAATAGTGCTTTTTCCTTTTGAGAAACCTACAACCTCTGCCATGCTATAAAAATAATAGTACATATTTTAAGATGAGAATATAGATACCCATTTTTGAATTTATGCTCTAGATCAAAAATTGAGCTAAAATCAAATAGTGGGTCCCACCGACGGAATCATCAATTGAATCAACCACTAGGTCCTTCTCAGCTTAAGGATTACTTAACCCGTAATTGGGAATAATCCGAACTTCAAACTACCCCCAAAATAGTCCCACCAAATTAAAAAAATAAGAATTTAATATGGAGAAATATATCGAATTTAAACTAAGAACTTAAGGTAAAATATTGAGAAAAGGATCACTAGAACATTTCCAATTTAAATCCAGCTTAATTATAGGACACTAATGATGTTTTATACACTTAGCATAAATGCTGAAAAGAAAGGGGGTCAACATATATTTCCTAGGGTTCATCTTTTAGATCGCGGGACCCTTATTCTGAATAAGAGAGCTAAATGAGAATGTCCTTCATATATACGTCCAGTCCATTATGACCTAAAAGGAGCCCAGATCATCCTAGATAACTTCCTCTTTGTGAAAGCAAAAGCTCATATGTGAATATGATGATAAAGATTCCTAGGCCTTCATGATCACAACCAAGGCCTCGCAAACGTAGCCAAGGCCTCGCAAATGTATTGGTCAATTTGGGCCTGCACCAAGTACTGATGCACTAGAAACTTTGCTAGGTTGCAAAATCTCTAAATAGGCCCTTGCAATTCACTTGGAATCTCATGAATGTAAATGAACTATGCTACCCTAACAACTTTTCCATTACGGACTTAATAAAATCATTAAAATTTCCATTTGAGGTCTTTCTAACAAAAAGTAGGACCCGCACTTAATGTTTTTTTAACCAAAATCAACCCAATAGACAAAAATAGGCCTACTAGCCTTAAGACCCGAACCAATGTGTCATGACCTAATTTCACGAGTCATAATGGAACCTGCTTTGATGCGCCAGTAGGTAAACCAAACTAAGGCCCAAAATGATGAGTAATAGGCTATTTGGTGGAAATAACAATAAATACCAAAATTTTGAAAAGAGTTAGGTTACAAGATATAATATGTAGGAAAGACAGCATAACTATCATAAATACGGAGAAAGAGTAAAATATCTCACGACCTAGTAAGGTTTGTACATGAGCCTCTAGTAAAAGAACAAGAGTACTATAAGTAGAAAATGTATAATAATCTCCAATATAAAGACTATATAAAAGAGAAGAAGGAGAGAAAGTCATCTACAACTTTGAAATCTCACGTTATCTCCAAACTCCGACAAATCTAATACAACATCAACGAGGGTAGTGCTACTCAAATCTGCATTAGAAAAGGGTGTGAAAGTGTAGTATGAGTTCCAAAGCAATAGGTACTTAGTAGGCATCATTGACTAACTAAGATAAATCATAATATAAGTACAATAAGATGCGAGATAATAAACTAAAAAGGGGACAAACCATGAACAATGCACCAAATATTGAAAGTAAACAACCAAATAAATAATACCAAAGAAAGTAACTAACTATAGTATAATTCTGCCTCCATAAAATCAGAAGATGAAAAAAAGAGTAAATAATCCATGCACTCATCCATAAGTGTGGTGGATGCAAAGTACAAGAAATAGTTAAAATAAATATCCCAAGTATCTATATCTCAAAATCCTAACCACGTATTCTCCCATGCTATAAATATCGAACTCAAATCAGTTCCATAAGCATAAAAAGTAACCTCTTAATGCAGGACTAGAACAAAAAATAGTATCTCATATTTGGGACTTAAATCAAAGATAATATCATGAATACCAAACTAAAACCAAAAGTAATATCGTCATAATTATCAGGCTTGAATCGGTCTTAATATCATATCATCGGACTCAAACTAGTCTTAATGTCTAGTACAAGGTACAAGCCTAGTCAAACACAAAAAATGTCTAAATCCTGCTCGGGCTCAAGAATATAAATAGTATAACACAAGAAGGCCTATTTAGTATATAGGGGATAATTAGCATTTCAACCTAAAGTGGGCAAAAGGGGCCCATCTCTAACCCCAAAAGTCCATTCTAAGGAAATTTCTACCCTAAACTTTGAAGAATTACAGTGAGGAAAAGACCTTCCAAACTTCAGCAACACCCACCCAAGGATCAATCTCCTAATTTCTCTCTTTAGGCCTTCAATGCTCTTAGGACTTGGAGAAAATGTGAGAAAATTGGGTGAGGATGAAAATAAAGCAGTCACTATGATTAAAAATTAAGCAGTCACTTAACCGCTTAAGTAGCCACTGCTAAAGTGTCATATGGTCTCTTAAGCAATATCATCCCCAGTCGACCTCTATTTAGTGGACAATATGTCTCTTAAGAGATGTCAGCCAAAATGATAGTTCCTCGCTAAAATGATAGTGTGGAGGACCATCCTTGGCTACTAAAGCAACCAATTGGCCAATAAATTGACCACCGCATAAGCTACCAAAGGTCCGCTTAATTGGTTGCACTAGTTGAGTCCATGCACCAGTTGAACTTGGTTATTGCCTAGTTTTCCCTCAACCCCTCAGGATTTGTCTTGAATCTTGCAAATAAGTTTGGAAGCCCTGGGACTCAATAGTGGTAATGAATTTCCATTCAACATCATTTTGATAAAATGTGGGGACCACACCTAAGGTCCACTACTACTAAAATCAATCCAATAGCCAGAAATGAATTTAGAAGGCTTGGGATACATACCAAAGGTCCCACTAGCCTAAAATTGATGTTTTGAAGTTGATGGAACTATCAGAATTAGTATACGAGGTTGTTAACCTATAGTTTATACTTGATAGACAATCCTTGCTAGTAAGACTTCAAAATAAAAAATTGTCTCTAAAAAACAAACGAGCAATTCAGTAATCAAATTGTTAGCTCCAGTAAGTCATAAATGATCTAAGATAGCTATTAAAAAACTCTAAATGGAGAAAAAGTGTGCAAGTGCAAAAAATGACCTAGAGGGTCATTTCACAATGGTCCCCCAGTCTAAATTCAATTCTGGAGCTAAAGGAACTATTAGAACTACCATCTGAGATTGTTTACCTGAAGTTTGAGCCTAAGATCTTTTTCTTAACTTCAAAGGCTCCAAAATAGGGAAATGGATATAAAACCTAAATAATATATGAGGTAACCAAACTTTCTATCCCAGTAAGTTATAAATGGCTTCGAACAACTATAGGAATGATCTAAATAAAGAAAAGCATGAAAATTCTAGAAAATAACCTTAAGGATCATTACAACATCAACTATTAAAAGGAGTTTTGCCTATGAAAGTAAAAATCTAAGAAGTAGTTGAAGGCTCGAACAGGTGTAGTACTGAATTTGCATATCATGCTTAGTCTCTCAAATAGTGTCCTCGACAGGATGGTGCTTCTACTAAATCTTAACCATATGAATCTCTATGGAATGCAAGTGTCTAATATCTCTAGTTAGAATAAAGATTGGCTCCTCCACATCAACCTAGAATCCAACTAAATTGAGTTCCACTGGAGCATGTGAAAACCATATGAAATATATTGCTGAAGCATCGACACATAAAAAACTAGGTGAATAGCTTAGAAAGATGGATATAAGGTTAACTCATAAGCTACCTCACTAATTGTCCAAAGGATCATGAATGGACCAATATACCTAAGGCTAATCTTGCCCGTCTTCTTCAACCGTATCACGCCCTTTATAGACAACACATAAAGAAAATCCCGATCACCAACTCCAAATCTTAAGGAATAAAGCTTATGGTCAACATAACTCTTCTACCTATTTTGAGCTATACGTAGCCTATCCTGAATAACCTAAAATCTATCAAGTGACTCACAAAGCAAATCAGTACCTCATGGCATATCCTCTAAAGTATCAAACTAACCAATAGGAAATCAACACTGCCTATAATATATTGCCTTAAATAGTTCCATGTGAATGCTCGAATACTAGTTGTTATTATAGGCAAACCTCTACTAAGGATAATAACTGCTCTTATTGACCTTCAAAGTCAAAGACACATGTTGTAATATCAAAATGTTATGATCTAACTTTTTTGAGGTCATGATGGTACCTATTTTAACCTGCCAAGCCATAGACTAGATGGCAAGTAATGGGATAATAAAAGGAAGACAGAGGAAAAAAATAAATATAATAGTAATAGGAAATAAGAAGAAAAGTATAATATATATATATACATATAACATAAGCATACTATACAAGAGAGAGAAAAGGACAAAACACCAAACTAAATCCCCTCAAGACCTATTAAGGTCGGTACAAGAAACACTAAGATAAAAGAGTACTAAATAGTACTAATATATATATATATATATCATAGTCTCAGAATATGCAAAATAAGACTAGCACAATAACAAAATATGGAGTATCAGCTTCAGAATTTGAAAGCTCACCCAATCTCTAATCAATAACATAACATATGGAAAATGTCAATGGTGGCTACTTATACTAGAGTTTACATCAAGGAAAAAGATGTAAAAGTGTAGTATGTGCACCAAAATATGGGTACTCAGAAGGCATCAGAGGCCGACTGCTCAATTACAATAAAAGAATAAATAAAGTGTAAGTATATAAACTAAAGATAGTAAATGAGGGTGAAAATAAAATAATAGGCTATGATAATAAAAAGGAGGAAAACTCACTATAAATCACTCCAAAAGAAATAATAAATTCTTAGATATAATCTAACTAGATACCTAAGACCAAAAGGTACACACTAGGAGAAAACAATCGCATTTGACCTCCTCCTTCTTTCTCTTCTCTACCTTTTATTTTTCTCTAAGTGAAATATAATAGCCACCAGCCAGCCAACACTGGCCACACGACTGGTGAACTACTGGAACAGCCCTAAACTACAAGTCACCTAAGCCACCAGAGAACTATCAACCAGCACATATGCGACACCAGCAACAGCCAATAACCACCGTGCCACCAAAGAAAACACAAACTTCACCTGTAAGGTTCTTGAATAGCTTGTTGCTGAGGTACTAAAAATACAAACTAAAAGTCCCACTTGATTTTCTTCTTAGACTTGTAATATTTAAATTTTAATCAGTTGAATAAGATATAAAGGTTGAGTTTGTTCGATTTTATTTGAAAAATTGTAGATTTTTGGTGTATGTTATTCGGAAAAAACTTTTTCTAAGGTGTAGTATTTAAGTGTTTTGTCCACTTTAGATAACTATTTTTTTTTCATATTTTCTGAGGAGTCTAGAGTGTTTTTACATCAATGTAGGGATTATGAGACATTGTAAAGATTGTCTATTTGATTTCTGGCAATATGAATGTTCATGGTACTTGATTTAATCACCAAAGTTGGTGTTTTTTCCGTTTTGAGATGATTAAGTCAAGAGCGTTGAAATTTCATACTACAAAGAACTTAGATTTTAATGGTAAAAAGATTATAATGCATTTATCTATCAAGTGCTTTAATTACAGCATTTTACTTCTTGTGTACTCTTTGGTGAAATTGGAATCATTGCATGTCATAGTTTTTATTCATGGGGCTGCGTGATCTCTATGATTTCGGTTAGACAGTTCTTACTTTATCTTGTGGTTGCAGTATTATATCATGGCTAGAGGTGTTAGTTTATTTTGCATTTAGCTTTTGTGTTTGTGATACTATTATTGGTTCTAAGGTGGGGTCTATCGAAAATAGCCTCTCTACTTTATGTGAGGTAGTGGTAGGGTTTCCATACACTCTTCCCTCCCCAGACCCTACTATGTAGGTATAAACTGGGTATGTTGTTGTTGTTGTTCTCCCATTGCTGACAAACACCTATTACTCACTCTTCATTGCCGACAATACTAAGTATGAGCTTGTGAATAATTAACTCTTAGTTTATTCCTCAAACAGTAGAGTGGTCGCTAATTTTTCCCTATCATCAATAAAAGTTGTACGCAATTTGCAGATGCACAATATGAGCTTGTGAGGGATCCGATGATCAGCTTTGCCAATTATACGCATCTTTGTCAATTGTAAAACGTTTTTTTCTTAACTGTTGGGTGTTCTTCCTTGGGTTATTGCAGATCTCGAATTTAAGGTATGCTTTCTATTCCAAATAGACAACCCTGTAAACTTTGGAGCTCCAAGTTACTCAATTTTTAAGTTGTGTTGGATTCTCCAACTTATTTAATCCTTTCCAGTAAAAAACATATTGTGAAATAATATTTATGAAACAAAGATGTTGAGATTAGCCTTTGGGATGGGCAATCCTCTTATTGAATGTCACAATACCTTTTAACTTTATTTTCCATGCTTTGGTAAATATAACATATCAACTTTCCAATATCAGTAAGGTATAGATGATGTTTATATATGTTATTTTACACATATACAAAAAATATCTTTTTTTTCTTCTTGTTTTGCTATTGTAGACTAGCACCCCTCTTAAACAAATAGTTTTTCACGTGGACAGAGCTCATCTCAGGCTATTGGTGCAACCTGTGTTTACAAATTTATGTCACAGATACCAATGGTAAACTAGGAATTAGAGAAAACTAAGGGGAAGTCTAAGTAATATCACTTGGTAAGTGTAAAGGTAATGTCTGCTGTCTGGTTCATCTTGGGATCTTATAGCAATTAAAGTTTTTTATTTTTTATTTGTAAGAAAGTATATCAATCACTAATATCAACTCGGGATAAAGGGCTTTCATGGGAGGTCTCATTGAATCTCATGGAAAATAAATAACTGACTGATTTACGATCTTACAGTAAAGTGTTAATGGTTTACTTCCCATTGTCTGTATAGTTGAAAGATAGGTAAACTGATATCCTTTTTCCATTTAGTTCAATTTTGGAAGTATTTAAAAATATTTACATCTCCTCTTTTCACTTAATCCAAACTTGACAATACACATAGCCACATGTCCCTACTTCACCCCTGATGCACCATGAAAACATATCCTGATGGTACATTTGATGTCATATACAGTTGGGATACTATCCTTCATATCCAGGTAATTCATCTCCTGTGTAGAGCTTCAAAATCTTTATCAACCAATTTATCTTCTTTATTTCTACTTTTTGATTTCTCTTGGTTCCTTCTTTAATTGATATACCACGTACTTAATTATAATTTCTATGGTGAAATTTGTCCTTTTTGTGTGTACTCTTCTACAACTAAATGACATTATGAAAGTTGGTGATGCTGAATATTTTCTTTTGGTTATACTTTCCATGCAACATTTTCCTTCTAGAATAGTGGATGCTATTCTAGCTCTAAAATACGATCTTAAATAAGATCATTTTTCATATTCTCATGGGTTTGTCATTGCCTTTATACAGTTTAGTTTACTTTTTCCATTTAGGTATCATATCTCTGGCTCAGCTTTACTCACAGCTATGGATCAAAGCTCTGTAGATCCACCACTTGATATGGCTTCTTCACATCAAGATAATAAAGACCAAGATGGAATATCATAAGTATATGCAAATAGATAAAAATTTGTAAAGAGTTCAGATTATTTCTCATATCTAAGTAGACAACAACATATTTTCTCAAGTTGATGAGAGAATTGCAAGAGGCCATCCTACTGTTGATATACCAGAAATTTTAAGGTGTTGGACGCATGTCCTACAATGTGTTCATAAGCAGTCCCTTCAACTGGTATGTTGATTACTCTGACTCAAGATTCTATAAGTTCTATCAAAACTCTATTTTTTTTTGTCCATAAATCTCAAGCTTAGCATAGCACAGATACAGTTTATATAAATATTTGGAATGATTCTTGTTATGTGTATTTAAGTGGTCTAGGTGAAGCAATTCATTAGTTATGCATGGATAATGCTGCTAGAGGGATATCGTTGGAATATTATTCCTTAGTAAGGTAACAAATTTTATTAATTGTGGATTGTGGATTAACTTGTTGGCCATCATTGGTAGAGTTCCTTTATCTTTTGGCCTTTCATATAATAAAATAGAATCTATTTAATTTGGTTATTCAGATGGCTCAGGGCAATTTAGTGTTAATTCAAATTCTCGTTTGTGATGCATTTTTGTTTTAACTTTTACTGCCACCTTAAATTTAAAATATTGTCATAATTGTTAAGAAGGAAAGCCATTTCAATGATATGTAATGTATTATACCCCCCCACCACCACCACATAAAACTGAACTATTTGTTCCTTTAGAAAATTCGTTATATATAGTGGGTTCGTGGTGTTAGTGTATAAGTATATGACATTCCAATAGAAATTTCTTATTCTTAGCTTTATCTTTTTGTTTTGGTTAAGTTAGTGACTAGTAGTTGTAATTAATTAAGATGTTGGAGCAACATGAAGAAGTTGAGTTGGGTGAAATGGAGTTGGAAATTAGTAGTAGTAAGGTTAATCCTATGACAAGTTCACCTGATTCAACTTGTTGGCAAATTAAGCAGGCATGGCTCATGCTCTCTTTTGATTGCATTTTTACTTCCTGCTTCTCCTATAGAGGACTTTACTCTTTGGAGTCACTCTTGTAGTCCTACTACTACTACTTATCATCATCATGATCATCAAGAATCTGGTTAGTAGCTCTCTTTTAACCCTTTAAATTTGATCCATATATAGTCTGTTATTTCGGACCCTGCGTATAGAAAAAGCTTTATTATAGTCTGTCATTTTTGAACTTGGTTGTTTGTTGACAATTTCTGGACAAGTGGAGTTACTGGTCCCTGTGGTCCATGCTCTGAACTTTATTATGATTTCCATCCTGAGAGGGGCACTTCTAATGTTGTAAGTATGACATGTTTAACATGCACTTTTTCCCTTTTATTTTCATTTCATGTTCAGGTGAGGTGGTTACACAATGTCCTTTCTTTTTGTTTTTCCTTCTATTTGATTTTTTATTTTCTACTATTTATTTTGTCTAACCTTGTGGTCTAAAAATCAGGATCTTGAAGATAATATGAGATTTATAAAATTCTACAACCTTGTTTTTGTGCAATACAATAAGAAGGATGATGGTTTGCTTGAGCTTTTAAAGCAAAAGAATATAGATACTGGACTTGGTTTAAAGTGTGTGTCTAGGATTTTGCAGAAGGTAATCTTGAGACAACAACATTTCTGAATGACTATAGGAATAAATTAGGTATCGGATCTCTCTTTTCTTTTGCTACTGAGTTTTATGGCAAAGAAAGCCTCCCATAATTTTGGATTTATGCTAATTTGCCTTATATACTATTTTCAAGGTATCAGAATCTAGTGAACCTACCTCATCCCCCCCCTGCCGCCGAAAAGAATCCCAAAAAAAGGATTAATGTAGAGGTTATTTTCATATTCACAGGTTCCTAACAATTACAAAATAGACTTAATATTTCCCATAATTAGAGAAGGCTGCAGAATTAGAAAATGTCTTAAATGCTCTCGCGGATGATTCTACAAAAACAAAGCTTAAAGTATGTTACAATTGAAAAATCGTAATATTTGTACAAGTCATTTGTTTTTGAACTAATTTACCTTCCAATGTGTTGAAAACCTTCTAATTATGATCAATATAGATAATTGGAGATCATATGCGTGCAGTTTATCTGATATCTGATGGTGTCAACCCATCAAATATTAGAAGGGGATACGTGGTACGTTGCCTCATTAGAAGGGTTGTCAGAACAAATAGGTTATTAGTGTAAAGGGAGATGGAATGGGTGATCTTCAAGGAGCATTTTTTCCAATTCTTTCCAAAAAAGTTATTAAACTAAGCACCAATATAGTTCTGTCTTGACTCTAGTAAGGGGAGAAAAACTTCTTGAATAGATGCTGGCAGATGCATTATTAAACGCTCAGGGAACTGAGACTGCCCCTTGTTTGTCTCCAGAAAATTTTTGGTCTAATAAGTTTATTTATTCCTATGTTGTTCTTCTTTTTAGGTTCACCATACATCTTCTCATTTACTTCAATCAACACTCAAAAGAGTAATAGGTCAGGAAACATCCCAAGTAGGATCAATGGTTTCTTTTGTTCATCTTAGATTTGACTTCAACTTTCGTCGACCTGTTCTAGACAAGGAACTCACAGAAATTGAAGGTTTGATCAACCAATGGATCGGTGATATCATAATTCTGGAAATAAAAGTCATGTCTTTGATTGATATAAAAGGAGTTGGGGCAATTGCAATGTTTAGAGAAAAATATGGAGAATGGGTGGGGATAATTACCATTTTATGTTAATAATGTGATGATTATAGAACAAGAGAGATTCATCTGGCTGTTGTCTTTTTGCTAATTTTTGTTATTAAAGATTATATGGAGAGACCAATTGTCCTCTTTTATGAGTAGGTGAGAAATAGAGATTAGACTATACACCTGTCCATTCTGATGATTAAGTCTGATAGTGAGATTTTAACCATGTATGAAAGTGCAGATTGAATTATGAGATTATTAATGAATAACATATGGCAATAATTGTTGCAATATATCACTAAACCATTGCAATAGGTAGTCAAAAAGCATTGCAATAGAATAAAAAAAGTATTGCAATAGATGTTATTGCAACAGTTAGTAACCATTGCAATAGATGAAAATAGGCGTTTCAATAGGTAATGAAATAGTTGTAATAGGTATTCAAAAAGTGTTGCAACAAAATAACAAAAGCGTCGCAATAGATTCTATTGTAATGGTTACTAACCATCGTAATAGATTCTATTGCAATGGTTACTAACCTTTGCAATAGCATTGATTGCAATAGTTACTAACTGTTGCAATAAATGAAACTAGGCATCGAAATAGGTCAAAAATAACCATTGTAATAGGTCAATCTATGGTGATGGTTGTCAAAAACCATCACAATAGGTCGACCTATGGCGACGGTTTGGACAACCGTTGCATAAACCGCTGCCATAGACCTATCACAATGCCACCTATAGGACGCTTGCTGAACTATTATGGTAGAGCTATGGCAATGGTTTTTTTGTCTATTGCAACGGTTTTACAACCGTCACCATAGGGGTAATTTCTAGTAGTGCTAAATCTCATATAGAGCTAAAACCCTTTCATTTTTTTGCATCTTCCCAACTAAAATTCAATTTTGAACAATTTAAAACACTACCAAATTGGGAAACTTATTGTGTCTAATTTCTCAAGTAGTTTTGGTTGTAATTTAATTTGGATTTTGGATTACTCTTAATTTCAATTTCCATGGAAGAATTGAATAATCCTTTTGGTATATTCCTTTCCCTAAAATTCATAAGTAGCTAACACTTATCTTAGGATTATGTTGAAATAGAATGCAAATATGTGTGGGTTATGATTTATTAGTATAGGTTCTTGGTTATTGATGATGGGTTTCACTAATGATTGCTTGATTTTGTTGGGATTTGTGGGTGAAAACCCCAAATTCCAAAATCTCACATCATCCTTAAAAGAGGGATGTGGGTATAATTTTGTATCCTATATCATCCTTGAAAGAGGGATATAGGTAACAAGGAATCATTGAACAATAGTTAGATATAGCTTATTCCCTTTTCATTATCTTAGAAATAAGGGTGGATTGAAAATTAGCTATGTCTTAGGCATATTTCTAGAAATAGGGATGCCCAATTAAGGTATTGGTGGATTTGCTTGACACATCCATGAGGTATCCAAAAGGTTCCATGGGTAATAATCTTGAGGTTTTGCTGACAAACTAACATCAAGAACCCCTAACCTAGCCTACCCATGTAGTCATTAACTAGAATTTGCATTCAATTGTATAAAACCATGCATTATTGACCCCTAGGAAGACATAATCTCAAGACTTGTCTCATATTGAAATCTTAGACACATTTGTTGCCTTGAATAGGTAGTTTGTTCAGATTTTGGGTAAAACAACTATTCCAAACCAATCCCCCCAAGTTAATTCATGTATTTCATTATGTTTACACTTCGGGTATAAACTTAGAGCTCTCAACACCCACAGGATTTGAATACTGAATTATCTCCTTGATGATTATACCCCAACTCATGTTGGGTTAATATACTTGAAAATGATCATCTTACCCATTTATTATGGAGTAAGTTGAGTGTGATCAAAATAGTACCATTTTCGGGGCGTGAAACTTAGTTTTCACTTGTGCGGTGTTGATAGTAACTTTGAGTTTACCTGTAGTAGTTGGTATTTATTTTTGTTGTTGTTTTTATTTCTTTTTAGGTGATATCAATATTTTCCACGACACCATAGGTGACCATGCAAGTAATGGCGGGACTTTTGATGGGCCCCTTGATGATGAGTAGAAACTCCATGATGTTGGACGTGTGAGTAATATTCGTACACCACCTAATCAAGGGAATGGGGTATTCCACGTCACGAGTGTTATGTTGCACAAGCTTCAAATAAAATGTCTCTTTGAGGGGAAAGGTCATGAAGACCCCAACTTGCACTTGAAAAATTTTATGGAAGTGTGTTCCTCTTTCAACATTGATCAAATCTCACAAGAATCCATACTGATGTTCCTCTTCCCATTTTATCTAATAGTTGAGGTGGTATTGTGGCTACGCTCTTTTCCAGTTGAGTCAATCACAACGTGGGATGAAATTACCATTGCTTTCTTTGACCGATACTTCTCACCATCTAAGATGTTGCAATTGCATGATAAAATAACTAATTTACATCAATTCAATAGAGAACCTCTATACGAGGTATGGGAGATATTTAATGAAAAGCTTAAGAAATGTCCCAACCATGAGGTCCTGGAGCAGATGCTTCTCCAGATCTTCTATTGGTCTATGGATTCATTAAACAAAAATGTGGTGGATAATATGGCCAGGGGTTCACTTGTGAAGTTGTTTTATAATTTGGCTACAAGAAAAATAGGAGGTGGCATACTTGAGACACCAAGGTAGCTAAAGGTTCACCTACCACCTCCTATGTTGATAAAGATCAAAGGAGGAGAGATGAAGAAAGGTAAGAAAACATGGCATAATGATGATGATGAAATTAGAGCTTCTAATGAAGCATGTGATGGGTGCACCCCCCAAAATAGTGAATATCGTGGATTCCTAAGGCTATGATGAATAAGAGGCCAAGAGGATATATGAAGAAATTTAGTAGATGGATAACTATCGAGTAGGTTCCCGCCTGGCCTTTCAAATACAAGATGGGAACCAAGGTTGGACCGATCATGAAAGATAATGGGATTGGCATGGTAGGGATTGAAATCATGATTGTAGAGACAAGGAAAAAGAGTATGATCGGTAAGTTCCTCCCCATGACTGAGAAAAAGGCAAAGAGTCCAATCCTATTGAACCCAAAAAATTCTAGACTGAGCATGTGTTAGCAAGAATTTTGATGAAAGTGGAAGGAATAGAAAAGATGGTCCTATACTTGAAAGGATATTTTTTGAAAATAAACCAAATGGTTATATCACACTCCACCTCAATCATACAATTGGAGACTCAAATTGGCCAAATATATACTTAACTTAATATTAGACAAAAAATGGGCCTCCCTAGTGATATTGTTGTGAATCCAAAAAATGATGCCCAAGTATTGGAGATCATCACTTAGAGTGTAAACGCTCTCAATGATCTTGTGATGGAAGTTGAAAAGGAGGAAAATATTGAGCAAAAAAATATGAAGAAGTAGCATGCGAATGATCTATATAAGGAGGCTCCGAAGTATAAAGATAGGAATGAAAAAAAACAATTATAATGGAAGAAATGGTTGATGAAGAGGAAGATCTAAAGGTAGTTGAGTATGATGAATTGAAAAGTGATACATTTCCTACCATGAATTTTCCCCCTCTATTCCCTCAAAGGCTTAAAAAGAAGGAGGACAATCCTAAATCAAAGACTTTTGTTGCTAAGCTTAGAAACTATCAAATAATATCTCATTTCTAGAGGAAATTAAATAAATCCTAGGATATGCTAAGCTTATAAAGAAGTTGATGTCAGAGAAATGTCTTATTGATGATGAAACCATAGAAATTACCCATAGATGTAGCACGATAGCGGAAATGAAAAAGGATCTCGGGGCCTCTATGATCCCTTGCACCATAGGGACACACAAGTTTGAAAAAGCTTTGAGTGACCTTGGTGCAAGCATCAACATCATACCCTATGAAATCAATCAAAAACATGGTTTGAGCACTCCTACACTAACAATAATGTGGCTTTTGATGGTAGAGTAGTCTATCAAAAGACTTGTTGGAGTTCTGTTTAATGTTTTGGTGAAGGAGGACCACGTCATTCTTCTGGTGGACTTCATTGTGCTTAATTTTGAAATTGACCAAGAGATACCTATTATCCTTGGTTGACCTTTAATTTCAACCAAAAGAGCTATCATCGATACTGAGAAAGGATAAATGAAATTTTAGGTCTAAGATGATGAAGTGTCCTTTCAAGTATGCAAAACCAAGAAACAATCCATGAAACTACAACTGGTGTCCATCATTGATTTAGCTGACACAGAGGTAAATGATGGGTCCCTTGAGGACCCAACTTGAAAAGATGAAGAACGTTGTACCGTGATAGTAAATTAGGCGCTAAGTGGGAGGCAACCCACCAATGCCATGAAAGTGGCCCGTATCCTTTATTTTTTATTAAGTTGAGTAGGTTTAATTTTTTTTTATGATTGATCCTTGAAATTTAGGTGCTACAAGGTTTTTTGAATGAGATTGAACACGGGAAAGTGTGAAATTTTTTAGTAGTAGACTGAGCAGGGAAAATAGAGGACCAAAAATAGCCACAGTTCTTGCAATTGTGGCACCTGTGCTATCGCGATCGCAGTAGAAGCATGACTGCGATCATGGCCATGAATTTTCAAAAAACCAATCGAATGCCCATTTCCCCCTCATACTTCCCATTAAAATTTCTCTCAAATTGCACTCAATTTATGCTTGTGTTGGGCATCCAAACTTGTTTAAGCATTCCTCTTTGCATCCTCAATTCGGTATGTGATTCATTATCCTCTTTTATTTGTATATATAGTCCATAGAACACATGCTTTAGGAATATCCTAAAATGGTGTTTCAATTTCTAATTTTTTTTAAATGTGTTTATTGGTGTGGTTAGCTGTTGTAGTTGGTGTGTACAATGATAGGTAAGTCTTGAGTACCCAAATTTTATTTAAAATTGATATAAATAGTGTATGCACATCAAGTGATTGATTAAATTCCCAAACAAATTCAATGTTCATTTTTCCATGTTCCAAGGGCATAATCAAGCACCTAGAGGCTAGGTTTCATGTGCGTAAGGTTACTTCATGATTTGAATCACAATTTGGCAATGAACTTGGATGATTTGAGTTTTGAAGATTTTGAGCCAATCTTGCCTCAGTTACCACGATCACGGTCATTGGATCATGATTGCGGCATCATGATAGTGGCTAAGTGGCTCGCGATGGCTCTATCTGAGAATAGTTTTTATCATTGACCAAAAATTTTGCAATTAAATTTCTTGCCGAAAAACCACAAAGAAACCACCCCATGAGCTTAATTGGACAACATAGCATAGTTTTTGCATGAAAAAGTTAATGATGAGTGTTGTTCTGTTGTTCACGGGTTTTCCAGGCTACATCATGGGAGATTATGACCAAACCCATTTGATAACCCCTGAATACCATAACTTGTACTACGGTGATCTCCCCAAGACAAAGGAGTTTCCGAAGAGGGGCATTTGTCTATATAAGGTGTCAAAAAAGCTTTTGGCATTCCATGACAGACTCATAGCCACTAGGTGGAAATTTTTTGCCTCAGATCCTTGCTGGGAAAATGAGCATTGGATATGGGAGTTCTATGTTATCCTTAGCATAGTCTCTCTCTTATACCCAGTTATGAGGATCTGAGGGAAGGAATTACACTTTGGAAATGATAAGATAAATGACATATATGGGCTCCCAAGTGCAGATATGGCACAAATCAAGGTGAAGGGATGTGAACTAGGGAGTTGGATGGCAGATAAGTTGTGCCCTAGCAAAAAGGTTCTTTGGGCAGCCACTAAGAGAGGTATATCTATGAATGATTTCACAGCAGAGGGGAGGATATAACTGAAAATTATTTGTAGACGGGTTTCCCCATGCACACACATAATTGTTGTTGTAGATATATGATCACAGATGGTTACTTGTATACAAGACAACATTCCTTTGAATATTGGTTGTCTTATGATTTCATACATAAGGAACTTCAAAAACCATGGTGGTGTGCTCCTCTTATTTCCCTATTTGATTAATGAATTATGCAGGAGAGTCGGGGTTAAGGAGTTCTCCGAAGACACTTCCGTGCATCCAAACATCCCCATAAAATTCGGTAACTTTGATCAGATATTGGTTGATTTGGGGGTGATAAAGGAGCTTGTGGCGGGGTTGCCTCAGGGGCTGGGAGAATTTTCCACCACCCGCCACTCATATGTATCTATTATTAAGAAAATTTAGAGCATCACATTCATAAACCCTCATATACAATAGCATCAAAATAGAGGAAAATATATAAAATGGAAAAAGCATCCCCGTGTCAGCATAGAGAACAATGGGAAATTGCTGAAACTTCCTCTTGCTATACTAGTTTAGGTATATGAACCTCGCATACGTACCTTTTTTTAATGAGTTCAAACGTGACCTTAAATAAAATATTTGTTTAAATAAAGCAAAATGGTCTCGTGGACATTTGTACTTGTCAAGGTTTGTAAAGTGGATACTTTTACTTAACCCTTTTGTCATTTGAACCCCTCAACCCTTTAAAACACATATTTTTAAACCCTTTTCTCATTTAATTAATGTGCATATAATTCAAACGAATACACGTAGATTCCACGTTATTTTGCATTGATAGATATAAAATTATCCTTTTTACAAAAAATAAGATTCCCTCCCCCTCCCCCTCCTACCGCCCCATACCTTTGTCTTTCTTCTTTAATAACATCTTTTCTTCTCTACTCTCACCCCTATTTTTGAACACTACCATACCTTCGAACACCACTAAAAGACACCTAAGACTTGCAATTAGTATCATTTTAATTTTTAAATCATTACAATTAGTATCACAACAATAGGGCATCATTGATACGAATCCAAACCCAAAATAAATCACACAAAAATTCCTCTCACACCTCTAAAAAAATTGGATAAAAAATCATGCATAAAGCTCAGCACGCTGCCGCAGCCACAGTAAATTCAATGACAACAAGCCCACAAATTTAACTTCTTGTGAGAAAATTTTTCATAATTTGAATGAAGACATTTGTAGAGGAGCTCAAGTCACCCAGACCATTTTCTTTGTGACTCAAAGAAAAATTAGCAACACCGTCGAAAAAATTCAAAATTCGAATTGCCTAAAAATTTTTTTTGAATTTCAATTTTAAATTTATCAATGTCATTCAAATTTTGGGGAGGTAAGGAGTGACTTGAATGCAAAATCCCCAATTAAAGAGTGAATTGAATAGGGGAAATAGAGGAGTAGGTGTTGGATGGTGGACTGGTGATGGTGAAAATGAAAGGGGAAATAGAGAGATTAGGAAAGGCTAGGTGGATGGGTATAAGGAGAAAATGTTATTTATTTATTTTTTATTTTTTATATTTTTTAATTTACAATCTTTTTTAAAAAATATTTTAAATTCAAAAAAATTGACTTCACTCGCCGAAAAACGCGTGTAGAACACACATTTTTTTTTCAAATCATCAATTTAATACCACATATGCAAAAAGGGTTTAAAGTTTTTGATTCTTAATGGGTTAAAGGGTCCAAATGACAAAAGTGTAAGTAGAAGTGTCTACTTTATAAACCAGGACAAGCACAAGTGTCCATGAGACTATTTCGCCTTTAAATATTAAAGATGAATTCACTAATTAAATTCAACATCTTTTGAACATTTAAAGATGGAGAATTTAACTAGTTCAAATTTAACCTTTACTTAAAAGAATTTCTCAAAGTCAACCGACATTCTTCTACTATTTATACACTGCAACAAAATAATGCGATGATAGAGATATCAAAATAATATAATTAAACATAACCTTTACAAAAGAATTTCATCAAAGCTGACCGACATTCATCTACCACATGTAAACTACACAAAAAATAACACAATATAAAAGATATGTAAATAATACAATTAAATCTAATTTTTACCCACAAAATAAATTCTCAGTGCGTAGATTTCAAAACAATACAATTAAACCTTGCTTTTACCTAAAAAAATTTCTCAAAGTCGACCGACATTTATCTACCAACTGTAAATTACAATAAAATAATACGATAACAGAGATTTAAGAATAATTCAATTACACCTAACCTTTACATAAGAAAATTTTGTAAAGTGGATTGACATTCATCTACGACTGGCAAATTTCCACAAAATAATACACTAATAGAGATATCAAAACAATACAATTAAACCTAACATTTACCTAAAATTTTCTTACAGTCGACCAAAATTTATCTACCACTTATAAACTAAATCAAAATAATAAGATAATAGAGATATCAAAATAGTACAACTAAACCTAAATGTTATAAAAAAAATTCAAAGCCGACCCGGCATTTATCTACGCCTTGAAAACTGCAATAAAATAATATGATAATAATTGCAAAGCATCAGTTTCCTTAGAAAATAATTTTAGTCTGAGTGAAAATTCTGATCTGAAGGTCCAAGTCTTTCTCTTGTCTTATTAATCATTTGATTTCTTATACGAATTTGATAATTTGTTCATGTTGTTTTGTTTATGTAACGCCTCGAATCTGGTACTCGGAACGTTACATGGTGATCATGACCCCGAAGGACCACAAACTTACCCATGACTGATATTTGCACCTGTATACTGAATAAAAAACTTTATAATGCGGAAACATGAATTGAAAGTCCATAAGGTTCAATACTAGTACATAACTGAAAATATTGCATATCAATACTAAAAGAACTGAAATAACTGTTTGACATGCTATAGTCTGAATGCCTCTAAATTGTCTAAAAAAAGAGTTTATGGGACATGTCCTCGACTAACTCCGACTACTGAAATAAACTGAAAACTAAAATAGTAATATAATCATCATGTCCTCGGAGGATGAGGACTAACAGATGACTCTAACGGCTGAACTTGGATACTACTGATGCTCTGGAGCTCGTGCTTCTAAACCAATGGAATAAGACACCACATCGTAAATGCATCAGTACTTTGAATATACTGGTATGCAAGTGAGGTTGGTTGAATGCAAATAGTTCATATGCATGAACAATACTAATTGACTAACTAACATGAACGTGAGAATACATGCCTGACTACATAACTGTAACTGGGATCATGATAGGACTAAATACTGAGTTTTGACTACTGAGTTTACTAATATTGACATCTGAGTCACTGTAATGCCCCAATTTGCTGAGCTGAAATGCTACACGGTGTTTATGACCTCGAGGGACCACAAGCTAACCCATGACTAATATCTATACCTATACATTGCATAATATACTTGTAGAATGCAGAAAATATGAACAATAGGCCATAAGGTTAAACTGAATAGAATGTCTGATAAATAATAACAACCATATAGGGTAACAAATACCCAAAACAACTAAAAGCATAATCTAAAATATGAATTAACTATAAAAACCTCTAAATACTATCTGAAATAAGGAGTTGAAGGAACATGTCTCCAACTAACTCCTTCTAGAAAAACTGAACTGAAATAATGAATGAAATAAAATAATATCATCCTCGAATGGATGAGGACTCACTGCAACTGTGATTGGAATGCTACTATTGATCTGGAACTCGTGTCTCTGAACCTACGGTATAATATGAAAGAAAGCACCATAGCGCAAATATGTCAGTACTCTTAGTCATACTAATTATGCGAGTGAGGTAGGCTAAATGCAAAAAGGTTTACATGCATAAACAATGTCAACTGACTGACTAATATGAACATGAGAGTGAAAGCATGCATACATAGTAACTGAGATTGTGAATACGTGATATCTGGATCTGTATGCAAATACATGGTTTACTATTACCTAATATGACTGATACTGGAATTCTAATAACATGGATGACTGTGACTGACAGTCCTAAATATGATGGAACTACCTGAGTTCCCGACTGTAACTGAATTAACTGTAACTGACAGTCCTGGTATACTAAAATCTAAAGAACTATCTGAGTTTTTTTACTGAGATTGGGACTGAAACTATGGGAGGTAGTTGCCTAACCGACATGCCCCAATAACCCATATAGCTAGGTTGGGGTCTAATCTTTTCCCCAACTGGAAGGGTGTTAATACTGCGCCACTGGTAAGGATAACTATGAGTGACGCTTAGCTGGCAGGTACTCAAATGAGAATGGTGGAAACCCTAAACTGACAGTTTAAGCCACCTCATCAACCCTAACCTAGAAGGTTAAGATGTCTCAACCTACGCTGGCTACATAGTTCTGGAACACAAGGATGACTACTAAGAATCACACCCTAAACTGGCTGGTGAGTTCCCATACTTAGGTTAACTCGGTGCTAACTTCAACTCCCATCTGAAGAGACTGAACATGATTTAACTAGTTGTACATGGACTGATTAACTAACTTTCATTGATTGATGGAATAGTACTACTATCTAAGAATTTATTGAGATTATGAAATTTTTAAGATTTCCTGAGTCACATGACTGACTGAGTTCTATAGATCATGGCTTGATTGAGATTATCGTGCTAACGTGGCATAGATCTAGGCATACATTTATATTTTTTGGGTACTAGTACCCTCAGTATTCAATGGAAAGAAACTGAAACACATCATTGACTTGATCATAAAATAGAGTCCACAATTCACCATATCATAAGTAGGGGATTTCACACTAAGCATAGTAATCAACATCTTACGTATGGAAGGGAAAGTCATACAACCAGTGTATACTTGCATAGATTTAATATTATACTCAATCCATATCACAACAAAGATGCATATCAATCATGTGGAATTCATGTGAAATCATAGAGCATAAAGTATGGACTTGTCATTTAAGCACTATTAAATCATGGGACATGAATTCTATCATCTTAGGCCTTTTATCAAACACTTTGCATTCATTCTTTTAGCTTAGATGTGTTTTCATGAATTTCCCCCATTTTAAACCACATAAAGTTCATGGATTTCAACTAACGAACACATATACTTCATGAAAACTTCTTTAGATATCATCTTGAAACTTAAACAACAATCATCAACATGTACATGGTCATATCACAACAAGACAATCACAATATAATATTTAAAACATGGTTCTTGAGCTCTATGAACGAAATGGATCCATAGATGAACACTACAGATACCTTAGATGGAAAATTCTTGATTATTGATGGAGAAATTTGCTTGAACTTAAATCTCTAATTGAAAACCCTAATGTGTTCTTGAGAGGATTTTGAGATAAAGAGTATGTTTTGGTGAAATAAGGGCTTAATTCCATGTTTATGGAATATATAAAGGTGTAGAAATATGACCCAAATACCCTTTTAGATGTGTCACTTAATTTCTATAAAAATTACCCAATTTGGTCCCCCGGCGCGATACAAAGATATCATGTTGCCCCTTATTTGTGACCTGGAAACTCACCGTGACATGGTGGAATTGCTGAAAGACACTGGAAATTGATAAACATTATTTTGGCTTATGGTACGACGTGCCACTGACTGAAATGATGTTGCTGAAACTTTAAATTGCCATAACCTCTTCACTGGGTATTTGTTTTAGGCGAATTTGGTATAGGAGAAAAGATTATTTAATTCTCTATAATTTAGAGGGTATAAATCTACCAAAATACCACCTATAAACCAAGTTGTGCTCGTTCAAAGATGACCTATGTGAAATTACACACGAAAACTTAGTGGATTCAAAAGTTCTTAGCTTGGCTTACTGTAAGTGCCTCTTATGAACATTCTTAACACATCATAATCTCTATTATCACTAGGATACTCATCTTAATTCATGTACTCCAATATGAATCACGGGATAGGAGGTTTCATATGTAGGAACAACGGTTCATTTTCTAGCTTAAAAATATATGGGGTATTACAATATCTCCCCCTTGAAAACATTCGTCCTTGAATGAGACTGAATAAAATGGGGATAGATGATAAACTAGAATATGTGCAAACATACACTACTGGAACATCATCTCATGATGGACATGACTGATAACCTAAACATATCATGCTGGATATGCATATCTAATGTATGAGTAACTGATTCATGAATGCATAATTGTGATTTCTAATAACTGAGTTCTCCCAATGATAATACATATTTGATGCATGATTATACACTATACTGATACATGAATGCATGAATGAATATGCAATGGTAATTGATACCAGATTTGTGATGAACTGTGAGCATGAACTGAATACCAAGTTGTATAGAATACTGAACAGGAAACTGAATAAGCTTAAGGAGAACCGTTGCCTTGATCTTGATATAGATTGGTAGAGAAGAGATGAGGATACTTGGTGGGCATGTTTTCTTCTACTTCCCAAGTAACTCCCTCAATAGAATGATTTCGCCAAAGAACTTTGACTAGAGGGACTTCTTTGTTCCTCAATCTACGAGTCTGATAGTCTAGAACTTCGATCGAAATTTCCTCATAGAAGAGAATGTTCTGACTGTCAATTCTCTGAATAGGTACTACAACTGATGGATCACCTATACACTTTTGAGCAAATAGATATAAAAGATTCGATGAACTGAGGCTAAATCTAAAGGTAATTCAAGCTCATAAGCTACCTTGCCTAAGCGACTGAGATCTTGAAGGGACCGACATATCGAGGACTGAGCTTTCATTTCTTGCCTAACTGCTTCACTCCCTTCATGGGAGAGATCTTTAGATAGACATAGTCATCGACCTCAAACTCAAGATCCTTTCTATGAACGTCAGCATACAACTTTTGTTGGCTCTGAGTATCCTGGAGTCTTTCTCTGATTAATTAGACTTTCTTTAAGGCATCAAATACTAAGTCAGGCCCTATGACTGAGGCCTCACTAACTTTGAACCACCCGATTGGAGATCTGCACCTCCTACCATAGAGAGTTTCAAACGGAGCTATTTTAATACTAGAATAATAGCGGTTGTTGTATGCAAACTCATTCAATGGCTAGTGGTCATCCCAACTTCCCTTGAAATCAATTGCACACACCCTTAGCATATCTTCAAGAGTTTGAATGGTCCTTTCATCTTAACTATCTGTCTGAGGATGAATAGCTGTACTGAGATGAACTTGGGTACCAAGACCCTTTTAGAATAATTTCCATAAATAAGAGGTGAATTGGGTACCTCTTTCTGAGATGATAGATAATGGAACACCATGTAATCTTACCAACTCCCTGATATAGAGCTTGGCGTAATCCTCGGCTGAATAATAGGTATGGACTGAAAGGAAATGGGCTGACTTGGTCATTCTATCTACAATTACCCAAATTGAATCATGTTGTTGATGAGTTTGAGGCAAACCCGTCATGAAGTCCATGTTCACTCCTTCCCACTTCCAAGTAGGAATGGTGAACTCCTGGATGGAACCATTAGGTTTCTGATGCTCTATCTTAATGTGCTGACATGTAGGGCCCTTATCCATAAATTTTGCAATATATCTCTTCATCCCACTCCACCAATAGATCTCCCATAAGTCGCAGTACATCTTAGTGGCCCTTGGATGAATAGAGTATCGCGCACCATGCGTTTTTGCAAGAATTTGCTGTTTTAAATCATCTACACTTGGAACATAGAGATAACCCTAACAACGAATGACACCATCTCTCCCTTGGGAGAAAACCTCTAATTTCTAATTCTGAACTGACTCTTTTAGCTTGACAAGGCTAGGATCCCTATATTGCTTTTCTTTCACCTCAGAAACTAGAGATGACTCTGAACTATCTTGAACACATACACCACCCTCTGAAGAATCGATCAAGCAAACACCTAGTCTGGCAAGCTGATGAATTTCCTAAGCTATTTTCTTCTCGCTATCCTCAGTGTGAGAAACACTACCCATGAAGAGTCTACTAAGAGCGTAGGGCACAACGTTGGCCTCTCCTAGATGATAAAGGACACTCATGTCATAATCTTTCAAGAGCTCTAACCATCTTCTCTAACAAAGATTGAGATCTTTCTGAGAAAAGACATATTGGAGACTCTTATGATTTGTGAAGACATGTACATGAAATCTGTATAGATAATGCCTCCAAATCTTCAAGACAAATACTACAGCTGCTAACTCAAGATCATGAGTAGGATAATTCTTCTCATGGGGCTTTAACTACCTGGAGGCATAGGCTATGACCTTACCATGATGCATAAGGATACAACCAAAACCTAGTATTGATGCATCACAGTATACTACAAACCCATATAAACTATCTGTAAGAGCTCAGACTGGAGATAAGGTGATTCAAGTCTTTAATTTCTAAAAACTCTTTTTGCAAGGATCTGACCATTGAAACTTGACCTTCTTCTGAGTCAATCTGGACATGGGGGATGAAATAGAAGAAAATCCCTCAATAAAGCACCTGTAATAGCCAGCCAACCCAAAAAACTCCTAATATCTGATGGAGAGATAGGGCGAGGCCAATTTCTTACCGCTTTGGTCTTCTGAGGATCTACTCTAATGCCATCACCGAAAACAATATGGCCAAGGAATGCTACTGACCTTAGCCAAAACTCATACTTCTTGAATTTGGTGAATATATGGTGATCTCTGAGAGTCTGAAGAATAATTTTGTGATGGTCTGAATGATCACGCTCTGTACGCTATGACGAACATTTCCAAGTATTGCTTGAACACACAGTTCATCAAGCCAATAAAAGTAGCTGGGGCATTGGTAAGACCAAAGGACATAACTAGAAATTCAAAGTGACCATATCGAATATGGAAAGTTGTCTTCGGGATGTCACATTCTCTAACTCTGAGATAATGATGGCCACACTTAAGGTCTATCTTGGAGAAATAACTGGCACCCTAAAGTTTTTCAAACAAGTCATCTATTCTGGGAAGAGGATACCTGTTCTTGATTGTAACTTTGTTGAGCTGATGGTAATCAATACACATCCTGAGAGAATCATCTTTTTTGCACATGAATAAGACTGGTGCACCCCATGGGAAAATGTTGGGTCTAATGAATCCCTTATGTAAGAGATCCTTCAACTGATCCTTTAGTTCTTTGAGTTCTTATGGTTCCACTCTGTATGGAGAAACAGAAATAGGCTGAGTATCTAGGATAAGGTCAATGCCGAAGTCTATCTCCCTTTCGAGAGGAATACCTAGAAGATCTTCGAGAAAGATATCTGAATATTCGTTAACCAATGGGATCAATTCAAAGCTTGAAGATTTGGAACTATAGTCTTTAACATAAACAAGATGTAAACACATCCCTTAGAAATTATTTTCCTTGCCCAAAAGTAGGAAAAAAGCTGACCACTGAAAGATGAAGCACTACCCTTCCACTCTAGGATGGGCTCATTCAGGAACTGAAATTGAACTATCCTGTGTCTGAAGCCGACTGTGGCATAGTAGGAATGAAGCTAATCTATGCTGAGAATGACATCAAAATCAATCATCTCTAACTTGACTAAATCTGCTGACGTGGCTTTCTGAAATATCATGAACGGGCAGTTCCTGTATACCCGTCGAGCTATGATGGTTTTACCCACTAGAGTAGAGACTGAAAAGGGCTCTGCTAAAATTTTGGGACTAATTCTGAAATCACCTACTATATAAGGAGTAACAAAAGACAAGGATGCACCTGGATCTATCAAAGCATAAATATAAACATGGAAAATCTGTAATGCACCATTAATGACATCAGGAGAATTTTCTAAATCCTTTCGGGTATGAAGAGCATAGAGTCTATTTGGACGTTGCCCACTAACAGCACTGGAAGTGGCACCTTGCTTATTTGGGCAACCGAACTGGGCTGTGAACAATGCTGACCTTGTAGACCTAACTGTCGACACTCTCTAATCCTGTCGCCTAGCTTACCATAACTGAAACAAATATCGCTATCAGATCTACAGGTACCCTTATGGTTTTTACCATAAGTCTGACAAAGGGGATTAGTTCGGGCACTGCTGACATTGACCTGATACTTAGAGGCTGGTGCTCAATCTCTGTTGCCGTTTCTGACTTTCAGCACTGGGGCACTGGTAGAGGAAGGAGCTAGAGCTGCTGGCTTAGGATAGAACTGCGAACAACTTCCTCCTTCTGATTTGGGTTGAGAAAACCTGAAAGTGCCTGATCTTGCTCTCTTGTTCTGCCTCTCCCTAGTCTTAATCTTTTGCTCCTCTATTTGTTGAGCTTGAGTCATGAGCCTAGATAAAGTCATATCACTATTCAGCATCGCATCCCTACACTTATTTAACATGCTATCATTCACTCCTGACACAAACTTGCTCATCTTAGCCCTATTGTCTGCAACCACATGAGGGGTATATCTAGCTAGCTGAGTAAACATGAGAGAATACACTTTAACCATTATATTTCACTGCCTGAGGTTGATGAACTCAAGAACTTTTGCCTCCCTTAGCTCTTGGGGAAAGAATCTATCTAAAAAGCCACGACATATTCCTCACACTCAATGGGACCTACATCCTCTAACCTCTCAAACTTCCACTGCTTGTACCAAGTATGATCCACATCTTGCAACTAGTATGCGGTTAACTCGTCACTCAAACAAGAAGTAACTCCTATGATGTCTATGAACTTCTGGACTTGGTCAATGTATTCCTGAGGGCCTTCATCAGACTTAGACCCAAAGAAAGATGGAGGTTTCATTCAGGTAAAGTCTTGAATCCTAGTTGCGACTAAGTTGGCCACTAGATTGGCTGGAATAACTGGTGACTATTTATTTTGGGTAGCCACAGATTGAGAAAGTTTGGAGAATGCGTCCCTAAACTCCACATGAGAAATATGTTCGCCCAAAGGATTTTTGGGCTGAGAAGCGGGCTTGTTTCTTCTCTTTGGAGGCATATTCTGAAATAAGAGAAGAACGGATTAGACTAAGAGTTTAACTTGAGATTATGCTCACTAGCACGACATGAATACTAAAAGAGGGGAAACTATTCCAAAAACATCTCATAGCCTCTTGTACATAAATATGGCGTGCAACACACCCATGCACAAGACTCTACTAGATGTGTCTTTTAGACTTCCTAGGACTCTATTAAACCTTACGCTATGATACCAAGATTTCAATGCCATGATTTACTGAACTGGAATGCTACACGATGCTTATGACCCCGAGGAACCACAAGCTAACGCATGACTAATATCTATACCTGTATACTGCATAATATATTTGTAGAATGCGGAAAACATGAACCATAGGCCATAAGGTTCAACTGAATAAAATATCTAATAAATAATAATATCTATATAGCGTAACAAATACCCAAAACTAATGAACCGAATAAAATATCTAATAAATAATAATATCTATATAGGGTAACAAATACCCAAAACTACTAAAAGCAGAATCTAAAATCTTAACTAAATCTGAAAGCCTCTAAATACTATCTGAAATAAGGAGTTGAAAGCTCCTTCTAGCAAAACTTAACTAAAATAATGAATAAAATAAAATAATATCATTCTCTAATGGATGAGGACTCACTGCAACTCTGCGACTAGAATGCTACTACTGATCTGGAACTCATGTCTCTGAACCTATGGTGTAACATAAAAGAAAGCACCATAGTGCAAATACATCAGTACGACTGGAAGTACCCAGTATACGAGTGAGGTAGGCTAAATGCAAAAGGGTTTACATTCATGAACAATGTTAATTGACTTACTAATATGAATGTGAGAGTGCAAGCATGCATACATAGTAACTGAGATCGTGAATAAGTGATATCTGGATCTGTATGCTAATTCATAGTTTACTATTATCTAACATGACTGATACTGGAATTCTGATAACATGGATGACTGCGTCTTACAATCCTTAACCTGATGGAAATACCTGAACACCATACTGTAGCTGAATTGACTATAACTGACAGTCCTGGTATACTAAAATCTAAAGAACTATCTGAGTTCTTTTACTGAGACTGAGACTGAAACTGTGGGAGGTAGTTTCATAACCGACATACCCCAATAACGCATATAACTAGTTTGGGGTCCAATCTCTACCCCGACTGGAAGGGTGTCAATATCGCGCTATTGGTAAGGACAACTGTGAGTGAACCTTAGCTAGCAGGTACTCGAATGACAATGGTTGAAACATTAAACTGATAGGTTAAGACACCTCATCAACCCTAACCTTAAAGGTTAAGATGTCTCAACCTACTCTGGCTACATAGTTATGGAACACAAGTATGACTACTAAGAATCACACCTTAAACTGGCAGGTAAGCTCCCATCCTTGGGTTCACTCAATGCCAACTTCTACTCCCATCTGAAGAGACTGAACATGATTTAACCAGCTGTACATGGACTGAGTAACTGACTTTTCTTGACTGACAGAATAGTACCACTATCTGAGAATTTATTGAGATCATGAGATTTTTTAGATTTCCTAAGTCATGTGACTGACTGAGTTCTATAGATCATGGCTTGATTGAGATTATCGTGATAATGTGACATGGCTCTAGGGACACTGCTACATTTCTTGGGTACTAGTACCCCTAGGACTCGATGGAAGGAAACTGAAACACATAACTGACTTGATAATAAAATGGAGTACACAATTTAACATATCATAAGTAAGGGATTTCACACTAAGCATAGTTCTCAACATATTACGTATGGAAGGGAAATTCACAGAACATGTGTATACTTTCATTGCTTCAATATCATGCTCAATCCATATCACAACAATGACGCATATCAATCACGTGGAATTCATGTGAAATCATAAAGCATAAAGTATGGACTTGTCATTTAAGCACTGTTAAATCATGGGGCATGCATTCTATTATCCTAGGCCTTTTGTCAAACACTTTTATTGCATTCTTTTAGCTTAGGTGTGTTTTTATAAATTTTTGCATTTTAAACCACATAAAGTTCATGAATTTCAACTAACGAACACATATACTTCATGAAAAAACCTTTAGATATCATCTTGAAACTTAAACAAAAATCATCAACATGTACATGGTCATATCACAAAAAGATAATCACAATATAATATTTAAAACATGGTTCTTGAGCTCTATGAATGAAATGGAACCACATATGAACACTACGCATACCTTAGATGGAAAATTCTTAATGATTGATGGAGAAATTTGCTTGAACTTGAATCCACAATTGAAAACCCTAATGTGTTCTTAAGAGGATTTGGAGAGAAAGAGTATGTTTTGATGAAATAAAGGCTTAATTCTGCGTTAATAAAATATATATAGGGGTGGAAAGATGACCTAAATACCCCTCTAGATGCATCATTTAATTTCTGTGAAAATTAACCAATTTGGGCCCCCGTTGCGATGCAGAGATATCGTGCTCCCTCTTCCCCCTGTTTATAACCTGGAAAATCAAAGCGATGCGGTGGAATCATGGAGAGACATTATAAATTGACAAACATCATTTTGGCTTACGGCGCAACGCACCACTAATTGAAATGATGCCACTAAAACTTTAAATCACTATAACTTCTTCACCGGGTGTCCATTTTAGGAAAATTTCATATAGATGGAAAGCCTATTCAATTATTTACAATTTGGAGAGTATAAATATGCCAAAATACTACCTATAAACCAATTTATGCTCATTTAAAGATGACCTATGTGAAATCACACACAAAAACTTAGTGGATTCAAAAGTCCTTAGCTTGGCTTACTCTAAGTGACTCTTATGAACATGCTTAACACATAATAAGCTCTATTATCACTAGGATACTTATCCTAATTCATGTACTCTAATATGAATCATAGGATAGAAGGTTTCATATGCAGGAACAACGGTTTATTTTCTAGCTTAGAAATATATGGGGTATTACAGTCACTAATGAGTAAGAAAGACTGATATTATATTACTGAATACTAAGGGACTGATACTATGTTACTGATACGTGAATAACTATTTTTAACAGTACTAATTATGAATAATTGGTCTGGTTAACTGTACCTGATAGTCCTGAAGATGAATACTGATAACATTTGTTCTGATAACTGACATAACTGATAACATGAGTGACTGTATTTGACAATCCTGAATCTAATGGAACTAGTAGAGTTCTGTACTATATCTGAGTAACTGAATCTAAGATCAGTCCTATTTAGCGGGTGATCTCTAAATTTGATAATATTGATACTGACTGACCATAGTTGAGATCAACCCTGTTTAATGGGTGATGCCGAAGTCTATTTTTAATGATAAGGATTGACTGTATCTGACAATCCTAAATATATACTACTGAGCTAAATTGACTGTATCTGACAGTCTTGATTCTGTAAATGAAACTATGGGATGTATTCATCTAACCAACATGCCCCATACTATGCTAACTAGGGTTCAACCAATAACCCTAGTTGGAAGGGTGTTAGTACTGCGCCACTTGTAAAGACAACTGATGTGGAGTCAGTCCTAATCTAGCGGGTGACCCCTGAGATCAGTTCTATACATTTAAATATTATAATGGGTGATCCCTGAATATGTTAGTCCTATCTAATAGGTGACATCTCATACCTACACTGGCCACATAGTTCTGGAACTTAGGGATTGCTTCTAGGGATCTCAGTCCTATCTAGCGGGTGAGTCCCCGTCCCTAGGCTTTCTCGGTGTTGAATATTGCTTTTATCTGAAAAACTCTAAACTGATTAACTGAGATAAACTGATTAACTGAACTGAACTATTACTAGTGGTATTGTCTAGAAAAGCTAAATTGAATTTACTAAGTTTCATTGACTGATGGAAGGTACTAAATTCTATGGAATGACCGAGAGTACTGTAGTTACTGAGATTGACTGGGAATACTAAGGTTATTGAGATTATTGAGTACTGAGATCAATGAGATTACTGAACTACTGATATTACTAAGATTTTGTGGTTTTCCTAAGTCACATGACTAACTGAGTTCTATAGATCATGGCTTGACTAAGAGTATTATGAAAACATGACATGGCTCTAGGCACACAGTTAATATTTTGGGTACCAGGACTCGATGGAAAGAAACTAACATAATATGACTTACTTGAACACATGACTAACATCATAATCCATAATTCATATACTTAAGCACTTCATTAAACATATGATATGCTTAAACTTGTACATAATTGGGGATTTCGTGATATCATACTTGTTGGGCACTTTTCCTTCATATAGGCATTTAATCAAACACATGGTAGGAATGGTACATATAAACATCATTATACGACAATTGGACATCATAATTCAACTCTAATTTCAACATCCTAGGTTTTAATCATAGGTTCACATGAAAATACATCAATACAAATCAATTCCACATAACATTGATCACACAACATGGATTTGAATTCAATTGATCATTCTCAACATAAACAAAACAAACCCAACATGAAATTCATAAAGAAATCCATTAACTTTTCTTGAAGGTTCTTGAATGGAGATGCTTTGATTCTTGGGTTTTCTTGGAGAAGGGTTTGAATCTTGTTCTTTGTTTTTGATCTTGAAAGAAACCCTAATTTTGATGTTATAGATGAATGAGGAATTATGTACTTTAATTTGACATGATTGGGTGTTAAATAGGGTGGAAAAAGAACCAAAAATCCCTTTAAAATGGTGTTACAGCACTGTTTCGGACAAAACTGATAGTCTGAGTGATGGACCGTCACTCTAGTAACTAACCGTCACTCCAACCATCATTTTTGGGTTAGAAAACGACCTTACTGCTTCAATTATGATGGCCAAAGTGATGTTCCATCGCTGACTTGATGGTCCGTCAGCTTGCTCGTTGCTCATAACTTTTTTACTCCGATGCCATATTTTGGCAAAATTGGTATAGTTGGAAAGTTAATTCAATTATCTGTCTTTTGATGGGTTATGAGCTCAAAAATTCTTCGTAGAATGGGAGATATACTCATTTAAATTTGACTATGGCAATGTCCTTTCCAAGAATTCAATCATTAAAGGATGTTTTGATTCATCTAATAGCTAGGACGTATTTGAGGACTTAATATATATCTAACTTGATCATAAAAGTACCAAATCACTATACTTTATTTCTCATGAGCTTGAATCATGGTTCTACTATCGGTTGGGATTCTCGGGGTATTACAGTTTACCTTGGAAAAACCTTCCAGACCTGTACACTCCAATGCAAAACATCAAAATAAACATAAAATATCTCTTTCACCGAAATTGAAATCACACAATCATTACCCTTAGTAGAAGAACTATTAACTTTGATTGTTGCACCAGATTCTTGTCTAATTTGATTGATAATAACACCACCAATATTTGTAGTAGGACATAGAAAAAGGGGTTTTCATATATTTTTATATTTTAATACTTGTTTTCTCATAAAATATAGGAGTATTCAATTACTGACCTAAAAATAAAAATTTGCCGACTTTAGACTAGCATTTTCATTTATTTTTATTATAACAATTGAAAGAAAAAAGTGAAAAGACGATTTTGTCTAAGGCAAAAACTTTTAATGAAGGACAAAAAATTTAAATCATATTTCCAAAGGTCTTCACACTTTAATTCTTATAGGAGAAACATAAAAGGAAGAAAAAAGATATACTAAGTTTGAAAATAATTAAGAGTAGGTATTAGAAGCTTATGATATGATGCAAATACCTATAATAAGAGCTATATTGATTTGAATGGTAGAAAAGCGAATTAATGACTTAAGTTCTTCTTCTCCTCTAAAAACTCTTTCCTTCATCATGATAAGTTATAGCCTCTAACACCATTATTTCCTCCTCAATCCAAAGATTTTGGCCATGTCACCACCTCAAAAAGCTAGTTCTTAGCACAATTAAGATTAATGACAAAAAAATGGAAAGAAATAACATTCTAAGGGGGTGTTTGAATTATCATATTTTAAGTGACAATCACGACCCAATTTCTCAGTTCATCATGGCACCTACTATAACCCACTAGTAGGTAAGCCAATACGTAGTTTGAAACTACTAATAGCGAACTATTAAGAGAAATGAAAGGAAATAGCAAAGTAAATATAATGAATGGGATAATATATATAAAAAAAAACCTCCCAAGAACTGGTGAATTTAGTACAAGAGCTTTTAATACAATAAGACAACAAGTAAATTACTGATTCAATATATATGTATGACCTATATATGAATAAAATATAGAGATCTGTCTAACCCATGAGAGAGAGAATTATGATGGTCTGAACTTCAGAAGCTCACCCTAAATCTTTGATTCATAGCTTCTCCACATGATGTACACACTAATAGTGAGAACTCATACTATGATATGCAAGTTGTAGAAGTGGTATGAGTATTAAACACATGATATTTAGTAGGCAACTGCTGACTGAGCTCCAAAGATAATGTAAGTATAAAATAACGTGCAAAGCATTAATATAAGCTACAGGTAACTATCCAGTAAGCTAATCATGATAAAGCTAGTGAGGAAATAAGGATAAACTATCCTATTCTAATAGTACTTAGGAACTATGGCAATATACCGTATATCACTAACCAATATACGAACAAATAGAGAAAGAAGGATATATAATAGTATACAAGGCCAAGGAATGCATATACAATACGAATGATCAAGAGAAGAGAGTGATATGCAGTAATAACACATATAAACATACATACTTAAGTATATGTAACTAAATCAAAGGTAACAACCTAAGGTAATCAACCTAACCTCTCCATAGGATCCTAATCAAGTAAGAAGTTGATTGTATCACGATCAGGGCTTAATAATCAAAATGTCTAAGCACAAATACACTTTTCATGATGTAATTTACTATAATAAAGTAAAGTGGTCATAAACATACTGACCTCCTCTAATATTAACCATAACAAACCTACCATGAACTAACCATAATAACAATAATATACTAATCAGCTAGTTCAGACAAACAATACCTAACCAAGCCCCAAAAATCTAGAAGGTTTAATTAACAATCAGCAAACAATAATCATTTCCTATACCTATAAAAACCATCATAAGGTTGATGTATATAAGCACCAAACATACTGGTGATAGGCAATGCATATGAATGAATAGTAAATTTATATATTTTGTTATTCTTTTCAAACTTCTGTTTAGCAGTTCATTAAGAACCACAATATTGTTAGAACCAATAGTAATGTTAGAACCATCGTAGGAGGTTTATTAAATAAAACATAATCAATTTCTAATTGTTCAAAGAAAACTAGAAGTTTATGTGACTAGCTTTTAATGTTATTTTCATTCAATTGCTCAAATTTTAATAAATAAAAAAATGTTTGTTCAAAGAAATAGCCATTTATAAATGGTAAATATGAATGTTAATGGAATTAAAGAACCATTAAAATTATATTTACAGAATTCACAAGATAAATAAATTATGTTCATCTCCTACATAATGCATATGACTGTATTTAACTACTTAGAAATGTATATGCATTTTCATTTTTTTTATTCCTTACATTAATACATTCCAAATAGAATTAATGTCACAATTCCATCCATCTATCCACACAACTAAAAACTCGATGTCTACTACAAAAAAATCAGTAGGTAAGATTATTTATGTTTCAAAATTTTAAAAATAAATATTTGTAGAAAATTCTAGTGCTTTTTAGGGCTTTAAATATCAACTAATTTTATATGGATATGTTAATTTATTTAAAAATTAAGTTTATCACAATTTGTTAGTTAATTAAGATATTTATGGAAAGTTATTATTACATGAACAAAAATTTGGTCTTTGAGTTTACTGTTCCTCTTTGTTCTTCTGGTTTTCTTCCTTTGTGATAATTTAGAAGATATTTAATGACTGCAAAAGTTAAGAATCTGCCTATATTCAATACTAACTCGAAAGAGAGGTTAAGATTAAGAAGACAAGATTACAAAAGTAATTTAAAGTTATCAACTTTCATCTAATTAACTTGAGACTCAAAAGGAGATAGTTAATCATAGATCCAGGACAAGGATTAGTCAAGCGACACTTTGAGACCCAAATAATATGATTAAAATTCACCAAAGAGTGTTGACGGACGATTGGTAATACCTAACTTATTAAATCTAGATGCCAGGTATTGAGATAGTATGATGAGACATGATATGTCTGTAGAGTTAGGAAGTCAGAAGAAACACAATCCTCGTATTTATCTCATATAAATTTCAACCTAAAGTGATCAAGATATTATACTATTACAACTGTTCTCACTAGTTTCCCTCATTTACTTTCTGCACTTTCGATTACTTCAGCAAGTTTTTAACAGAGATTCAGCCTATTCCCTGTGGGTTTGACCCCAACCTTTATTAGGTTATTTATTTGACAATAGTCACGTTATACTTTCTAGGAGGTGTAATTTTAGGCAACACTAAGCATAAAATCAAAACAGCTTTCCCCCACCCACCCATATATTTTTAGGTTGACCTGCCTTAATAGCATAGAATTCATTATTTCCTTGAGATTCTATTTTTCCGTTCGACTACACCATTTTGGTAGGGAGTTTAGGGATCACTAAACTCATGTATAATACTATTTTTCTCACAAAAATCTCTAGAGTTTTAAAACTATATTCACCGCCCCTGACATATCCAAATCTCTTAATTATCCTATCTAATTGATTTTCTACTTCTGCTTTGAATTTCAAAAACATGATTTCAGCCTCATTGTTCGTCTTAAGGAGATATATATTAGTGGATCTAAAAAAGGTATCAACAGAAATATATATTTGTGTATCTAAAAAAGGCATCAACAGAAATAATCTAATACTCCTTTACACCTTTGTGTGTTCTTGAAATTTGCGAAGTCTGAATGTAATAGTTAAAGCAAATCGATCTTTCTACTAGAAATATATTTAAAAGACTTTCTTAAATCTCTAAGAAAATTCAAGATTAAGGATCCCCAATACAATAACTCTAAGAATTCATCTACAAAGAATCAATAGGAATCCAAGATTCAAGCTTTTCATCAAAGATTATAAATTAAGGTATGTGGGGTTCTTCAACAAAGATAATCCTTTCATCCTTGTGCCCAAAATTTGTTTTAATTACAAATTTACTGAATTTTATGTGATTTCCAATGAGATTGAAGTTCAGGTTTATACCCATAATTTTTATTTACAAGATTTTGATGTCTCCAATAATTTAGAAGTTGAATCACATGATTATGTTTATATTTTCATACATAATACAGAAATTTTCAGATTTTGAATTAATTTCTCAATGTTTACATTATCAAGCATGAGCAATTTGATGTTTAACATGAGATTTATGCATGGGGTATTATCCCAAGATTGAATAGTATTACTTCATGAAAGATGATGCTTTAAATATCTTATGAGAAAATTATTTTTAGTCTTCAGAAAAAGCTTTGATCTTTGATCATCAATTTAACTATGAAATCCGCTTTATAGAATTTAGATTAGTTATATTTATGAATTTACTCGGATAAAATCACTTTTGGTTTCATAATGAACTATTATACTAGTTTAAAGTGGATTTCCAATAGAATGAGCATAAAGACTAAAAAAGGAGTAGTATTTAGCACGGAGCAGGAAGTGTGGGATTAGCGTGCCCTATCATCTACAGAACTATGTAGCCAACATAGGTAAAGATTATCAGGTTATTCCCATTCCAATATAGATAACAAATTAAACTTGTGATCTATCACATGAAAAGTAGATTATACTCTCTGGCAAGAGTATGACTCCTCTCCCCAACGTAAGGATTCCTCTTTAGGTTGACAAGAACGTTGGACTCTATGAATGCTCACATTGTTTATGTCAGTTAAGAGAACCTCCCTTCTAGTAAAAGTAAATAATTAATTTTGAGTATTTCCCTACCAGTAAAGAAAACTTTTGAAAGAATTCCCTTCAGATAAGGTATTTTTCCAAGCAAAATAAGTTTTTAGATTTCACTTAGCCTCTATGATTTGAGAATAAGAACAGAATACAGATTTCAAAACTAAGTGTAATGGCTCACAATATTTATATTATTTGCGTTACTGTTCATGATTTATGATCTTCAGATTTGAGCAAGCCTATGTGAGTCATTTACATTTAGCATGCATGATTTTATAAATAATCATGATATTGCTTACTTATTGCAATTATCCTTATATACTCAGTACATCATTAAAGTACTGATCCACATATACATTTATGTGCTACATTGTCTCATAATGTAAGTTCAGGTGCTCAGTCTCAGCAGCGTAAGTGATTTTCAAGCATCTTATCTACATCTTTACAGTTGGTAAGTCCTCATAGTTTGGGGACTTAATTATTTAAAACTTTTATTTTATTAGTAGTTCATTCAGTATTTATTTCAAATAGTTTGATTCAGCTGGGGGTTTGTCCCAGTAGCTCTCTAGTTTTAGTTAGTAGAGGTTTGTCGAACTATCAGATTTAATATTTAGATTTTGTTTTAGTATTCAGGTTTTCAGTATTATTTTACCAAGACTTTTGAGATTAGTATGTTTCAGACATACCCAGTTATTTCAGATAGACTTCCATAATTAGTATGATTTTTCATTCATATTCTCTTATTTTGAAATGCGGACTTATTAGAAAGTATCCAGGGTTAGCTCAGAACTTTTTATAGTTTAGAGCACCATGTGGCATCCCAGGAACTCATATTTTAGGGTGTTACAAAAGTGTCTCTTTCATTAGAGTATCCTCCACAAGAAATAATTATTTTATCAACTTCAAAAATAAATTTAAAGCCTAATTTGTTGAAAAGTGCTCCAGAAATTATGTTTCTATGGAGGAAAGGAACATACAGAACATTGTTCAAAACTAATATTTTACCAAAAGTTTATTTAAGAAAAATATTTCCTTTATCCATAACTCTAGTAGTAGTGGAGTTCCTCATCAAGGCCCACTCGTTATCGGTGGATACCTTAAAGAACCCATGTCCAATACCCAGTCATTTTTGTTAGCCACTAAATTTTTCTCAATGACTACAGTAGCAATCACTTCACCACCATATAAGTTTTCCAAACTGTCCCATATTTATATAGAAAATTTATTAGTAAAAATAAATCAAACAAATATTTAGTCATATGATTCGATAAATATCCTCTAACATTTTTGTTATCCTTTTCAAACTTCTTTTTAGCAGCTTCATCAGCAACCACAATATTTTTAGAACCAATAATAATGTTAGAACCATTATTATGAAGATTATTAAACAACACATAATCAATCTCTAATTTTTCAAAGAAAATCAAAAGTTTATACGACCAAATTTTAAAACTATTTTCATTCAATGGCTCAAATTTTAATAAATCAAGAAAAAAAAATTCAAAGATATAGACATTTATCAAAACTATATGTAAGAAAGTTTATTTTAATCTATTGTAAAAAATACTACAATATTGATATGGAACTTAAATTAATAATAGTAAGAGAATAGTCACAAATACTATGTTGTGGCAAGTCACAGCCTTGAATGTGATTTCAATCTGACTCTAGTGTAAATCCTTCTAGTTGGTCGCTCCTAATATTTCACATCTACTTCTAAAGATGCACTAGTGGATGAAAGTTTGGAGATTGCCCAAATCAATTACCAAAAATAAGTCAATAAGAAAAGGAAAGGAGGAGGATGTTTTTTCCTTTTCTAATGTGTCTTTTGTTCTACTAAGATGATTTTTATATAGGATGTGGAAAGTGCAAAAGAGAATTGAATTTGAGAAATGGGGGATGTGAATATTAAATTACATTAAAGAACCATTAAAATTACATTTATAGAATTCAAAAGATAAATAAATCTTGTTCATCTCCTACATAATGTATATGAATGTATTCAACTCCTTTGAAATGTATATGTATTTTTATTCTTTTTTTATTCTTTACATTAATACATACCTAATATAATTAATGTCACAATTCCGTCTATCTATTCACACAACTAAAAACTCGATGTCTACTACGGAAAAATCAATTGGTAAGATTATTTATGTTTCAAAATTTAAAAATAGATATTTGTAGAAATTTCTAATGACCATTCAGGTCATCTTCCATTTTCCTAATTATTTTTGTTGTTAGAGCTTTTCTATAGTTTCCCAAGCCATTTATAGCTTATTGGAGCTGATAATTTAGTTACTGAGTAGTTTCTTTAGTTTTTAGAGCTAATTCTCTATTTTGTGGGATATGTTAATTTTTGTCCAACTCAAGGAGCATGTTATCATTATGGATCTCTTGGTCATTATTCTCGAGAGTGCCCTAGTCATGGGGCAATTACTATTTCTTCTTAGGGTATTTCCCCTATTAAAGCAGTTTATCCCTCAGCTAGAGGTAGTTCTTATGGTCACTAGGGTGGTTCCGAGGGTAATCGAAGAGGTTCTTAGGTAGGAAGGATAGTAAGTCAGTCAAGTGCCCAGCCAGGTGGCAGGCATGGTCAGTTGTATATAGTACCTACTAAGCCCGAGGCTGAGTCTTTGAATGTTGTTGTCACAGGTATGATTTTGGTGTGCCATTTGTTATCCATTACTTTATTTGATATGGGATCCACCTATTCTTATATATATGGTTATTATGCACTATGGTTTGAGTTTTTTTAGGATTTATTATTTGTACCATTACTGCTTATTATAGATCATGGTTGGAGTTATCATGGGATTTATTATTTAGTTTGGATTGAGTTTACGGATAATGTTTTGCAACTGTTAGTGATATTGATACTTATGTTGATCTTTATTGTTATGGATATTGTATGTTTTGGTGTTATTTTGGGCATAGACTGGTTATCTTACTATCATGCGGTCATGAATTATTTTGCCAAGACTGTTACCTTAGCCATGCTCGATGTTTCCCTGGTCGTATGTCAGAGAGTGATTAGCTACGATATGATGGGGATTGTTTCTTATCCTTTTGCTAGGAGTCTTATTTTGAGGTGTTATGAGTCTTATCTCGCTTATATTTGTGATACAAGTATGGAGAGTCAATCGTTTGACTCTGTTTTTGTAGTTTATGAGTTTTCTGCTATGTTTCCTATTGATGTACTTGGAATTCCCCCTGTCCATGAGATTAAGTTTGCTATTGACCTCAAGCATGGTACCCCACCTATTTCTATGACACCTTACCATTAGGATCCTACCAAGCTTAACAAGCTAAATTCTCAGCTTCAAGATCTTCTTGGTAAAGGCTTTATTAAACCGAGTGCGTCCCCTTAGGGAGATCCTGTATTGTTTGTAAAGAAGAAATATGGCTCCATGCATATGTGTATTGACTATAGGCAGCTTAATAAGGTGACGGTAAAGAACCATTATCCTATGCCTCACATTAATGATTTATTTAACCATTTTCAGGGTGCGATAATGTTTTCTAAGATTTATTTGAGATCTAGTTACCATCAGTTGAGGATTCAGGATGAGGATATCCCATAGATAACTTTTAGGACTCATTCTGGTCATTATGAGTTCTTAGTGATATTATTTTGCTTGACCAATGACCCAGCCACATTTATGGATTTGATGAATCGAGTGTTCAGGCCTATTTAGATTCCCCTGTGATTGTGTTCATCAACAATTTCCTTGTGTATTTGAGGAGTTTAGAGAAGCATGCGCAATATTTGAAGATTATGCTACATACTTTGAAAGATCATGTGTTTTTCGCCAAGTTTTCCAAGTGTGAGTCCCAGCTTGAGTTGGTCATATTCCTTGGACATGTGGAGTCTAAGAATGGTATTATGGTAGACCCAGCTAAAATTAAGGTTATTCGTGATTATTCTAGACCTATATCTCCTACTGAGGTTCGTAGCTTGATAAGTCATTAATTTGACAACTTACTAGCAATTTTTAAGCCTATATTATCATGCTTTTTCATTGATTTATTGTTACTTTCTTACTTAACTCTCATTTGTGTAGGTAAAAATTATAATGAGAAGATGAGCAAGGAAACTAGATAAAAATGAGCTAAGGAGAAAGTGAAAAAGAAGAAATGTGAGCAAAAAGAATAAAAGCTAAAATTGCACGCCTAGGAGTCGACCCTTAGTTACTGCGATCGTGGACTACGAGTTTAACTACCGCGATTGCGGTACCATAATCATAGTCAAGGGATGGCGATCATGGAAAAGAATAAAAGTTTAAAGGGCATCTTCGTAATATTTGGAAAATGTGGAATTGGGGCTTAGATATAGGTTTTGGCTTATTTTCATCAAATCTTTTATCTTACATATTATCCTATTCTTAGTTTAGGGTTTATTACTTGGATCTTGGAGCTTGAATTTATACTAATTTGAGGAAAAAATTTATTAGAGAAACTCCAAAGTGGAGAATTAGCAAATCCCATTGAGGATTCATTAGCATTCAAAGTGTGGTTTGCATTCTCTTTATTTTTCAAGAATCAAATTGATGGAGATTTTGGTATTTTGTTGATTATCTTTATGAGTTGCAAGTTCTTTATCTTAAGATTATTTTAGAATAGGGTGCAATTATGTGTGGGTTGTGATGTATTTATGTAGATTCTAGTTTGGTGTAATGGATTCTACTATTGCTTGGTTAATTTAGTTGGATTTTGTGGGTGAAAGCCCCAAATACCCAAAATGGGTTTGTCGGTGAAAACACCAAACTCTTGAAAGCTCAAACCATCCTTGAAAGAGGTGTTTGGTTAAAATCTTAGAACCCATGACATCCTTGAAAGAGGGCTATGGGGGACAAAGAAATAGTGGATAATAATAGATGTAGATTACTATCTTTTTGTTATCTTAGAAATAAGGGTGAATAGAGAGTAGGCTATATTTTAGGCATCTGTCTAGAAATAGGGTTACCCAATTGAGGTGTTGGGTGGATTTAATCAACACACTCGTTAGGTACTTGAAAGGGTCAATGATTGACATCTTTGAAACTTTGTTGACAAACTAGCCTCAAGGACTTTTAACCTAGCCTACTACATCATTAACAATTAGAATTTGCACTAATTCATCATGTTCCCATGCATAACTTTCCCCTAGAAAAGCAGAATCTCAAGATCCGTGCATAAATGATTATACTCTAATTATTCTTAGTCTTGAATCAGTCGTTTAGCAGCCCAAAATTAATCAAATCCTTGAAAACATTTAAAACCCCTTGAATTTAGTAAGTACTTTTATTTCAAACTTACCTATTTGCCACTCACATTGTTCCTCGTGGATTCGACCAAGACTCTTGTTGGGTTATTATATTTACAATGATCTCCTTGTACTTAATTTGACATGTAAGTTGAGCGTTATCATACCCTTATTAGTATAGGGTTTTCACTACTATTTCAACCAATATGACCAGGTTAACTCAAAAGGAGGTTTATTTCTGATGGTTAGAGGAGTGTGAGATGAGCTTTGTAAATCTCAAGGTTTTTATCTTTTCGGCTCCTATTTTAGCTCTTCCTATAGAGTGTGCGGGATTCATCATATCTTGTAATTCTTCTGGTGTCGATTTGGGTTGTGTATTTGTAATGAACCTTCAAGTCATTTTTTATATTTCTGCATATTTTTTCTGTTAGATCTTTTCCATAGCTTCCCCAAGCATTTATGACTTGTTGGAACTGCTAGCTTGGTTACCAGGTATCTCTCTCAATTTTTTGAGTCAATTCCCTATTTAGAAGTCTTTGCTAGTTTCAAATGGCCACCGGGTGAAAACGTCAATCAATCTTGGAAGTGAATTCCAACTATGCCAACAACTCTGGAATATCGATTTAAGGCTAGGTAAACCTTTGGTTAAAGTCTAAGGTTCCCAAACTCATCTCGACTTATTGATTGGAAAGTTGGAAAATTTGAAATTTGAGTGTGGTACCTATATTTGATCAAATTAACCTCGAATGTAAAATCCGACTTTGTCAATGCATTTGAAACATCAAAATTAATGTGGTTACATAGTTCATTTTTATATCGAATCTCGAATAAATCCTGAGGCATTGGTCAAAACTTGAAAGAAATTCCAAGTTGCAGCTGTTACCTGGTGTAAGAGGAGGATGCCGCAATCGCACAAGCATGTATGGCGATCGCCATACCGCGATCATGGCCCATGAATGGCGATTACGCCACCTCTTTACCTGAGAAGGGTACTTAAATGCCTTTTAGACCGTATTTTAAGCACTCTTCTCTCATCTTTGAGACCAAGAAACCCTAAAATGGTGTGTTATACTCAAATTAAGTTTTGGGTACCTCTTGGGAGCTTAAATAACATATATTTTCATGATTAACAAAGGATTTTAGGTATGAATACTTCCATTTCATGTTTAAATTTCTTTAATTCTTGACCAAAACCTCAATTAGCAGAGAGGCTTGATTTGTAACACCCCACAAAATTCTCTCTTATTTCGAGCCTTAGAGCGCGTTCAGTGAAGCAAAAATCCTATTCCAAAAGTTTGAGAGGTGTCTTCCCAAGTGTTAAATACTTTGAACCATGTGGAATTTCCCTAATATCAAATTTTTGTCATGTAAAGCATTAAATAAGCTTTCTGTTGATACCAAATTCGCCCAAATCCGATACTTGGGCAAAGAGTTAGAGCTATTTTAGTGAGACAGTGTGCCACCTGGAACTTTAGCACATCGCAGATCCATCCAAAATAGCAATCGTCAAAATCCAGTAAGCCTTCACGATTATGGTGCATCACCTAAGGGTTAATTTCAGAATTTTCAATTTCCAGTTCACCAATGCGATTCCACCACGTCGCGGTGCCTTTTCAGTTTGCAAACAAGGTGGCAACGCAATTACCACTACATTGCGCCATCATGCAGTTTTCCAATTGTCCAATTTCCAGTGAGCTGGTGCGATTATGGCACGTCACACCAACATGTAAAATCGGGATTTTTTAGTTTAATTCCAAGGGTTTTTATGGTCTTTTCCCAATCTTCTTCATACCCTATATATACCTGATAAAAGGTTTTCAGCCTCATTTCCCTCTTCAACATCAAAACTAGGGTTTTACAAAATCAAAACCCTTATTTCTTATTTAAGCAAAATCAATAGAGATCAAGAAAAATCAAGAGGAATCAAGAATCTCTCCAAGAACTTTCAAGAAAAGAGTTTCCCCAAGGTATGTAGATGTTGATTCTTGGGTCCTTTTCATTCAAGAAGCTCAAGTACCCTTTTCTAAATCTCAAAGATTTTATGTTTTTGTGTTGTTCATGATTCATGTGAAATGAAATTGATGTTCCAGCTATTATTGAATTGTAATTCATGTTTGTTTACAAGGTTTTCAAGCTTTGACCCTAGTATGTGGAATTCATAAGATGTTCATGATAAATCCTCTTCAAGTTGCTTGTTAGATGATGTGTTCATGCCAATTAAGTGTGGAAATATTTGAATAAGCAAAGAATGCTCCACATATGTTTGATAAAATGCTTATGTGAAGAATTAGGGCCATTATAGCATGTTGATTAGGAAACCCCAAATTGTGAACAAGTCCATGCATGCCTAGTGTTTGATGAAATGCCTTAGTGAATGAATTGTGATATCATAGCATAAAATCCCCAATTAGGTGTAAACCCATGCATGCCTAGTGTTTGTTGAAAAGGCTTAGTGAACAAGTTGAGACACGATAATATGAAATTCCCCAATTATGTTCTCTTTGATACATGCTAACCCTTCAATACATGCCAAGTGCTTGACGAGTTAGTTGTGACATGATATATAAAGTTTTCCCAAATCATGTTCTATCCAATATATGCCAAGACTAATATACGTGCGAAGTATTTGATGCAAGACCTTATTGAATGGAGTATGATGCCTTAGTGATTGTGATGATGAATAGATGTTTATGATTCCTAAATGCTTGAGGTGATGCCTTAATGATTGTGGCATTGAATAGATGCTTATGATTTCTAAAATACGTAAAGTGATGCCTTAGTTATTGTGATGGTGAATACATATTATGATTTCTAAATTCTTGAATAGATGCTTTAGTGATTGTGACGATGAATGAATGACCGTGGTTAAGACTAGTCAAGAATGGTTATGTTTTACTTTTATATTATCGAGTCCTGGGGGTATTTATACCCAACAATTTAGCTATTGTGTAGAGCCTATGTCAGTTTTCACGATAATCTTAGTCAGGTCATAATTCTCAGAACTTAGTGAATTATAGAACTCTGTATCCTCAGACAGATACAAAACTTAAGAAATCTCAGTAATCTCAGTAATCTCCATAATCCTCGTATCGCTAGTAATCTAGCCTCAGTGTTGTACTCCGCTTAGATCTTGTAGTATTCAAGTGTTCAGTTCTAGCCTCGGTAGTGACTGAGTAATCTATTCAAACTCTGTATCATCAGTTAGATACTACGATTCATTAGTATTCCGTCCGATACGGAACCTTATAAACTTATCTTAACTCAGTCAGATCATTTGACAAATGTGATCAGTATCAGATTTAGATTAGTTTGTGTTCAGTTGAGAAATTTAGTTCAGTGTTTTTTAGTTGGGAGTAGAAGCTAGCACCGAGCGAGGAAAGGGATGGAGGCTCCCCGTTAGAGAGAGTCCGAGTCATTAGGAGCAATCCCTGAACTCTAGAACTGCATAGCCAATGCAAAATGTAGGAGTCCCCATCATTAAAGGCTATCACCATTAGAAAGGTTTGACTATTATATTGCCTTAGGCTGACTTCCTGCGAGGGTCATCCCTTAGAGAGGCTTGACCAGAGAGGTCTTTACCTGTGTCATGGTATTGACACCCTTTCAGTTAGGGTTATAGGTTGGACCCCACCTGTGGCATATCAGTTAAGTAACTACTTCTCATAGTTGTAGTTTTAGTATCAATCTTCAAAAATCAGTACTATGAGGTACAGTCGTCTATCTCAGTGAGGAACTCATATAGCTCCATTGATTCATGACTATCCATCAAATAGGATTGGTCTTATATATAGTTTATTGTTATCATATCCAGAGATCTCCTATCAGATAGGCTTGATCTCAGTCTCTGATTCAGTTCAGTATTCTTATTATCGGATCAAGAGATCTCCCGATAAATAGGCTTGATGTCAATCTCAGATTCAGTTGAGTATTCTTGTTATCAAATCTAGAGATCTCCCCATAGATAGGCTTGATCTTAGTCTTAGATTCAGTTGAGTATTCTTGTTATCAAATCCAGAGAACTCCCGATAGATAGGCTTGATGTCAGTCTTCGATTCAGTTGATTATTCTTGTTATCAGATCTAGAGATCTCCCAATAGATAGGCTTGATCTTAATCTTAGATTCAGTTGAGTATTCTTGTTATCAGATTTAGAGATTTCCTGGTAAATAGGCTTTAACTCAGTCTCAGATTTTGTTGAGTATTCTTGTTGTTAGATTTAGACATGATAATTTTCTTATCATTGATAATAGATTCTAGAGTCATCCATTAGAGAAAGGTTGATCTCTGATTCCATCAGTAGATAGCAGTGAGCTCAAAATTCAATTATTTATGTGAGTATATTTAATTAATCAGTTATCAGTATCAGATGATTCAGTGATTCAGTATCTCAGTGTTAGTAGTGAGTTCAGATGATAGTAAAGTGGTATTCGAGTTTCAGTATCTAGGGTTGTGATGATTGTGATTATGATTTGTGCATTCCTGTATGTGTTCTCGTTCTGTACTCTCATGATTATTCAGTTATGTAACTGTTCATAAATGATCCCTTACATTTAGCCTTACCTCATCTGCATACATGGTATATTCTCGTAATGGCATTTATGCTATGCTATTTTATTTGACACCATAGGTCCAAAGGTACATGATCTAGAGTTCCCTCAGCAATTCAGTCCTAGTCAGCAGCAGTAGACGTAAAAGTGATTCCTCTTCATTCGAGGATGATCCTTGTATTATTATTGCATCAGACTTTGTTTATTTTTAATTGACGGAGTTAGTTTGGGACATGTCCCATCAACTCTACAGTTCAAATAGTTAGAGTCTTTTCGGACGGATGTATTAGTATTTAGTTTTCAATTTTGAGTATTTATAGATGTGTTGAACCTTGTGGATTGTTTCTACCTATTTGTCTGTATTTATTTTTAGATATTAGGCAGTGTTCATTGTACATATATCAGGAAAGGGTTAGCTTGTGGTCCTTTGGGGTCATGATCACCGTGTAACGGCTAAGGGGTATTCTCAAGTCGTTACATGATTTATCCCCAAATAAGCTTAACCCATACCTATTTCTTGAGGGTTATGACTCCTTAATGGTGTATGAATATTGGGTTGACCTTGAAAATATGTTTTTCATAAGTGGGACCCAATTAGGTTTTTTTGGTGATGTTTTTAGACCCAAAGCACAATAGTGCAATTTGGGTATCTTTTTCTCGTTATAATGTGTAGATTATGTTTTTGATATCTTGGCAACTCGAAGAAGCTTCTTGAAAGGGAAAAGAAAAGGTTTAGTGGTTCGTGAGCTTTCTTTGGATTTAAGTTAGGTTAGGCTTTTTCTTTGTTAGATTGAGCTATGTTATAGTATAATTGTGATATCTTGTTAGATTGGGATAGGTTTTTGGTATTGGAATGTTAAATGGTAAGACTTGGGTTTAGTTAACCTTTTAGGTCATTTGAACATATAGATTGGAATGTTTGGCTTGTAGGCTTGAAACTTAGTGAATTAGTTTTCATTTCTTATGATTATCATGAGGATGCCTTAGTCATTCTAATTGCATGAGAGTGGACTTGTCACTCATGTTATAGGTAAATTGACCCTAGTGCTCACATTAATAGAAGTGTCATAAATACTATGGTTGAATTAAGTTTAATGCTTAGCGGATACCTTTTCCTTAGGATTATTGGTGGCTTTCTATACATCTAGGAGTTTCTCTAGATACCTTATCCTAGTCTCGGGTATAAGTTGGACTTCGCATGTATTTGGGGAATATTATAAAGGGGTTCTTGATCCCACCTTAAGCCTGGCTTGATGTAGTTCTCTTGAAGACCTTAAACGGCTAATAAATGCCTAGAAAATGCTCTCTTAGAAAACATGTTGGCTAAGGTGAGAAGTTATATTATGGGAATGACAATACAAGTGATGTATATGGTTTGTTGACTAAATTACCATAAATTCTATGAGTCTATGGTTTCTACTATCAATTAAGACCATGTCTATGTTATCATGTGTACTATTAATAAAGTTATTTTTTGGACTTTGGCTATGCTATTACTCATGTTGTACTGTTGTTTAGTTATTAAACTAGTAACCATGCTTTTTAGCCTGCATATTACTAATATTGTGAGTCTTGACATTAAGGGTTCTAGAAGGTATGCTTGTTGACCACATAGGAAGTTATGTGGCTAAATATGCTTGAAACCCGATGATAATGGTAATACTCATGTCATTTATATATATTGATAAATTTATATAGAAGACGAATGTTGAGTACTGGAGGTATGCTTTTCTTTACCTTTTCCTTATATTTATTTATTTTAGCCATCATAGGACATTCCATTTACTTTAGCCCTAGTAGGGCTTGTCATTTACTTTAGCTCTCATGGGGCTTATCATTTACTTTAGACCTTGTGGGGCTTGTCCTTTATAATTGTTATGGATGGTTTATTATATTGATACCCAGCAAGGTTGGAGGATTATGTAGATTATACGATAATGCCCGGCAAGTCTGAAGGATTATGTTGATGATATGATGATGTCCGACAAGGCCATAGGATTATGTTGGTGATATAATAATGATCGACAAGGCTGGAGGATTAAGTGGATGATGTGATGTACCCATTAAGGTTTGAAGATGATTATTAATGTGCCTATGTGTACATACTTATACCTGTTTTTCCAAGTCGTAGGATTGGTATCTTATGATCACTGTTTATCTATATTAGAACACTATGTTTGTATTTTAACTTGTGTTCATTAAATTTGGCCTATGTTGGTATTTATTACCAAGTTAACCATTATGATAGCTATGGGTTATGGTATTGTCTTACCTACTTGCAAGGTTTAGCAGGTGCCATCATGACTTATAAATCAAAACGCGACAGTATTAATGCGGTAGGGTTGTTTTATTTCTAATTCTTATAGACAGCTTAAGGTGCACGGGCGCAACTACCCCACTCATAATTTTGAGTTGGCAGTGGTAGTTTTCTCACTTAATATTTGGAGGCATTATCTGTATGATGTGCATTATGAGATTTTCACCGACCATCGCTGTTTTCAGTATCTTATGACCCAGAGGGGGCTTAATTCTACACAAAGTAATGGATGAAGTTGCTTAATAATTATGATATTTCCATCTTGTATCATGCGAGCAAGGCAAATGTGGTACAAGATGCCTTGAGTCGGAAGGTAGTGAGTATGGGTCGCTTGGCTTGTATTTCAATTTTTAGAGGCCATTGGCACGGGACATTTAGTCCTTAGTCAACTTGATATTTCAAACCCTAAGAGGATTCTAGCTAGTGTTGAGGCTAGGTTTTCATTATTTGAACAAATTCAAATTTGTCAGTTTGAAGATAGTAAGCTTCACTACTTTTGTGATCTGGTGTTGAGTGGTGAGTCCAAGATAAATACCATAGATTCTAAGGATATTTTGAGATTTGATGGCTGAATTTATGTTTCGAGGATTAATGACTTGATTTAGTTGAGTTTGCATGAGACTCACAGCTTTAGATATTTTATTCATCCCAGCAAATCTAAGATGTACAAAGATTTAAGATAGTATTATTGGCGGATTGGTATGAAGACAGATGTGGTAGACTTTATAGCTCATTGCCTATATTGTCTGCAGGTAAAGGCTGAGCATCAGTGACCAAGTGGTTTGATTCATAGGTTGCCCATTCTCGAGTAGAAATGGGAATAGATTAACATGGATTTTGTTAGTGGGCTACCTTGTACTTTCCATGGTTCGGATGGTATTTAGGTTATTATAGATCGTTTGACCAAGTTAGAACATTTTATTTATATTTAGATGTCTTTTAGTGCTGATAGGTTAGACCATATCTATGTTCAAGAGATAGTCCATTTACACGGTGTGCCTATTTCTATTATTTCGGGCCATGGTTCCATGTTCACTTTTAGGTTTTGGAGAGCATTTTAGGAAGAGTTAGGTACTTGAGTGGTTCTTAGAACAACCTTTCATCTGCAGATAAATGGTCAGTTGAAAGGAATTATTCAGGTTCTTGAGGACGTGTTCCAACCCTGTGTTATGGATTTTGGAAGCCAGTAGGAACAATAGTTAGCCTTGGCAAAGTTCACATACAATAACAGCTATTTTTTTAGTATTGAGATGGCACTGATTGAGGCTTTTTATGGTAGGTGATGTTGGGCGTATTTACACGCCTAAAAACCATAATTTGCCCATATTTTAGGCTAAGTTTTAAGGACAAAATATATAATTCCTGCACTTTTAGTTCATTTTCCTGTAAGTGAGCTAACCAACGTGATTAGCATGTTTTCAGGTATTTGTGATGAAGATTTCAGCACTTTGTGGACCTTTCGGTAGCAAAGGCAAAACTTCGCATAAGATGGAATGCAGCTTTTGAAAGCTTGAGGACTAAATATGATGCATGGAGAATCTGTCCAGGGCAAAAACAGTATTTTTACATACTTAAGGGTGTAGCAGTAACCTAGTAGTAATATGACAAGGATATTATAAAAACCCTATTTGCTGAATTTTTCAGCAAGCATTATCATACTTTCGATTTTACTTTTCTTTAGAAACTTTAGTATTATTCATTTGACAGATTCTGTAAGTTACCAACAGAGAAAACACACTACAAAAACTGCAAGAGAGGAAATCACGTCAATCTCATATTGACGCAAATCCATCTTCATCGTGACATTGCTATAATCTTGGTATGATGATGATGTCTTCGTGGATTCCTGTTGTGATCATGAGTAGCTAAACTTCTCTGTTAGGGTTATGGAAGCCTTGTGATATACTATCTATTACTATGAGTTTGTGAATTCTTGATACGTATGCTACTTATATCATTACTCTCTTCATCTTAATTAAATTCTTGTGGTTGCAAACATATAGAATACGCCAGTATAGCATTAACTTGTTCGAGAGAAAAGTTACATGTCTGGAAAAGAGAGGGACAAGGAAATAGGGCTACCAACCCCTATTTACACGTTAGTGCCGTAACTGGATTAACTTCTTGGAGAGTTCGTACCATTAGTTATACGCTTTAGGCTCGAGAGAGGTAAGGTGAAATAATACTTGATGGTCGAGAGACACTAGGATTTACCATTAGAATACGAACCTCTATAAATGACTGCATGTCTGAATTCCGCATTACTCATAGCTAACAAATACGTAGAACTCACAAGGTGGACATAACCCTAACTTATTATTCTATGTGATTAAATCTTACTAAACCAAGCATTCATTCGTTACTTTGTTAACGTTATTGCACGCATAAATTAAATCCCCCCTTTCCGTACAATTTTTGACCAATAGTCTGCTAATAATTACAACACTTAGTGACCAAGTATTCCCTGTGGGATTCGACACCCAACCCAGTTGGGTTCTATATTTGACAGCGACCGCTTACACTCTTACGAGAGCTGTAGTTTGGGCGTTATCAAATTTTGGCGCCGTTGCCGGGGAATACGGTTGTCTACTAAGTTCGTGGTAGTTACTAGACCCTTTGGTCAAAAATTCTCAGATTTTACTTTTAGTTGTTGTTTTTGTTTTATTTAGGTTCTACCCAGTGCATGCCAAATACTCGAAGTTTGGGTCAGCCATTATTACCCATAAACCCTGAACCGCAACTTATTGGCAGAATGGATGCACAACGTGACATTGAAAGAAGGGCTGCTCAACAGGAGCAGGCTAGATTAGCTACATTGGCAGCTGCTCAAGTGCATCAACAGAATATTGATAACCCAGGGCGAGCAACAAATCCTGATGATGAGGACCTGGTTGATTATGAGTTACTGAATCCTAGGCGTACTGATAAGGTGGAGGCACCTGTACACAGGAGAGATCGTCAAGCTAGAATGAGACCTGAACGCCGAGTTGTGCAGGCTCCGTTTGATGATGATGATGACGATCTGGATGGGGCTGGTGCCACAAGGGATATTATTCCTCCACCCTTGGCACCAGGAGCCAAGTTCAATATCACTAGCACCATGATTCAATTATTGCAGCTCAAAGGGCTATTTGGTGGACTTGCAGGCGATGATCCGAATATGAATCTGATCAATTTTATCTCAACATTCAAGTCGTTTGACAATCCAGGAGTTGGGCAGAATGCAATTCGGCTGTGCTTATTTCCATTGTCTCTATCTGGGGAGGCAACTCTATGGTTGAATGGGCTAACTCCTGATTCTATTAATAATTGGAGGCAATTGAAAGACACTTTCCTAGAAAGGTTCTTTCCGACATCCAAGAGAGCACAGTTGACAGATGAGATCAACAATTTTCGACAGCTTCCAACTGAAGCTCTCCACGAAACATGGGAGCAGTTCAAGAAGAAGCTTATGCGGTGCCCAAATCATCATATGACCAATGTCCACTTGATGGAGATATTATATAGGTCTTTGAATTCAGTGACTAAGCCAGTGGTTGATAATACTGCAGGAGGGTCATTCATGGACCTTACTTTTATTCAGGCAAGTGATATGCTAGATCGTATGACAAAGCAGAGTAGATCTTGGCATACCAGGGATTTTGAGGTAGCAAGCTCTGCTGTATCTATTGGCATGACTGTAGAACAAAGGCGAAGAGAGGATGAATGCGATCAAGATATGGCGCACATGAAAACACAGATGGATCTTCTTACCAAGCACTTATTATCAGGGAAGACCGAAAAAGTCAAAGCAGTTGCATTAAAAGGAAGAGATGAGTCCGATTCTGAGGAAGAAGCTAACTACTTGAATAATCAGGGGGTTTTCGAGGCAATACCCAAGGAAACCAAGGTCGGAACTATTATGATAAATCTGGCAACAACGACCGTGATCAAGGCAGTTGGAAGAATAAAACTGATAAGAGCGGTTTGTATGTTCCTCCTGGAAATCGTAAGGTCGAGGCGTCTGGTTTGGGGAAGATGTCAATGAAAGATATGATAGCGAAGATATTGAAAGGAGTGGAAGCAACCAATACAGGAGTGAATGAGGTGAAGAATGACTTGTCTTCAATAAATCAATTGGTTGACTCGCATTTTACTGCAATAAAACAGTTAGAGCTACAGTTGAGTCAACTTTCAGCGGCATTTAATCAAAAGAAAGCTGGCACCCTACCTAGCGACACTGTGCAAAATCCAAGGAACGATGGATCATGCATGGCTATTACTACCAGGAGTGGTAAGGTGCTGGAAAATCTATCCAAAGGCAAGCAGGTGGTCGATGATATATTAGATAATGTTATCAATGCAGAACCAGAAGAAGCCGAAGAAGTTGAGGAGGGTGTTAATGACGTCACCCCGAGATGTCTACAGCCAAAAAAGATTGATCATCGGAAGCCAGATACAAAGGAATCAGTGGAAAAAACTATTCCCCTTCCACCACCACCTTTTCTTCAGAGACTGAAGAAGAAAGCTGATGATACCAGGTTCAATAAATTTATGACTATGTTGAAGCAGCTGACTATTAACGTTCCGTTAGTAGAGGCACTAGAGCAGATGCCAGGGTATGCCAAATTCATGAAGGACCTTTTGACAAAGAAGCGGGCAGCAAGTTATGAGTTGATAGATAATGTTCATCATTGCAGTACAATCGCTACCAGATCACTAGTTCAGAAGAAGGCAGATCCTGGTGCTTTTACTATTCCTTGCACGGTTGGATCATTGAATTTTGCTAAAGCATTGTGCGATTTGGGAGCAAGCATCAATTTATTCCACTATCTATTTACAGGAAGTTGGGGTTGGGTGATCCTACACCAACCAATATGAGGCTCGTAATGGCAGATAGGTTGGTAAAACGACCTGTTGGTGAAGGTTTTCTCCTTCATTTTTCCTGCAGATTTTATTATTTTGAATTGTGAGGTGGACTCTGAAGTTCCCATAATCTTGGGGCGTCCTATCTTTGCAACAGGTAATGAGCTGGTATTCTGGATGAATGACGAAGTGGTCCGCTTTGATGTATGCAAATCAATGAAGCAGCCCAAAGAGATGAATGTGTTCTCTATAGCTGATGTTTATTTTGATGATGAGAAAGAATTATCTATAGAGAAGCAGCTTATTGTTGACCCATTGGCGGCTTTGCTTATGAATATTGAGCGCGAGGATGTTGAAGATTATGAAGAAACTATTTGTGCTCTCACAGGAATCGGTTTGTATCCTCATGCTCCCAGGAAGATGGACCTTGATCTCAAAAATCAAACCACACCACCAGCTAAACCATCCATTGAAGAGCCACCAATGTTAGAATTGAAGGAGCTACCCAGTCATCTAAAGTATGCGTTCTTGGAAAGCGGAAACACACTTTCGGTTATTATGGCGGCTGATCTAGGTTAGCAGCAAGTTGCAGCTCTCATCTCTGTTCTGAGGTGATACAAGAGAGCCATCGGTTGGACTATCACTGATATTATTGGTATCCCGCCTGGGATATGTATGCACAAGATTCAGCTTGATGAAAATTGCATATCCACTATTAAGCATCAAAGGCATCTGAATCCACCTATACAAGAGGTGGTGAAGAAAGAAATTATTAAGTGGTTAGATGAAGGGGTAGTGTATCCAATCTCCGACAGTAAATGGGTGAGTCCGGTACAGTGTGTGTCCAAGAAAGGGGGCATGACGGTAGTTGTGAACAAAAGGAATGAGATAATCCCACTCAGACCTGTCACAGGGTGGAAAGTATGCATGGACTACCGAAAGCTGAATTCGTGGACACTTAAGGATCACTTCCCAATGCCATTCATGGACCAAATGCTTGATCGATTGGCAGGGAAAGGATTGTTTTGTTTCTTAGATGGGTATTCCGACTATAATCAGATTTGTATTGCTCCCGAAGATCAAGAGAAGACAACATTTACATGCCCATATGGTACGTTTGCCTTCAAACGTATGCCATTTGGGCTATGTAACGCACCTGCCACTTTTCAGCGTTTTATGATGTCCATTTTTTCTGATATGGTTGAAGACACCTTGGAGGTATTCATGGATGATTTTTCAGTCGTGGGTGAGTCGTTTGAATCGTGCTTGGCGAATCTAATCCTGGCGTTGCAAAGATGTGTTGAATTCAACTTGGTACTAAACTAGGAGAAGTGCCACTTTATGGTTAAGGAAGGTATTGTTCTTGGGCACAAAGTTTTGGAAAAAGGAATTGAGGTCGATCGAGCTAAGATTGAAGTTATCGAGAAGCTACCACCTCCAATTTCTGTAAAGGGAGTTCGTAGTTTTCTCGGTCATGCAGGTTTTTATCAAAGGTTTATTAAAGATTTCTCCAAGATTACTAGTCCATTATGCAAACCTTTGGAAAAGGATGCAAAGTTCGACTTCGGTGAAGATTGCTTGAAGGCATTCGAATGCCTCAAAGGGAAGCTAGTTGAAGCCCATATCATTGTAGCGCTTGATTGGTCTCTACCGTTTGAGGTTATGTGTGATGAAAGCAGGGTAGCTTTGGGTGTTGTACTTAGTCAGAGAAGATAAATGTTATTTCATCCAATCTATTATGTAAGCAAGGCCTTGAACGGAGCCCAGAAGAACTATACTGTCACGAAACAAGATCTTCTAGCAGTTGTTTATACTTTTGAAAAGTTTCGTGCTTACTTGTTGGGAACCAAAGTGGTGGTTCATACAGATCTTGTAGCTTTGAGATATTTAATGGCAAAGAAAGATACGAAGCCAAGGCTAATTCGATGGGTGTTATTGCTGTAAGAATTTGATTTTGAAGTAAAAGATAAAAAAGGTTGCGAAAATCAAGTAGCTGATCATCTATCTAGACTTGAGAATGAGCACATACCGCAGCCCGATCTTGAGATTAATGATGCATTTCCCGACGAAGAGATCCTAGCCATAATGGTGGAAGAGTTACCGTGGTACGCTGACTTTTCAAACTACGTGGTAAGTAATGTGATGCCTGAAAATCTCTCTTTTCATCAAAAGAGAAAGTTCATGCATGATGTGAAACACTACTTCTGGGATGAAACATATTTGTTTCGACGATGTGCGGATGGTATTATTAGGCGATGCATATCTCATGTGGAAGTGCCTAGCATATTGGAAGCAAGCCATGCTTCCCAAGTTGGGGGTCATCACGCTGGTGAGCGAATAACCAAGAAGGTTTTAGAAAGTGGCTATTATTGGCCGTCGTTATTCAAGGACGCTTATGATTTTGTGAGGAGATGTAACCAGTGTCAGAGGCAAGGTATGATTTTGAAACACCATGAGATGCCCATGTCTAAAATTCTTGAAGTAGAACTATTTGATGTATGGGGTATTGATTTTATGGGCCCATTTGTGAGTTCGTTTGGGATGAAATATATCCTAGTTGTTGTGGATTATGTGTCCAAATGGGTCAAAGCTGTTGCACTGGCTGATAATGAAAGTAAGCGTGTTGTAGCATTCTTAAAGAGAAATATCTTCTCTCGTTTTGGGGTACCACGTACCATCATAAGCGATGGGGGATCACACTTTTGCAACAAGCTGTTCAGAACCATATTGGTGAAATATGGGGACAGGCAGCATAAGGTAGCCACACCTTACCACCCACAAACTAGTGGGCAGGTAGAGGTTTCTAATCGAGAGGTCAAGCTGATCCTTGCTAAGACTGTCAATGCTATTAGGAAAGATTGGTCTCGGAAGCTGGACGATGCCTTATGGGCTTATAGGACCGCATTCAAGACACCAATTGGTATGTCACCGTACCAACTAGTTTATGGGAAGTCTTGTCACTTGCCCATTGAGCTCGATCATAAAGCATTATGGGCATTGAAGCGGCTTAATTTGAATTGGGATGATGCTATTAATATGAGATTGGAGCAGCTGAATGAGATGGATAAATTCCGCCTACATGCGTATGAAAGATCAGACCTCTACAAGGAACGGATGAAAAAGTATCATGATCGGCGGATTATCTAATGAAACTTTCAGAAGGGTGATATGGTACTTCTTTTCAACTCCAAACTGAAGCTATTTCCAGGTAAGTTGAAGTCTAAATGGTCTGGCCCATTCAAAATTAGCCAAGTCTACTCGTTTGGAGTAGTAGAGTTAGAAGACAGTAATGGTGGTGTTTTTAAGGTAAATGGTCAACGAGTGAAGCCATATATCGGTCCTCTTGACTCGATCAAATGCATGGCCACCATCTACCTCGATAAAGTCTAAGTAATTGAGGTAACTATGTCGTGCTGCGACAATAAATCAAGCGCTAGATGGGAGGCAAATCATCGTCTTTAATTATTTTGTTTCACTAGGAGTTTGTTTTTGTAGCTGATCCACGACCAAAACCAAGGAGCTTGGTGGGAGGCAACCCATCGTTCTAATCGTTTTTGTTGTTTTTGAGTAAGTGTAGGTGCAAGATGTATAAAGGAGGAGGTTGGTCTTAAATTTTGATTTGGAAGTAGTTCATGTTGAAGGTGGTAAGTTAGGAGTGAAAAAGCAAAAGCTATAGGTTAGGTATTGCCTATGAAAATCTAGGCAATGAACAAGGCAAGGCCTATGTAAATCTTGGCAACGAACAAGGCAAAGCCTATGCTATGGCCTAAGCTCTCTGAATCTACAATACCATAGCATAGGCGCCGCCTATGCCAAAGCCTTTGGTCTCTGAATCCAGAATGCCATAGCATAGGTGCCGCCTATGCCCAACAATGCCATAGCATAGGCGCTGCCTATGTCCAACTAGGCTTTGCAAAAGGTGCAGCCTATGCCAAGCATAGGCAAAGCATTAGGCGCCGCCTATGCTTACTTTTTGGTCTCCTAAATTGATTTTAAATGGGTCAAACCCGACCCACGCCTTGTCCTATAAATAAAACTCCAACCTTAAGACAAAATCACATTGTTTGCTAGACCTAGGCGCCGCTTTTACTCTCCAAATCTTTCAAAAATTTTCCTTTTGCTCATTCAACCTTGCAAGATCATCTTCCAAGTAATCACCAAGTAAGTTCTTCTTTTATATTTCGTAAGTATTACGATACTACTCTTATAATGGTATTTTAGATCTTAAAGCGATGTTGGAGATTTGAATATGGTTGGTTTGTATTGCTACATCTAGTTGAGTGAAAGAATACGTGTGGGTGTTCTTGACTTGTTTCCAACTTGTATTTGATTTTTATATACTGTCATACTTTTGCGGAATCGACATGGTCAAGTTACTTGCATAACCTTGTAACTCGAAATCTTGAATGTTGAATGTCTTGTTCATCAAGATAAAAATCATGGTTGACTACAAACATGAGATGTTGTGATTATTTCTATGCCATAACTTGATACGATATCCATGTAGTAGTTTTGTTCAAAAGATGCATTAAGTCAAACATGAAAGCATAGTCAAGATTACATGAAATAGAGTTGAAAAGGATAGTTCAAGACAACATGAAAGTATGACTGTGCTAAAATGTATTGTTGGAACATATCATCTATACGTATGTCGATGAAGTCTGAGTAATCGATAGTGTTCACTTAATTAGTTTGTACCAACAAATTAAGTGTGGGGTGGTGTCACTATTGTTGTGTGTCGATCAAATCTTCCGAGATAAGCTAACATGATTTTGTTTTAATCTCAGGTACAATGGCACCAAAAAGTTGACCAGGAAATGAAAAACCATCCACCTCACCGAAGGGACAAAAAAGGGGAAGAAAAGAGCAAGCTGAATCCTCCTCACTGCAAATACCTCGCCGCATGTTCGGGATAAAATGGGTCCTAGAGGAAGAAGGAACGGAGTGGTACAGGAACAACAAAGTGAAAAAGTATGTTCATGTGGAGCTGATACAAAAGGAAAGCCTAGCGAAGAAAGAACCTTGCATTTTGGCCAAAATAATGGCATTACATCTTGATTTCATTTTCCGGGATATGGGAGAATGCAATCTTAATCTAACGCGATAATTCTATGCAAATTGGTCCCCAAAGACTACCGGAAGTGAGGTGAAGATTAGGGGCCAAGTCTTGCAACTAAATGCGGAGTTTTTCAACACTTTTCTGGGTCTTCCATCTGTCGATCCATCACCGCTCAAGGAGCTTTAACAAAGACCTCCGTACAAGGAAATCAGACACACACTATGTGGAACAAGATCAATGGCATGTTGGAGTCGACACAAGGACACCGGTCGGCACAATACCTTCCCGTATGCTTCCTTGAATAGAGAAGCACAGATATGGTTGTGGATAGTCAACTCTTGCCTGATTCCAGGGATGCAGTACACAAATATCACACGTGATAGAGTATGCTTGGTTTACGTATTGATGACGAACATCCCCATCAACATTGGGGCGATTATTCGATCTTCAATGCGTAAGGCTAGGCTTCACAAGAGGTCTCACTTCAGCTTTGGCAATCTGTTGACTGCGATATTGAGGAAGGAGGACATCGAAGAGGAACCTGCAGATCATAAGCTTCCACACAACCTAAATAAGGTTGATCTGACAAAGGTTAAAGATGATGAATCCATGCATGGCGTCAACCTGACCAGTGCAGAAAGACATGCTCGCGATGAAAGCTTCTTCTGCCATTTATATGGCATGACGAGGTTCACCATGATGAGCGAGGGTCGTGTTCCAACTGCTGCAGAGCTCCAACAGTTGGATTATGACTACCCGATGAATGAGCATGAGAGGGCTATGTGTGGAGTAGGTGTATATTTCAAGGAACCTCTTGATGATGATGTGCCAACTGATGATGATCGCCGCATACCAGACCCAGACATAGAGAAGGATTCCGACTGATCCATGTTTTCCTTATTTATTTTCCACTGAGGGCAGTGTGTCCCGTCTAAGTATGGGGTGCTGGTATTTGTATGCTGTACTTCTTTGCCTATATTTATTTATGTTTGTCGTAGTTAGTAGATTAGTAGTAGTTAAATTTTTGAATTTTTTTTGTAGATTAGTAGTAGTTAAATTTTTGAATTTTTTTTAGATTTTGCATGAAGTGCATGAAAGTGTTCTGATAGGAGGTATGGTATTATGACAAGAGTTTGTCCTAAAATCATTACTAGTGAGATGTTTAGGCTCCAAGTGTGACTCACTGTGTGATAATTGTGTGGTTTAATTCCTTCATCTATTAGGTCAAGAGTCTATACTGCTCCCAATAAAGTTAACCATGTGCCTTGTGTGTGTGAGATAATAGTATATTCTGTGTTATGGCTGATGCTAGAACTTGCCTGGTGTGTGTGTAAAGCGAAATAAAGAGTGCAAGTTTAGGAGATGATTTAGGCATTTCTTTGGCAGCCTGTGATTGTTTACCTTCTTTTTACCTACCTGTGTACATTTATCTTAGTTAAACTCCTTTGAGCCTTTAATTCATCTTCTTTGACAGCCTCATATATAGCCTAATCCATTTTGTTTCAAGATCATAATTTGATCCAAATTCCTAAGCGCTTTAAATTGTGGAGTCATGTGATAAAATAAGAGGAAATTGGGTGAGAGTGATGCCTCAGAGTGTATTGGTACTTGAATTTGTTATGAAAAAGAGTGGTTATTATAGAGGTGTGTTATAAATAAAAAATGAAAAGAAAAATAAAAAGTTAATTCTATTTAAAATTGAATAACAAAATAGGTGAAAAGGGGTGGTAGATAAAAGGAAAGTAGAGAGGTTGTTTAAAAGAGAGTGTTAATGGCATAATGTGATGTATTAAAGCGCTTAGGGAACATAGTCACTATTTCTGGCAAAAATGGTCCTACCTGTCCCTTAGCCTACATTACAACCTGTAAAAGACCTATTTGATCCTAATCTTAGCATTCTTATATTAGTAGAGCATTACACTAAGGGCAAGCCTATGGTCATCAGTTGTAACATATGAATTCTTTGTGAGAGTGAGAGCAAGGAGAATCTTGTACCCATATTTCAAAAAAACACAATACTTGTGAGTGATTATGGGTGATATCTTATGTGAGACACACATGGTTGATGAGTTTTGGGTAGTCTTGTATGATTCTTTGTAACTTAATTTGTGGATACGAATTGACCATCATCACGAGTCTATATTGGAAGTTAAATTGTTTCTAGTAGCAATCAAGGAACCTACTCTTTGTTAATGATTCTCGTGCCTGTCTTGATGAATATTTTGTGCTATTACTGTGAAATCCTAAGTAGATGTTTGCATGGACGTGATATTTTGTTCGAGGACGAACAAAGCTTTAAGTGTGGGGTGTTGATATTGGGCGTATTTACACGCCTAAACACCATAGCCCATATTTTAGGCTAAGTCTTAAGGACAAAATATATAATTCCTGCACTTTTAGTCCATTTTCCTGTAAATGAGCTAACCAACGTGATTAGCATGTTTTCAGGTATTTATGATGAAGATTTCAGAACTTTGTGGACCTTTCGATAGCAAAGGGAAAACTTAGCATAAGATGGAAGGCAGCTTTTGGAAGCTTGAGGACTAAATATGATGCATGGAGAATCTGTCCAGGGCAAAAACAGTATTTTTACATACTTAAGGGTGTAGCAGTAACCTAGTAGGAATATGACAAGGATATTATAAAAACCCTATTTGCTGAATTTTGCAGCAAGCATTATCATACTTTCGATTTTACTTTTCTTTAAACACTTTAGTATTATTCAGTTTACAGATTCTGTAAGTTACCAACAGAGAAAACACGCTACAAAAACTGCAAGAGAGGAAATCACGTCAATCTCATATTGACGCAAATCCATCTTCATTGTGACATTGCTATAATCTTGGTATGATGATGATGTCTTCGTGGATTCCTGTTGTGATCATGAGTAGCTAAACTTCTCTATTAGGGTTATGGAAGCCTTGTGATATACTATCTATTACTATGAGTTTGTGAATTCTTGATACGTATGCTACTTATATCATTACTCTCTTCATCTTAATTGAATTCTTGTGGTTGCAAACATATAGAATATGCCAGTATAGCATTAACTTGTTCGAGAGAAAAGTTACATGTCTGGAAAAGAGAGTGGGACAAGGAAATAGGGCTACCAACCCCTATTTACACGTTAGTGCCAAAATTGGATTAACTTCTTGGAGAGTTCGTACCATTAGTTATACGCTTTAGGATCGAGAGAGGTAAGGTGAAATAATCCTTAATGGTCGAGAGACACTAGGATTTACCATTAGAATACGAACCTCTATAAGTGCATGCACGTCTGAATTCCGCACTACTCATAGCTAACAGATATGTAGAACTCACAAGGTGGACATAACCCTAACTTATTATTCTCTATGATTAAATCTTACTAAACCAAGAATTCATTCGTTACTTTGTTAACGTTATTGCACGCATAAATTAAATCCCCCCTTTCCATAGAATTTTCGACCAACAGTCTGCTAACAATTACAACACTTAGTGAGCAAGTATTCCCTGTGGGATTCAACACCCAACCCAGTTGGATTCTATATTTGACAGCGACTACTTACACTCTTACGAGAGCTGTAGTTTGGGTGTTATCAGTAGGCGATGTTGTTCTCGAGTTGGATGGTTTGAGACTTCCGGGGTTAGGACTGGGGGTATTGATTTTCTTCAGTAGTCGTTGGATAAATTTAGGGTGATTCAGGAAAGACTGAGAGTGTCTCAGAGTAGGTAAAAGGACTATTTAGACCATAGGTTTTATGACTTAAGATTTGGAGTTGGTGATCATGTACTCCTTCGTGTATCGCTCACAAAGGGAGTGATGAGATTCGGGAAAAAGGAAAAGCTTAGTCTTAGATAGATTGAACCTTTTAATATTCTTCGCATAGTTGGCGAGGTAGCTTATGAGTTAGCTCTACCTCTATATTTTTTCCATTCTTCGTCTAGTTTTTCATGTTTCTATGTTTTGGTGATACATTCTTGATCTATCTCGTATGCTCAAATAGGACTCAGTCCGATTGGACGAGCGTTTGACCTTCATAGAGGAGTTGTGCTCATTTTGGCTTGTGATGTTAAGCAGCTGCACATGAGGGAGATTCATGTAGTTAAGGTTAAGTGGATCCATTACCTAGTAGAGGAGGTTACTTTGAAGATCTAGATCGAGATGTGGATGCAGTATCCTCACTAGTTTGAGACTTCAGGTACATCCTAATCCTTAACTTTCACGAATGAAAGTTCCTTTAGTAATAGATATTGTAATGACTCTTCAGATCATTTTTAGTATTCCCACTTATTTTCACTGTTAGAGCCTTTCGATAGTTGCTCCAAGTCATTTATGACTTGTTAGAGCTGACAGTTCAGTTAACAGGCAGTTCATTTGGTTTCTATATCTAATTCCCTAAAGTCTTCACTGGTTCCAAATGGCCACCAAGCAAAAACTTCAGTAAAACAATCTCGTATGAAAATTTTGAGTGTGCCTGCAGCTCTAAAATATTGATTTTAGGCTAGGTGTACCTTTGGTTTGGGTTCTGAGCCACCCGAGCTCATTTCGACCTATTGTTCAGAAAGTTAAGAAAATAAAATATGGGTGTGAAACCCATATTTGATCGAAACAACCTCGAATGAAAAATTCAATTATGCCATTTAGTCTGAAATGTTGAATTTGGTATGGTTATAGAGTTTATTTGCATATGAGAAATTTTGGATGAATCCTGAGGCTTAGCGAGGATTTGAAAATTTCCAAGTCCAATGTTGTCAGTTGATGCATTGCTATCGTGAGCCAAAGGTTGTGATCACGATACCCTTGGCTAGATAATACCGTGATCACATTATGTAGGTCGTGATTGCCTCTAGCACAGACAGGCTCAAGATACCATGATCGCGGAGCCTCGATCACGATAGCGACTCCCGAGTACCTAGACTGGGTATAAAAAGACCCTTTATGTCGCGAATTTAGTCATTTCTCACTTGTTTCTTGAGATCTTAAACCCTAAAGAGTGAGATATCTTAAAATTGAGACTTGTGGGTGACTTGGGAGCTTTATTAACATTTATTTTCGAGATTATCTTTCGATTTAAGGTAAGAATTCACCTTTGTTTTGGTGGACTTTATTGATTTCTTCCCCAAAATTCCAAAACCTTGAGGGTTTGATTTTAGCTCAAATTTAGCTTGATTTTCACCTATTTTTTAGATTAATGATTTCTTGAGCATGTCAGAATGTTGGGTCAATTTGAAAAATGCAATTTTTGTAAGTAAGACCCATATAGGAGTTTTGTGCGATTTTTTAAATTTGAAGCACAATGGTACAATATGGATATCATTATTCTTGTATTGATGAGTAGAATCTATTTAAGATAGATTGGCATCTTGAGAAGGCTTCTCAAAAGGAAAAAGTGGTGGCTCAGCGAATCATTGAGCTTTCTTCGGCGTTGAGATAGGCTAGGTTTATCCCTTGTTAGATTGTGCTACTTCATAGTATGTTTATGATAACGTGTTGGATTTGAGTTGGGTTTTAGGTGTTGGATTGATTAAATGTGAGACTTAGGTTAGTTGGACCATTTAGGCCATTTTGAAATCGTAGAGTTGGAACACTTAGCTTATTTTCTTATGACTTAGGTGAACTGGACTTCATTCTTCATATTTATCATGAGAATACCTTACATTACTCAAATTAGGTAAAAAATACTTTATCCACTCATGCTTAGGGTAAGATTGGCCTTAGTTGCTTACACGAATAAAGGTTGTCTTAGTTTTCATTGGACTTAGTTAATGTGTTTGAAAAAGATCTCTACTGTTGGACTAATTGTGGCTTTTTTAACATCTAAAAGTGGATTTAGATACCTTAAGACTAGTTCGGGTAGAATTTTCTTAAAATGGAACTTGAGGATTAGGAGCGGGCTCTTAACCTAATTTAGGCTATGACACATGTTAGTTTCTATAAACTTTCTTTGCTTATAAGACTCATGAAAATATGTATTGAGGAAATATTGAGTAATCTTGATACTTGATGGTTATGTTGATTAATTTAAAGGTTGATTCCTATTGATTATGCTATTATTTATGCATGTTGATGACACTATTGATTATTTACTAATTCAAATTCGGATATTAATCACTTACTGGTTCTAGCTTGGCTATTGAGTATTGATTGATTCGAGTTTGGCTATTGATTATATTGATCGATTAGAGTCCGGATATGCAAATTATGCTACGATGACATAATTTTTATGATTAACGAATCGAGGTGTGATATTGAGAGTAGCAATTTGGCCAAGTTGAAAAATGAGAAAGTGGTTATACTGTTGCATGACATAAATGCACTCTAGTTGTAAAATGATAAGTTGAAAAATAATGCTTAGTTGATAAATGATGATGGGTGGATATACGATGACTAACTGATATTAGAATTAGTGATAAGACATGGATAGGTGATTAACGGTGACTAGTGAATCATGATGATAAGGTTTCTATATGATGGTAAAATTGTGAAATGATGGTTAAATGACGATGAAAGTTAGTTATAAAGTTAGATGATTGAATTATTCTTTCTTGATTGTACTCTCCGGGCATATGGGGGTCTTTGATGAGTTATTTACTTTTTCATACTAATTGGCATATAGGAGTCAATTTTGTAGTTATGACTGTATGTGTTGATGCTTTATGTTATGTTATTATTCTGATTTATTTACTTATCTATGCATAACGATGTCGGAGCTATTTTAGGTTTGTCTATACATTGACTTAGTTATGTTATCTTCCATTTTATCATACTTATATCATGATTTAGCTCAGTCGACTGATGATGCCTACTGAGTACCCATCATTTGGTACTCATACTACATTTTTGTATCTTTCTGGTTCAGATCTTGGTAATAGCTATCGTTGTTGATCATTAATCGTGTTGTGTTGATTTTTTTGAAGATAGGGTGAGATCTTGGAGTTGGAGTCACGTATTTCTATCTATCTTTTGATATTCAGTCTTTAGTTATCGAGACAATTGTATTATTATTAGATGTTTTTGTACTGGCTCTACTAGGTCGTGGGATGGTATCGTGTATTGACTGTTTATTCTATTTAGAACTCTTTGCTTACTTATAAGTGTGTTGTTTTTCATTTATGATTGGGTATTTTCCACCAAGTTAACTCATTGCATTTAGCTTTGGGTTATGATTTGACTTACCTATTGGTAGAATAGAGTAGGTATCATCATGACTCATAAATGGGATCGTGAAAAAATTTGTCATGCTCTTTTGGGCTTTGTCTATCAACAAATTTTTTATATGGATATGTTAATTTATTTAAAAATTAAATCTACCACAATTTGTTGGTGACTTGAGATATTTATACGAAGTTATTATAATATGGAAAAAAATTTCGGTCTTCAATTTTACTCTTTCTCGTTGTCCTTCTGATATTTTTCCTCAGTGATAATTTAGAAGATATAATTTGCTCTCAATAATGTTTGTCTATAGCACAATTAAAAATACATTATATTTTTTAAACTTGATATGACAGAGTTCACTAATGATGAAACCAAAGAAAAATGTGAAAAGAGTGCATATTAGCCGAGAAAATAGCCAAACTTTCATATGGTTATTTACGGTCAAAGCACCACATTATCTTAGTTGCTTTTTATAGTTAGACGCGGTAGTTATGCCTAGAAAAATGGAAAGAACAAATATCTGCATATGCAGACAACTTCACACGGATCTTGATTGCAGAAAAAGTTTTACCGATACTTCGTCATTTTTATTTTTCTAATATATAATAGATGTCTATTTTTATTTATTCAATTTACAAAATTAAGATATAAATAATTACTAAATTTCTAGTTTATCCTTATTATTAAAAATAGATATTTTCTTATGGAGTTCCAAAGCATTGACTGATATTGTAAAATTATTATTCTATTTAATTTATTGCTTTTTAAGAAGTGTGTCGAGTCACAATTGACACTTTAGCCAATGTTGGTGAAATTACAACAATATTACAACTGAAAATTATAAGTGGAGAAAAATAAAAATAAACTTCTTCTTCTTTTACGGCGGAAGCGCGGATATCACATTCTCTTTAAGAGATTCAAGTTCACTGCAACAAATTGTTTCACTGGTCCAGCAGTAATCTTAACTTTTTTCCTCCAGGATTCAACAGCCTTCTCATAAAGAATAACTCAACAACTCTTGATAAGAGATGAGTTCAAAGCTCCACAAAAAGAACATCTCCCTTGAACTAATGAACTCTCTTTTTTTACAATCTTTTGTGAACTCTATATTATCTTGTGTCACTCAAAACCTTGCAAGACCACCTCTATTTATAGGTGAATAAATCTTCCATACAATGAATAAGAAGAATAAATAGAATAGAGGTTACAAAGGTTACAAGAGTTACATGAGTTACAAGATATAATGAGGGAATAAAGAATGGGTAGTTACATGAATCTCAAGGAAAATGGTAATTAAATTCATCCATTACTAACCATGGAACAATACTCTTAATGTTGAATTACATGCAATAACTTCCACGTCCATTTTGTGTCATAATCCAACCATTAACACCGAGCGAATAAATAGGCATAAAGCTATGCCTTAGTTAATAGGAAAAGAAAACTGATGCAGGGTGTTCAAACGGATGAAATGAAAACTTAATAGTAATCAATTCTAAATGGAGAAGTGGAGAAGTCATTTGAAATCTTATGTTAGGTAACAAAAAATAAGGCAAATTAATAATATAAGAAAATATTAAAATACTAAATTTATCAATCCCTCACTCATTTTAATATTAAAAAGAGAGTCTACTAGTTGAAGGAAGACTACCATACATAATGAAGGTGTGCTCTGCATTGAATCACCACTTAGTAATACAGTAATTTTTACTCCAGAGTCGTAGTGGTCTCAAACTTGAACTATGACTATTTAAGAGAAATAAAAAGTTATTGCTTACACATAATAATCAAGGTGATGGCATGATCTTTATAGCCAGTACATTACGGTCTTGTGCTATCCCAGTTTTAATGAGTTTCATTAAGAATGAGCCCAATTCTCATAGGAAGTGGCCTACCTCCACACTCATATAGGTGAAATCTGTTGAGAATACTCCTGTAATTTTAGCACCCACTCATACGAGCTATATATTTTTATTAAGAGTTTTTAAACTCAACCTAACTATCATTATAGGTTAATGCACTCACACCATAGGGAGGGATAAATCAATAGTGTATTTTTCACAAGAAGTTATCATGTGATTTATTTTTCTCATTTAACCTGATTATAGGATATCTAGTTCCCAGGTTGGGTTTCCTTACATATGACTCAAGATTCAATAGGCTTCTATCTTATTCCCCTCTATGTACTCTAAACCTTTTCTCTTGCTAAGGCTTTAGTCAATGGATCTGCAAGCTTATCACATGATTTGACATAATCAACATTAATGGTACCATTTGTCAAATATGATCTCATATTACTATGTTTTCTCTTTATAGTTCCAGATTTACCGTTCTAATAACGGTTTTGAACTATACCAATTGTAGTGGTGCTATTACAATGAATTAAAATAGGAGGAATTGGTTTTTCAAAATAAGGTATTTGAAATAATAAATCTCTCAACCAATTCGCTTCCTCACTAGCAGAAGCTAAAGATATTAGTTCAGCCTCCATGGTAGAGTTAGCAATTATAGTTTTCTTCTTAGATTTCCAACAAATAGCATCACAACCCAAAGTAAAGATATAACCAGTAATAGATAAGGAATCACTTCATAAAGTATTCCAATCTGCATCACAAACGCCTTCAAGTACAGCAGGATATTTTTAATAGAACAAACCATAATTTTTAATTTCAATTAAATATCTCATTACTTTCGTTATAGCATGTCAATGTTCATTACCTAGCTTACTAGTAAACCTACTAAGTACTCCTATTGCATTTGCAATATCAGGCCTAGTGCAATCAGTCACATATCTCAAACTTCTAATTATGCTAGCATATTTCTTTTGATTTATAACATCATTTTCACTTTCAATAGGAAACAAGTGAAGACTAGAATCAAATGGAGTTACAACATGCTTGCAATCAAGAAAATTATATTTTTTCAATATTTTCTCAACATAATGTGATTGATCAAGAAAAATTTCATCACATGTTCTAGTTATTTTTATTTCTAGAATAAAATTTGTCTCACCAAAATCATTCATATCAAAATGGCTTCTAAGAATATTTTTAGTTTCACCATTAATATTCATGTTAGAGCCAATATCAATAAATAATCAACATATAGGCAAATAATAACATGAAAATTATTCCAAGACTTATGGTATATGCACTTATCACACTCATTTGTTTAAAGCCATTATCAATCAAGCAAGAATCAAACTTTTTATGTCATTGATTTGGTGCCTGTTTTAAGCCATATAGGGATTTATTATGTTTACACACTTTTCTTTCTTGGCCAGCCTCAACAAAACACTCCGGTTGTTACATGTAAATCTTCTCATTTAGGTCTCTATTTAAAAAGTTAGTTTTTACATCTATTTTAAGAATTTGTAGATCAAAAACTGTCGCAATAGAAACTAAAATTCTAATGGATGTAATTCTAGTTATCAGAGAAAAATATTTAAAAATTCCAGGTCTTCTAGTTGTTTAAAACCTTTAGCCACTAGCATAGCTTTTTATTTATCAACAGATCCATCCGATTTTAACTTTTTAGATAAGACTTATTTGCATCCAATTATTTTACAAACCAGAGGTAAATCAACTATCTTTCAAGTTTTATTGAAAATTAGTGATTCCATTTCATTATTTATTACCTCTTTCTAGAAAATGGCATCATATGAAGACAAAATTTCTTTTAAAGTAATAGAGTCATCTTCAATGTTAAAAACATAATATTCAGGATCAAATTCTTTTTCTAATCTAGTTCATTTACTTCTTCTTAACTCAAAATCGTCATTTCTTTATTTTTTAAAGTAGAAGTAGAAGTACTAGATAGTGATAAAATATTTTCTTTAGTCCTTAGACCCCCACTATTTTTAGAATCAAACGGAAATTTAATTTCATGAAAAATAGCATCACCTGATTCTATTATCACACTATCTTCAAGATTAAAAAATCTATAGGCTCTACTATTTGAAGCATAATCAAGAAAAGTACAAGTGGTAACATTTTTACCCAACTTAGAGATTTTAGGATTCATTAACCGTACATAGGCTAAAAGCAACCCAAAACTATTAGCTATCCCAAATTTGACTTATGAACTTTCCACAACTCAAAAGGTGTTAGTTTTATCTTTTTATGAGGCACACGATTCAACACATAACAAGCAGTCAAAAGAGCTTCACCTTAAAAGTTTAAAGGTGCACAAGACTCAATTAATATGTCATTAGTCAACTCAATCAAAGTTTTGTTCTTTCTTTTCGCTACCCCATTAGATGCAGGAGAATAAGGAGGAGGAGTATCATGAATTATACCCAATGATCTAAAAAAATTAAATTCATGTGACTCATATTTACGACCTCTATCACTTCTAATTCTTTTTATTTTTCTTCAAAAATAAATTTCAACTTCATGGAGAAAAGTTTTAAAATTATCAAAAGCATCACTTTTATTCTTCATTAAGTAAATATACGTAAACTTAGAAAAATCATCAATGAAAGTGATAAAATATCTATTTACTCCACGAGTTAATATTCCACCAAGTTCACAAATATCACTATGAACTAATTCTAATAAATTAGTTTTTCTTTCAACTTGAAAATGAGGATTTTTTATGATTTTGGCTTTACTACAAGCCTAACATTTTTTTTAAAAAAAATTGATCACTAGAATTAATCCTAAACTACTCATGTTTCCCACGTAATGATTATTTATATGAGAAAACGAGCATGCCAAAAATTAGTAGAAGAAAGCATATTAATAGAAGTAGATGTTTTATTCATTTCAACATCCAACTTGAACATATCATTATATGCATACCCCTTTCCCACAAAATCATTATTTTTCACAATTATATACTAATCAGATTCAATAATGTGTTCGAAGCTTGCTTTATTCAGAAGAAAATCAGACATCAAATTTTTTCTTATGGAAGGAGTTTAAAGTACATCTTTTAAAATTAATACTTTTTCAGAAGTAAAACTCAACTCGACATCTCCCATTCCAAGTACTTGAGTTGTGTGTGAATATCTAAGCATGATGTTTTGGGCTTCTAAGAATTAGTATATTTCTTAAATCAGTCTTTGTCTTAACAGACATGACAGTTTGCACTAGAATCAGTCCATCATCTATCAACATTCTCCACCATGTTTATGTCTGTCATCACCGCCATAAATAATTCTTTGGTAACATTTTCCTAATGTACAGGCCCACGTTTCTAAAATTTACAAAATCGAGCAATATTTCCACTCTTTCCACATACAAAGCACGATCCTTTTTGTTGTACATGTTGAATTTTCTTGATATTTTCCACCATTATTGTCCTTGGGATATCTACAAGTTATTTATTGTCCACCATTTGAAAACGAAAAAATCTGCTAGTCTCATATTTTTTTGCTCTTGCCTCCTCAGTGTCCTACTTACTCTACAAGGCTTTTCAAATTTTCTTTTCAGTAGAGTAAGTTCTATCATAATAATCGTAAAAATTATCGAATAGACATTTAAGAAGAAAATACTGACACTTGTATGAGTCACCATCGTATTTTTGAACTTTCTATTGAAGAGAGATAAGTTCATCATCGGACATGGAAGAGTTATCTACTTTATTTGGGTTCTTCTCAGTTAACACATAAGAAACATTGAGAAGACTTAAGTAGAAAAGCACATTACCCTTCCACCCTTTGAAGTGTGTACCGTTGAACCGAAATGGCTTGTTAAGGTCTCCTATCTTAACATCCGCAGATTTTTTAGTTGTTGCCAATGAATCTCCTTAAAATTATTGGTGGAATTATAATAATATTACAACTGCAAATTACATGTGAAGAAAAATAAAAGTAAACTTCTTCTTTTACGACTGACAAGAGATTTAAGCCCACTGCAACAAATTGTTTCACTGGTCCAGCAGTAATCTTCTTGACTTGTCCCCTCCAAGATAGAACTGTCTACTCAAAAAGAACAACTCAATAACTTTGGACAAGAGTTGAGTTCAAAGCTTCACAAAAAGAACACTTCCCTTCAATTAATGAACTCTCTTTTTTACAATCTTTTGTGAACTCTATATTATCTTTTGTCACTTAAAATTATGCAAGACCACCTCTATTTATAGGTGAAGAAATCTTCCATGCAATGAATAGAAAGAATAAATGGGAAGAAAAATAGAATAGAGGTTGCAAAGGTTACAAAAGTTACATGAGTTACAAGAAATAATGAGGGAATAAAGAATGGATTGTTACATGAATCTCAAGGAAAACAGTAATCAAATTCATCCTCCACTAACCATGAAACAGTACTCTTAATGTTGAATTACATGCAGTAACTTCCACGTCCATTTTGTGTCATAATCCAACTATTAACAGCAAGTGAATAAATAGTCATAAAGTGATGCCTTAGTTAATTGGGAAATAAAACTGATGCATGGTGTTCAAACGGATGAAATGAAAACTTAATAGTAATCAATTCTAAATGGAGAAGTGGAGAAGTCATTCAACAATTTATGTTAGGTAACCAAAAAAAATAAGAAAAATTAATATTATAAGAAAATATTAAAATGCTAAATCCATCAGCCAACAAAGGTAGTCAGTCAGCTAGTATAATATGCGTTTTATGACTTATTCATTTCGAGTTAATGACAGACTTCACAATTTCATATATATATATATATATAGTCACACGTTTGATGTCTCAATGTTTTGTTAATATTCTGCATATTTCAAAAAATGCAAAATGTTGCCCTTTATTATGCGTCATAAGAACAATAATCAGTAAAAATTTGCTCTGTATGGGGGCTCTTTGGTCCTCCGTTTATTGACTCTTTATTTTGAAGTCATTTTTTTCTCCTTAGTGTCTATGTTATAAGTGTACGTACTTTCAAGAAATGAGTAGCATTATATATGTAAATATTTTTAATGGAGTTTGAATGAAAGACCATATAACCACAAAGAAAAATAAAACTAAAACTACTCATGGGTATTTTTAAAAGAAATGAAACAAAATTGACCAAACTTCTTCAGAATCATATTACCTCTTCTATATAAAGTGTTCCTTTATTATTCATTTGCATTGACATAAAAATACTGTACATGTTTATTTCATTTCCTTAAAATTTGTTCTTGTTATTGACGATCTAAAAATTATTCATTTCTAAATTATTCAAACAAAATAATAATTTCTTTAATTCTAAGTTAAACAATTTCAATTTAATTGATGAAAAATAAATGAATCCAAATTTTGACCTCTAAAAATTATTTTCATCGGGAGAATAATAAGACCTCCTTAGAAATGTTATATGTTCACTGGCTTGTACCAATTTGTTTGCTAATGTGCTACATGATGCATACCATATTTTCTATGTCTTGTTTTGATGATGAGCAACGAACAATAAGGGACCAGGTCCCTGGATCTTCAATGCTAAAGTACAGCCGGCATGCGTCTGTACAGTTTTGTCATCTAGTGTAACAAACTGCGCAGGAGCTGCTTGTACTATTTAAGACAGCTGGTCCAATTGTATTTTAACCCTAATCATCACTCTACTATAAAAGGCAAAGAATGCTTCTCAATTGACAGTTTTTTACAAATTCAAAAGAGTGAAGAGAGAAAAAGATAAAAACTCAATATTCAACATTGCTCAAGTTCTTATTTCTTATATGTGCTGAAATAGAAAGTATTCTTGAGTCAAGATTGAGCCTATAAAAGAATTAATCATTCTATAAGACTAATGTTATTTTATTTTTTCTTTGAGAGTGCGTAGGTAGAGTTGCTTAAGTTTGATACTAATTAGAGTTAATTAGTTGTGAGGGAGTCTTGGCAGAGTTGTCAAGTTGGCTTGTAGTAGAGTTATTACAAGTAGGAGAAACCTAGAGTTAGGTTCAAAATCGAGTTTGTAATAAAGAGGTTGATTTTAGTGGATTTATGAGAGATTGTGAGGGAAATCCGTGTTTTTCTTTTCCTGAGTAAGGGAGTTTCCATGTCAAATTAGTGTGTTAATTTATTTTCAGCAAATTTTTACCTTCCTTAGTTCTTTACTAATTTATTGCCTCTAACTGACTTCCCCATGGTTTCAAAAATTGGTATCAGAAATGGTTCACTCTAAAAGGTTCACTCCTAGAGTGTTTGGGTTATTATGGTTGCTTCACTTAATCTAGAAAAGGGAGAAAAGGTTACCTAATATAAAAAAGTAAGAACAATTGTGGTAGTTATTCTAAAATCCTGGGAAAGTAAAGCAAACGCTATCACTGAATAAGGGATAGTAAGAAAGAAAGAAAAAAGGTTGATATTCCTGACATTGAAGACTTTAGAGTTTGACTCAAGTAAGGAAGACACTGATTTTGCCCTTCTGGTAATAATGATTGTTAAAGCAATGAAGAAAAGTGGTCGGCTTAGGAAAAGGGATGACAAAATTAAAGTTTTTCACAAAGGTGGTAGTTTTGAAGATTTCATTAGGGACTTCCCAATATGCAAGACGGATCATCAAAATGCTTAAAATGGGAGGTGAAACAGATAAAAAGAAGGATCAGAATTCTGAAAAATCAAGAAGAAAGGATGCAGCTAGCTATATAGTGAAGTAGGTCTTCACTGTATCGGAAGACTCTTCTATTAAATCTGAGAAACATAAAGAGTATTATTGCTACTTGTTTTAATGATGAGAAGATGAATATAAGGGAATAGGTCCCCGGATGTTCAAGACAACACTACAGCTGGCACGCATTTACACAGTTTTCTACTCTTGTGTAACAAACTGCGTAGGTGTTGCTTGTACTATTGAGGACACATGGTTCAATGGCATTTCAACCCTAATCAGCACTCATCAATAAAAGAAAAAGGATATTTCTCTATCAAGTAGTTTTTTCAAATTCAAAAGAGTGCTGAAGAAAGGAAAAAGGCAAAACTCAATTTTTAGCATTGCTCAAGTATTGCTCATGCTCTTAGTTCTTTTGTAAGATAAAAGAGTGAGTGTTCTTGAGTGAAGCTTCATTTGTAACTTAATTACGTACTCTATAAGAATAATGTTCTTTTGCTTTCTTTGTTTAGAGAGTGCTTAGGTAAAGTTGCCTAAGTTTGATACCGATTAAAGTTAATCAGTTTTGAGGAAGTCTTGGTAGAGTTTTCAAAGTGAGCTTGTAGTAAAGTATTACAAGTTAGAGGATCCTAGAGTTGGTGTATTAGAGTCTGTAATCAAGAGTTTGATTATAGGAGATTTTGGAGAGCTTGTGAGCGAAAGCTATGGTTTTCCTCCATTGAGCAAGGGGGTTTCCATGTTAAATCTTGTGTTTTTCACTCTTTCTACACTATATTGTGTTCCTAGTTACTTTCTTGTGTTTTTACCTATGATTGACTTTGATGGACCTGGTCCCTCACAGTGTGGTACAACCCTCAAAGTTTCAAAAATTAGTATTAGAGCCAAAATACTTTAAATGGTTCACAACTAGAGTGATTTGGTTAGCATGGCTACTTCACCTTCCTGGAAGAAGGGAAATCTACCACTAAGCCACCTAGATTTAATGGGCAGTAGTATAAATGATGGAAAACCATAATGTTTGACTTTATCATAGCTGAAGATAGTGAACTTATGGACATAATTCTTGATGGTCCTTATTTTCCAGTTAAACAAATAAAAGAAGGAGAAATAACAAGAATTGTAGTGAAAAGCAGGAGGAAGTTCAATGATGAAGATAGAAAGAAAATTGAGAAAAACTACAAGGCCAAGAAACTGTTAGTTTGTGGCATAGGACCTGATGAATACAATAGGATTTCTGCCTGGAAAAATGCCAAGGAGATCTGGATTGCTTAAGGACTGCTCATGAAGGTACTACTGCTATGAAGGATTCTAAACTATGCATGATAACTACTCAGTATGAAACCTTCACTTTGGAAGAAGGAGAAACAATCCAAGAAATAAATACAAGATTCACTTCTATCACAAATGAGCTTCACTGCTTTAGAGAAGGGATTCTATTGTATAAAAAAGTAATTAAGTTCTTCCTATGTCCTTGGAAAGCAAAGTGGATGCTATAATTAAACCAAGAAACCTGAAGAGCCTCACTATGGATGAACAAATTGTAAATCTAAATGCCCCTGAGCTCAAAAAAAAGCAAGGACTGGAGAAGAATGAAGTAAAAAGGGGAAAACCCATGGCATTGAAGACTTCAAAATATGATTCAGCAGAAGAGGACACTGATGTTTCCTATTTTGCAAAAAGGATTGTCAAACCCATGAGGAAGAGTGCTCAATTCCAAAGAAGAGAAAGCAGCAGCAACGGAGGAAGCAATGTTAAAGTGTGTCACAAATATAGAAGTTCTGATCAATTTATTATGTATTATCCAATGCACAAATTAGATTATCAGGAGTATCTCAAAACTGGAGGTAACAAGGGAAACAATAGAGACCTGATCCCTAAAAAATTAAGAAGAAAGACTGCAGCCGAGTAAGTAGTAAAGCAAGCTTTGGCAGCATAGGCAAATTCTTCCAGTGAATCTGATGAAGATGAGAAGTCTGAAGATGTTTCTATGCTAGTAATTGAAGACGGTCCAGTTATCTAAGATTGCTTGTTTGCATTCATGGAAAACACAGAAGATGAAGAAGAGAAGGAGGTAACTCTTTTTTATATTAAGGAAAACCTAGATAACTACTCTACTAGGAAGATAAAAAGGTTTACAAGTGTGCTGATAGACTTTGTATGTGAACTAACTGCTGAAGAAGAATTCTCTAGAGGGGAAGGTAGAGAAATAAGAGCTTGATTTGATTTCCTTAACTCTTCATATATCTGAAACTGAAGAAGTAGTCACTAAATTAAAATCTAAAAATTTGAGTTGTATGAGTCAACTGAAGCAGGCAAATGATTTAGATTTTGGGAAGAAGGAAACTTCAAGGATTGAGATTGAGATTGAGGTGAAATTGAGGAATTCTTAAAAACACCTTATGTCTACACTTCACAAAAATAAAGAGTTAGAAAGGGACCTGGTTCATTTGAGAGAAAAGCTCAACAAGTCTTTTAAATAGTCTATTTCTTCAGAGATTCTTTCTAATTTGACTAGTTGGGGTATTAATAATGGAAAAGGCCTAGCTATCAAGGAGAATTCCAACCTACTGAATCTCAAGGAAAGATTGTCAATAATGTTAGAAACAAAGGGTACAAACTCTTCTGCACCCATTGTGGAAAATATGAGCACACAACAAAAAGTTGTCAAAGCTGGATGAGAGCAAGAACGAATGGTTTTAGATATGTTCAGCAGGAGAATACACAACCTATGTTCTTCAAGTCTCTAAAAAGGTAAAAAGGAACTCTCTACCTAGATGGTCTAAGAAGGATTTGATCACACCATTATCCTCCTACTGGGAACTCAAGCACCAGTAGGTTCCTAAATCAAACAAGTGATCATGGTTGTATGAGAAAGGTGATTGTTGTAAGGAATGGTCTATGTTTAGTATGTGCTCAAAGATTAATTTTGGAAAGTCTGATAGTATTCTCAATTTCAAGACACTTTAAGTGGAAGTGTCTCATTTTGAATAGGTTATTTTAAGGGACCTGGTCCTAAAATAATTCATCTTAGAAGAAGGAACTAGAAGAAGTATGAATGAAGTAAAGTTTGGGACTTAGTCCTTAGACCTGTTCTAAAAAACAAGTTGAGACTGAGATTGATCAAAATACCCTGACCTAATATTTGAGTCAGTTTCACTTCTCAGAATTATCTATGTTAAGGAGATAGGTATCAACTCTTATTAGTAGAGAAAACTACTTCCTTCTTTGGAAAATACTCAAAAGAAATTCGTTCACTTTAGAAAATATCTCATCTCAAAGCTTTAGAGAAAATATTCAACCTCAATGGAAAGTACTTTAGATTAGAGAGGTTATCTTAACCGACATAAACCATGCAAGCTACATAGAGTCCAATATATTGTCCTCCTGAGAAAGAAACCTCACATTGGGGAGAGGCGTCATACTCTTTCCCAAGAGTACAACCTCAACTCAGTGATCACTTATCTCGGCCTCGGGCCCAATGATCTTGGCCTCAGGACCAAAATCTCAAACCTATGATGGCACGTAGTTTGAGGGTAAGAAACCTCGGTAACTTACCCAACTCAGTACTAAATAGTACTCCCTTTAGTTTATCTCGCTTATCTCATGGAAATTCACTTTCAAAATAATCTCATGGTTCATAAGAACCCAAGAATCAAATATGTAATCTCATGTGGAAGAGTGGATTTCAAAACTCTATGACCATTCGGTCAAAATATTTCTCATTAATCTCAAAATACTCAAATCATGGGTGCTTATAGCACAATAGTTCATAAAATTGCAAGTCTCAAGTAGGGCTGAATGACCCATGATTCAATCTCAAGTAAAAACTCATCATAATGCATAATAGATAGCATATAGATTCATAATTCATGTAGAAATCTGGAAGTTACAGTAATTTGTCTCAGAATATTAACATACTCATATACTTCAATTTCTAGAACATTGAAACTCTTAAATTCTCAAGGAGCAACAACATAGGGTATAAACCCAGCTTTAATTTCTTAAGAAAACATGTAAAATCATGGTATTTGACTTTCAATTCATGGGAAACATCAAGATATTGCAATAAATAACAATGGGTGAACCCTAGTTCAATATCAGGTAAAATCTCATAGATTGCAGAAAATTATAGTTTAAATAAGCTTTTGGGCACAAGGGTGAAAGGATTACCCTTGTTCAAAACCCCACATACCTTAGATTATGAAATTGGATGCACAAGCTTTCTTCAAACTCTTCTTCTTACTCTTTATAGAGGGTTCTTGCAACCCTCAAACTTGGGGAACTTAAATCTCAACTCAATTTGTAGAATCTAAGGTGAGTTCTTAGATTTCTTGGAGAAGGGTTTTAGATTTAATCTTGAGGGAGAAACCCTAGCTCTCTTGTGTTTTGGATGATGAATGAAGTCATTTGCTTCATTTGTAATATATCTGGTTGATAAAAGAGTGCAAAAGACCAAAAAATCCCTTTTAAAAAAACTTAAAATACTAAACGGCAGCTACAACAGTCCGTTGCTAGTATAACAGTCCGTCAGATCATCCATCGCACGTCGATTGGAATAAGAACACACTACCTCTATGTGATCGTCTCAGCGACGGTCCATCGTAAACTCGACGGTCCATCGTATAGTCCATCATATGTTGGCCAGGAAAAGGCCATACTGCCTCAGCGGCGATGGTCTCAGCAATGGTCCGTTGTAGTCTTGATGGTCTGTTGTCTTAGTCATCGCACTTGGGCCAGAAAAAGGAATTACTTCCTTGGTTGCGATGATCTATCGCACACTCGATAGTCCATCAACCTATCCATCACACACTCGATGGTCCGTCAACCTGTCCGCCGCACCTAGGCGGTTTTGATAACTCTCGGTAAAACAACCATAACTTCCCACCCCGATGTTAGATTTGGACGAAATTGGTATCATTGGAAATATAATTAAATTCTCTACACTATAGAAAGTCATTTTTAGGAAAATTCAAAAAGATTAAAACACTAATCACTTGGGAAGTCTCTTCTCAAGTTTTACGGCTGGAATCACACTTCACTTAACACACTCAAGGCCCAAACAACAAGGGAACTTTGCGGGGTCTTACAATATCTCCCCCTTGAAAACATTCATCCTCGAATGTCGCTAGTTAGACTAGGAACACAGGAAAAATAGAGAACACATAGCTGAAGCAATTTGCTAAATGGGCGCAAAATCTTTCTAAACTCTTAAATACCTCAGAAATTGCAAGAAGTTATGCAAGAATAGATATATAGATGAACTTTAGATTAGAAGGGTTGAATTAAGGAAGAATAATACCTTCGGATCGATCTGAACTAATGGAAAAGAGGTGTGGGTACTTTTATTGTATGTATGCTTCTGCCTCCCAAGTAGCACCCTTAACTGATTGGTTTCGCCACAACACTTTGACCAAGGGAACCTCTTCGTTCTTCAGTCTACAGATCTGAAAATCTAGGATCTCAATAGGAATATCATAAAAGGAAAGACTGTTCTGAATATCAATACTATCTAAAGGGTCTACTACAATAGAATCAACAATATGTTTCTTAAGCATAGAGACATGAAACACAGGATGAATGGCTGACAACTCTGCCGGCAACTCAACCTCATAGGCTACTTTCCCAACATAGCTCAAAACTCTATACGGGCCAACTTAACAGGGACTCAGCTTTCCCTTCTTACCAAACCTTTACACCCCTTTCATGGGTAAAATCTTCAAGTATACCAAATCACTCACTTCAAATTCAAGATCTCTTCTCCTCACATTGGCATAATAATTTTAATGATTTTGGGTTGTCTTTAATCTCTCCCTAATAAACTTAAATTTCTCTATAGCTTCAAACAGTATATCGACCAAATCACAGTAGCTTCACCCACTTCAAACCACCCTAAGGGTGATCTACATCTCCTACCATAAAAGTCCTCAAATGGTGCCATCCCGATGCTAGCATAGTATCTATTGTTATAGGCAAACTCTATCAATGGCAAAAGCTCATCCCAACTACCTTTGAAATCAAGAGCACACTCTCTCAACATATCTTCTAGAGTTTGAATAGTCCTCTTATCCTGACCATCTATCTGCGGATGAAAAGCAAAACTCAAAACAACTTGGGAACCATGACCCTATTAAAACGCCCTCCAAAACTGAGAAGTAAATTGAGTACCCCTATCTGAAATGATAGACGAGGGAACTCTGTGTAGCCTGACTAACTCCTAGATAAACAATCTAGCCTAATCCTTCATTGTATAAGATGTATGCATAGGCGAGAAGTGCGCGTACTTAGTCAGACTGTCTACAACAACCCAAATAGAATCATGATGACTACCTGAAAGAGGTAACCTAGTCACGAAGTCCATATTCACCATCTCCCACTTCCAAGTGGGTATACCAAACTCTTGCATCACACTACTAGGTATTTGGTGCTCTACCTTAACATGTTGGCAGTTTGAACACTTTGCTACAAACTCAGCTATTTCCTTCTTCATGTCATTCCACCAATAGATTTCTCGTAAGTCGCAGTATATTTTGGTAGTGTCGGGATAAATAGAATACAGCGCGTCATGTGCTTTAGCCATAATCCTCTACCTCAGATCATCAACACACGGAACACACAATCTATCCTGCAATTGCAACACGCCATCTCCTACTTGGGAGAAAACCTCTATATTTTGGTCCTTAACTGCCTTCTTCAGTGTGAAAAAACTAGGATCTCTATCTTGCTTTTCCTTCACTTCCAAAACTAAAGAGGATTCGGAAAAACTTTGCACCAAAGTACTTACCTTAGATGAATCAAGCAACCTAACGCCAAATCAAGCCAGAAAATGCACATCACGAGCAAACTTTTTCTTACCTTCCTCTATATGAGCAACACTACCCATAGACAATCTACTAAGAGCATTCTCCACTACATTGGCCTTGGCCGAGTGATACAGCACACTCATATCATAGTCTTTTAACAACTCTAACCATCTCTTCTCCCTAAGATTCAATTCCCTCTGAGTAAACACATACTATAGGCTTTTATGATCAGTAAACACATCAACATGAACACCATAATAATAGTGTCTCCAGATTTTCAAAGCAAAGACCACAGTAGCTAACTCAAGATCATGGGTTAGGCAATTCTTCTCATGCGGCTTTAACTGTCTAGAGGCATATGCTATAACCTTACCTCTTTGAATCAACACACAACCCAAACTAACTCTAGAGGCATCACAATACACCATAAAACCTTCTGTACGATCAAGTAAAGTCAACACAGGGGCTGAAGTAAGTTGAGTCTTCAACTCCTGAAAACTCTTCTCACAGGAATCTGACCACTGAAACTTAACTATTTTTTGGTCAACCGGGTCATGGGAGATGCGATAAAAGAGAAACCTTCAACAAAACAGTCATAATAGCCCGCTAGACCCAAGAAAATTCTAATGTCAGATGGAGAGATAGGTATAAGCTCATTTCTTACAACTTCTATCTTTTGGGGATCAACTCTAATACCTTCGGCTGAAACAATATGACCCAGAAAGGCTATAGACCTTATCTAAAATTCACACTTACTGAATTTGGCTAACAACTGGTGACCTCTAAGTGTTTACAAGACAATTCTAAGGTGATCTGCATGGTCATTCTTAGTACGGGAGTACACAAGGATATCATCTATGAACACTATAACAAATATATCAAGATATTGATTTAACACTCGATTCATAAGGTCCATAAAAGTTGTTGGGGCATTGGTTAGACTAAAAGACATGACTAGAAACTCAAAGTGACCATAGCGGGTATGGAAGGCTATCTTTGGAATATCACATTCCCTCACTTTAAGTTGATGATAGCCGAATCTAAGGTCTATCTTGGAGAAATAACTTGCACCTTGCAACTGATCAAACAAGTCATCAATTCTCGGAAGAGGATACTTATTTTTTACTGTGACCTTGTTAAGCTGATGATGTACATATGCAAAGAACCATCTTTCTTCTGCACGAATAGAACAGGTGCGCCCAAAGAAAAAATATTGGGCATTATGAAACCTTTGTCTATAAGATCTTTGAGTTGCTCTTTTAACTCCTTAAGCTCAGCAAATACTATATGTTATGGCATAAAAAATGGGAAAAGTGTTGGGAAGAAGGTCAATCCCAATTCTATCTCTCTATAGGGAGGTACCCTGGGAGATCTTCTAGAAAAATATCTGGAAACTCATTAGCAATATAGACTGACTAAATAGTTAGAGCCTCAGACTTAGTGTCTTTAACTCTAACTAGGTGATAGATGTAACCCTTGGATATTAGCTTTTTGTCTTTAAGATAGGATATAAAATGACTCTTGGGAGATACCGAACTCTCAGACCACTTAAAAACTGGCTCATCAAGGAACTAAAACTTGACCACACAGGTACGACAGTCTATAGATTCATAACAAGAATGAAGCCAATCCATACCCAGAATAAGGTCAAAATCCACCATGTCTAACTCTATCAAATCACCAAGTATGACTCTATGAAGAATAGTAACAGAACAATATCTAAACACTTGTGTAGCATCATCTGACTCCCCTACTGGTGTGAAGGCTAGGAAAGGCTTAGGAATCTTTTCGGGACTCATTTTGAAATTCATAGGCACAAGTGGGGTCACATAGGAGAAAATTGACCCAGGGTCCAACAACACATAAACATCAAAACAAAAGACGCGGAGCATACCAGTAAAATATTAGAAGAGTCCTCTTGCTCCTGACGGCATGGTAATACATAGAATCTATTCTGGCGCTGACCGCCAGCAGTGCTAGATGAAGCGCCTTGAACAGAGGCAGGATGAGGGATAGGAGCTGGTGTACTAGTAGTCTATGCCTAAGGTTGGGCATCTCTGGTCCCTTCCCTAGCATGCAAACAATCTCTAAGTCTGTGGACCTGCTTGGCACAACCAAAACAATCCCTCAAATCTACAAACACTCACCGGTATAATCCCTACCACACTTAGCATAAGGAGGATAACGGGTCCTGTTACCAACATTGTTCTGCGACCTATACATAAAAGACCTATTCCCTTGCTCCTTCCTGCCTCTAGGCATGCATCTGTATAGTTGGCATGCATCTGCATAGTTTTGTCCTCTTATGTAACAAACTGAGTAGGTGTTTCTTGTAGTATTGAGGACACCTGTTCCAATGGTATTTAAACCCTAATCATCACTCAGTTATATAAGAAAAAGTATGCTTCTCTATCAAGAAGTTTTTGCAAATTCAAAAGAGTGTTGAAGAGAGAAAAAAGGCAAAAATTCAATTTTCAACATTTTACTCAAGCATTGTTCATGTTCGTATTTCTTTTGTAAGCTAAAAGAGTGAGTGTTATTGAGTGAAGCTTGGTTTGTAACTGAATTGCTTAGTCTATAAGAGTGATATTTTGTTGCTTTCTTTTATTAGAGAGTGCTTAGGTTGAGTTGCCTAAGTTTGATACTGATTAGAGTTAATTAGTTTTGAGAGAATCTTGGCATAGTTGTCAAGGTGAGCTTGTAGTAGAGGTATTACATATTGGAGGAACCTAGAGTTAGGTTCATTGGAGTCTACAATCAAGAGTTTGATTATAGTGGATTATGGATAGCTTGTAAGGGCAAGCCGTGGTTTTTCCTTCCTTGAGCAAGGGGGTTTCCATGTTAAATCTGGTATTTCTTATTATTACTACACTGTATTGTGTTTCTGGTTGCTGTACTATGTTTTTACCTGTAATTGACTTTGAGGGACCTGGTTTTTCACAGTGTGGTTAAATCCCCAGGGTTTTAACAAGTATGGATATGGTTTTTTGCTGAAAAGGGATGATAGGAAAATCACCTCCGGGTCCTTGTTTTCCCTTGTGGAAACTACTGAAGATAAAGAAGCAAATAGGATAGAAAAAAAGGATTGCAGCCAAAACTAGTTTATGGACAATGGTTGTTCAACTCATATGATTGGAAGGATTGATTGTTTTCTCTCCTTAAGATACTTCTAAGGGGAGGTGTGTGTTTTGGAAATTGTAAAAAGGGGTATATCCAAAGTGTTGGAAGGATTTTAATATTGCCTCATCATGCAATTGAAGATGCGTATTATGTGAATGGCCTTAAGTACCATGTTCCAAATGTATCTCAAATATATGACAAAGAAAATAAGGTAAAATTTTCATCTGATGGATGTAATGTACCAAGCATGAAATCTGGAAGAATTATTATCAAAGCCAAAAGGGTCAAAAATATGTATGTAGCTGATTTGGAGTCTGTGGCTGATGAGTAATTAACTTGCTTAAGTGTTCAAAGTTAAGATGATGACTTATGGCATAGAAGACTGGTACATGTATCTTCCTCCTTGCTGAACAAATTGATTTCAAAGGACCTTTCTGTGGCATGCCAAAGATGAAATTTCTAGAAAATAAAGATTGTGATGCTTGTGTTGAAGGTAAGAAAACCAGATCGTTCTTCAAATTAAAAAAGCGGGTAAGCACTTCCGGACCTCTTAAGATGATGTACATGGATTTATGTGGACCTATTAAAGTCCAAAGTAGAGAAGGGAAGAAATATGTGTTTTTTATTTTAGATGACTACTCCAGGCTCACCTGGACAATGTTTATAAGAACCAAGGATAAAACATATGAGGTTCTGGTAGCTTTTGCCAAACAAATTCAAATGAAGCTAAATCACAGAATTACTGAATTTAGATCTGATCATGGAACTGAATTTAAGAACTCTTAAGTTGAAGAATTTTGTGTTGATCATGGAATAAGTCACAACTTTTCTTCTCTTAGAACTCCACTGCAAAATGGAGTTGTAGAAACGAAGAGCAAAGCACTCATAGAGATTGCTAGAACCAAGTTGATAGTTGTGGTCTTTAAAAGAGTTTTTGTGCTGAAGTGGTAAATACTGCTTGTTATGTGACTAATACATGCTTGATTAGACCACTTCTGAATAAGAATCCTTATGAATTGGTATCCAATAGAAAGCCTAAGCTAGACTACTTTATGCCATTTGGGTGCAAGTGTGACATGACCCGTCCTGGGGCCTTGTCGTAATGGGCATCCCAAGTCTAACCAGGATCGGAGACCACCCACATTACCCAACCTAACCTCCAGTCGCCTACCCTAATTTGGTTGGATTTTGAGAATATAACAAGAGAGTATAACAGCTTACACAAAGACTCTAGGATAAGATCACAACTATGACTTACCCAATCAAGTCCAACCATCTCATACCAATAATCCAACCATACCAAAATAAGGGACATAAACCAGGACATGACCAAGGATGTTCCAAAACATAATATAATTAATCCCAAAATAATATAGGATAGAACAACCAATAATATCATCCAATGATGTTATCCCTTTAACTTATTCCAATGCCAAGGCTGACACCAATACCGATCCCGCCCATTCAAACCCATAGAAGTACCATAAAGCCTCTAACCAAAAGATTAATGAAATCCAGTTGGGAAATGCCCCCAACCATAGCTAAAATAAAATCAAAGAGTCTCAAAATATCCATAATATGAAATGAAGCCTTACAAAAGGATGGAATCTCACCACTTCTGTCCAAATATTGATCCCTAAGTTAATCACTATGTAGGAGGAGTAGAACGGTTGGTTCCTACATAGCATGGGTTTACAGCCGCCAGTAGACAGGGTTAGTGAGTGACTGCTAGTATGATCTCAAGGTAAGGATAAAATAATGCCATTTATAAAACCAAGTAAACCATCCACATGCACACAACTATACATATATATATATAAATCACCATGCTAGGAAAAGATATCGGGTATAACATGCCTTTAAAACATTTACCTGGGCAGTGTAGTTTAGCTGTCCTAAACCACTCATGGCCTATATGGGTTTAGCTCCCCCTGCTGAAAGGACCCCAGTGAGTGTAGCCGCACGAACAGGGAAGAAAACCTTAGGATGACTAGTACATCCCCCAAATATAGTGTGACATCATGCACACAGTCACCAAGACCAACCTCATATCAACAAATATGAGTTTCCATTTTTTAGTCCCCCGGGACCACCACTTTCCACGGCTTAGCTATACCTCCCACCATTATTGCCCAAATAGAAACCAATTTCCAAATAATCAAACCATTATCCATTTATTAAGTAATTCCATTAATATTGGTATCAACATACCAATCCTTACTTGTATGTATTATCCATAGCCAACCATATATAGGTTTAAGGACACTTTTAAGTGCCCTTTCATTTACCATATTAAACCACTTGGGGGAATCCATGTATCCCTCAATCATAACCGATAGCCATGAACCATTCCAAGTCATTTAAACCATGCATAATTCCTTTACCAAGTTTTAAAAAAAGCAAGAGTTCCATTAAAAGTAGTCAATGCAATGAACATATCTTTATAAGCATTTTGTCAAAATCATTGGGGGCATAATATGAACAAAACCAATTCCAATTACCATTAAACCATTCCCATTCAATCCAATCATCTAAACCACCATTAACGCATATAAAATCATAATTAAAACCATGGGAAACCATAACCAACCATTTAATATCAAAACCCCCAAATCATATTTGAAAACCAAAATCATACAATCAATAAAACTGTGAGAACATTCATAAGAACCATTAATTTAGTTAAACTTAACAATGAGGTAAGATAACATACCTTGAACCAAGATGATGATGGAAAGAAATCACCAAATAAGCCCCAAATTGATCCTTTATTTGAAACAACAGTTTCCCTTGCCCAAAAGCTCTTAAGAGAATTATGGACTGTTTTAGAAACCTTCTAAGTAGGTTAGAAGTCATGGGACCTTATTAGGATAAGTGGGAAAATATCCAGAATACCCCCACTTAAGTTGTACAAAAATCTCATCATAGGGGTACGACTGGCCCATATAAGTCGTACCCACCAATACGATTGGTATCCTCTACTCATATCCTAGCCTCATCCCTTGCATCCAAAACTATCAAACATATGACTCATCCAACTAATTCATATTGACAGCATACAATCCATACCCTTCATTCATACCCCTGGCAAATTTAAGCTCGAGAAAGCTTCAGATACTGTCCACCATACAAATCCATGTTATGACTTGTACCCTAGCTTACAGCTCATGGTGAGCCATTCGTACTCAGATCTAACCCAATTAACCAAGTCTAATATTAAGTTAAGGAACCAAATATTTTGTAACCACCAATACGACTTGTACCCCTAAGTTGTATGCTTTCCAGTAACTAAAATCCATCCCACCAAGCAATACTTGTCAGTATAAGACTGGACCTTACCATCCGTATCCCAACATACAGCTCATACCCTCAAGTTATATCGGATCCAGAGACTAGAATTCCAGGAAAATTTCTAAGGATCAAACCCCAAAGTTTTATAAAGTGCTTTGTGTTGAACAATGGCAAGGAAGAATTGGGAAAATTTAACTTTAAAAGTGATAAAGCAGTGTTTGTAGGCTATTCTTCAACAAGAAAAGCTTATAGAGTTTTCAAAAAAAAAATACTTTGTATATTGAAGAAAGTGTTCATGTGATCTTTGATGAGTCTGGAATTCAAATAAACTCAAGTGATGGTAAAGATTCATAAGTTGAAGGACTCATTCCTATTCAAAGGGATGATATTGCGGAAGATGATGATCTAGGGATAAATAATGCAGATGAAAATGCTGAAAGTGATGCTAATCTAGGATCTTAGTCATAGATCCCAGCTGCAGTACCAAAACAACCAAAAGAAATTACTCAAAATTCATAGAGACCTGGTCATAGTGGAATCAATCTTAGAAGGAAAAACTAGAGGCACAAATCCTCCCATCCCCTTGAGAATATGACTACACCTTTGGAAATAAGAGTCCAAACAAGAGCTCAAGCTAGAAAAATTATGACATTTTCAGCCTTTTATCCCAAATTAAGCATAATGATATAAAAAACCTCTAAAACATACTGATTGGATCAATGAAATGCAGGAAAATCTTTAGCAATTTGAAAAGAGCAAAGTCTGGAATTTGTTCCCCAGTCCTATTGATAGAATAATTATTGGGACCACATGGGTGTACAGAAATAAGCAAGATAAGAATGGAACTATTAACAGAAACAAAAAAAAAGGTTGATTGTTCAAGGTTATAACCAGGATTAAGGGATTGACTATGATGAGAATTTTACCCCTGTAGCAAGAATAGAGGTAATCAAAATTCATGTTGTATTTATTGCATATATGGGATTCAAACTATTTCAAATAGATATCAAAAGTGCCTTTTTGAATGAAAACCTGAAGAAAGAAGTCTATGTCAATGAACCATTAGGTTTTGAAGATATAGATTTTCCTCATCATGTGCTTAAATTGGACAAAGATTTTTATGGTTTGAAGAAAGCACCAAGGGTCTGGTATGAGAGAATCTCAAAGTTTCTCCTCGAAAATGGCTTCAAAAGAAGGAATATAGATAATACTCTATTCTTAAAGACCATAGGTAGAAGCTTACTAATTATCCAGATATATGTTGGTGGCATAATCATTGGAGCTACTTTTGATTCTCTATGTAAAAAGTTTGCAAAGCTAATGGGGTATGAATTTAAAACGAGTGTGATTGTTGAGTTGAGATTTTTCTTAGGGATGCAGATTAAAAAAACTTCTTAAGGGATGATGATTTATCAAGATAAGTACATCAAGGAGCTACTAAAGAAACATAACATGGGAGATGCCAAGCTAATTGATACTCCAATTAGAGCTAGCTCAAAAATGGATAATGATGAACTAGGTTCTTTAGGGAATGAGACAATGTATTGAGTGATTATTAGATCCTTGCTATACCTAAATGTAAGTAGGCCAGACATTGTAGTCAGCGTAAGAATGTGGGCCTGATTCCAATCCTTCCCAAAAGAGTCTCATTTGAAAGATGCAAAAACAATTCTTAGGTATTTAAAGGGAACACGGGACCTAATCCTATATTATCCATCAGGAGATAGTTTTTACTTGGTGGGCTATGCTGATGCTGACTATGTTGGATATTTGGTAGATAGAAAAAAACAATCTAGGAATGGCACACTCTCTTGGCTCATCCTTAACTTCCTAGGGATCTAAGAAGCAAAACTTAGCTTTCTATCCACTACTTAAGATAAATATGTGGTTGTAACTTCTTGTTATGCTCAATTGCTATGGATTAAGCAGTAATTCAAAGATTTTGGTATTTTTACAAACATTATCCTTTTGATGTGTGATAACAAAAACTCTCTAAACATGGCCAAGAATCCCGTACAGCACAAATGGACTAAGCATATTAATGTGAGACATCACTTCTTGAGGGAAAATGTTGAAAAATGGGCTATTTGTATGAAGTTTTTCAAGACTGGGGATCATATAGCAGATATCTTTATTAAGGCACTTCACTAGGAACAATTTGTGAAGAATAGGTTAAATGTAGGACTGATCAAAATTACCTGACCTACCATATGAATTAGTGTTTCTCCATAAAAATTTTCTATGATAAGGAGATATGTATCCTTGGTAAAGTATATATTTTTTAGTCTAACTCAGTACCATACCTTTGTAGGTATACACCCATGAGAACAGCTATGGAAAAAAATATATGAGGTATGCACAAAATTGAGAATTCACTTAATAAAAGAGAGGGACCTGGTCCCATCTCTTAGGTTAGTATCTTGAAAGTGCAGGTTTTGCTTTGTCTGTTCTGTCAGAAAAAGCCACATCTTCTCTCTCTTTTTTTCTCAAAAAATTTATCTTATCCAAAAAGGGAAAAATGAGTCAATCCAAAGTTGAAATCAAACTTATCTTTCTCAAAAATCTCATATTTGTATTAGCTCCTTGGACCCTGCCCAAATTAGCAATCCAAACCATTCAAAGCCAAACCATTTCTTCACTCACTTTTCCGATGAATCTTTATCCTTGAAAATATATAATCCCTCTGAAAGTGTAATGACTCGTGATGCTTGGGTTGCTGAAAATCTCATTCTTTCATCACATAACCCAAGACGAAGATTGGATAGTACTAAGAAACAAAATGGTAGATTGAATACAAAAGTCTCTAGAGTAAAATCTAGAAATCCTACTGAAAAGCACCATAACTCTAAGAGACCTGATCCTAAGAAGAAGAAAATAAATGATGATGAACCTAGTAGGGCAACTAAAAAAAGAAAAGAAAGAGACAATTGTTTGCTAAAGATACAGAATTTGGGAGATTATAAGTCCAAATTAGGTAATATTCAAAGAAAGGTCCAAGGGTCTTTGCATAACTTAGGAGTGATACTAATGAACTTAAGAAGGTTACAACTCTAACCAATGAGGTTTTGAGCTTGAATACAGATATCAGGATGCTAGCCAAAACATTTTTACACTGTCCTAAGATGACCTTACTTCTCCAAACCTTATCCCAAATCCTTCACCTTTGTAACTCTTTCAACTTCTGTGGATTTTCCTATGGATCAGAAATTGTACATCTTGCACTGAAAGGATGGCTAATATGTTATATAGTAATGAGTTCTTAATTGTGTACTTTTAATCAGCTTCTTCATTTTAGAAGTTATTCTTCATGTTTGTGTTGACCTAGTGGCTATGAGTAAACTAACATGTTCTTAATTTTACTCTTGGTTTATTGTTCTTACTTTTCAATGATGCTAAAAGGGGGAATACTGAATTCAATTGGTAATGAAGGAGACCACCAGGTATGAAGAGCATATTGATAGGGGGAAACGTGTGATGAGCTACAGAAAAAGTATAAAGGCATATTGACAGAGGGAAGGGTTATTGGTAAGTTTTGATATCAATTGAAAACAAGGGACCTGACCAGGTCCCTAAGTTACATAATGATGAAAGTATGATGATTAAATAATAAGGGAACATTCATCTTCAGTAGTGATAATCACTCTAATTAAATGTGATGAATGAATGAAAATGCTCGTGCTAAAAAACTTTGTGGTTGGTTTGTCATCATCCAAAAGGGGAAAAATTGATATATCTTATTTTGATGATAAGAAGATAACAACAAGAGACCAGGTCCTTAGATCTTTAAGGCTAACGTAGAGCTGGCATATGCCTGAACAATTTTGTCATATGGTGTAACAAACTGAACAAGAGCTATTTATACTATTTAGGACACCTGGTCTAATTGCATATTAACCCTAATCATCACTCTACTAAAAAAGGCAAAGAATGTTTCTCAAATGGTAGTTTTTGCAAATTTAAAAGAGTGAAGAGAGAGAAAGGCAAAAACTCAATATTCAACATAACTCAAGTCCTTATTTCTTATATGTGCTAAAATAGAAAGTGTTCTGAGTCAAGATTGAGTTTGTAATAGAATTACTCATTCTATAAGAGTAATGTTCTTTTCTTTTTGCTTTGAGAGTGCTTAGCTAGAGTTGCCTAAGCTTGATACTGGTTAGAGTTAATCAGTTTTAAGGGAGTCTTGGCAGAATTGTCAAGTTAGACTTGTAGTAGAGTTATTACAAGAAGGAGGAACCTAGAGTTAGGTTCAAATTAGAGTCTTTAATCAAGAGATTTATTATGGTGGATTTATGAGAGCTTGTGAGGGCAAGCCGTGATTTTTTACTTCCTTGAGTAAAAGGGTTTAAAAGATAAATTAGTGTGTTACTTTATTTACTGCAAAGTTTTACCTTCCTTAGTGCTTTACTGATTTATTGCTTCCGACTGACTTTGAGGGACCAGATCCCTCACTTTGTGGTGTAAACCCTAAGGTTTCAACAATATTAGAGAATGTGGTTGTCCCTTCTTGAATGTTTTAGAATCATATTAAGTATTACGTTAGTGCCTCAAATGTAATGAATGTGTTCTTAACTAAAAGTAACAAAATAAGAATATGAAATGAAAGTGAGTATAATTTGATCTTTTTAGCACATAATACTTTTATGCATGTTTATATTTGACAATAGCGATAAATAAATCATATGGTCAAACAACTTTAATATAATGTTAGATTGTATTTACCCAAACATGTATTATCATATACAACCTTTATATTATACTTTCAAAAGATATATTAATATTTACAATAGAAGTCCTGGTAACATAGAGTAACTAAAATGGAAGAAAAGAATACAACATGAAAAAGAAAATATTAGGAAAGATAAGTTTCTCGTGCCTCACAAAATTAAAATACTTAACAGTATCACATGTATCTAAGTAACATTGGTCATTCATCTTCATAACATTCCTGGTAACATAGAGTAACTAAAATGAATGAAAAGAATACAACATGAATAAGAAAATATTAGGAAAGATAAGCTTCTTGTGCCTCACAAAATTAAAATACTTAACAGTATCACATGTATCTAAGTAAAATTGATCATTCATCTTCGTAACCTATTCAATCATGTTGACCGGGACAAACAATTCATTGTATGACAATTCACATTGATCATTCTCGTTCTTGTTTATATTTGATCAAATATTTTATTAATAATATTGATATTATTTTAAAAAATACAACAATTCGATACTGAACGATATCTAATTATCTTGACTACATGATTCTTCATCCATGTGCAATGCACGGCATGAGAAAGTTCATTAAATTTTTGTTCTACTTTTTTTTATTTTAATCTATGTGGAAAAAATGAAATTTAAAAAGTCCATCAATTTTTTGTACAATTTTGAAATATCTTAAGTTTTTAATTATTGATTTATAGTACTTTTACGTAATATTCAGATACTATATGTTACTTTTTTGTCTCAATCTATGTGGCACTGGTGAAATATTTGAGAAAGTCAATCAAATTTTTTATATAGTTTTAGATATTTTAATTTTTTAATTTTATGATTTATATGATTTTTTACATAATTTTTAAGTTATATATGTTATTTCCTCTATGCCAACAATTTATATGACATTGATAGAATCTGATAAGTAATTTATGTACATCTTTCAAATGTTTCAACTTGTTAATTTTTGTGATTTATATCACTCTTCATGAAATTTTCAAGTAATGTATCTCAATTTATGTTGCTCTGATAAAATTTTTAGTCAAAAAATTTTTGTATGCCTCCGGCTAATTTAAATCATTAATTATTGAAGTTTATAATATTTTTTACGTAATTTTAAAGTGTATAATATATTATAATAAAAATAAAATAATTACATTGAAACATGACATATGAAATCACAAAAATATCCTCGACCACAAGCAGACAGTTGGAAGCAGGCATGGCAACCATCAGTTGTCTGCTCATGGATATATATATACACACACACACGTATACATATATATATACATATATATATACATATATATATGTACACACACACCATCAGTGACTGGTGGTGTACAAACAATATTATCAAGCCAAATCGAACCGGCAAACCAAACTAAATTGAAAAGAAAAATGCCAATTTGTAGTTTAATTTGATCGGTTTGGCATTAAGAAAGAAGACCATTCTTGGTTTGGTTTGGTTTAACCAAAGAAAAGTCAAATTGAACCCCAACCAAACTGATATTATATATATATATATATATATATATAAATACCAACAATGAATGGTGGTGTACAGATAAAATTATCAAATCAAACCAAATCGACGAACCAAACAAAAACAGAAAAAACCACCGACTTGTGGTTTAATTTGGTCTGTTTGATGTTAAAAAAAGACCATTCTTGATTTGGATTGGTGTTAACCAAAGTGATGAGTGATTATTTCACCACTCATTTGCACCAAATATTTATGCATACTGCCATGTTTTGTATTTGAAAATGAGTTATCAACATGGTTTAAATACACTAATATCCACATTTTGTAGGCATCTAATTGAGAAGGTGAAATGATGTGGATTGGATCTCATAAAAGTGATCAAATTGAAGAAAATGGAGTGCATCTAGACAACTAAAGCAGTTCAGCCTCAGTTATAATGACCGTAATCCTCAGATCGCAGTCACGGTCAGTCAAGATGGTCAGCATAATGCAACCACGGATCATAGCTGTGGTCGCGGTCAAACCTGCACGATCGCGGTTTATTGGGAATTAGAACCAGGGCAATTTTGTAAAATTTCATAGATGAATCCCTAATCATATTTAGGCAAAAACCCTTTCTCCATGGGGTATTGCTTACCTCATAGATATTTTTGAATTGAAAGCAAAAACCCCAAATTGGGCAAAAGTGTAACTAATTGTGGAGGCTTAATTTCTTAGTATTTTGTGAAGAATTAATGCTTTGGATAATCCTCATAGTATATCTCTCTTTACCTTCTTCATGAGTAGCTAAGTAAATTATTCTTGGGGTTATGTTGAACTAAAGTGTAATTATGTGTGGGTGTTGTTGTGTTTGCATGATTCTTAGTTGTTGAGTATGTATTTCACCATTGATTGAAATTATAAGTTTGAATTTATGGGTGAAAACCCTAATTCTCCAAATGGGTTTGATCAGTATACACCCCAAACTCTAAAAACCCTTCATCATTCTTGAAAGAGGGATGAAGGTGAACTTGAGGTAACCCATAACATCCTTAAAGGAGGGTTATAGGGGGAAAAGGTAATGGTGGACAATTGAGCCTATGGTTTGCTACATTTTTTCAATATTAGAAATAAGTGTATTTAGAGTGTAAATCGTGTCAAAAGCATCATCCTAGAAATAGGGATACTTGATTTATGTTTTGGGTGATTACAAATTGCATACTTGTTAGGTTCTCGAAAGAGCCAATGGGTGAAATCGTTGTGGTTTTATTGAAATATTGACCACAATGATGTTCGACGTAGCCTATCCTTTAGTTAACAATGAATTTTCATGCTAAACCATCATTATTCCATATGCTTTACCTTTTGGTAGACATAATCCCAAGATCTCCTCAAAGCTTGATTTTAAATCAAAAATATTACAGTCGTGAATTGTTAGTTGAAAATCATTGCAAACAATTCCTTCATTTTTATAGTACATGTCATATTTGTTTTCATTTCGGGTAACCTTGTAATTAGGGCACCCATAGGACTTAAACTTTATAATTCGCTCCTTGTGGATTTGACCCCAACTCTAGTTGGGTTATTGACAACGACCGTCTCACCTCTCAAACATGAGAGTGAGTTGAGCGTTATCAAAATAGTGTCGTTGTCGGGGAGTGAAATATAGATTTCGCTGTGCGATGTGCTTTTTACTTGGGTATTGCGGGGTGGTGTAGTTTACTTTTATTGTTGTTTGTGATTTATTTTTAGGCTATCATACAACAAACAGAACTATAAGTGAAGGCGCTAATGATGTGGATTCATTTAATATTCCCCTTGATGGAGAATCCCAACTAAATTATTCAGGTCAAACAGGTGCAATTTGTATCCCGGGAGTGGGACCTTTCATGTGACTAGTGTAATGTTACACTTGTTGCAAATGAAAGGGCTATATGGGGGTCAAGCTTACGAGGACCCATATTTTTACTTAAAGAATTTTTTGGAGGTATGTGTACCATTTAACATTGCACACATCACTCAGGAATCCTTTTGTCTTCATCTTTTTCAATTACCAATAATGAGAAAAGAGGTGTTGTGGCTTCGTTCACTTCCCACAGGTTCAATCACATCATGGAATGAGCTTACAACGGTGTTTCTTGATCAATACTTCCCTCCTCCAAGATGTGTCACATGAGATATGAGTTCATAAAATTTAGACAAAAGAGTGGGGAGCCACTTCATGAGGTATAGAAGAGATTTACTATAAAGTTAGCCAAATGTCCAAACCACGATATTATGAGGAAGATACTTCACCAAGTGTTCTATCGGGTACTAGATCCCTTAAACCAATCCGTGGTAAATAATGCGGCGAAAGGTTCTTTCTTAAACTTGCACTTCCAAGTAGCTACAAAATTGTTGAGAGTGGTGACTAAGAACAATTGGGAATGGCATACATGTGACAACAAATCCCCCTATAACTCTCCCTCTACATCCATGGTTAGTAAGGAACAAAGAAATGGGATGAGGAACAAGAGAAGAATATGAAAAAATTTTAAAACCCAACTTCAACTCTTAACCAAGTATGTGATGGATGCACCCATGAAAATAGTTCACCTCATAGCGCCAAATGCCTATGATGAAGATGAGAAAGCTAAGAAATTAGATGAAGAAATACAACATTTGGCAAAACTATTCGGGGGGTTCTCACCTGGCCTATCGAAGGCAAGGTAAAAATCAAGGTTGGATAAATTGGGATAGTGGTCGAGTTTGGAAAGATCGGGGACACGGTTATTTCCCCTTTGTGCCTCACCATGACCAGTCTTATGAAACAAATTCAAGCCCCATTGACTCCAAAAAATTTAATATAGAGGATGTCCTTGCAAGAATCTTGAGTAGAGTAGAAGGTACAGACAAAATGGTCCATGAGTTAAAATTTGACATCTCCCAACTCTCCTTAACTGTGGTATCTCACTCTGCCTCTATCAAGAAATTGGATACCCAAATTTAGCAAATATTCACACAATTAAATGCTAAACCTCGAGGTGATCTCCATAGTGACAAAAGTGCCAATACTAATAATATCGGTCAAATCTCAGCAATGGTTACTAGAAGAGGGAAGATAATGAATCAGCACTCAAAAGAGGACTTGGGTGAAAAGATGCTCAAAACTCAGCCAAAGTAGGATTTACCTTGAAGTCAAGAAGAAGTGGATAAGAAAAAATAGAAGAGGTATCCATAAAGCTGATTGATGCTGATGAGGTTAATAGAAGGAGACTTGTGGACCGCCTTTGATATTTAAAGAAGTACGACATCATTCCACGACGATAACTAAGGCTCTATGTGGGAGGAAACCCAAAAACGCCATGAAAGTGGCTTGTATCCTTTTTGTTAATTATTTGTATCATAGATGCTATTTTTTGCATATAAATAACTCATGCATTTATAACACTAAGGAGTGCACTGGATGAGCTTGAAAAGGGGGAAGTATGCAAAAATCTGCATTGAAAAATAAACATGGGTGAAATTTGTGTAAATTGAGAAAAGAGCTGAACATGGAAAAAATAGGGGAGAAGATATACTCTCAGTTACCGCAATCACAATTATTCGTATGCCCGTGATCACGGTCACTTAATGCCAGCCACGGTCACTTCAGCTATTTAAATTACTAAATTGCCTCACCCCCCCCCCCCCCAATTTTCCCCACACTCCCATTCAAGTTCTTGCAGGAAGAAACGGTCCAAACTTGAGGAGAATGATGATGATGCAAAATCAGAGAGTGTTAGCAGCTCTCGATATAGTCTCAGAGAAAACCCTTATCTCTTTTACCACCTATTTTTATGCAGTAGGGACACTGCCATGTTTTCAGTTGGGAGTGTTTCCTTATTCATTTGATATGGGCCTGTATTATTGATATTTCTACATACTTTTTTGCTCTTTTGGATTATTGTTATTTTTTATTTGGATTGTAAATTGTTATTTTTTATTTGGATTGTAATATTCGAGAACTCAGATGGTGCCCATATTTGCATGGATTAGTTACTTTTTTCTTAGTTTGTTATTTTATTTTAGTTTTAATAGATGAGTTTTTTCCTCTGATAGACTAAGTGATGACATTCTTAAGGGGAAAGCGTCATGTTTGGGTTTTTAACCATAGATGTAGGGGAAGTCTGAGTACCCATGGCATCAAGGTCATAAATGCAAGGGAAGTTTGAGTACCTGTGGCATTAATGAGTTTGGATTACATTAATACCCATTTATGAAGTTTGAGTAGCCATGTGGGTGGTCCGCCAATATTAGACCCCCATTGTGAGACAATACCTTGGGTTGTTTCCATGATTAAAAAATTATGCATGGTGCGAATGCAAACAAACAACCCCCTCCGTCCAAAATTTTTTGCAAAATTTGAGGGCATAGACGTGAGCAACCTTGTAACAAAACCTTTACTCTCTCTATGACTCCAAAGCTTATAAATACTCCATCTTTGTCTCGGGAGGGAGGAACAATTGACGCCCTATGACAAAATTTGCATACCATGTGTGTGGTCTTATTTGTCTACATCTCATGTATACTTATACCGTCTAGAACTTGTCCCATTAGTCTTTCAAAGCTAAATTTTGATTGTTCTTGGTTGGTAAAATGATCATAGGCCATCTTGTGACATTGGAAGCCTACTTTAGTCGAAAAAACCTACCAATACATAGGAGTTAGCCGTAGTCACCTTCTTTGAGACTTTCGACTTTTCTTTGGAAAATTCATTACAAGTTGTGACCCTTCTATTTGTCCTATTTTGAACCCTACCCTCCTTGAACTCAAGAATTATAATACTCCACATTTTTGAGCTAGTCTTTGAACCGTCATTCCTACATATATAAGCTATACTATAAATGATTCCCATGTGAAAATAAGTTTCATTATATTTATCCTCGTGTTTGATGTGCTTTCGAGGTGAAAATGTTCATAAGAATCACTTAGAACAAAGTTGAGCTTAGAGCCTTTGATTCGTTCAAAGTTTGGTATTTGATTCTAGAAGAGTCTACTTTGAATATGTATAACTTTTAATTTACATGGAATTATATATCTCAAGACCTACCAAATTGTAGATAATTGAATTAGCTTTCCAACGATACCAATTTCGCCTTAATCTGATACCCGAAAAAAAAGTTATGGCACTTTTCGTAAGAAACAGTAAGCCGATGTGATAGAGATGCGATGCATTGCTCTCCATGACGCGATTAGCAATGCCATGCGATGGACACCATATCACCAAACTATTTCACACACTGTTTTAGTTCCTAAAGGGTCTAGGTGCATATTAGTCACTTTCTCTCACCCAAATTTACCCATAACACTTAATTTCATCCCCCAAAAGCATTAGATACATTATTTTTCATATTCTTTTCTCCATGAAAACCCTAGCCCCCTCAAGAACACCAAGAACTTCATCAAATTTTCTTCAAAAAAGAAAGAACCCAAGCTTCATAATTCAAGAACTTCTAGAAGAAGCTTCAAGAATATCATTAGGAATTCAAAGTTCAAGCTTTCTACATCAAATTTACGATTTCTTCAAAAATCCATCTAATTAAGGTATGCGGGAGTTCATCCATGAGTCCTCTTTCACCCATGGAGCTCAAAACCCTTTTATTTCAATTAAAGAATAAATTTTTTCAATCATTATGTTATTTTAAATGTTCAAGAAAGATTGAATTGCATATTTTCATGGTGATTTTAATTAATTTCATCCCATGTGTGATTCCATGCAAGATTTTGAATTTCCCATGCTATGAATTTGAGTTTCCCATGCTTTATTCAAATAAATTCCATGATAGATCCTAAATTTATGATATTTAGCAATATTCCCATATTTTGAATTCATGCCTTCCATATATTTGTTGAAATTCCCATAACATGTTCAATCAATTTCAAGATAAATCCCCAATTTATGAATTTTTTCATGCAACTCTATTGTTTTCTCATGTTTAAGATATTCTTACATTCAAGCTATGATCTTTACAATTTTTGATGAAACACCCATGTCCTATTTCAAATGAATTTTATGTAAATTTTTCAATTCATGATTTTAGTGATGTAATCATGCTATACTCCCATGTTTGAGATATTCCAGTATTCAAGTTCATGATACCCTTGTGTTTGATGGATTGTCCCATGTTAAAGTATTAATCCCCATGTGTTTGATAAAATACCCAAGTGATGGATTTCTTTAAATAATGCTCACTTATTATGGTCTCAAATGCTCTCATGTGTCGTTATTGTCTATGCTATTGAGTCCTGGGGGTATTGAATACCTAAAATTTAGTTGTTCATCTAGTCTCTAGTCGAAATAGAATAATTTTGTAGTATCTTAAATAGTAGCATTTGGTCAGTTATCAGAATCAGTGTGAGTTCAGTCAAGCCTAGTACAGTTTCGTGATCAGTTCAGTGTCAATTCAGTTGGGAGTAGGATTCAGCACTGAGCGAACTCAGGAATAGAGGCATTCCTTCCAGCAGAGGGTTTGACCCTTAGTATCAGTCCCTGAGTTATAGAACTATGTAGCCAGAGTAGGGTAAATTAACTTCATGTTGGACTAGGGTTGACATAACCATATACATTGCATAAGTCTTTTTGCCAGATTAGGGTTGACCCAGTTACTGTTAGTAACCCATGTCACAGTGTTAGCACCCTTCCAACTGGGGTTACAAGTTGGACCCTAAATGATTCTATAATCAGGGTATGATAGTTACATGATAACTTCCAAAGTTATTGTTTCAGTATTCAATTTCAGTTTTTCTTGACTATAGCATATAGTTATTAGTTATTCAGCAATCTGTATTTCAGTATGTCAGTATTTTAGTTTACAGACTATTCTAGAATCATGTTATACACTTGGTCTTGAATTCTCAAATAATATAGTTTATGTGCATTCATTCTTAGTTATCTCATGTTGCTCAGTCAGTCCTTACCTTATATGCATAGTAATTTATAGTTTGTCCAGTTATTCAGACTAAGTACAGTTTAGTCTCACATGACTAGTATGCAGCTAGCAGTCATTCAGTTAATTAGATAAGCTTAGTATATGTTACATTTGGTTTTGTATGTTTAGGTATTCGTTCTCAGTATAATTATATATTCAGATCCTCGATGTTATGTCAATTTTCATCATGTAGTTTAAGACTCCAACTTCAGGAACTCCAGACAGTTTTCGTTCATTTCAGTTCATTTATTTTCATATGTATCAATTAGTGGTAGTTGGAGGCATGTCCCAGCTATCTATAGTCAGTATAGTAAAGGCTTCATAGATGTCAATTAGTGTCAATCATGTAAAATTTAGTTTTTTCCTTAAGTTTTATTAGATTGTAAACTTTATCAGTAATGTATTTATTAGATTATTCCATGATTATGTTTCCACACAAAAGAAATTTTTATTTATTTTATTATAATTTAGTTTCTTAACAGTATGTCAGTTCATGGGTTAGCTTGGGATCACTTATGGTTCAAAGAACCATATGGCGTCCAGGGTGTACTCTGGGGAGTTACAAACTTGGTATCAAAGCACAGAGTTCAAGTGTCCTAGGGTGTCCATGAAGCCGTGTCTAGTAGAGTCTTGTGGAATGGTACGGAGACGTATGTACTTTACTTCAAGAGGCTATAGGGCATTTTGGAAATATTTCCCTTCTGTCATGTTTCAGATTATTCTATAGAAAGATTCTCTAAGAAACTTATACAGATTCTCATCTTGCTCTATTCATGCCATCTCCACCTTGTTCTTGAGGTAACAAAAATAGTCAAGCTCAAATTCCTACAGACAGAGTTTTCTTAGATAGTTCCTACAAACAGTTATGGGTTACACGCAGGCCCAAAATATCCCATAGTTTGTTATGCACTGAACTTTGAAAATATTCAGTCTTATTCATGAAAATCGTGCGTTAAGACAAAGTCAGATATGCTTTTAGATCCCTTCTTAGAATCTCTTTTACAGTATGTGATCTAGAGTTAGAAGCATGAACCTAGAAGTTTAACAGTAGTAGAGTTAGGATGGTGTTACCTGGATTGAGTAGATTATGTATTTATGGGGCTAGTTGTATGATAGGTGAATCAGTAGGCTTGAATAATGTATGCAAGAATTTAAGTTTGTTAATTCAAAATTATATATTGTTGATGTCGGATGTTCAGGTGTGATGGTATTTCTTATGGTTTAGATATGATGTTAGTAGGCTATGAAGGAAGTTAGTATGTTTCATTGAAGGTTTAGGGATGTCCATGTTATGTATTAGAATCTAAGTTTAAATCTTTGAAAATTTAGGTAATAGAAAAATAAGGGAGTTGAAGCTCTAGACAGTGTGAACTTAGAGTAAAGTGATTGCATAGCAGTTTAGAGTAATTAAAGGGGTCCACAGACATAAGATGATAGCTTTAGTCTAAAGGGGAGATGATAGAACAAGTGACCAAGTCAGGCTCTCAGATTCTTCTAGTAGTGCTAAAATGTGTAGAAAAGTAGTAAGGGAGGATGATTCCTAACCTATTCTTATACCAGTGCAAAGTTTTTCAATCTTCACAAGATCTACTCATGCCTTACAAGTATGCTCCATGATCATAGCTCATGTTCATGCACATCATAGAGAATCATGTATGCTTCTCATTCCTAGTATAAGTAGTTCTAGTTCACTCAGCAGTAAGAATTATATTCCATGAAATCATGAACTCTAAACTCATGTCATGCAGCTCATGACTCATGTACCCATGCCTTATAGTATGTTTAGATCCAGTTACTTATGCTACACATCTAATGATCAGTGAAATTCATTTTATGTCATGTATGCCCTTAGTTTAGCTCTCTGCAGCAAATTCATGCTTTTCATACTCTATTCCTCAGGTTGCAGTTAAGTATCAAAGTTATCCTTTCATGTTTCAAGTCCTTATGTTCTAACCTTTCAGTGAACTTTCCTTATGTTATGATTAGTTGAAATTCTATATGTGTTTTCTTGAGCTAGTGCATGAAAGTTTTAAGGATAGAGATTTAGAGAATATGAGAAAGATGCTTTTATGGTTGTTTGCCTACAAGTTCATGTGTGGTTATGAACATAAGATTGAATTTCATGGTGGTGTACAACTGGGATATATAGATGAGTAAAATCTGTTAGTATAATTCAGTTCGTACAGTAGCAATCCAATCTAGCAGATAGACAGACAAGTTCCTATGGCTTTCCATCTTTCCATTTAGTCATACTATTTAAATTTTTCATGAATATGGCTATTTCGAGAGATAATTCATTCATATCCATGTAATTTGTGAATTTAGCTCAGTTCATCCATCATGTATCAGCTTTAGATACCAGAAATTCAGTCATGATTTAGTCCATAGGTTTTCCGTGCATTATCTCAGTCTTTCCTTAGTATTTTAACTAAGTCAGTACCATTCGGGGGGAAAAGTATCCCAAAGGGGAGATGTATTGTAATACCCTGAGTATTCATGTCCTAAACCTTTCATTTTTCTATACAAAATAGGATCTAACTTGAAGTAATAGTTACTCATCAGTTAACTCTCTCATTTCTATCTCTGTTTTCATCACGTAGTTTCAAACACAGTATTCATATAGTATTCACATTTTATCATATCCCAGCTTCAGTTCTACTTATATCATTAAAGTAAAATTTTACAAAAACTAAGGATAGAGATTCACCATCTTATCATAGTATGTTTGTCTCCCATGCTTTGAGATATTTCAGTTTTCAGTTTATTTTAGCCTATTGGTGAGTCTACTTACACTTAGCATGCATGTTTTAAGATTACGTATGAAATTAGTTTTACTTATTACATTCACCCCTGCATACTCAGTACATTTTAGAGGTACTGATCCATATATACATCTGTATGGCTACATTATTTAATAATGTAGGTACCATTTGTAGCCCGCACATCATGATCAGACAGTTGCAAATTCCAACAGATAATGAGTTCTCCTACTTTGGCAACTCCAGATAGTTTTTGTTCATTTATTTTCATATGTATCAATTAGTGGTAGTTGGAGATTTGTCCCAGCTATCTATAGTCAGTATAGTAAAGGCTTTATAGATGTCAGTCAGTGTCAATCATGTAAATTTTAGTTTCTTCCTTCAGTTTTATCAGATTGTAAACTTTATCAGTAATGTATTTATTAGATTATTCCATCATTATGTTTTCACACAACAAAATTTTTTATTTATTTTATTATAATTCAGTTGCTTAACTGTATGTCAGTTCATGGGTTAGCTTGGGATCACTTATGGTTCCAAGCACCATATGATGTCTAGGGTGTACTCTTGGGGCATTACAAGAATACAAGTTGAGGCTAAAAGCCTAAGTTAGGGGTGGTGTATGATGACAAGGGGAAGTAATAGAAGCTTGATAGCAACTGACAATAAGGGACTAGGTCCTTATATTGTATGAAGGTGGAATCATGACAATTAAATGATAGTGGGAACATTCCTCTTCTGTAGTGGTAATCAAACTGATTAAATGTGATGAATGTGTATTGATGCTCAAAACTCTGTGGCTGGTTTGCCATTATTAAAAAGGAGTAAAATTATTGTCTCTTGTTTTCAAGACAACAGTACAACTGGCATGCGTCTACATAATTTTGTTCTCTTGTGTAACAAAATGCACAGGTGTTGGTTGTACTATTGGGGACACCTGTTCCAATGGTATTTCATCCATAATCATTACTCATCTATATATGTAAAAGTATGTGTATCTATCAAGTAGTTTTTGCAAATTTAAAAGAGTGTTGAAGAGAGTAAAAAGGCAAAAATTCAATTTTTCAACATTTCTCATGTTTATATTTATTTTGTAAGATAAAAGAGTGAGTGTTCTTGATGTGTAATTGAATTACTCAGTGTATAAAAGTATTGTTCTTTTGCTTTCTTCGCTTATAAAGTGCTTAGGTTAAGTTTTCTAAGTTTGATACTGATTAGAGTTAATCAGTTTTGAGAGAGTCTAGGAAGAGTTGTCAAGGTGAGATTGTAGTTAAGGTATTACAAGATGAAGGAGCCTAGAGTTAGGTTCATTGGAGTCTTTAATAAGGAGTTGACTATAGTGGATTTTGGAGAGCTTGTAAGGACAAGCCATTGTTTTTCCTCCCTTGAGCAAGGGGGTTTTCACGTTAAATCATGTATTTTTTATTCTTCCTACACTGTATTGTGTTTATAGCTGCTTTACTATTTTTTACCTATAATTGACTTTGAGGGACCTGGTTCCTCACAGTGTGGTGAAACCCCCAGGGTTTCAACAAGTATGGAGATGGTTTCATGCTAAAAATGGATGATAGGAAAATCACTTCTAGGTCCTTGTTTTTCCTTATGGCAACTACTGAAAATAAAGAAAAAAATGGGGTAGAAAAAGGGGATTACAGCCAAAACTAGTTTATGGATAGTGGTTGTTCAAGGCTTATGACTGGAAGGATTTATTGTTTTCTTTCCCTCAAGACACTTCCAGGGGGAGGTGTGTGTTTTGGAAATTTTAAAAAAAGGTATATTCATGGTGTTGGAAGGATTAGAAAAACACCTCATCATGCAATTGAAGATGTGTATTATGTGAATGGCCTTAAGTACAGTCTTCTAAGTGTATCTCAAATCTATGACACATGAAATGAGGTAAAATTCTTACCTTATGGATGTACTGTATCAAGCATGAAATCTAGAAGAATTATTGTCAAAGCCAAAAGGGTCAAAAATATGCATGTAGCTCATTTGGAGTCTGTGGTTGATGGGAGATTAACTTTCTTAAGTGTTCAAAGTAAAGATGTTGACTTATGGAATAGAAGAATAGGACATTTAAATTGCTCCTTTCTGAACAAATTGATTTCAAAGGACCTGGTCCGTGGCATGCCAAAGCTGAAATTTTTAGAAAACAAAGATTGTGATGCTTGTGTTAAAGGTAAGCAGACCAGATCTTTCTTCAAACTGAAGAAGTGGGTGAGCACTTTCGAACCCCTTGAGATGCAGCACAATTATTTATGTGGACCTATTAGAGTCGAAAGTAGATAAGGGAAGAAATATATCATAATGGGATTCAAATTATTTCAAATGGATGTCAAAAATGCTTTTCTGAATGGAAACCTAAAGGAAGAAGTCGATGTCAAACAACCACCAAGTTTTTAAGATATATATTTTCCTCATCATGTGCTTAAATTGTACAAAGCTCTATATGGTTTGAATCAAGCACCAAGGGTCTGGTATGAAAGACTCTCAAAGTTTCTGCTGGAAAATGGCTTCAAAAGAGGGAAAATAGTTAATACTCTTTTGTTAAATACCAAAGGTAGCAGCTTACTGATTGTTCAAATATTTGTTGATGACATAATATTTGGAGCTACTTCTGAATCCCTATGTGAAGAGTTTGCAAAGCTAATGGGGAGTGAATATGAAATGAGTATAATGGGTAAGTTGAGCTTCTTCTTAGGGCTTCAGATTAAACAAACTTCTCAAGGTAAAATGATTTGTCAAGATAAGCATATTGGAGCTACTGAATAAATATAACATGTGACATGCCAAGCCAATTGATACTCCAATTGGAACAAACTCAAAAATAGATAATGATGAACTAGGTCCTTCAGTAAATGAGACAATGTATAAAGGGATTATTGGATCCTTGCTATTCCTAACTACAAGTAGGACAGACATTGTATTTAGTGTAGGGATATGGGCCAGATTCTAAGCCTGCCCAAATGAGTTTCATTTAAAAGCTGCAAAATAAATTCTTAGGTATCTAAAGGGAATATGGGACCTGATCCTATATTATCTATCAGGAGACAGTTTTGACTTGGTGGGTTATGTTGATGATGACTATAAGGGATATTTTGTAGAAAGAATAAACACTTTATGAATGGCACACTTTCTTGGCTCATACTTAATTTCCTAGGGGTCTAAGAAGCGAAACTCAGTTGCTCTATCCAATGCTGAAGATGAATATGTGGTTGCAACTTTCGTTATGCTCAATTGCTATGGATCAAGTAGCGATTGAAAGATTTTGATATTTTCAGAGACATTATCCTTCTGATGTGTGAAAACACAAGTTCTCTAAACATTGCCAAAAATCCAGTGCAACACAAGAGGACTACGCATATTGATGTGAGATATCACTTCCTAAGAGAAAATGTTGAAAACTGGGATACCTATATGAAGTTTTGCAAAGTTGGGGATCAGATAGAAGATATATTTACTAAGGGACTTCACAAGGAATGATTTGTGAAGTATAGGTTAAAGCTAAGACTGATCAAAATGACCTAACCTACTATATAAATCAGTGTTTCTCCATAAAAAATTGCTATGACCAGGATAAAGGTATCCTTGTAAAGTATGTATCTATTAGTCTAACTCATTACCATACCTTTGCAGGTATACACCCATGAAAATAGTTGTGGAAGAAAACAGAGGAGGTATGCACAAAATTAAGAATTCACTCAAAGAAATAAAGGGACCTAGTCCTATATCTCCGGTTAGTATCTTGGATGTGCATATTTTGCTATCTATTCTGTCAGGAAAATCCACGTCTTCTCTCTCCCTCTCTTTGTTTCTCAGAATATTTTTCTTATCCAAAAAGTGAAAAATGAGTCAATCCAAAATAGAAATCAAACTTATCTTTCACAAAAATTTCATCTTTATAATAACTCCACGGACCCTGCCAAACTTAGCTATCCTAACCATTCATAGCCAAACCCTTTCTTCACTCACCTTCCTGACGAAACTTTATCCCTGAAAACACATGATTTCTCAAACAGTGTAATGAATAGTGATGCTCGGGTTGCTGAAAATCTCATTCTACTGTAACATAACCTAAGAAGAAGTTTGGATAATACTAAGAAAAAAATGGCAGCTGAATACAAAAGTCTCCAAAGTAAAATTTGGAAATCCTATTGAAAAGCACCAGAATTCCACAGGACTTGGTCCCAAGAAGAAGAAAATATCTGATGATAAACCTAGAAGGGCTACTAAAAGAAAAATAGCAAGAGACAATTGTTTGCTAAAGATGCAGAACTTGGGAGATTATATGTGCAAATTCAGCAATATTCAAAGGAAGGTCCAAGGTTCTTTTTTGAACTTAGGAGTGAGACTAATGAATTCAAGAAGAAGGTTACAAATCTAACCAATGAGGTTCTAAGCTTGAATACAAATATCAGGATACTTGTAGTAGAGTTATTACAAGTAGGAGGAACCTAGACTTAGGTTCAAAATTGAGTTTGTAATTAAGATGTTGATTATAGTGGATTTGTGATAGCTTGTGAGGGAAAGAAGTGGGTTTTCTTCCCTGAGTAAGAGGTTTTCCATGTTAAATTAGTGTGTTTCTTTATTTTTAGAAAAGTTTCACCTTCTTTAGTGCTTTACTAATTTATTCCCTCCGACTGACTTTGAGAGACCAGGTCCCTCACTGTGTGGTGTAAACCCCAAGATTTTAACAATTGGAATTAGAGATCGTTCACTCTAAAAGGTTCATACCTAAAGTGTTTTGTTTATTATGATTGCTTTATTTAATCTGGGAAAGGAAGAAAAGGTTCCCTTATACAAAAAAGGGAGAACAATTATATGAGTTATTACAAAATCTTGGTAAAGCAAAGCAAATGCTATCACTGAACAAGGGGTGGCGATAAAAGAAGCAAAAGGGGAGAGATCCTTGACATCAAAGATTTTTGAGTCTGACTCAAGTAAGTAAGACATTGATATTGTCATTCTGGAAAAAAAGATTGTTAAAGCAATGAAGAAAAGTGGTCAGCTTAGCAAAAGGGATGACAAAATAGAAGGTTGTCACAAAGGTGGTAGTTCTAAAGATTTCATTAGGTACTTCCTAATGCGCCTGAAGGATCATCAAAAATTCTTAAAATGGGAGGTGAAAAGATAAAAAGAAATATCAAAATCCTTAAAAATCAAGAAGAAAGGATGTAGCTAGCTATATAGTAAAGTAGGTCTTGGCTGCATAGGAAGACTCTTCCAGTAAATCTGAGAACGATAAAGAGTATTATTGTATCTTGTTTTGATAATGAGCAGATGACCACAAGGGACCAAGTCTCTGGATATTCAAGTTAATAGTACAGCTGGCACACGTCAAAAAGTTTTCTTCTCTTATGTAACAAACTGCGTAGGTGTTTCTTGTACTATAAAGGACACATGGTCCAATGGAATTTCAACCCTAATCAACACTCATCTATTAAAAGTTTTTTCAAATTCAAAAGAGTGTTGAATAGAGGAAAAAGGTAATTACTCAATTTTTAACATTGCTCAAGTATTGCTCATTTTCTTATTTATTTTGTAAGCTAAAAGAGTGAGTGTTCTTTAGTGAAGTTTGAATTGTAACTAAATTACTCAGTCTATAAGAGTAATGTTCTTTTGCTTTCTTTGATTAGAGAGTGCTTAAGTAGAGTTTCCTAAGTTTGATACTGATTAAAGTTAATTAGTTTTGAGGGATTCTTGGCAGAGTTGTCAAGGTGAGCTTGTAGTAGAGGTATTACAAGATGGAGGAGCCTAGAGTTGGTTCATTAGAGTCTATAATCAAGAGTTTGACTATAGTGGATTTTTTAAGAGCTTGTGAGGAAATGTAGTGTTTTTTCCCTTGAGCAAGGGGGTTTCCACGTTAAATCTTGTGTTTTTTACTCTTCCTACACTGTATTATGTTCCTGAGTGCTTTAATGTGTTTTTACCTATGATTAACTTTAAGGGACCTGGTCCCTCATAGTGTGGTGCAATCCCTAGAGTTTCAACAATTGGTATCAGAGCCAGAACACTCTAAAAGGTTCACACCAAGAGTGATTTGGTTAACATGGATATTTCCCTAACTAAGAAAAGGGGCAATCTAACCTATATTTAATGGGCAGTACTATGAGTGATGAAAAAACATGATGTTTGACTTTATCATGGCTGAAGACAGTGAACTTATGGACATAATTCTTGATGTTCCTTTTGTTCCAATTAAAGAAGTCAAAGAAAGAGAAATAACAAGAATGGTAGTGAAAAGCAGGAGGGAGTTCAATGATAAAGATGGAAAGAAAATTGAGAAAAACCACAAGTCCAAGAAACTGTCAGTTTGTGGCACAGAACCTAATGAATACAATAAGATTTCTGCCTGTGAAAATGCAAAGGAGATCTAGGATTGAATAAGGAATGATCATAAAGGTACTACCGATATGAAGGATTCTAAAGTACACATGCTTACTACTTAGTATGAAATCTTCACCATGTAAGAAAAAGAAACAATCCAAGAAATGTATACAAGATTCACTTCTATAACAAATGAGCTTAACTTCTTGTGAGAAGTGATTCCATTGTATAAGCAAGTAAAGAAGATTCTTGGAGATCTTCCTATGTCCTTGGAAAGCAAAGTGGATGCCATAACTAAAGCAAGAAACCTTAAGACCCTCACTATGGATGAACTAATTGTAAATCTAAAAACCCATTAGCTCCAAAAGCAGCAAGTATTATCCTCATGTACTCAAGTTTTAATAATGACGAACTAACTAGTGGACCTTTGAAGGATATTGAAAGATAGAAGGGTATCTCACCCAAAGATATGGAGGATCAAAAAAGACTAACTCAACATGGAAGCAAGCAAAAGAGCCATCTCCAAAAATGGAAGAACATCCAATCATGAAAAGGAGGATCATGACATTCAAATAGAATGGCAAGCAAATAAATCAAATATCTTGGAAATGGAAGAATGATCACAATCTTAGAATCACGGCGGACCAAATCAATCAGGACATAAAACAAAAGGAAGAAAGGCCATAACCATTTTATAGACATATCTGATATGGATATGTGTAATTGTGGAAACTGCACCATGAATGGACATATCTGATATGGAAATACGTTATGGTGTCATCCCTCAATCAAAGAATCAATCTAATTCCTAGATTGAGAAGATATGTCTTGAGTTTCCTCACAAAGGGTAAAGGCAGGAAAAAGGTTGACATTATAAAAGAAGAGACAAAAGGCTGAAGCACGCACACAACTTCAAGAAGAAAAACTCAAAGTATCTCAGTCTTAGTCTCATAAGGCTTTGTAATCTTTATCTTACAATTGTTATACAAAGAATAGAATCGAGTCAACTTTGTGATATAAACTAACGTCGTGTCACAACATCTGAAGAGCAAAATAAGTCTTTGAAACTTGTTTCTCATCATTGTACTTGAAGCCACTATTAAAAGATCTAAGGAAACATTAAACCCAAGGGGACTGGAAGTAGGCCCCACATTGGTGTTTCAAACCAGGATAAATCCTCGTGTTCTTTACTTTTGAATTCATTTATCTATTTAAGTGTTTATTTTTAATCTAATCTATTTTGTCAAGCATACTAATCTATAGGCAAGTAAACTGTAAGAAGCGAGTAGTCAACTCACAGAAAATTTCAATTTACCCCCCTCCCCCCCCCCCCCCGTGAATTTCAATTGGTGTCAGATCTGGTCTTACCAATAGTATTGCTTAACCACAAATGAGCAAAGATCAAATGACAAATTATCAAATCCCCCGTGCTCTTCTTCGGGAATGCCACTCCTCCACAAGACCACCATACTTTAATGGACGTCATTACTCCTATGGAAAAATGGGTTCAAAATATTTGTCCAATCAAATGACTTCCAAACATAGGTTATCATGAAGAAGGGTCCAAAGCTAATTTCAGGACTTAAAGAGAAGTCAAAGGGCAAAGACAAAGAATCTAGCAGTGCTAACACAGAATACCTTGAAAGCTTTGAGTTCACCAACGAGAAACAATAGGTAATTTAAACTAATGCACGTGCTATAAGTTTGTTTCTTTGTGCAGTTAGTGGAGAAGAATATGACAACATATCAAATTATGAGACTGCAAAAGAAATGTTGGACAAATTGAAGGTAATCTATGAAGGAACCACCAAATTCAAGAAGTCAAAGATTCCTTCCCTTGTCAATAAATACGAGTTGTTCAAGATGGAAGATAATGAAAAGATTGAAACAATATTTGCCAGATTTAGTAAGATCGTGTGCGAACTAAAATCACTAGGAATTATCTACCCATACAGCCTACAAGTCCAGAAACTGGTCTGAAGTAGTCCAAAAGCTGGTCCGAAGTATTCCAAAAATTTAAGAAACCAAGGCTTTCATTCTAGAAAATGAAGACCTTCACAACATGACATATTACAAAATACAAGGTAATATCATCGTATATGAACGAAATTATATCAATAGGTACCACAAGGAGGAAAAGAAGAAACAAAAGGCCTTCAAAGTTGTTCCAACTAAAGAAAAGGACATTTTGGAAAATGATAATAGCAAAAGAATGGCCCTCATCATAAGGCAGATCATGATAAAGAGACAACAAAGATCCCAAGGAGCCAAAAATAATGACTCCACTAGAAATGATAAACATTGGCATTACTGTGGAAAACCTGGCCACTTCAAACAGAACTGTCCAAAATTAAAGTGAAGAACATCCAAGACGAACCAAAATTTTAGAGCCTAGAGTGATTAAGATGAAACCAAATAAGAAATTGAGGTCTCAATATATGCTTCATGGCAACCAGTGTATCTAGCAAGGTAAGGCTACATGATTGTCACAACTATAATACTCTTGAATCTAACTTAAATATGATATCTAACGAGTTTTAAAAAGTTATAGATAAATATAACAAACTCACTCAAGAGAAGAAAAGTTGTGAAGCTCGATTTAAATGAAAATTCAATAAGGAACAAAGAAGTTATTAGATAGAAATTGAATTATGTTAAATCAAAATTGACTTGCTTCACAAAGAGCTTGATGACGTAAAATTTTAGTTAAATGGCTTTAGGAAATCTTGAAATCATAGTTTTGTATGATCCAATTCTTGTAAAATCAACTCAAGTTCCTCATCGGGATCATTTAATTTAGCCAAGACCTCATTCTCCTCTCAAAAACCTATCTATTTTATTTGGGGGAAAAAGGGCACAAATCCAACAGTTGCAGGTGTAGGACGATCAACACATGGGTTTGGAACCCTAAGAGAACCTCCTCTGACCCTCAAGGATGCAAGACCACTTGGGTACCTAAAGAAAATTAATCTTCTTGTTTTGCAGGAATATGTCTGCAAAATTTATAAAAAGGAAATGCAAGGAATTGATAGTGGATGTTCTAGATACATCATCAGAAATAAAGAAATCTCTTTTGTTTTAAAGAATGTGTATGAAAAATTAGTCAGAATCAGTGACAACGTTAGAGATAATGTCATTAAATCAATTAAATAAAGCTCAGCCTCTCATGTGAATCTAGTGAAGTATATCTGATAATCTGTCTCAAGTTTAACTAACTCAGCATCAGTTAGATATGTGATGCCTAATTTGGAATCTCCTTCAAGATAAAAGTTGGTCTTTAAAACATGTAAAAAATAGCATGTAACTTATCTGTGAAACTCAAGAATAGTGTAGTGGAGTGAAAGAACCAATCATTTTAGGAAATTACAAGGATCTCTAGATTAGAACGTAATCTCCCAGATCACTGTTAGACAAAAGCAATACCTTGTCCACAACAACAGTAAGAATATCTTAGGAAAATTTTGATCCACGAAGTGACAAAGTAATGTCAAAGAACGTGTGAGAGATGTACAATCCGGAGGAAATGCTTGCACTACCTCGAAACCATCACAAATCAAAGTCGGTTATACCCCCTCCAGAGTTGACTTCTATATCTGAAATGGAGAAACTACGTGTTCCAATAAATTATAAAAAATTTCCATCTTTCACCCTAAAAAATCCAGATGACTAAGTACATTGTGAGAAGATATTGAATATAATGATACCCTTTTCCTCATGGTAGGGTTAGAATCAAATCTAGCTATAACTACTTTCAAATATTTTGAGTTATTTCAAATAACTGTTTAAAGCACTACAGTCTAGAACAAGCTCCAAAGGCTTGGCATGAGAGATTGAGTGTTTTCTTACTAAATAATAATTTTTAAGAAAATAACTTTGACATAACTCTGGTCTGACAAAAGCTTGTTTCAAACTTCCTTATTGTATAATTTTACATTAATGATATTATTCTTGATTATTCTAACCTTTATTTGTGTGAGAATTTCTTTTTTCTAGCCTGATGAAAGCTTTTGGCCTTATGGGAAATATCCTATGTGCTATACACAGCTTGAAGAAAACTTTAGATGAGTCGCCAACAACTGAAGTAGTATACACAGCCGTTGGGAGTTATTGTACTTAATTTCTATGAATCATGCATCAACTACTTAATTTTAATTTGTCTTTTGATTCTACTCCCATATTATGTGACAATACTAGTGCCATTAGTCTATCTAAATGTATTGTGCACCATTCTAGGGCAAATCATATTGACATCAAGCATCATTTTATTCGTGATCAAGTAGAAAGTGACAATTTTTATTAAAATTTGTTGACTCCGAAAATTACCTAGCAGATAATTTTACAAAACCATTGTTGGAATAAAGATTTTGTTTTCTCATAAAAAGATTTGGCATTCTCATCATTAATGATTTAGGAGTCATATTTGTCAACACAAATCTTTTACTTAGTCAATTTTACCTATTTTACCATAAAAAAGAGGTTTATTTAAGGAAGTCATTATTAACTTCACAATATCTCATGCCTCCCCTACCGCCCTTTTCCCTTCCCCATGCATTGTCCCTTCACCTCCATCAGTCCTCTCTCACTCATGCTCTTTCACCTTTTCCTTAATTATCTCTTTTGAACAATCACCTCATACCCTCTTGTTTTTTGTCCTAATAGGCTCTTCTCCTCTCTCTTTAATCCTTTAAGTCTCATCTCCTCTCTTACTCATGACAAAGACTCGATCCATGTCAAAGTATCTAGAATCTCTTTTGATGATCTTATTCTTCTTTCTGAGCCCTTTGACCAATCCTCATCTCAATCCACCCTCCTCAAGAGATGCTGACGCTCTTCCATCTCTATTTCTTCTATCAAAAAACCTCCTCCAAACCCTTCTAACTCCCTCTCTCCAGAAGAGATACACCAGTTTTGGATAAACTCTCACAAAGAAAAATTCCACTCCTTTAAAAATCACTCTATCATACCAGGTTGCATTATTAATCTTCGTCAATTGAAAGATGCCTCTTGTAATGTCAGTTACTTTTTCAAGTTTCAAGATCATTCCTTATTTTTTGCTTCTGTGGACTTCTAGTTTATGAATACCATGTCCGCATGTTTTATGCTAATCTTTGACTTTCCCAAAACAGTGATGAATTCAAGACTCTTGTGCTAGGCACAAGAATTATCTTGAACAATTTCTATTTGAAAATATTTTTGATACTAAGTTTTCTGGTGTGGTCCCTTTTAAATAGTAATTGGCTTGAGGACTTTGAAGTGGGCTTTAGGAAGCCAAGAAATTTCTGCCTGACCCTGACTCCGTGTCAACCAACTTTGGTCCCCTATCATTATATTTCAAATTTTGCATCATGGCCCATATTATTGCTACTACTTTGATTCCATGTAAAGGATCCCTAAGCAATATCACTTGTCGTGATGTCTTCATCTTGTACTGTCTGGTCAAGAAAAAGATCAAAATCAATTGGGAAACTTGGATGCATGAGTAAATGCTTTAGAGTGCAAGAGAAGTTCATGCCTCTTCCAGTTTTCCATACGAGCTGCTCATCACCTAGATCCTTCTATTCTACTCCATCGATCTCTCTGCTTATCCTCATGTAGAATTTGTTGCAACTTATGATTCAAAAATATTTGGCATCATGGGGTATGTCCTGGTGGAAGATGAATGGTGCAAGAAGGAGTCTATTCGTGCTAAGGATGAACCTCCAAAGGTAAGTAAATCTATTTCTAACCCCTATACCTCTTTTTTGAAGGAACTTGAAGAAATCAAGTGGTGCTTTAAATCCATTGAAATGGGTGTCATACAACTCCAGGAATCGATTACCACACTCCTGGACCTTAGGAAAAAATATAAGCTCTGACATAAGTATGGTCCGACTAGAACTCAAAGGGCTTAAACAAGAAAGAGTCAAGATGTTCTCTCGAGTTCTGTCTCATATAAACTCATTCAAATCCCAAGTCTCTTCCTTGAATGATGATTTGGCTGTCTCTATTCAAACCTCCTACTCCTCCTTTGTCAAAAATGTTTAAAAATCCTATGACAAGTTTTGTCATAATACGTATGATACCCTAATATACTTCCTGGAGAAACGGTGAATTGTGAATTTTTATTCAAAAGGGGGTCATGTCACTTATGTTGATAGGTTGTAAGATAATATTTACCAAACTATTTACCATAAATTTTTTTCTCTGCCTCGTTAATAAATTATGACTGTCCATGTTTTTCTATTGATTCTCATTGTTGTTCTGTCTATGTGTTTTGTGTTTTGCTCCTATTCTTTTGATTATGAAAAAAAGGGGAGAAATATAGGAACATCAAGAAATCATGAAGCACCCATCAGTTAGGTAGAGCAAGTTGACTATCGATAAACAAAGGCCAACTGATACCCAAAAAACTTAGGGCAGCATAAATGCTTACAAGTTAGGGGGAGCAAGTTGATTTTTGATACACAAAGGCTGACTGATACCCAAGAAAGTTGGGAAAGCACAAATGCTTACAAGTCATGGGGAGCAAGCCGACTACTGTGACAGACATGGAAGTTAACTAATGTTTATGTTTTTTTGTCATTATCAAAAAGGGAGAGATCATTAGCCTCCTATATTCAAATTTTAATAATGAAAAACTAATGAGTGGACCTTTGCATGATATTGGAAGATAGAAGGGTATCTCAGCCAAAGTTATGGAGGATCATAAAAAGACTAACTTAACATGAAAGCAAGTAATAGAGCAAGCTCAAAAAATGGAAAAACATCCAATCATGAAAAAACGGATCACGGCATTCAAATAGCATGGCAAGCAAATCAATCAAATATCTTGGAAAAGGAAAAAGAATCACAATCCCAGAATCATGGAAGACCAAATCAATTAGGACATAAAACAAAAGGATAGAAGGCCATAATTGTTACATAGACATATCTGATATGGACATGTATAACTATGGAAACTACACCATGTATGGACATATCTGAAATGCTCATACGTTATGTTGCCATCCCTCAATCAAAGAATTAATCTAAATTCTTGATTGATAAAAAATCTCTTGGGTTTCCTCACAAAGGGTAACGACATGAAAAAGGTGGACACTATAAAAGAAAATATAAAAGGTTGAAGCATGCACGCAACTTTATGAAGAAAAACTCAAAGTGTCTCAATCTTAGTCTCATAAGGCTTTGTAATCTTTAACTTATAACTGTTATACAAAGAATAGGATCGAGTCAACTTTGTGATATAAACTGAAGTTGTATCACAAGATTGAAAGAGCAAAATAAGTCTTTGGAACATGTTTATCATCATTGTACTCGAATCCAATATTGAAAGAATTAAGGAAACATTGAAACCCATGGGGCCTAGAAGTAGGCACCACATTGGTGTTCTGAACCAGGATAAATTCTCGTGTTCTTTACTTTTGAATTCAGTTATCTATTTATGTATTTATTTTAAAACTAATCTATTTTGTGAAGCATACTAATATGTAGGCAATTCGACTGTGAGAAGTGAGAAGTCAACTCACAGAAAATTTCAATTCACCTCCCTCTTAAATTTTAGAAAGGACTAGAGAAGAATAAAGTAAAAAAGGGGAAATCCCTGGCACTGAAGGCTTCAAAACACGATTCAGTAGAAGAGGACACTGATGTTGCCTATTTGGAAAAATGATTGTCAAATCCATAAGGAAGTGTGGTCAATTCCAAAAAAGAGGAAGCAATATCAAAGGAGGAAGCAATGTTGAAGTATGTCACAACGTGGAAATCCTGAGCATTTTATTAAGGACTATCTAATGCAAAAATCTAATCATCAAGTGTATCTCAAAATTGGAGGTGACAAGGGAAAGAATAGGGACTTGTTCCCTAAAAAATCAAGAAAAAATACTGCAGCTGAATATGTGGTAAAGAAAGTTTTGGCAGAATGGAGAGATTTTTCCAGTGAATCTGATGAACATGAGAAGTCTAAAGATGTTTCTATGATAGCAGTGGAAGACAGACTAGTTATCTATGATTCCTTGTTTGCATTCACGTAAAACACAGAAGATGGAGAAGAAAATGAGGTAACTTTTTCTGATATTAAGGAAAACCTAGATAACTACTCTACTAGGAAGATAAAAAGGCTTTCAAGTGTGCAAATAGACTCTGTTTATAGACTAACTACTCAAGGAGAATGCTCTAGAAGATAAGGTAGAGAAACAAGAGCTTGAGTTAGTTGCCTTAGCTCTTCATATATCTAAACTAAAGAAATGGTCACTAAATTAAAATCTAAAAATCTGAGTTGTATGAGCCAACTGAAGAAAGAAAATGATTTAGACGGTAAAGGGAAGAAGAAAGCTTAAAGTATCTAGATTGATCTTGAGAAGAAACTAAGGGATTCTAAACAACACCTTATGTCTTCACTTTACAAAAATGAAGAGTTAGAAAGGACTTGTTCTATTTGAGAGAAAAGCTCAAAAAAATCTCTTAAATGGACTGCTTCTTCATAGATTCTTTCTAATTTGACTAGTGAGGGTATTAATAATAATAGAAAAGGCCTGGGCTATCAAGAAGAATTCCAACTTGCTGAATCTCAAGGAAAGATTGTTAATATTATTAGAAACAAAGGGCCCAAACTCCTATGAACACATTGTGGAAAAGATGGGCGCGCTACAGAATGTTGTCAAAGATGGATGAGAGCAAGAATAAATGGTTTCAGATATTTCAGTAGAAGAATACACAACCTAAGTTCTTCAAGTATCTGAAAAGGGTAAAATAGAACTCTCTACCTAGATGGGCTATGAAGGATTTGATCACACCATTATCCTCCTACTGGGAACTCTAGCTCGAGTCAGTTTCTAAATCTAACATGTAATCATAGTTCTAGGTGTGAGAAAAAGGATTACAGTCAGGAATGGGTTATTTTTAGTATATACTTAATGCTTAATTTTGGAAGGGCTGACTGTATTCTTTCTCTCAAGACACTTCAAGTGGAAGTGTCTCATTTTGAAATAGTTGATTTCAAGGGACCTGGTCCTAAAGGAATTAATCTTGGAAGAAGGAACTTGAGGCATTAAAAGTGAAGTAAAGTTTGGGAAATGGTCCTCAGAAAAAGCAAGTTGAGACTGAGCTTGATCAAAATACCCTGATCAAATATTTGAGTCAGTTTCACTCCTTAAAATTTGCTCTGTTGTGGAGAAAAGTATCCATGATAAAGTAGGGGAATGCTAATCTAACTCAGTTCTATACCTTTGCAGGTATATACCCATGGGAACAGCTTAGGAGGAGAATAGTTGAAACAAACACAAGTACTGCATTTAGTTAAAGGGAGAAGGACCTGGTCTCATCTCTCTAGTTTGTACCTATACAAGAGGCTTAAGTAATTATAAAATAATGTTTGAAAAGCTATGTATTTTCCCTTCTCTAAAGCCATCGATTTCTATTCAAAATGAAGAGTCACACTTATTAGATTCAGACATGTTAGTTTAAAAGAAACATCTTTTATTGATAGTAGTCACCTCTCAAAATTGCTAAATCGGACTTTTTTCCATTCCTCTTTAGCTAATGCAATTTATCTTCCTAAATCGACAATATTCTCTAAATCAAATTGGTCCTAGTTCGTCTCTCTCTCTCTCAAAATCAAATGACTGACATTACTACTTCCTCAAACCCAGCTAAAATCCCCAAAGTAGATAAAACTCTAGAAAATTAAACTGAACATACCCAAATTGAACACCTTGTTTCTTTAGTAATTGAAACTATGGATAACATTACTTCAGGTCCAATACAATAACCTGAGTCAATTCTTATAACTGAATCTTCCTTAGAAAGTCTTGAACCCACAATAGAGTAAGTCTCCATTAAACCCTTCTTAACCTTAGAAATTTATGCTCAGCCAATCATGTTAGAGAATCCGAACCAAGGGTTTAGGTCACCAATAGAACAATAAATTTATCAACTTGAAACTCCCTCTTCTCCAGGAATCTCAAAACTACCTAAAAATTTCCAATTTCCTAGGATGTCTGAAGAACTCAAAAAAACTGAAACATCTAAAAACATGCAAGAACTAGGCTCTTCTACATCCTAAGATTCAACCCTATTTTTGCTCAGTTATTTGGTGAAGAAATTTTGGTAAAAAGGGTTGATTCTTTCTGCAATGGGAACTGTGTGGCTAAAAATCTGCTTTTTCTTTCATATGATACGAAGGAAAGCTTAGTTAATAGAGAAGAACAGGAAGTAGGTGATAAGGATAAAGTGAATAAGGGAAAATATATATTGTTTCCTCCTATTAAGGGGGATGGGGAGGATGATAATGAATTACCTCTAAGATGGTCTATGAAGAAAATATTGTAAGATGCCATGAAAGCTAACAATACTTTAACCATGAAAATAAAAAGACTCAAGAAATCCATTGCAGCAAAGCAGAAAGAAAAAATTAAAGTTGTGGAGGTTTAAAGGGGGAGCCACAGATTCAAGAGTTGCTACTACTATCGAGGAATGAATAAAGAAAGTTCATGTTGCTTAGAGGACTAGATCCTCTAAGCCAAAGTCTGGTAGCCCTACTGGAATAAGGCAGAAACACGTAGTTGTTAAGAAAAAGAAAGGCTTGGAGGGACTTGGTCTCGAGAAAAGAAAAACTATTGAAAAAGAAGAGTCAAGTAGTAAACCCAAAAGAAGAAAGGGAGGAAAATAAGACATGTCTAGAAAAAGACGGATTGGGAACCTGAGAACACAGAAGGTTTTGTCAAGAAGATTTTTTGATCCTAGAATTTATGAGAAGTCTGGGATGATAGGTTTGGTTGAGTATGCCAAGAACCAAGGATGGCTACATCTATTTAAGGAATCAGCACCTATGGATTTTGAAAATAAAGTTAGATAATTCTATTATTCTATAGATTTCTCATAAAATGGACTAAGTCTAAAAGCCCAAGAGCAAGGAAAGCCTATCAATCTGGGTGAAGAATTATTAGGAAAGATCTTAGATGTTACTGTTATAGGTGTAAGGACAGTTGTGAAATAGAAGCCTTCAGTTGAGTTTATGATTAATGCATCAAAGATAAGAGGGACTTCTATAGCTATGGTGATAAAGAAATTCCTGATAAGTGAGTATCAGCTGGTATTTGAATTCATCAACAAGGTCATGTTGCCAAGATCTAAAAAGAACTATTGCCTCTACTGTTGACCTATTTTTGATTGAATGTTTGTGCAAGTTTGAACTGATAAGTCCTCCTACTCTAATGATAGAGCATATGCACAAAGTGCTATATGAAAAAGAAGGAAAACATGGAATATCATATGGATATCTCTTGAATAAGGTGTTTGAACATTATGGTGTGGATGGTACTAAGGGAATACATGGAACAGCTAAGTATATGTTCAGTCTAACAACTCTTATGGAGAATGAATGCATAGAGGGAAAAGTAAGATCAGTGTCTCAAATATCTGAGTTGTTAGCTGTTCAAGAAAGGTTGGGCAAGGAACTGGAAGAATTAAGGATCAAGTTGGTTGCCAAAGACACTGATATAGTGCACCTAAAGTTTCAGAATCAAAAGTTATCATCAGAGGGACCAAGTGCCGCTGATGAACTTGCAGATTAAAATGAAAAACTTCAAGAAAAAAGTGGTAGAACTGACTAGTAAAGTTCAAAGATTGAAAGCTGGAGTGAAGGTCCTCACCTACCAGTTATTGGATGCCCACAATGTTGAAAATACAAAAATGGAGATACTACTTAAGTCCTTTTCTGCAAAACATCTCTTTACCTAAGACCTATTATCCTTGTCCTCTCATCACTTTTGTTTTAGTCTCATATTATGGTTATTATGTTGTCTCTTAAAGATAGTTTATTTTATATTGGTATGATTGTACTGGTACTAACTTCTATTTTATGAATGAATGAATTCTTCTTATGTGCCTCATTTGTTTCCTTTATTTTTAAAGTTGTTCTTCATGTTAGTGTTGCCCCAGTGATCATGAGTTAACTAACATGTGCTTATATTAACTCTTAGTTTACTGTTTTCACTTTTTAATGATGCCAAAAGAGGGAATACTGACTTTATGTGTTAAGGAACAGGTGTGTGGGTATATACAGGTGATGTTAGGGACAAGGTACCAAGTCCATCATATGTGTGATGATGTATTTGATTCTAGAGGCTAGTGACAGGGGGAAGTATACAAATGCACTCAATAAATGATGGTGCATGATAACAGAGGGAAGTAACTAGAGCTTGATAGTAATTGACAACAAGGGACCAGGTCCTTATGTTGTATGATGGTGGAAGCATGATAATTAAATGATAGTGAGAACATTCATCTTCAGTAGTGGTAATCACACTGATTAAATGTGATGAATGTGTATTGATTCTCAAAACTCTGTGGCTGGTTTGTCATCATCAAAAAGGGGTAAAATTATTGTATCTTATTTTCATGATGAGCAGATGACAACATAGGACCAGGTCCCTAGATGTTCAAGGCAATAGTACAGCTGGAACGCGTCTGCACAGTTTTGTCCTCTTATGTAACATACTGCGCAGGTATTGCTTATACATTGAGGACACCTATTCCAATGGTATTTAAACCCTAATCATCACTTATAAATAAAAGGAAATGTATGATTTTCGATCAAGTAGTTTTTGCAAACTCAAAAAAGTGTTGAAGAGAGGATAAAGGCAAAAATTCAATTTTCAACATTGCTCAAGTATTGCTCTTGTTCGTATTTCTTTTGTAAGATAAAAGAGTGAGTGTTCTTGAGTGAAACTTGATTTATAACAGATAACACCCAACTTACACGTCTATTTAAGTGCAATGCGGTCGTTGTCAATATATTTACCCAACTAAGAGTTGGGATTGAATCCACGAGGAACAATGTGAGCGGCGATTGAGTAAATTCAAAATAAAAGTAACTTGCCAGGTTCAAACCTATGGTACAAAATGGTTAGGGGGTTTTAAATATTGTCTAATTCGAAGGAAATTCTTGGGATTCTAAGGGATTAATTCTAGACCAAGAATAATTAGAGTATAATTAATTGAAACGGATCTTGGGACTATGTTTTCCTAGGGGAAAGGTATGCATGGGAACATGATAATTCAATGATCGTTGATGATGTGGTAGGCTATATTTAAAGTCCTTGAAGCTAATTCTTCAACAATACCTCAAAGATGCCACTCATTGAGCCTTTTGAGTACCTAACGAGTGTAACAATTAAAGTCACCCAACACATCAATTGGGTATCCCTATTTCTAGAATAACACCCATGGTATAGTCAACCGCTTAATCACCCTTATGTCTAAGATAGTGAAAATTTTTCAAAACATACCCATAAATTGTCTACTAATGCTTTGGTTCCCACATCACTCTTTCAAGGATAAGGTGGCTTCCTAAATTTCACCCAAAATCCCTCTTTCAAGGATGATTTGAGCTTTCAAGAGCTTGGGATTTTCATCCATCAAACCCATTTGAGCATTTGGGACATTCACCAACAAATCCCAACAAATTTAATCAAGAAATAATAGAACCCACCATCAACAAACTAAACTACACACATATATTTCACAACCCATACATAATTGCATCCTATTCTAGTGTAATCTCAAGAGGTAGATCTAGCAAATCATAATGATAATAAAAACAAATAAACTGATATTTTCGTCAAAGTTATCCATAATAAAATAAAGAGATGGAAAACCACACTTTAGAATCTAATGAATCTTCAACGGGTGATGCGAAATCCACACTTTGGAGTTGGTCTAATTAATTCTTGCCTCAAATTAGTGTAAATTTTCGCTCCAAGGCCCAAAAAATTACAAAAACCATAAGGAAAGGATAATATGTAAGATAAAATAAGGATAAATAATGAGATAAAAATTCCTATTTAAGCCCCAATTCCATATTTGCCAAAAATTACAAAAACGCCCTTGAAACTTTTCCGCTCTACCGCGATCTCCATCTCTTGACTATGATCGTGCTACTATGATTGTGGTAGTCATACTGTGATCATTCTTTAGTTGACTTATTGACTAACCACTATTGTAACCCTCAGTCTGTGATCGCGGTAACTGAGGTTCGGTCCTGGGCCTGCTATTTCAGCTTTTGTTCTTTTTCCTCACATTTCTTCTCTTTCACCTTCTCCTTAGCTCATTATTATCAAGTTTCCTTGAACATCATCTCATTTCAACTTTTACCTACAAAAATGAGCATTAAGTAAGAAAGTAACAATAAATCATTGACAAAGCATGATAATTTAGGCTTAAAAGTGCTAGTAAGTTGTCAAATTGACGACTTATCAATACCCCCAAACTTAAACTATTGCTTGTCCTTAGGAAGCCAAGAACAATTGAACAAGATGGGGTATTTTAACTCAATCTAACCTAAAGAAAAGCTATAGTAAGGAGATAAGCTAACAATTCTCTACAAAGACTTTCCAAACATGTCCTGGCAACAAGTAAACTAAAAAACTTTAATAAGCACATATTATGAATTAAAGATATAAGTTTGTATCAAATTAATCTTCTAAAACAAGTCATATTAAGAGGAAAAATAAAATCTTCAAAAGTTTTCTCAATCTACACAATGCAACTTACTTCACCCATTTACCCAAACCAGGAGTAAAATTTCACCCTTTACTCCAAAGTATCTATGCCACTCGCAAAGCAAAAGTTAGCTGCACACACACAAAAAATACATTTAAATTTCTAAAGGAGATCAAATAATGAAAGAATTCACACTCACCCTGGCAAGAAAATTCAAGTACAATGAGTAAATCCATAGGCTTTCCCTTTATGTTTTTCGCCTCTAATGTAGACTTACCTAGTTTGAAATCACCAAGGTTTTGTGGGTCAAAAGGAAGGCTTAAGGTATGGGAAGGAATATCCATGGATCAAGTGACTAAAATACCTCCTTGAATACAATTTCTCAACCCCTTTTTCCTAAAATTTTCAAACTACCCACCTTATTCTCCTTTAAATCATTGTCCATATTTCCCTACCTTTTTTATTAGCATTTACCAAACAATTCAAAGACACCATTTTCTTTCTTTATTTCATTGATTTCTTCAAGATACTTTCAAACTTCAAGCTCTTCTTAGCCATTTGTCTCATTTCTCGTTAAGTTATATGGGTTAGGCTATACAACTTTACCATCAAGTATGTCTCTTGTCTCTTAAGTACATGATTTGACCATCTTATGTACACCTTTCTTGGCTTATCTCGGCATATCACATTCATCCCCCCAAAATTGGAGTGTGAACTACCCTTACATTATTCTTCTAAATACACAAACCCCCTCTCCCTCTAAAAAAAATAGGCTTTTGCCAATGTTTTATTTCTTTAAATCATCCAATGCATATAAGGAGGTTAAGTTCCAAAAGAGAGTTTAAAAAAGGGCTTAGGTGTTTTAGCAAGGTTATCATTACAAAAAGAAAGAGAAATGGGTCAAAAGGCTCAAAGGGGTTAACTAGGAAACTACATTAAGGTGGAAATCTGGCTATGTGATGTGTAAAAAATAGCCTCGAGTCATCTTCCAAACCAAGCTTGTCTAGGATTTAGCCTTGAACACACTCGGGGAAAGTTCTAGACTACACATATGTACAAAAATTATTCAAACATCTCACCGCATAAGGCATCGTACTCAGAGAGCAAAAGGTTAGTCTCCCAACCGATTTAAGTAATTTGAGCTAAATAAGATACTCCGAGTCAATGACTCATCCTTGTAAAGAGAGAGCCAAAAATCAATTTAATCTTCTCACTTAAAAGAAATCTCAAGAAAATCCTTGATATCTTTTTATTTCAAAAAGAAAACTATAATTTTTTGGTTTTTTCTCAAAATCATTTCATTTCTTTCCAATGACATTTTGAAAGAATTTTTGAGCCTATGCCACTTCCTTAACAATTAAAGAAAAACTTCGGGTAAATGCAAGGCAACATTATCATTACACTTCATGGGATTCTTTCCTCACAACTTCACATATCGTCTATTTAGTTCATAAAACACTCATAGCACCAATGAAAACACAAACGATCCTTTACCCTTAAGAATGGTGTCACCCAATCTATCATAGGGCAAGGCAAGCATTCATATCCTTCGAGTTACTTAGACTTCACCCCAAGATGCTTTGATAAGCACACTAATCGATCACACCATGGACACAATATTTATACATAATTTCAATGAAAAACCACCGATTATACAAATTTTAGTACCAATTGGACTCAAATCCATACTCCAAAAATGATCACATATTACCTCAAGAAAGTTTACATTAATCTTTACAAGCATATAAGACATTTCTCTCTTATTGACATTTTAACAAACATGTGGTGTGCATGTAAAGTAAGAGCTTGAATAGGTAAAATAACAACACATGTGAAAAATTCCAATGCACCAATTCATCACCACACATACCACTTGTAAACATACTAACCCAATTAAATCACCCATCACATAATTAAGCAAACAAACCTTAAGTGGGTGTTTCATCTAACATATGGTGTGCAGTAGTGTATGAAAGCAAGACATTTGCAATTTAGCATTTGAAATAAGGAACACATTCAATAATATTCATCCCAACAGCCACATTCTACCAAATTAAGCTCAAATGAATTAAATTCAAACCAAAAAAAGCTATGAAATATAGTTATCTTTCGTATTTTAAAGATCATGCCTTGTAAGCTTACTAAAGAAAGGAAAGTGATGAAAAGAAAGTCCAATATACTTATTCAGGATTTCATTCATGAGGTACCCATTCCAACTTGTGCTATCACCTACAAACACCCAAAAACAATCTACAAAATGAATTAGAAATGTTAGAAAACATAATAAAAAATTCCTTGGGTTGCCTCCCAGGAAGCACCTTAGTTAAAGTCGTGGCACGACATCTTTTTCCTATCAAATCTATGCCTCAATTTGGAAGACTTGAAACGGCGGCCCAACTTTAAATCAATACATCTTTGAGGTATTTTGGGAAGAAGTGAGAACACAGTGAAATAGTTTCAATCCCGCCACTTTGAAGATTTAATTCTTTTACCCAAATTCACATCAAACTTTCTAATAGGCTCGTTAGGTATTAGTGAGAGCATAAAAAATTCAATTGTTACACATCGAGTTTTGCATTTATTGTCCTTCAAGTGAGGGGCTTCATTTTGCCCTTTTGGAATGACAAACTCAAAAATATAGGGATTTTTCTCCTTATTTCCAAAATTCATCATTTTCTTGGGTGGTTCGACTTCCATCACATCCACCAAGCATAATGTTAAAAAGTGGTTTGAGTGAGGTCTTCACCCTAATTTTGGAGTTGCATCCGTTTTGACATTCTTTCCCCGAAATGGACTAGAGCCTTCACAAAGGATTTTCTTGTCTTTTTCTTTCGACTCTAGCACCATTTCCTCAATCTTGACATCATATCTCACGATTGGTTCGACTAGTTGGGAAATCACTGAGGATTCATCAACATTGAGCTCATTTGGAAGAGTGGGCATACCTATGATATTTGAAAAATTAGTCTTCATACCAACTTTCTCTATCTTTTCAATTTCCTTTTTACATGCCCCACTGCTTGATGCATGAAATGTATGTTATCCCTCGTTGATTCCACCCGATCTAAGATAAGTTGAAGCATTTCTTCAATACCATTATTTTTGGTGCTTCTTTATTCCTTTTCTTCATTACTAGACCTATCAAAATCATAAGAAGAACTAGCAATCGAGTTAGCGTAATGGAGGTAGGGGCAATTGGCTAATCACTCCAATGTCCATATTGACCACCACATAAAGAAAAATCATACTCCCGGTAGGATTGAGATGGTACACACATCTCTTTGAAGAGTATATCTACAATCTCGCAAAAAGTGGGGTTCACCATAATATGGACATGGATCATCAAGATAACATTTTCAAAAACCAAACTCACATTCATTCCACGATGACATAGTAAGAAATAAATAAAAATAAAAATCTACCTAACACTAGAAACAAAAGAAAATCACAAACAAATATTTACAGGTTTGAATACAAGCAAGTAAGCTAGAATTCCAAACTAACTTAATATGCAAAATTATTCCCCAACAACGGTGCCATTTTTTATAATGCTCAACTTACACGTCAATTTCAGTGCAAGGCGGTTGTTGTTAATATATTTATCCAACTAAAAGTCGGAATCAAATCCATGAGGAACAATGTGAGTGGCGATTGAGTAAATTCAAAATAAATGTAGCTTGCTAGGTTCAAACCTATGGTACAAAATGGTTTGGGAGGTTTTCAAAATTGTCTAATGTGAAGGCAATTCTTAGGCTTCTAAGGGACTAACTCAAGACCAATAATAATTAGAGTATAATAAATTAAAATGGATCTTGGGACAATACTTTTCTAGGGGCAAGTTATGCATGGGAACATGATAATTCAATGCAAATTCTAATCATTGATGATGTTGTAGGCTAGGTTTAAAGTCCTTGAATATAGTTCTTCAACAAAACCTCAAAGATGTCACTCGTTGACCCTTTCGAGTACCTAACAAGTGTAACAATTAAAGCCACCCAACACCTCAATTGGTTATCCTATTTCTAGGATAAAACCCATGGTTTAGTAAACTTCCTAATCATCCTTATATCTAAAATAGTGAAAAATTGGCAAGACATACCCATAAATTGTCTACTATTACTTTAGTTCCCACATCCCTCTTTCAAAGATAAGGTGGGTTCCTAGAGTTCACCCAAAACCCCTCTTTCAAGGATGGTTTAAGCTTCCAAGAGCTTGAGATTTTTGTCCATCAAACCCATTTGGGCATTTGGGACTTTCACCCACAAATCCCAACCAATTTAATCAAGCAATAATAGAACCCACCATCAACAAACTAAAATACACACAAACATATCACAACTCAAACACAATTGCATCCTATCCTAGCATTATCACAAGAGATAGATCTAGAAAATCATAATGATAATAAACACAAATAAACCAATATTTTCATTAAGGTTATCCATAAGTAAATAAAGATAGGGAAAACCGCACATTAGAATTCAATGAATCTTCAATTGGTGATGCCAAATCTACACTTTGGAGTTCCTCTAATTAATTCTTATCACAAATTAGTGCAATTTTTTGCTCCAAGCCCCAAGAAAATACAAAAACCCTAAACTAAGGATAGGACAATATTTAAGATAAAATATGGATGAATAATGAGCTAAAAATTCTGATTTAAGCCCCAATTGCACATTGGTCAAAAATTACAAAAATGCCCTTGAAACTTTTCCACTCTACCGCGATCTCCATCTCTTGACTGTGATCGTCCTACTATGATTGTGGTAGTCATATCATTATCGTTCTTAAGTTGACTTATTGACTAACCACGATAGCAACCCTTAAATTGCGGTAACTGAGGGTCGACTTCTAGGCCTGTAATTTCAGCTTTTGTTCTTTTTCCTCAAATTTCTTCTCTTTCACCTTCTCCTTAGCTCATTTTTATCAAGTTTCCTTGCTCATTTTCTCATTTCAACCTTTACCTATACATATGAGCATTAAGTAAGAAAGTAAATTACATCATTGACAAAGCATGCTCACTTAGGCTTAAAATGCTAGTAAGTTGTCAAATTGATGACTTATCAACACCTCCAAACTTAAACTATTGCTTGTCCTCAAGCAACCAAGAACAATTCAACAAGATGGGGTATTTTTAACTCAATCTTACCCATAGAAAAGCTATACTATAGAAATAAGCTAACAAAGCTCTACAAAGAATTTTCAAACATGTCATGGCAACAAGTAAACCAAAATTTTTTAATAAGCACATATTATGAAGTAAAGATGCAAGTTGGTATCAAATGAATCTTCTAAAACAAAACATTTTTAGAGGAAACACAAAATCTTCAAAAAAAATTCTCAATCTTAACAGTGCGACTTACTTCACCCATTGACCCAAAGCAAGAGTAATATTTCACCCTATACTCCAAAGTATCTATGCCACTCACAAGCAAGAACTAGCTCTAAAAACATAAAATACATTTAAATTTATAAAGGAGCTCAAATAATTAAAGAATTCACACTCACTCTCGAAAAATTCAAGTTCAATGAGTAGATCTATAGGCTTGCCCTTTGTGTTTTTCGCCGCTAATGTAGACTTATATAGTTTGAAATCGCCAAAGTTTTGTGGGTCAAAATGAAGGATTAAGGTGAGGAACGAATATGTATTGATCAAGTGACAAAAACACCACCTTCAACGCAATTGCTCAACCCTTTTTTCCCAAAATTTCAAACTACCCACCTTATTCTCCTTTAAATCATTGCCCATATTGCCCAACCTTTTTTATTAGCATTTACCAAATAATTCAAAGCCACCATTTTCTTTCTTCATTTCATTAACTTCTTCAAGAGACTTTATAAATTCAAGCTCTTCTTATCCCTCTATTTGTCTTATTTCTCTTTTAGTTCTACAGGTTAGGCTATACAAAAATTATTCTAAAATCTTACCACAAATGGCATCATACTCATAGGGCAAAAAGTTAATCTCCCAATCAATTTGTTCAATTTGAGCTTAATAAGTCACTCTGAGTCAAGGACTCATCCTTTTAAAGAGAGACAAAAATCAATGTAATGGTCTCACTCAAAAGAAAGCTAAAGAAAGCTCAAGAACATCCTTGATCTCTTTTTTTTCAAAAAGAAAACTATAATTTTTTGGTTTTTTTCTGAAAATCATTTCATTTCTTGCCAATGACATTTTGAAAGAATTTTTGAGCCTTTGCCTCTTCCTAAAAAATTAAAGAAAAACTTTGAGCGAATGCAAGGCAACATTATCATTACACTTCTTGGAATTCTTTTCTCAAAACTTCACATATTGTCCATTTATTTTATAAACACTCATGGCGCTAATGGAAACTCAAACGACCCTTTACCCTTAAAAATGGTGTCACCCAATCAATCATAGGGCAAGGCAAGCATTCATGTCCCTCGGGTTACTTATGCTTTACTCGAAGATGCTATGATAAGCACGCTAATCGATCACGCCATGGACACAATATTTATCCATAATTTTAACCAAAAATCACCGATTATACCACTTTTAAGACCAATTGGACTCAAATCCATTCTCCAAAAATAATCACACAATGCCTCGATAAATTTATGTTAACCTTTATAAGCATTTAAGATATTTCTCTCTTATTGTCATTTTAACAAACATGTGGTGTGCATGTCAAGTAAGAACTTGAATAGCTAAAATAACAACACATGTGAACAAGCCCAATCACCAATTCATCACCAAACACACCACTTGTAAACATACTAACCCAATTAAATCACCCACTACTCAATTAAGCAAACAAACCTCAAGTGAGTGTTTCATCTGACACATGGTGTGCACTACTGTATGAAAGCAAGACATTTGCAATTTAGCATTTGAAATAAGGGACACATTCAAAAATCTTAATTCCAACAACCATATTCTACCAAATTAAGCTTAAATATATTAAATTCAAACCAAAAGAAACCATGAAATGTGGTTATCATTCATATTTTAAAGATCATACCTTATAAGCTTACTAAAGAGAGAAAATTGATGAAAAGTAAGTCCAATATACTTATCCAGGGTTTCATTCATGAGGTACCCATTCCAACTTGTTCTATCACCTACAAAGACCCAAAAATAAGCTACAAAATGAATTAAAAACGTTAGAAAAAATAAAGAAAAATTCCTTGGGTTGCCTCCCAAGAAACGCCTTAGTTAAAGTCGCAGTACGAAATCTTTTGCCTATCAAATTTATGTCTCCATTTGAAAGACTTGAAACGGCAGCCCAACTTTAGATCCATACATCATTGAGGCATTTTGGGCAAAAGTGAGGACACAATGAAATATTTTCTATCTCGCAACTTTGAAGATTTAAACCTTTTACCCAACTTCACATCAAACTTTCTTATAGGCTCGTTGAGTATTTGTGAGAGCATCAAAATTTCACTTGTTACACACCGAATTATGCATTTAGTATCCTTCTGGTGAGGGGCTTAATTTTGCCCTTTTGGAATGAAAAACTCAACAATATAGGGATTTTTCTCCTCATTTCCAAAATTCATCATTTGCTTAGGTGGTTCATCTTCCATCATATCCACCAAGCATAATATTAAAAAGTGGTTCGAGTGAGGTCTTGTCCCTAATTTTGGAGTTATATCTATTTAGACATTTTCTCCCCAAAATGGACTAGAGCCTTCACAAATGATTTTCTTGGCTTTTTCTTTTGACTCTAATACCATTTCCTCAATCTTGGCATCATCTCTCATGATTGGTTCAATTGGTTGGGAAATCACCGAGGATTCATCAACATTGAACTCATTTGGAAGAGTGGGCATACCCATAATATTTGAAAAATTAGTCTCCGTACCCACTTTCTCTATCCTTTTTATTTCCTTTTTACATGCTCCCACAACTTAATGCATGAGATGTATGTTATCCCCTTTTGATTCCACCTGATCCAAACTAAGTTGAAGCATTGATTCAATACCATTATTTTTGGTGCTTCATTCTTCCTTTTCTTTATCATAAGACCTATTAAAATCATAAAAACAACTAGCAATTGGGTTAGCATAACAGGGGTAGGGGCATTTGGGAAATCACTCCAATATCTATCTTGACCACCAGATAAAGAACAATCATAATCCCGGTAGGATTGAGATGGTGCACACATCTATCTTTGTGGAGCATATCTACAATCTCGCCAAAAGTAGGGTGCACCACATTATGGACATGGATAGTCAAGATAAGATTTTTAAAAACCAAACTCACATTCATTCCACGATGCCATAGTAAGAATTAAACAAAAATAAAAATCTAGCTAACATAAGAAACAAAAGAAAATCATAAACAAATATTTAAAAGTTTAAATTCAAGAAAGTGAGCTAGAATTCTAAATTAACTCAATACGCCAAATTGTGCACCGGCAACAGTGCCATTTTTTATAACGGTTAACTTACACATCAATTTAAGTGCAAGATAGTCGTTGTCAATATATTTACCAAACTAAGAGTCAGGATTGAATCCATGAGGAACAATATGAGTGGCGATTGAGTAAATTCAAAATAAAAGTAGCTTTCTAGGTTCAAACCTATGGCACAAAATGGTTTGGGGGGTTTCCAATATTGTCTAATGTGAAGGTAATTCTATGGCTTCTAAGGGACCAATTCGAGACCAAGAATAATTATAGTATAATCAATTGAAATGGATCCTGGGACTATGCTTTCCTAGGGGCAAGTTATGTATAGGAACATGATAATTCAATACAAATTCTAATCGTTAATGATGTGGTAGGATAGGTTTAAAGTCCTTGAAGCTAGTTCTTCAATAATACCTCAAAGATGTCACTCATTGTCCCTTTCGAGTACCTAATGAGTGTAATAATTAAAGCCACCCAACACTTCAATTGGGTATCCCTATTTCTAGGATAACACCTATGGTATATTCAACCTCCTAATCACCCTTATGCCTAAAATAGTAAAAAATCAGCAAGAAATACCAATAAATTATCTACTATTGCTTTGGTTCCCACAAACCTCTTTCAAGGATGAGGTGGTTCCTAAAGTTCACCTAAAATCCCTCTTTCAAGGATGGTTTGAGCTTTCAAGATCTTGGGATTTTCATCCATCAAACCCATTTGGGCATTTGGTAATTTCACCCACAAATCCCAACCAATTTAATCAAGCAATAATAAAACCCACCATCAACAAACTAAAATATGCACAAATATATCATAACCCATATACAATTGCATCCTATTCTAGCATAATCCCAAGAAGTAGGTCTAGAAAACCATAATGATAACACAAATAAACCAATATTTCCATTAAAGTTATCCATAAGAAAATAAAGAGAGGGGGAACCACACTTTAGAATCCAATGAATATTCAATGGGTGATGCCAAATCTACACTTTGAAGTTCCTCTAATTAATTCTTGCCTTAAATTAGTGCAAATTTTAGCTCCAAGGCCCAAGAAATTTCAAAAATCCTAAACTAAGGATAGGATAATATGTAATATAAAATATGGATGAATAATGAGCTAAAAATTCCTATTTAAGCCCCAATTCCACATTTTCCAAAAATTACGAAAATGTCCTTGAAACTTTTCCGCACTACCATGATCGCCATTGCTTGACTGCGATCGCACTACTGCGATCGCAGTATTCATATCGGGATCACTTTTCTGTTGATTTATCGACTGACCATAATTAAAGCCCTCAGTCTGTGATCGCAGTAACTGAGGGTCGACTCCTGGGCTTGCAATTTCAGCTTTTCTTCATTTAGCTCACATTTTTTCTCTTTCACCTTCTCCTTAGCTTATTTTTATCAAATTTCCTTGCTCATCTTCTCATTTCAACTTTTACCCAAACAATTAAGCATTAAGTAAGAAAGTAACAATAAATCATTAACAAAGCATGATAATTTAGGCTTAAAAATGCTAGTAAGTTGTCAAATTGATGACTTATCAACACCCCCAAACTTAAACTATTGCTTTTCCTCAAGCAACCAAGAAAAATTCAACAAGATGGGGTATTTTTAACTCAATATCACCCATAGAAAAGCTATACTAAGGAAATAAGCCAACAAATCTCTACAAAGTCTTTTCAAACATGTAATGGCAACAAGAAAACCAAAATTTTTTAATAAGCACATATTATATAGTAAAGATTCAAGTTTGTATCAAATGAATCCTCTAATACAAAGCATCTTAAGAGGAAACACAATCTTTAAAAAATTTCTCAATCTTCACAATGCAACTTACTTCACCCATTTACCTAAACCGAGAGTAAGACTTCACCCTCTACTCCAAAGTATCTATGCCACTGATAAGCAAGAGTTATCTCCACACACACAAAATACATTTAAATTTTAAAAGAGATCAAATAATGAAAGAATTCACACTCACTTTTGCAAGGAAATTCAAGTACAATGAGTAGATCCTTAGGCTTGCCCTTTGTGTTTTCTGCCACTAATGTAGAGTTACCTAGTTTGAAATCACCAAGGTCTTGTGGGTCAAAATGAAGGCTTAAGGTATGGGAAGGAATATCTATAGATCAAGTGGCTAAAGTTCCTCCTTCAATGCAATTGCTCAACCCCTTTTTCCTAAAACTTTTAAACTACCCACCTTACTCTCCTTTAAATCATTGCCCATATTTCCCTACCTTTTTTATTAGCATTTACCGAAAAATTCAAAGACACCATTTTCTTTCTTTATTTCATTGACTTCTTTAGGAGACTTTCTAACTTCAAGCTCTTCTTAGGCCTCCATTTGTCTCATTTTTATTTAAGTTCTATGGGTTAGTCTATACAACTTTACCATCAAGTATGTCTTTTGTCTCTTAAGCGCATGATTTGACCACCTTACATATACTTTTCTTGGCTTATCTCGTCATATCGCATTCATCCATCCAAACTTGGAGTGTGAACTACCCTTACATTATTTCCATAACAGCACAAACCCCTCAAATATAGGTTTTTGCCTTAATTTCATTTCTTCAAATCATGCAATGCATCAAAGGAGGTTACGTATGAAAGGAGAGTTTTAAAATAGATCTTAGGTGTTTTATCAAGGTTATCATTACAAAAAGAAAGAGAAATGGGTCAAAAGTCTCAAAGGAAGTAACTTGTACCATCTAGAACTTGCCCCTTTAGTCTTTCAAAGCTAAATTTTGATTGTTCTTGGTTGGTAAAATGATCATAGGCCATCTTGTAATTTTGGGAACACACTTTAGCCTGAAAATACTCCCAATACATAGAAGTTATCCCTAGTCACCCTCTTTGATCCATTGGACATTTTATTGGCCAACGCATTACAAGTCGTGACCCTCATATTTATCCTCTTTTGAACCTTACCCTCCTTCAACCTAAGAGTGCAAGTTGAGACTAACAGCCTAAGTTAGGGTGCTGGAAATTGAAAGAGTGTAGTTAGGCAATAAAACTATAAGACGGTGCCTATGAGCTTAAGGAAATAAAGTATTTTGATTTGAAGAAAGAAAAGATCCCCCGAAGGATAGAAAGGCATTATCTATGCACAAAACAAGGGGAGAAAAGAGAAAAAGATGAGAGTCAGAAAACCAAGAAATGGCAAAAATAGGCAAAAATGAAAGAAAAAGAAGTGGCCTAATAGCAAAAAGTCATGAAACCATGATGTAGAAGTACAAGGAGGGTTTAGCCTTATCGTCCTAAGTTGATATCCTACCCTACCCTAAACCTACATTACAAGCTCAAAAATCTCTTTGTGGTTCCCAACCAAGTGTAGTCATTGTAGTGGTGATTGAAAATAGGGCCAATCCTATGGCATGGTACTTGTTAACATGGAGAATTTATTAAGAGAGTCAGTGTTTGCACTTAAAATTCCTTGTTGCATGATTGATAACTAGGTGTGTAGATTTTTTCATTTCTTGTAAGGAGTCATATGAACTAGTTGAGGTGGGTGATCTTCTCATCTTCCATGATATGAGATAAATAAAAGTATAACATAATTGTAGTCAACATATGAGTAATTTATAGAGTGTTCGTAGTTGTTACATGGTTGTTCCTCGAAGTCCAGTGCATCCTTCATTATTCCATTTTACGATGAGGGGAGTAGTTAAAAGCCTATTTGCCTATGTTTGAAAATATTTTGGTGGTATCAATCAATTTTAAGTCATCATGATCATTGACATCACCAAAGTGCACACGCAAGTGTACGTGGTCTTATCAAGTAGTAAAGTGGCCTAATGAAAGCCAAGTATCGATCCCACAGAGACTTGATTCAGCAATAATTTGATTTCAGTTCACAGTTTAGATTAAATCGATGCAACAGTAACCAAAAAGAGATTTTGTAGTTTATAACTAGAGAAAAGTAAGCAATGCATAATGTAAAGATCTTTTAAACAATTAATAGGAGAAAACCCAGGGTTAAAGCACTTTGAACAATCATACTATCTTGTTGAACTTCATTCGTTAACTAATTTATCTTGGTTGTAGATTCATAGGTTTAATTGAGTAATTATGGTTTCCCAACCTCTAATCTTTTACTCAAGTTGAACCTTACAACTACATCATTGAGCAAGGATGTAATAGTCCACTTAAGTATATTAAGCTATCATCCTACGTGTGAATCAAGTAAGGTATCTAAGTACATCCCTGTCCTAGACACTAATTCGAATTCCTTATTTCATAAAGGAATACAAACCATAATTTGTTCATCTTCATATTTTATCCCTTATTTTCTCTCCTGAGACCAAAAGGTAGACGATTAATGTATTCTAAGGGTCGCAAATCCTTAAATAATTAAATCAACGGTGAACATAAAACCAATAATAATAACAAATTTAAACAAACTTAATTCAAAACAATAGTAATCATGTTCTTGGCTTTAACCCTGGAAAAGGGCGTTTAGCCATGCATAGTCATAATCGTAATCACAAGGTAGTACTTAAAGACTAAAAATATGTATGAACTAAACTAAAATAATAAAAAACTAATTATGAATTTTTAGAAGCCTTTTTCTCTCCAAAATATTTCCAAATATATGTAATAACATGATATAACATGCATTTATAGCAAAGGAGTAAGCCAAGTCCGTATTGGAGTTGGAAATGTTCAGTTATTGAGCCTCGGAGTGGAGGGGGGATGCCCGGGCTATAGTCCGCTCCAGGTGAGGCTAAACCCTAGGTGAGAACCACTACAAGAAAGGTTGATCCCTACACATAGCCCTACTCCAGGTGGGGTGGTGCCTCCATATCGCCCTAAGCCTCTGGAAGTTGTTCTCGTAATTTTGGTTAAGTGTTGAGCCTCCCATCTTAGTCCCTTGTATTGTGGTGTCTTTACCATGGATTCCCAGCCTTATTAGCATCGAAATATACTAATATTAAGATCTCAAAGCATCCTATATAATCACACCACACTAATTAGCAATTTACACAACACCATACCCATAACGACGAATCAAAACAAGAGCTAAGCATAGGCTAGTTCATGTTAAACTTCAACTTATTGTTCCAGCTGTACACTTAATAAAATTGAAATTTTCTCACTACTAAAAAGTTATTCAACTCATAATTACACATTAAACCATTCGGAACACATTAAACACAATAGAATCCAACAGAATCAACTAGACAAGCACCTAGCTCAAGCGAGTAACGCTAATTTTCACAATTAAACTCTAAATGAATATTTGAAGTACAAACTTGTTTGGAATTTTTTTTGAACATCATAAACATATGTTGTAACACTTTGATACATATTTATCTCATTATCAACCCATATAGCATACGAATCATCCTCAAAACAAGGCTAAAAAGGCTAGAATAGTAACACTAGACTGCATAAATACACCTAACATCAATAATTGAGTGATAGAATAAGGGCATAAATATGAAATAGCTCATAATAAGGGGTGGTGTTTCTTGAGGACAAGAAAGGTCTTAAGTTGAAGGTTTTGATGAGTGGTGATTTTTCCACTTATTCTCACTAAACATTTGTGCACATTATCTTCTTTTCAATGAATGAATGAGACATATTGGTGATAAAATGAACTAATATCCACTCTTTGTAGGCATAAAGTTAAGGAGATCAAAATATATGGATTAAAGATGAGAATGATACAAAGGGAGCAAAGAAAAATACAGTTGAAGACCTAGACAACATCAGCCTCAGTTACCACGACCGCGATTTGCAATCCATGGTCACGGTCAGTCAAGATGGTCAGCAGAACACGGTCACAACACACAATTGCAGTCGCATTGCCACAGTCGAAGACAGTCTTGCACAATTGCGGTTAAGCAAGAATATGCCCAGGGGCTAATTTGTAAGCACTTAGACGAATCCTAAACCATATATACGCAAAAAAATCTTTGTTCTTTGGGTATTTCATACCTTATAACTATTTTTTATTTAAAAGAAGGAAACCCTAATTGGGAAAGTGTTTAACTACTCTTTGGGCTTAATTTCTTATTGGTTTTGTGAAGAATGAATGTTTTGAATAATCCTCATGGTATATTTCTCGTTACTTTATTCATGAGTAGCTAACTAATTTAGTTTTGGGATTATGTTAAACTAAAGTGTAATTGTGTATGGGTGTTGTTGTTTTTGCGTGATTTTTAGTTGTTGAGTATAGAGTCCACCACTGTTTGAGCTTATTAGTTGGAATTTGATGGGTGAAAACCCCAAATCTCAAAATGGGTTTGATGGGTGAAAACACCAAACTCTAGAAACCCTTTGTCATCCTTCAAATAAGGATTAAGGTAAACTTGAGGTAAACCATAACATCCTTGAAAGAGGGTTATAGGGGGACAAAGTAATGGTGGACAATTAAGTCTATGGTTTACTACCTTTTTCAATCTAAGAAATAAGTGTGATGGGAGTGTAAGCCATGTCAAGAGCATCATCCTAGAAATAGGGATGTTTGATTGAGGTGTTGGGTAATTACAAATTACACACTTGTTAGGTGATCGAAAGAGCCAATAGGTGAAATTGTTGTAGTTTTATTGAAAGATTGACTACAATGACTTTCGGCCTAGCCTATCCTTAGATCAATAACTAAAACTTATCCGAAACCATCATTTACCCAAACTTTTCACCTTTAGGTAGGCATGATCTCAAGACCCTTTCTAATCTTAATCTTAAATCAAAAATATTATATCTGTACCTTTTTAATTTACAAACCATCTCCAAATAAAAATCCCCCCATTTTATTTTACATATCTTGTTTATTATCATTTTGGGTAAACTTGTAGTACCTAGGACACCCATAAGAATTGAAGACTATAATTTGCTCCTTGTTGATTCGACCCCAACTCTAGTTGGATTATTTGACAATGATTGCCTCACCCCTCAATCATAGGAGTAAGTTGAGCATTATCAAAAAATGGTGTCGTTGCTGAGGAAAAATTTGGCGTATTAAGTTAGGTTGAAATTTTAGCGACTTGCTTGAATTCAAGCTTGTATATGTGTGTTTGTGATTTTCTTTATAGCTAGATTTTAATTTATTTTTATTTATCTCTATGGTATCTTCCGACGAGTATGATGTTGGTAGTTGGGAATCCTATCCTGACCCATGTCCAATCTATGAAGGACCATACTTTAGGAGAGATTGTAACCATACTCCCTATAGGGAGCATAGGTGTTCATTGTGTAGTGGTTGAGATGGACATTTGGATAATTGTCCAAATGCCCTTTCCCCCTATTATACTAACCAAATTGCTAGTTCTTCTTATAAGATTGATAGGTTTTATGATGAGAAGAAAGAGAAGTGACAAACTAGACCCATTAGTCTTGGAGGAATGCTTCAAACCATTTTGGATTGGGTAGATGGAACGGGGGAGAATATAGAAGACATGTGCAAATATCACGTGGAAATAGGATGGGTAAGTATCAAGACAAAGGAAATGGGAAAATAAGAAAAACTTAAAATTATTGCTACCTTGCCCATTTCCCAAGAGGAGGTTAATCAAGAAGAAAAACCAAGCTAAGATGATGAGCTTCGCAGTGAAGACTCCTCGGTTACTTCTGAATATACCAAATCAAATAAGGAAGAAAAAGCCAAAATAAAAGAAATGGTGCTAGAGTCTCACAAAGAATCAAGGCAAATCTCTTATGATGACTCTAGATCATTCCCGGGTGAAGATGCTTCAGAGGAAGCAATTTTAAAATTAGGGGTGGGACCTCATTCAAACCACTTCTCAACATTGTTCTTGGAGGATGTGATGATAATCCATCTACCTAGTAAATTGGTGGATCATGAGGAAAAGAAGTTTGATTCTCATATTTTGGAGTTTTCCATTCCAAAGGAGCACATAGAACCCCATCCATCAATGGCCAAGATGCTCAACTTCCAAAGTACAAGGAATGGACTATTGATATTCTCACATTTATCCAAGTATCCAAATCAAAAGTTTGACGTAATATTGGGTAAAAGGTTCAAATCCTCAAAATGGCAAGATCAAAGCTTGCTTGCCATTTCATCACCTCTTCCAAGCCTCATCATAGAAGATCTGAATCTCTTGTCCCTTGCTGCTCACTAATATTGAATAAAATCTGGAACGGAGATTCAAATCTTCTAAGTAAAAGAACAAAAAGAGTGATAAGAGCGTCGCGCTACGGCGTTAAACTAAGCGCTCGATAGGAGTCACCCTATCATGCCATGAAAAGTGGTACATATCCTTTAGATTTATGCATGTTAGAGTATATTTCATTTTTTTTCTTATTTTGATTGCATGAATAATCCATGAAATATTGATGGTAAGAGGCATTTTGATTAAATTTGATAAAGAAACTTATAAAATTGGCAATTTGGACTGAATAAGAAGTGCAGGAGACCCAGTTGTTTTGTCTCAGTTACAACAACCGCAGTCTGTGAAACCATAATTACGGAGGCTGCATGTCCGGGATCACAGAACTAAGGCCGCAATTGCGGACAAAATGGATTAAAAAGACCATACGAATGCCTTTTTCCCACACTCCTTTTTTTCAAATTCTCACCAAATTTTGAATTTGTGTGGAGAATCCAAGAGTCAATTCATTCTTTGCATCATCTATTCTGGTAAGTTATCTCAATTTCCTTGGTTTTGATAAAATTGTATGCTTAGAACTCATAGTATAGAGAAAGGCCTAAAATAGTGTTTTTATTGCTGATTATTACTGTGGTTAGTTATTGTAGTAGGTGTACACGCTAATGGGGAAGTCTTAAGTACCCAAACTTAAGCATTAAATGGTTGAAGTAATCATTTATGCCTTGTATTCAATTTAATGCCCCGAGGAGTTTGATTTGAATTCCTTCGAGTTTAGGGGCTATACTCACACATTCTAGGCATTAATTCATTGTTTATAATGTTGTCATGCCTAGTTTAAACAAAAGTTGGGGTTAAAATTATGCTTGGACTGAAGTGTAGAAACTGGTATGTCTGGTCTCAGGTACTGCGATCGCAGTCCCGATAACTACAATTGCGATCATAGATCCACAATTGCCGTACCTGAGGATAATTTTTAGTAGACATCAAATTTCTACATATCTATTTCTACCCCAAAAGCTTCTATGACTCTGCTACATCCATTTAATTATTTGATCTAGCATGTTTTTGGTATGATAATACTAATGTTGGTTTGAATTACATGACTTATTGGTACTAAGCCACCTTAGGGATGGAATAATTTGATAACAAAAGATTCATAACCCCACTATGTCAGAACTACTATCATGCAGACTTGCACGAGACTAAGTTTCTCCCAAAAAAAGGTATCAGCTTAGATAAAGTGGAAGAAAAACTCCCAAGTTTTCATTCCAGACTTAATCAGACTGGGTGGATGTGTTTTGCCCTGGACCCCTGTGTTACTAATGAGCACTGGTCACATGAATTCTATGCTAACCTAAGCGTAGCCTCTTTCACAAACCTAGTAATGACAATTAGGAGGAGGCAAGTAAACTTTGGGACAGAGCGGATCAACAAGGTGTATGGACTCCCGACTGCTAACATGGAGCAGTTTTATGCAAAAGCATGTGCACCAGGGACCTGGATAGAGGACATCTTATGTGCTGGCAAAGAGGTTCCTTAGGCCACCACCAAGAGAGACATTTTGATTATTCACAACTCAGGATAGGGTTTGGCTGAATATCGTCTGTAATCGAGTATGCCATGCACTCACATGACCATTGTCACAGACATGCGAGCTCGGATAGTGACCTATATTTTCTTGGGTATCGCCCTAAATGTAGTCAATATTATGTATTTAGAATGGAGATACTTTAAAATCTTAGTACACATCTTGTCCTCTCTTCCCTTATCACAAAACTATGTAGGAGAGCACGGGTGGAAGAGAATGCTATAGATACCTAGGTGTCCTCAGGCCCCTGAATCTTTCCACTCAAATTTTGAGGTGAGGTTTCCCCAGGTCAAAGCAATAAGAGGAATATGGACTCGAGAAAATCAACTCAAGAGGACACGGACTCTTGCAGGACCTCATCGGGCACTGCCTTTGATGATATCTCTGGTCAGATGCAAGTGGTAAGAGAACTACTATCCAGACTGCCTCAGGGACCGAGAGAATCCTCCACCACTCGCCACTCGTATGTAGCTCGGTCAGACTATAAGAAATACAAAGAGGAGCAGGAGAATCGGAGGGCCATTATTGGCCATTTAGAGAGAGTTTATTCAGCCCTGGCTGCATCACACAGAGACCTCAGGAATTCACATAAAAATGGTAAAGAGAGAGAAGAAGCGAGATAAATTTTTCAAGAAAGTATGAAAGGGGGTAAAAGGCATCTTCAAGGTGATCAAGCCTAACCAGCGACTACCTTCACCAAGGATAGACGGTGAGGACGAGGCCCCTGCTGATTGGTCTACTGATGATGCTGAAGGTGATAGAATAGAGCCAGTGGGAGAGGATAGTTCTTAATGCATATTCATGAAGAACCTTTTAATCTTACTTATTTGCAAATGCAGTGAGGACACTACATTTCTTTTTAGTTGAGGGTACCTCCAGATTTGTATTATTTTGGTGATGCATTGCTGGATATTTCTCTTTATGTTGTTGATTATTTTGGGATGATGTTTTGGATAATGTTTTAATTTTATTTTGAGCTGCTACATTTTTAGGTTCCCTGATGGTACCCATATTTTATGGATTATCATGCTTTGCTTTTATTTTTAGTGTTCCTTTAATTTAATTTTATTTGATATTGGTGATGCATGACTAGCTTTGACCTATGATGGATTGAGTGACGAAATTCTTAAGGGTAAAGTGTCGTGTTTGGATTTTGAGGTGTAGGCTCAGGGGAATTATGAGTACTTGTAGCATAGATGTAAATAATGCAAGGGAAGTCTAAGTACCTGTGGCATTGTAAAGTGTAGATTTGGGATCATTTTGTACACCATTGGTGAAGTCTGAGTATCCGTATAGTTGGTTTGCCCATTTTTACGCCAAAATGTGAGAGTAAGGCTTTGGTTGTTGCCATTATTAGCAAATTTTGTGTGGTACGGATGCAAAACAAACAACCCTCTCCATCCAAAAAAAATCAAAAATTGAGGGCATGGACGTGAGTAACTTCGTAACAAATCCTTTTTTCCTTTTTATGGCTCCATAAGTAGTTGACTTGTAAATAATGATAGATACTCTAACTTTGTTTCACAAGAGGTACAATTGAGCCTCCTTGGCGAGTTTTTGCATGCCATGTGCGGTGAGCTTTTTACATTTATATTTTGTATACTTATGTTATGTATAACTTGCCCCATTAGTCTTTCAAAGCTAATTTTGAGTGTATTAGGTTGGAGAAATGATCTTAGGACATCTTTATGATTTTGGAAGCCACTTTTATCCTAAAAAGCCAAGCCAAACATGAATGTAATCCCTAGTTACCCACTTTGAGCCTTTGGACCTTTCTTTGGCAAACACATTACAAGCCATGAACCATTCTCTCCATCCCTCTTTTGAACCATACCCTCCACGAACTTAAAAATGAAACTTGAAGCTAAAAACATAAGTTAGGGGTGGTAAAGGTTGGTGGAAGTAAATTTGGGGATATTTAAGTGCAAGGCGGTCATTGTCAATATTGGCAAGACATACCCATAAATTATCTACTATTGCTTTGGCTCCCACATCCCTCTTTTAAGGATAAAGTGGGTTCCTAAAGTTCACCCAAAACCCCTCTTTTAAGGATAGTTTGAGGTTTCAAGAGCTTGTGGTTTTCATCCATCAAACCCATTTGGGAATTTGGGACTTTCATCCATAAATCCCAACCAATTTAATCAAGCAATAATAGAATCCACCATCAACAAACTAAAATACACACAAATATATCACAACCTACACACATTGCATCCTATCCTAGCATAATCCCAAGAGGTAAATCTAGAAAATCACAATGATAATAAACACAAATAAACCAATATTTCCATCAAAGTTATCCATAAGAAAATAAAGAGAGGGCAAACCACACTTTAGAATCTAATGAATCTGTAATGGGTGATGCCAAATCTACACTTTGGAGTTCCTCTAATTAATTCTTGTCTCAAATTAGTGCAAATTTTAGCTCCAATCCCTAAGAAATTACAAAAAACCTAAACTAAGGATAGGATAATATGTAAGATAAAATATGGATGAATAATGAGATACAAATTTCTATTTAAGCCCCAATTCCATATTTTCCAAGAATTACAAAAAGTCCATTAAAACTTTTCCACTTTACCGCGATCGTCATCTCTTGACTGCGATCGTGCTACTGCGATTGCGGTAGTTATATCGCGATCGCCGTTCAGTTGACTAATTGACTGACTATGATCGCGACCCTCAGGACGCGATCACAGTAACTGAGGGTCGACTCCTGGGCCTGCAATTTTAGCTTTTGTTCTTTTTGCTCATATTTATTCTCTTTCACCTTCTCCTTAGCTCATTTTCATCAAGTTTCCTTGCTCATCTTCTTATTTAAACTTTTACCTACACAAATAAGCATTAGGTAAGAAAGTAACAATAAATAATTAACAAATCATGATAATTTAGGCTTAAAAATGCTAGTAAGTTGTCAAATTGATGACTTATCAGTAACTAAATTACTCAATCTATAAAAGTAATATTCTTTTTCTTTCTTCGCTTAGAGAGTGCTTAGGTTGAGTTTCCTAAGTTTGATACTGATTAGAGTTAATCAGTTTTGAGAGAGTCTAGGAAGAGTTGTCAAGGTGAGCTTATAGTAGAGGTTTTGAGAGATGGAGGAGCCTAGAGTTAGGTTCATTAGAGTCTCTAATCAAGAGTTTGATTATAGTGTATTTTGGAGAGCTTGTGAGGGCAAGTCGTGGTTTTTCCTCCCTTTGGCAAGGGGCTTTCTATGTTAAATCTTGTATTTTTTATTTTTTCCTACACTGTATTGTGTTTCTGGTTGCTTTACTGTATTTTTACTTATGATTAACTTTGAGGTACCTAGTTCCTCACAATGTGGTGAAACTCCCAGGGTTTTAGCAAGTATAGAGATAGTTTTGTGCTGAAAATGGATGATAGGAAAATCACCTCTGGGTCCTTGTTTTCCCTTATGGCAACTACTGAAGATAAAGGAGGAAATAGGGTAGAAAAAAGGGATTGCTGCCAAAAATAGTTTATGGATAGTGGTTGTTCAAGGAACATGACTGGAAGGATTGATTGCTTTCTCTCCCTCAGGACACTTCCAGGGGGAGGGGTGTGTTTTGGTAATTTTAAAATAAGATATATCCAACGTGTTGGAAGGATTGGAAAAACATCTTATCATGCAATTGAAGATGTGTATTATTTGAATGGCCTTAAGTACAGTCTTCTAAGTGTATCTCAAATCTGTGACAAAGGAAATGAGGTAAAATACTTATCTGATGGATGTACTGTATCAAGCATGAAATCTGGAAGAATTATTCTCAAAGCCAAAAGGGTCAAAAATATGTATGTAGCTGATTTGGAGTCTATGGCTGATGGGGAATTAACTTTCTTAAGTGTTCAGTAAAGATGTTGACTTATGGCACAGAAGACTGGGACATATAAGTTCCTCCTTTCTGAACAAATTTTTTTTTTCAAAGGACCTGGTCTATGGCATGCCAAAGCTGAAATTTCCAAAAAACAAAGATTGTGATGCCTGTGTTAAAAGGTAAGAAGACCAGATCTTTCTTCAAATTGGAGAAGCAGGTGAGCACTTTCGAACCCCTTAAGATGTTGCATATGGATTTATGTGGACCTATTAATGTCCAAAGTAGAGGAGGAAAGAAATATGTGCTTGTTATTTTAGATGAGTACTCTAGGTTCACCTAGACAAAGTTTATAAGATCTAAGGATGAAATATATAAGGTTCTAGTAACTTTTGCCAAGAAAATTCAAATGAAGCTAAATTGCAAAATTACTAAATTCAGATCTAATCATGGAACCGAATTTCAGAACTCTCAAGTTGAAGAATTTTGTGGTGAGCATAGAATAAGTCACAACTTTTCTGCTCCTAGAACTCCACAGCAAAATGAAGTTGTTGAAAGAAAGAATTGAACACCCATAGAGATTGCTAGAACCATGTTGATTATTGTGGTCTTCAAAAGAATTTATGTGTTGAAGCAGTAAATACTGCTTGTTATGTGACTAATAGGTGCTTGATTAGATTACTTCTAAATAAAACTCCATATGATTTGGTATTCAATAGAAAGCCTAAGCTAGACTACTTTAGACTATTTGGGTAGAAGTGTGACATGACCCGCCCTGGGGCCTTATCGCAATGGGCGTCCCAAGTCCAACCAGGATCGGAGACCACCCCCATTACCCAATCCAACCGCCTGCCCTGAGTTGGCTGAATTTTGAGCATGTAACAAGATAGTGCAACAGCTCACATAAAGACTCTGGGATAAGATCACAATCATAACTGACCCAAACGAGTCCAACCATCCCATACCAATAATCTAACCATACCAAACCATACCAAAATAAGGGTCATAAACCATTCCATAAAAAAGGATGATCCAAAACATAATATAATTAATCCCCAAATGAAATATGATGGAACAACCAAATATCATCCTAACTATTCAAAGCCAAATTTTTTCTTCACTCACCTTCCTGATGAAGCTTTATCCTTGAAAACATATGATCCCTCTGATAGTGTAATGACTGGTAAGCTTAGGTTACTAAAAATCTCATTCTATCATCACACAACCCAAAAAGAAGATTGGATAGTACTAAGAAACAAAATGGCAGCCTGAATACAAAAGTCTCTAGAGTAAAATCTAGAAATCCTACTGAAAAGCACCAGAATTCTAAGGGACCTGATCCAAAGAAGAAGAAAATGCTTGATGATGAACCTAGTAGGGCTACTAAAAGAAGAAAAACAAGAGACAATTGCTTGCTAAAGATGCAGAATTTAGGAGATTACAAGTGCAAATTTAGTAATATTCAAAGAAAGGTCCAAGGGTCTTTGCAGAACTTAGGAGTGAGACTAATACATTTAAGAAGAAGGTTACAACTCTAACCAATGAGGTTCTAAGCTTGAATACAGATATCAAGATGTTAGCTAAAATATTGTTACATTGTCCTAAGATGACCTTACTTCTCCAAACCTTATCCCAAATCCTTTACCTTTTCAATACCTTCAACTTTTGTGGCTTTTCCTATGGATCAGAAATTGTATATCTTGCACTACAAGGATACCTAATTTGTTATATCGAAATAAGTTCTTGATTGTGTACTCTTAATCAGCTTCTTTATTTTAAAAGTTGTTCTTCATGTTAGTGTTTCCCTAGTGGCCATGAGTAAACTAACATGTGCTTACTTTTACTTTTGGTTTATTGTTCTTACTTTTCAATGGTTCCAAAAAGGGGAATACTGAATTCAAGAGATAATGAAGGAACCAACCAGGTATAAAGGGCATGTTGATAGGGGAGTATATGATGAGATACAGAGAAACTATGAAGGCATATTGACAGGGGAAAGGGTGATTGGTAAGTTTTGATATCAATTGACAACAAGGGACCAGCTCCCTAAGTGGCATGATGATGGAAGCATAATGATTAAATGATAAGGGGAACATTCATCTTCAGTGGTGGTAATCACTTTGACTAAATGTGATAAATTAATGCATATGCTTATGCTCAAAAGCTTTGTGGTTGGTTTGTCATCATCAAAAAGGAAAAAAATTGATATATCTTGTTTTGATGATAAGCAGCTAGCAACAAGGGACCAGGTCCTTAGATCTTCAAGGCTAAAGTACAGTTGGCACGTTCCAGCACAGTTTTGTCATCTAGTGTAAAAAACTGTGCAAAAGTTATTTGTACTATTTAGGACACATAGTCCAATTGCATTTTAACCCTAATCATCGCTCTACTATAAAAGGCAAAGAATGCTTCTCAATTGGTAGTTTTTACAAATTCAAAAAGTGAAGAGAGATAAAGGCAAAAACGCAATATTCAATATTGCCCAAGTCCTTATTTCTCATATGAGCTGAAATAGAGAGTGTTCTTGAGTCAAGCTTGAGTCTGTAACAGAATTACTCATTCTATAAGAGTAATGTTCTTTTTTTTTGCTTTGAGAGTGCTTAGGTAAAGTTGCCTAAGCTTGATACTGGTTAGAGTTAATCAGTTTTAAGGGATTCTTGGCAGAGTTGTCAAGTTAGACTTGTAGTAGAGTTATTATAAGTAGGAGGAACCTAGATTTAGGTTCAAAATCGAGTTTGTAGTCAAGAGGTTGATTATAGTGGATTTGTGAGAGATTGTGAGGGCAAGCCGTGGTTTTTTCTTCCTTAAGTAGGGGGTTTCTAAGTTAAATCAGTGTGTTACTTTATTTTCAGCGAAGTTTTACCTTCCTTAGTGCTTTATTGATTTATTGCCTCCAACTGACTTTGAGGGACCAAATCCCTCACTTTGTCGTGTAAACCCCAAGGTTTCAACAATATTAAAGAATGTAGTTGTCCCTGCTTGAATTTTTTAGAATCACGTTAAGTATTACGTTAGTGCCTCAAATGTAATGAATGTGTTCTTAGCTAAAAGGAATGAAATAAGAATATGACACGAAAGTGAGTATAAGTTGATCTTTTAAGCACATAATACTTTTATGCAAGTTTATATTTGACAACAACTATAAATAAATCATATGGTCAAACAACTTTAATATACTGTTAGATTGTATTTACACAAACAAGTATTATCACATACCAACTTTATATTATACTTTCAAAAGATATATCAATATTTATAATAGAAGTCCTGGTAACATAGAGTAACTAAAATGAATGAAAAGAAATATTAGGAAAGATAAGCTTCTTGTGCCTCACTAAATTAAAATAATTAACAGTATCATATGTATCTAAGTAACATTGATCATTCTTCTTCGTAACATATCCAATCATGTTGATCGGGACAAACAAGTTACTATATGACAATCCATATGATCATTCTCGTTCTTGTTTATTTTTTTATAATATTTTATTAATAATATTGATATTATTTTAAAAAAATGACAATTCGATATTGAACGTTATCTAATTATCTTGACTACACGATTCTTCATCCACGTGCAAGCACGTGTCGAGAAAGTTCATTAAATTTTTGTGCTATTTTTTTTATTCCAATCTATGTGGCACGGATGAAATTTAAAAAGCCCATCAAATTTTTGTATGATTTTGACATATCTTAAGTTTTTAATTATTGATTTATAGTACTTTTACGTAATTTTCAAAAACTATATGTTACTTTTTTTGTCTTATCTATGTGGCACTGATGAAATATTTGAGAAAGTCAATCAAATTTGTTATATAGTTTTAGATATTTTAATTTATTAATTTTATGGTTTATACGATTTTCTATGTAATTTTCAAGTAATATATGTTATATCCTCTATGCCAACAATTTATATGACATTGATAGAATTTGTTAAGTAATTTTTGTACATCTTTCAAATGTTTTAACTTGTTAATTTTTGTGATTTATATTACTTTTCATGAAATTTTTAAAAATATATCTCAATTTATGTTGCACTGATAGAATTTTTAGTCAAAAAAAAATTTATGTTCCCCCAAATAATTTAGATTTAATTATTTTAATTTATAATATTTTTATGCAATTTTAAAGTGTATAATAGATTAAAATAAAAATAAAATAATTATATTGAAACATGACATATGAATTACAAAAATATCCTTGATCATAAGCAGACAGTTGGAAGCGGGAATGACAACCACCAGTTGTCTGCTCACTGATATATATATATATATATATATACACACACACACACACACTGTATATGTATACGTATACATATACACACACCACCACCAATGACTGGTGGTGTACAGACAAAATTGTCAAGTCAAATCGAACCAGCAAACCAAACCAAATCGAGAAGAAAAATGCTGATTTGTGATTTGATTTGATCGATTTCACATTAAAAAGATGGTCATTCTTGATTTAGTTTGATTTCACCAAAGAAAAATGAAATCGAAACTCAATCAAACCAATTTTATATATATATACATACCAAACCACCGACTTGTGGTTTGATTTGGTCAGTTTAACTTAAAAAAAATCATTATTGATTTGGTTTGGTGTTAACCAAAGAAAAGTCAAATTGAATCTCAATCAAATCGATTATATTTATTTATATATATATATATATACATGTAAGGGAGCCACTACGAAGAAGTTTCGGGAGTTACGAAGGAAGTTTCGAGCTCATATTGGTCATGGGTTGGGAACAGGAATTGAACTCTATGAGATCGAATCTCCTGTTGTTCCTCAGTAGCTCAGTGGTAGAGCGGTCGGCTGTTAACCGATTGGTCGTAGGTTCGAATCCTACTTGGGGAGATTTGATTGATTCTGAATTAAAGAATTCAGAATAAAGGGGCTCGCTTTGCCCGTTAACAGTAGGTAACCCGTTCCCTGTCTTTGTTTCTATTGCATTCTATCTCATCGTATCACATTCTGTTCTGCGAGATTAGAAAATCACCATCAATACCTCGGTCTAGGTCCGAGATAATCCTTTGTTCCATAGCCCTGGGGTGGGGCTATTTACAACTAGCCAATTAAGAAGTCTCAGATGTACTAGCACTGCATCAAAGATGCAGTCATCGATTCTCCCTAGAGGTCACAATTGCCGCGAGCAAAGATATTAATGACGAGGAAGGCTTTTTTGTTATGCTACTAATACTTGCTCTGCTATTCTGCCCAAGCCTGGCTGAGGAAGAGTTACGGGGCGTAAAACAAAAAAATATACCGATCGGGCATACTATGTGTAATGATTCCCCCATTCACGATAAATAAAAAGAGAAAAAGAAAAGTCATTCCATTTCGACAAAAGACCCACACCCAAGTTCCATAGGTTTTGGTTCGCTATCCCGATCATGATTTTCCTACCCCCAGAGGGAAAGGTACTTCCCTTTTGGGCCGGTTGTGGGCGAGGAGGGATTCGAACCCCCGACACCGTGGTTCGTAGCCACGTGCTCTAATCCTCTGAGCTACAGGCCCCAATTTAACTTTTATACATAAGAAATTTTAATTATAATCTACTTTCTAAATACGTTTAAAATTAATTTTATTTATTTTAAATATTTAAAAAATAGATGTAGATATATATTTAGATCTGGATCTTTAATTGATAACTAAACGATCCATAGTTCAATAAAAACTTACAACCTAAAATTTTTCACTCTTCCGTCATTTTTCATCTTACTTTTTAGTTTTCAGAGAGTTCTCCCCTTCTCCTTCCACCCCTCGTTTTTTTATAATTGTGGCTTCTCATTAGCACATGAATAAAAACATATTTGATCCTGTCTACAATCACGATATAATTGTTCAAACTAAAGATTATAAAAAAATGTGAAAAATCAACTAAAATCTTAGGTTGAGCAGGACCAAGACGAAGTACTTGAAATGTAAGTTTGGTGATTTGTTGCATGAGGCTGACATGGTAGTAAAGTTGGATTCTTAGGCCATTCAGAAGAAAAAGAGTTAGAAGTATCCTGGTCTATGATTCAGGAAAATGGTGAGATTAATGAGGATGTCATGCACCGTATTGGTGCAGGATGGTTGAAATGAAGGCTCTCTTCAGGGGTCTTATGTGATAAGAAGATATCTCCTAAGCTAGGTAAGTTCTACAGAGTGGCATTCAGACCAACTATGTTGTATAGAGTGAAGTGTTGACCAGTCAAGAACTCCCACATCTAAAAGTTGAAAGTGGCGGAGGTAGGGATGTTGCAATGGATGTGTGGACTTACTTAGGATGATAGGGTTAAAAATGAGACTATTCGGAAGAAGGTGAGAGTTACTCCGGTGGATGATAAGATGCGAGAAGTGAGGTTGCGATGGTTCGGACATGTGATTAAGAGGGACACAGATGCTCCAATTCGGAGGTGTGAGAGGCTAACTATGAATGATTTTAGGCGAAGTAGAGGCAAGCCGAAGAAATGTTGAAGAGAATTGATTAGACATGATATGGAGCAATTACAACTTACGAAGGACATGACCCTTGATAGGAAGGTGCGGAGGATGCGAACTAGGATAGAGGGTTAGTAGGTATGAGTTCGTCCGTAACAGTAGGTAAGAGTGCTTTTGTAAGTATCTACATCTGTAGTTGCTTGTTCGTGGAGTTTCAGTGATGTCTTTATTTTCAAATAGATAGTTTATAGTACTACCTTAGGAGGTTTTGTATTTTTATATATTATCTAGCGTTGTGTATCCCATTTTTGTTCTGTGCTTTATATTTTTTGTTTGTTTGTTTGATTATACTATTATCTGTCCTAATCCAGGAGTATCAAAAACAATCTCAACTGCGTACACTTTACCCTCCCAACACTCACTTTGTGAAAATACACTAGACATGTTGATTTAATTTATAGATTTAATAAACCGACATAATTAGTTTGATTTTTTCAACCCGGCCTATGTAACCCCCTAACCGGAGGTATATCAGCCCACTTGACAGCCATACCCGCAGGAAAAAACAATAATGGTAATGGTTAAAAACAAAGTATGGATAAAAGGAATTTCAATTTAAGTGTCAACATCCTCCGAAAACTATTGGTTCGTTTGAAAGATGCACCCTTCCACAAGATGGCATACTTTTCTAAAAATATAATCATTGTTTCTGGACACATTGTAATAAACACAACGGCAAGCATAGGCAGAATTTGTATCAAAGCAGTATTCATCCACGATGTTGTCATCATTTAGATCTACCTCACATCCAGAAAGAGCAAACCCTATACTCACAGAGCAGGGGAGTCGTATTTCTTTCCTTTTTAACTTCCCAAACTTTTTTGTAGCCCTAGTGCTAGGGTCTAGGAGGAATGAAGTGGTGGGGGAGTTGAGTTTCTCGATAGGATACAGATCAACCGACCATTTACATGTTGGGTTAACAAACTACTTGTACAAGAGGTCACAGAATCTAAATAAGGAAACTGAGCCACGAAGATATACATCACTCTTCTTCGGTCTGTTGTTAGGAGTCAGTAAAGCATCAGTACACCTCATTGCTGGATCTTCAATCTAGAAGATGGGATTTCTGAATCAGAATGAAACACTGCCAGAGGCAAGGGTAAACCCCTCATCAGCAAAGTAAAGGCACCTTTTGATATGCTGTATATTACATTTGCTGTACTATCAACTTCATCCTCATACTGCTCATAAATGAGGAATGAAGTGAATGCCATAGCTAGTGCTGCAATGGTTTTGAATCATATCAAACAACCGGATATGGACTTTAATGCACCATTAAGCGTGAAAATATAGCGTAACACATACCTATACCAATTGCAAAAGTCATGCAATCAGAAATAATCAACTTCAGAAAATACAGGGGTACAGCCGCCTGCAGAAAATTAGAAAACTTCAGAGGTGCAAACACAAACTAAATAGTAGATAGATTCAAGGACAGACTACAAATGACATTTGCAATCTGGCCCACTTGATAGCCATATCTTTTATCACCACATTATCTCTCAGTGCCTCTCTTTTCCAAGGTCAACTGTCTCACCCTTCTTGATACTTCATCTGCTTAATCTATTGTCTACTATTAGTTTCTTTCGGCACATCCAAAAGCTTAAATTCATTTGCTTTACCCGTCTCCCAGCTCTAATTACATACACAAAGTGCAATATTACTTCTAGGAAATATCAAAGCCACCCATTTGTTTGATGTTATTCAAGATTTTTGAAGAAAAAAGTGTTTGACCTTTTCTGAAGATTGGACAACTCAAAAAACTAGTTTTTGGAAGATTTGAAAAGCCATGTATGGAAATCATCCAAAAAAGAAACTAGAAGGCTAAGCAAACTAGGGAGAACTTCAGACACAGACCACCTTGATAGTTTTTAACTCAATTTAGACTTGGTAAAAAAGAAAGTAAGGAAGAACACGAAATCATTTAGTACACACCTTCAGAAATATATACCAATCTTCTCCTCGGGCAAGTAAACTTGCTAATTGACTCATTCTGTTCCACGTATATGCTACATTATAAAAGCAAGTTCTCATATCCACTTCAGAGATCTCAAAGAAAGACCATGATATTCTGGGAACTGCAATCCCATATCTGCAGCAAAGACGTCATTATTGGGGAATACAAGCATCTCATGCATAAAATAAATACTGAAACCTAAAAACAGGGAACGGGAAGCCGATAAGTTCGTTATGAAATAATATTGTGAATCATCAAAAGCTCCCAATTGGAAATAGATATTAACATGCAATTTTACAAATAGAGGAAAACAAAGATCAACACACAATAAAAGCTATGAAGAAAAACTTGCTTATACTGACAAATAAGTTCCCCATGAACTTCCACATAACCTTTTGAGATTTTCACACACTACATTGCTTGGCTAAGCTTTACCCTATTTAGCCCATGTTTTCAGATCTTGCCTATTTAGCCCATTATGCATATAATTTAAAATACTTGGTGGAAGAGGCAATAATTCCTTAATTAGTAATTATCATTTTCCTTTTTTGATACTTAGAAACTGAATGATAGAGATATTCATGTTTATTATGGCGAATTAAGACATTGTTGGTCGGATTAAGGTGAAAAATGATAAACAACATCGTTGGGAATTTTTATAATCTTGAAAACCCATTGAGTTTTGTGACTTGTTGAAATTTTTCGCTTGTTGGGGATGTTATTCTGAAGTTAAAATTTGAAGCTATTCATTGACGATTTGACCCATTTCAAATGGAGCTTCGTGGTTGAAGTTTGTAGGGCATGATACCCAATTTTTGTGTAAGTTTATATAACATTGTATAACAATGTGAAAGTATGTATAGACTTATGTTGCTTGGACCCTTCATTTTAGCCACCTCACCCGTGTCAACATGACGTTCGTACTGATAAGGGTGTGGAATTCGTACCGGGGTGGTCAATCGAGATGGGTACTTTGACCACAATCCAAACAAAATTTGAAGGAAAAATGGAAAATGAAAGATCGAATTTTAGCCGCAGCCTGCTAGCCTACAACCTGAGAAATTCTCAAAATAAAATATCAAAATTATTATTGGCTTTTACCCCACAACCTTTTAGAATATTTGACGAGGATGTCTCACACCGTATTGGGGCGGGATGGATGAAGTGGAAGCTCGCGTCGGGGGTGTTATGTGATAAGAAGGTGCCGCCCAAGCTCAAAGGCAAATTCTACAGGGTGGTAGTCCGTCCGGCCATGTTGTATGGAGCGGAATGTTGGCCAGTTAAGAATTCCCACATCCAAAAAATGAAGGTGGCAGAGATGCGGATGTTGCGCTGGATGTGTGGGCTGACTAGAAGGGATAGAGTTCGGAATGAGACTATCAGGGAGAAGGTTGGTGTGACTCCAGTGGAGTGCAAGATGCGGGAAGTCCGATTGAGCTGGTTCGGACACGTGAAGAGGAGGGGCATGGATGCCCCGGTTCGTAGGTGTGAGAGGCTAGCGTTGGATGGTTTTAGGCGGGGTAGGGGTAGGCCGAAGAAGTACTGGGGTGAGGTGATTAGGCGGGACATGGAGCAGTTACAGCTCTCCGAGGACATGACCCTAGATAGGAAAGTCTGGAGGACGCGAATTAGGGCAGAGGACTAGGGCCAGTTTGGGTCGCTGGTGTAGGGAATTACTTGCTGAGGGTAGTATCCTGGTTATGATTCCGTGTTCCTTGTTCCTTGTTTTAGTACGAATGGGTGCTTTCCTCTGTTTCCTCTGTTTTCTTTTTCTTTTACTTATGGCTGCCGTATTTATGTCGTATTTATGTTATGCATGTTTTGTTATGTAATCTTGTAACCTTGTCCGGTGCTTTACTTTGTATTTGTGTGGTATCTTGTGTCTTGAGCCGGGGGTCTATCGGAAACAGCCTTTCTACTTCTTTAGAGGTAGAGGCATGGACTGCGTACATCTTACCCCCCCCAGACCCCACTAGGTGGGAATATACTGGGTTTGTTGTTGTTGTTGTTGTTGTTGTTATAGAATTTGAATTATTTAAGCCGAATCCCCGCGCGCATTGATACATTATACACTTTTATACAATGTTGCTATATTATTTAAGTTAAGCATATAATATTGTATAATGTTGTATAACGGGTTTATTAACACTTGTTGCAAGAAGTTGGTGTCCGGATTTGCATATTATTACATGTAACTGACAGAATTGAGCTGACATAAAAGAGATTAGGAAGACTTAAAAAGAAAGAAGCTGGACCTACAGATAAAAGAAATGCTAAAGGATTTGTAGTGTTCTAATTTACTCTTTACAACAGGATGAAGTAGCATCGACCAGTTCTTTTCACCTTTTCTTTCACTTCATGTGGGAGGTGTTCAGGGAAGCACTTATTTTAGTTGGCATATATAAATGTCGTGTATACTTTTTTTAAATAAATTCCATGCATTAAGGTTCACAGCAGGGATCACATGACACATCCTAAGCATATGATTTATATCCAGTTGTTTCAGAAAGCAAAACAGCATGATGAAATTTCATCTCCTCAAGAAAGATATGAAAGCACTTGTCCGTCCAAACATTTCTTTTTAGGACGGTTGTCTCTTAAAACATTTAAATATAGTATATTCAGTAGCATACTTACATTGTTGGTGGCAGAATGCTGTATCCCCAAAGAGCAGCAGCAATCATCAGTAGAAGCTGTGCAAGAGATGAAAGGAAACTCCTCCCAGACAGGAAGAACCAGTAATGGATGAAAACCAGCAAAAGGAAACAAGTAAATGTTCTCTGTTCATTTCTCCACAATAAAATTTCTGCAACTGCACTAACATTTATTTAGAGGTAACCAAATACAATAAGATTGTGATTTCATATAATCAATTTGGCAGATACAGAGAAAGAGTTAGAAGTAAGCAGACTGGCATAAAAAAGCTCTAACCAGAACACCCCATCCCACAAAAAAAAAAAAAGGTGCAAGCATACAATAGTAACAATAATAATACTTGGTCTATTAGAATCTAAGGGTATACAAAATTTTCTAAGAAATTTGATGTCTCTCTACATTTGGGTTGCCAAGGAAGTTTCTGTATGCCCTTAAAAACTGTACCCAGAAATCAATTCTACAGATGCAAACTCAAATTCCGTCTCAGAAGAACACCAGAATTGGGTCAAAACAGCAAACTCAAGCAAGTCTATTGTGGTCAAACACAATACTTTCTCCTGCGAGAAGTGCTGTAAATGGGGCCTTAGAGAAACTGTGACAAGTTAGTTCTCTCTACCAGATTCTTTTTTTTCTTATTTTTTATAACCTTCTCTCTAACAGTTCATGAAAAATATATAGGTTTTAGGTGAAAACAAATTCCTAGAGGGCTTGATTTACTATTTCCACTAAATCAAATAAACTAGAAAACCACACCTCTGCAAGGCTAGAAATGTCACAAAGTAACGTACCAACCTTTTCCACCTCCTAGCAGTTTATGCACTTTTGACTCCTCATCAGTGTCACTATAGCTTGAGAAAGATGATTCTCTGGCTAATTGAGTGGACTTAGCGGTTAAAGCAACTCCTTCCTGTATCAGAGTTTCACGTCTGTAATAAGCAATGGTCATGTCCAAAATAATAGTATAAGCTATATATCAGATTTCAAAAGCATCCCAAATCTGAAGCAGATTATAGCACAGATCAACAAATTTGGGCTACTTACCACAACAAAATCAGCATACTCGTCAATAAACTAGGGTAAGCAAAGAAAATTAAAGCTTCTTAAGAAAGCAAAGAAAAGATCCAACAGGGATCAAGTGAAACGATTAAAGTACAGGTATTTTATTGGAGAGATTCACAATGTATATAGCATGTCTTTTGTAAGAACATCAAGGACAGCCTGCTTTATTGTGAAAGTAAATTTTTTTGCATATCACTAGGGAATTAGGACAGCTAGGATTCTTATATTCTATAAAAAGATGTCACCTTTACCTTTAAGCTTAAAAGAAACGCCAGTAAGTAAGCTAAAGTTCAAAAAATCCATATACACTGGGTATTTACTGCCTTTACCATTCCAATGACATAAAACATTGGTCAGTCAAATAATACTCCATTTATCCCAAGAAGTGTGCATATTCGGAGGACAAAAGGTTCAACTAATTTAAGTTTCAGTGTGACAAAACTATTGATTTCTTACTAATTTATTTTTTTGGAAGTAACATTTACATATTTGGAGAAGCATTCTTTTATTTGAAAATATTGTAATCAAACAATGAGTGCCAACCGAACATTTCGACACAGAGGAACAGTTGTTTAGGCACTGTTTACAGCTAATGATAAAAATAGGGATCAAACATACTTCAAGGGAAACAACTGGTGAATATCCAATATATTTCTGAGCTGCCGAGCAATTAAATCTCCTATGGCACAATGCTAATTCAATAATATCAAGAACTGGCACATTCTCAGCACTCCAATTGCTCATCCTTGAAATTGTCCATTTTATGATCAAAGTAACATATTGTGTAAACCTAGCAGGAATCTTGATAATGGACCTGAAATCACAAAGCACCAAATGTTTCAGGAAGCGACATGCAAAATCGATAATGGAATAGGAGTAAGCTACAAAATCAACAACAACAACAACAACAACAACAAACCCAGTGTATTCCCACCTAGTGGGGTCTGGGGGGGTAAGATGTACGCAGTCCATACCTCTACCTCTAAAGAGGTAGAAAGGTTGTTTCCGATAGACCCCCGGCTCAAGACACGAGATACCGCACAAATACATAGTAAAGCACAGAACAAGATTTCATAACATAAATACGGCACCCATAAGTAATAAAACAGGGAAAATCACACAGATTCGTAATAAAACATGGAACAAGGTACCATAACAAGAATAATACCCCCACCAAGTAATTCCCTACCCTAGCGACCCAAACTGACCCTAGCCTTCTGCCCTAATTCGCGTCCTCCAGATCTTCCTATCTAGGGTCATGTCCTCGGTGAGTTGTAACTGCTCCATGTCCCGCCTAATCACCTCACCCCAGTACTTCTTCGGCCTACCCCTACCCCGCCTAAAATCATCCAACGCTAGCCTCTCACACCTACGAACCGGGGCATCCCTGCCCCTCCTCATCACGTGTCCGAACCATGTCAATCGGACCTCCCGCATCTTATACTCCACTGGGGTCACACCAACCTTCTCCCTGATAATCTCATTCCGAACTCTATCACCTCTAGTCAGCCCACACATCCAACGCAACATCCGCATTTCTGCCACCTTCATTTTTTGGATGTGAGAGTTTTAACTGGCCAACACTCCGCTCCATACAACATGGCCGGACGGACTACCGCCCTGTAGAATTTGCCTTTAAGCTTGGGCGGCACCTTCTTATCACACAACACCCCCGACGCGAGCTTCCACTTCATCCATCCCGCCCCAATACGGTGCGAGATATCCTCGTCAATCTCGCCGTTACCCTGGATCACGGACCCGAGATACTTGAAACTATCCCTCTTACATACCTCCTGTGATTCCAACTTCACTACCACCCTATTCTCCAGCCTCACGTCATTAAACTTGCATTCCAAATACTCTGTCTTGCTTCTGCTCAACCTGAACCCTTTAGACTCAAGCGTTCGTCTCCACACCTCTAATTTGTCATTCACACCTCCTCGCGTCTCATCAATCAAAACTACATCATCTGCAAAAAGCATACACCAAGGCACCTCCCCTTGGATATGCCGCGTCAACACATCCATCACCAAAGCAAACAAAAAGGGACTAAGAGTAGATCCCTGATGCAATCCTGTCAAGACAGTGAAATGCTATGAGTCTCCTCCCGCCGTCCTCACTTGAGTTTTCGCTCCATCATACATGTCCTTTATTGCTCTGATATACGTCATTGGGACTCCACTCACCTCCAAGCATCTCCAAAGCACCTCCCTGGGGACTTTGTCGTATGCCTTCTCCAGGTCGATAAACACCATGTGCAGGTCCTTCTTCCTTTCCCTATACTGTTCCACCAGCCTCCGTACCAGGTGAATTGTCTCCGTCGTCGAGCGGCCAGGCATAAATTCAAACTGGTTTTCCGAAATACACTATCCGTCTCATCCTCACCTCGACCACTCTCTCCCAAATCTTCATAGAGTGACTCAAATAACTTAATCCCCCTATAGTTATTGCAACTCTGGATGTCACCCTTATTCTTGTAGAGAGGGATCATGGTACTCCACCTCCAAGCCTCGGGCATTTTTGCTGTCTTGAAGATTTCGTTAAACAATCCAGTCAACCACCTTACACCAACCTCCCCAGCGAACTTCCAAAACTCCATCGGTATCTCATCCGGCCCCGTCGCCCTACCCCTTCGCATCCTGCGAACAGCCTCTCTAACCTCTTCTACCTTAAAACGTCTACAATAACTAAAATCCCGACGCTCCTCTGAGTGCTCCAGCTCCCCTAACACAATAGCTCTATCCCCTTTGTCATTCAAGAGCCTATGAAAGTACGACTGCCATCTATTCTTAATGTGGTCGTCCTCCACCAGCACTGTACCGTCCTCCCCCTTAATGCACCTCACCTGGTCGAGGTCACGACCCTTCCTCTCCCTAGCCTTAGCGAGTCTAAACAACTTTTTCTCCCCTCATTTCCCCTGTAACCCTGCATACAAGCTCTCAAAAGCGGTCGTCTTAGCCGCCGTAACTGCTAACTTAGCCTTCTTCTTAGCTAGCTTGTACTTTTTCCTGTTCACCCGCTTTTCTTCTTCGTCCTTACTCTCAACCAACTTATCATACGCCTCTTTCTTGGTCCCCACTTTCTTCTTAACCTCTTCATTCCACCACCAATCCCCCCGATAATGAACAGCCCGGCCCCTAGAAACACCCAACACCTCACTTGCATTCTCCCTGATGCACCTAGCCACCCTATCCCACATACTATCCACGTCTCCCACACCCCCATTCCCGCCAACTTCTCCCCTATCTCCCACGCATTCACTGGCGTCAAGCCGCCCCACTTAATTCTAGGTCGACACTCCTCACCCCTCCTCTTTCTATTCTTCTTTATACCCAAATCCATAACCAAGAGCCTATGCTGGGTCGAAAGGCTCTCACTCGGGATGACCTTACAGTCCTTACACAACACCCTATCCCCTTTCCTAAGCAACAAAAAGTCAATCTGGGTCTTGGCTATCGCGCTTTGAAAGGTGATCAGGTGGTCGTCCTTCTTCGGGAAGCCCGAGTTCACCACCACCAGCCCAAAGGACCTCGCGAAATCCAATAGAGTAGCCCCCTCTTCATTTCTTTCCCCAAAACCAAAACCACCATGCACATCACCAAAGCCTCCCAGTAACGCCCCAATGTGCCCGTTGAAATCTCCTGCTACAACAATCTTCTCCGAGCTAGGCACGCCTCTCACCACCTCATCCAAAGCCTCCCAAAACCGCCTCTTCTCCTCCCCCTCCGAGCCCACTTGCGGCGCATAAGCACTACACACGTTCAGGGTAAACCCCCGAATGACCAACTTAATAGTCATCAACCTGTCGTTGATCCTCTTCACCTCTACTACCTGATCCCTAAGCTCTTCATCTACTAAGATGCCAACTCCATTCCTATGTCTCTCGCTCCCAGAGTACCACAGCTTGTAACCATCCACATCCCTAGCCTTAGACCCTACCCACTTGGTCTCTTGAACACACGCAATATTAATCCTCCTCTTTCTAAGAATCTTCACAAGCTCTATGGACTTACCCTGAAGGGTCCCTATATTCCAAGACCCAACCCTCAGTCTACCCTCACTATCCCCACGTCTTCCTCTACCACCCCTGAGGCCAAACCTTGGCCTCCCTCCCACTCCCGCCCTTACCTCATCCCCCGCCCCCACAGCAGCCCCACGCCCTAACCCTCTCGGACATGACCCTATCCAACCATCACCGCCCACAGCCACTACTACAAGCAAATATAAGAGAATATAAACAATGGTAGTAGCAAAGCAGCAGCAAGAAATACAAGGCTCACAAATACGAAGAAATAATGAAGAAACAAAACTAAAGTCAAATAGAGAGCAAACACCACTGGGCTCAACACCCATAGCCCCAAACAGAGCCCCGAGCCGATAACCCAATAAAAGCAGTGCAAGAAACGACAACAGACAATATCAACAAATCAAGCACAATTCAAGATACAAGTCAAGATACAGGAGATAGTACTAGCATAATACGAGGAATGAAATACTGAAATAGCAAAGGTCAGAAGTCACCGGGTTACGCGGGGGGGGGGGGGAGGGGGAGGCGGGTCGGAGCCGGAGGTCGGACCGGCGCCGGGGTTCGGCAACGGGGGGGGGGGGGGGGGGGGGGGGGGGGGGGGCGGCGACGGGGGTCGGCGCCGAGGGCCGGAGGTCGGACCGGCACCGGAGGTCGGCGACAGCGCCGTGGGCCGGGGAAGGCTTAGGTTTAGAGAGAAGTACAGTAGCCACGAATCAAGACAACACACTATGACTAGCCAAGAAAGTCACAAAATAGACCAACTTAAGAGTAACATTTATCCAAGTACCAACAGTACATGCAATAGCTAGTGATGAGCTAGTGATGAAGATGGCGACATATGTACACAGGGGAAGTGGTTCAAGAAAAAGGGAGAAGAATGACGTGTAACAAGAAGAAGAAATGAACGAAAAAGAGAATTACTCGGAACAATATTGACTAAATTAGGGCAAAAAAGCCAGGTGATTTCTTTCCATTTGCCTAAACGTGCAACCTTGGTGCGCAGACCTTTATCAGATTTCGTGAGAGAATGCAGTTACCTGATGTAATAGTCAAGTGCGCTCAAGTTGACACCACTGGTATCAGACAGGGGGGATGATGGGGAGACAGAGAAGATATTGGCTTAAGTACACCACTTCATCAAAGACAGATTATACAGAATAAAATAAGACAACCATCAGAGAATTCTCTAGACAAATAAATTGTACAAGACTCTATGTCATGCCATCTTTTTCACAAAATAACACCATTGTAAATTCTGAATTATGGACCGGAGATGAAGATTGAGCTAAAGTTTGACAGCCTCCACAAACCATAAAATCAGAAAGGTAACATAACAAGAAAGAAAATTCGTTATCACTTGATAAACTTGCTTAAGCTAGGATGTCAGTCATGAAGGGACGTAGAGTTTTGCAACGGGCGGCAACCATAGTGCAGTCAATAGCCAGAACTGATATTCACCTAATTCATACATATTTGGAAAAAATAACAAACAAACCTCATGTGGATGGGAGCATCATCAATAAAGCTAGACGTAAAAGAATAGTATGCCAGCTACCTTACCTTTGATATCCCAATCTCTGAAACACGAGAGATACAAAATCCTTGAACGTCATCGGCTTGAGATTAGTGATGAAAAAGGCCTACAATGCATGGCATCGCACTGTCTGTAAATATATTAACCACCATCAAAAGGAAACATTGAATAGAGATAGCTAAAAATCCGTACCTTGCCACATACATGACTCCCCCTGGAACTTAGAGCTTTTTCAGCACATATATGTGCATGGGCAACATTCTCCACATAGGTTAAGTCAGTTATATTGTCACCAAGCCCTATAATAAACTGAAATGAGAATGTCTATTACTTATTCAAAAAGTTTGTATAACAAAGACTAAACACGGTCAAAAAAATGCTGGATCAGAAAATTACACCTACGTAATAACTAGAATTATGACATGAGAGGAGTCTATGATCTTTTTCCTCTTTTATTCGACGTACATCCTAAGGTGGTTCCTGAATCAAAACATGCTGCAAATTCTAAATTAATTCCTATTTTACCTACTTCCATGGGGAAACTGAAAGTTACCGCTAACAAAGAGCAGAGAAAGAGAAGTTCCTCAAAGATTTGAAGCATGCAATGAGTTCAGTGAGAATTTGTTGGATACTGATGCTACAACAGAGAACTTAGGTCTAGTCCATCACATTTACACAGGCTTAGCAAAAAAGAAAAAACATAATTGATTGATATTTAACCAACAATAGAGCAACTAAACAGAGGGCTTCCACCAACCTTGCCCCAGCCAGATTTTGCAACATTGACTAGCAAAGAAGAGATATAATTGTCTCCAGGTCCGAAAACATAGCTGGGACGAAGTGCACAAGTAATAAGGCCATCAGTATCATTTGCAACTAAAACTAGAGCCTCTGCTTGAGCCTTAAGATCAGTTACCATGTTCACAAACTGCATTGAGCAAGCATCAAAATGAAAAGAAGAAGCTGAGGAAAAATAGAAAGTAATGTCCTAATGAAAAATGTGGAAGGGGGTCGACGGGAATAGAGTCTAGAAAATTTTCACATTCAGTTAGACAAGCTCCTGATAGGACACTTACTTTACTGGAATATGGTAAGGACTCATCCCCACCATGTATATCCTGCCAGCTGTCCAAAACTACATCAGCAGAACTGTTGTATAATAGCCTTTTGACTTTACACTCTTGACAGGCAGCAATGATATTCTTGGCACCTGAACGATGTAACATTCATTCTCAATCAGGACATCAACGATTTAAATAGCAAAAGTTTGCAATTCACTTAAAAATGACTTCTGGGTGAAAAAATTACCTTGAACAACAATTGTGTAGCAAATATAGAAATTATGAACGTATGAATCCCTATCATCCATGTAAAATACAACTGATGCGCCATCAATAGCTGCATGGCAGAATATGATGCAGTAAAACTCAATCCAACTTTACTTCAGTGGAAAAACACAATTTTCCAGGAAGGTATAGAAAAAAATAAGAAACTCTAGAAACTGTTTAAACTACTAAAAGCCAAGTCAGATATATAACAAAGAATGTCAAACAAGCAATCATACGCCAGAAGCTGATTGAATAGATCACAGTACTACTGCATTTCTTTAGGGTGAAAGCACTGAAAGGGGAAGGAATCAAGGAATAGCAGCAGGTGGATTAGAAGGGGCTGTTAGTACTTTCCCCTTGTTTGTAGAGGAAAAAAAGCATAAGAATATTCAATCCCTCAGCATTTTTCAACCCTCTTGAAGTACGCAGAATGGAAGAAATAAACATCTTTTAATTCCCTTGCAGGTTGAATCAAAAGAAACTTGAAGAAGAGTAAATACTTCCTATAGGGAAGCAAGTCGATAGGGAAATAGGTCAATGAGTGCCCATCATTACTTCCCCGTTCTAAAAACCCCACAAAACCAAACATAGAATTAGTTAGTTGTCCTTGCAAAGAACTAAGCGAAAATCAAGCCTCCTTTAGGGGGTACTTTGGAACACTGGCATATCTCAGAATATTGTACTTCCAAATTTCACCATACGAATTAGGGAGTACTAAACTACTACTAATAAACCATGACCACCTTTTAAATCTTCAGTGTGGTGTTCATGTTCTGTGTATTCCTGGAAATGATTTCAGAGTATGAGCCCACTAACAGAGGACATAATTACTACTTCCATGAAAGGAAAATATTTCATGGTTTTGTTTTTAAATAAGCGAGCGTACAACAATACAAGGTAAAGCAGTTAGGTGCTAGAAAAGAGGAAGGAATCTCATAGGAAGTACATGCTCAAAAGTATCCTTGGACATCTCATGGAAAAAGGTATAAACGTTAGCTTATACACTAATGGAAACATTTTAACATATCTTCCCTTAAATCTTTACTTGAATTCAAACTGCTACATGAAATATATTCTTCCGTTTTAATTTTTCCTTTCATTAAATCAGGAGAATATCCAGTTTCTGTGTGCTCACCTTCTATCAGAAAAGCTCTTCCTTTATTTATTTACACAAGATACATGCATCTTTGATGATGTGGTGAGTGGTCAAGTAGGCTTTTTTTTTTTTCTTTTTTGCGAAGGGAGAGTGGTCGAGTAGCCTTGTTGTCATTGATCAGTCATTTGGGTTGAATTTGATGCCACAAATCGGATTTGAGATAAACCAATAAAGTTAGCCGGTGCATGCCTTTGAATCTATAGTTTATTTGCCACAAATAACTTGATGTTTCTTTTGTTATTTACCATTCCATCTTTTGTTTTATTTAAGTGAGCATTTGGTTAAGAGCAAAGGCAAATCCTGATCAACAAGATTCTTATAGATGCAGATAATAGTCTTTTTTTTGGGGTGGGGAGGGGGGTGGAAAGACATCAAATCCACCCTTAACTATACTCGAAAAGTCGAAGACACACTTAAACTATTGAAGTGACCTAATACATCCCCTGAACTATATAAAAGTGAATTTATTTCCACCTCGTAAAGTGTTATACCACTCTCACAAGTTGAGGTGCTCCACACGCGCGGGCCACGTCAACATCACACAAAAATATAATAAATTTATCATTTTTACTAAAAAACTTTTCCTTTTTTCTTTTAATTTAAACTTTTTCCTTTTCTTTTTTCTTCTATACCCATACCTCCATTGTTATCAATGTCATCACCTTCCCAAACTTAATCATCAATTATTCACCACCATTAACTTTACCATCCACCAACAAAGCTATCATCACTATCAATTTCTTCTAACCCCTTTGTGTCATTCATCTTCAATCCCTCTTTTCTCATTCTTTATTTATTTTCCGGCGAGGTTAACACTTTTCTTAAGAGTGAAAAAAGTGGGACATTGAATGAATCGAGATAATGATAGAGAGAGAAACAAAATTGAGGGACGTAATTTGCCCGATAAGATCCAACAAAGTTTAAGGAAAATTTGTAGATAATGAAATTTGTGGTGATGGGTCAAGTAATTAAATTGGGTATGGAAATGTGACGACATTGATAGTGGTAGATAATGAAATGGGTGGTGCTGGCCGGTGATAGATTATGTATGAAAGTATGGCGGAGATAGTAAAACCGAGTGTTAAAATTGTGATTTTGGTCGTGATAGTAAAATTAATACTGATTGTGGTGGTTCTTCTTGATTGATATGGAGAAAAAAATGATGATGTGATATTTCTCTCCATTATTTTTTGACAGACTTAATGAAGGAACGGAGTTGTAGGGAATTAGTAGTACAGTACCAGCAGGTGGTGTGAAGAAGAAGAGGTGAGGGTAGGATGGAGAAATTTTGAAATTTTTTTCGCTTTAATATTATACTCAAACGCGCCTAATTTTTATTCAAGTTAATTTTTTTTGATACGTCAGCTTTAGGGGCAAATAAATTCACTTTTATAAAGTTTAGACGTGTATTAGGTCACTTTAATAAATTAGGTGTGTCTTCGACTTTTCGGGTATAATTTAGGGTGGTTTTGATGTCTTTTTCCTTTTTTGTTTAATAAAGGTAATGTTGTATTCATCATCATTAAGGATATGTTGGAGACCTCCATGAAAAAGGTTCCCAACAAAACAAAGAAACTAGTAGATTACAAAGATGCTACAAAACCTAAAATATGTGCATCTTCTTCTATCCCTTCTTTACAGCAAAAGGGAAATGTAGTCAAGTAGTTCTATTTGACTCTATCTATTAGATTAGCTTTGCTTTCGAAGCATTTGTTGATTCCCTCCTTCCAAATAGACCATCAAATGCATGATGGTATTATACTCCACCACTTTTTCTAAGATGTGCTCTCCCTTCTTCTGATCCAGCAACTAAGTAGGTCTGGTGTATGCTCAGGCATAATCCACTCAGTTTGGGTTGATCCCAAAAATAGATTCCACGGTTGTGTTGTCAGTTGTCATTTTGCAATAGAGGAATTGATGATTATTAGTCTCCTCATTCTCATTGCAAAGAGAGCACCAATAGGCTATCTGAAAGCCACTCCTTTTAGTCTCTCATGTGTGGCACATGCTTTTTTGGCAACTGACCAATAGAAGCATTTTTCTTGGTTGGCAACTTATTTCTCCATATTTGTTTCCAAGGCCGGATTTGCATCCTTGTTGCTCTTTCACTTCCTTTACATTTGTTTGTTGACATAAAGGATTCCATCTCTAGAGTGCTTCCATCTGATAGAGTCCTGCTCTGTTGATAACCTTTTGCATCCATTCAATTTTTGCAATAGCTCAACCACTTTACCAATCTCCCAATCATTTAAAAATCTCTTGAACACAATATGTCATCCATGTTGGGACCATACCTCAGTCGTTGTTTCTTCTTTCTTCTGGATTAATGCACAAAGAGAATAGGTCTGGAAATGAGACCATCAAAGTCTCATTTCCAATCCAATTCTCCTTCCAGAATAGGATTATAGTCCCATTTCCCACTTTGTAGACTATGTTTTTGCTAAGATCAGGCCACAAGTTCCTTATTGATCTCTAAGTTGACACCCCATAAGAGTTATTCACATAGCTAGAGCACCAATTCCCATATAGCCCATACTTGTTGGCTATCACCTCCCTCCACAATGCATGTTGCCCAGTGGTGAACCTCTAAAGTCATTTAGATAGGAGACATCTATTTTATTGCCCCAAGTTCCTAACTCCTAACTCCTAACTCCTAATCTACCTGATTGTTTATGTAATTGTACAATCTGCCATCTGACTAAATGCAAACCCTTCTCTGCTTTATTGCCCCACCACAAGAAATCCTTTCTCAATTTGTCAAGTCTTTCTTCCACCTTGACAGGTATAGGAAATAGAGACAACATAAGTTGGAAGAGAGTCCACAACTAAATTGATCAAGGTGACTCTCCCACCTAAAGAAACACAGCTTTTCCTTTGGCTACTTTTTTTGTCTTTTTAAAGATACCATTCCATATTTCTAGCTCCTTGTGTTTCTAACCCAATGACATGCCCAAAAATATTGTGGGAAGGTACTCTATTTTACACCCCAATATACTTGCCAGGCTCTGCAGTAAGGGAAATTCTTTGATAGAAAAAGTACTACTCTTCCTCCATTTTACAAATAGCCTAGAGACTGCTTCAAAAATCACTAAGGTCACTCTTATGAAGGCAACCCGATCAATCGTTGCTTCACGAAAAATAATTTTCATCTGCATAAAGCAAATGTGAAATGACAAATTTGCATATCCCTTCCAAAAAAAATGTTAAACTTGAAACCTCTTATCCAACTATTTGAATGGTCACACTCATCATGCTATTGTAACCCTCCTTGCAAAAATGAAAAGAAAAGGAGAGAGTGGATCTCCTTGCCTGAGACCCTTTTTTGATAACTATGGTGTCCAGGACAGCTTGCACATACCTCGACTAATTCCACAAGATACCCGCCACCTCTCACCAACAACAGGTACCAGATAGATCTGTCTCCCAAGGCTAGAATAGATGGGAAGAAATCACCTAGTATTTATCTCTACTGAAAATTGAACCTGAAACCTCATGGTGCTCAACCCAACTTCATTGAACCACTAGGCCATACCCTTGGGTGCAACTTCATTGAACTACTAGGCCACACCCTTGGGTGCAGAACCTAACAGTTTTTACGCAATAGACAATCCACTACAGTCATTTCTCCCCAAATCCCATCTGCTCAAGTATTCTGATCAAGAAGCCCCAATTGACATGGTCGAAAGCCTTTTCAGTGTCCAGTTTGCACATAATTGTTGAATCACCCTCTTTGATCCTAGTGTCCACACATTTGCTTACTATATATGCCGCATCAATGATTTTTCTTCCTTTAATGAAGGTCATTTGGTGTTTATTTACTGATTTGCTAATCACTTTCTTAATCCTCATTACTAGAAGCTTAGCAATGAACATGTAAATTCCTCCTATCCAGCTTATAGGTCTGAAATCTCTCAATTCAACTGTTCCAACCTTCTGGGGAATTAATGCAACAAAGGTTACATTCAGACTCTTCTCAAACATATGATGATTGTGGAAATATCTCAAGGTGCTCATAATATCTTCCTTAAGTATTTCCCAAAAGTTCTGATAGTTTCTCATTGGAAAGCCATCACGACCTGGGTCCTTGTCACACAACTTAAGAGTCTCAAAAACCTCATCTTCTTAAAATTGTCTCTATAGCCACTCCTTTTCTTCCCCACTAAATAGTTCCTTTCTTTGGAATTTGCGCATATCATCCTTGACAGGGGCCATGCTAACCTCCACTATAGTGATTTTGAGTTTTAAACCTATTTGTGAGAAGAGAGGTTTCTGCAAATAACCAAACTTATGAAATTGTGATATGAGGGATTAGAACTACAATATTTTGAAGCCATGTACTTCAAACAGAGTTCAGATTATGTTCAACAAAAGAAGATTGCATACATGGTGACCAATACTTAACAAGCACTAAAACCTAAGACTGTTAACACAGAATTAAAAATTTTACAACTCAAAAAGTAGCCACTTGCTTTTAATTTTTTTATTTTTTTTTTATTTTTTGAGTTAGACATGAATAACTCATCAAATTCACACCACCTAAAGGGGTTGATGAATTGCGTTGAGAACAATGAGGTCTCAAACTTACAACTTGGTGGAGGCAAACAAAAAGTGATTTCTTCCCGTCCAAGCATTGGTGGGAGATAAAAGGTGCCCCATCAAATTACTAGAGGTGTGTCCGGACACCACGGTTATCATAAACATTTATTGAATCACATTAATATGGTTTCAAAAATGATTAACTGGAAATTTTACACCAACAAATATATGAACGAGAAATAACTTCTTAACAATATAGATTGTTTGTGCCACCATCATCATCATCCACATTGCCTCCAATAAAGAAAATGCAAAGTTGTTGTCAAGTTGCAATGCAACAACGTATGGTATGTATCCTTCCCGACTCTATACACAAATAATACCAAGACAGGACCCTGAGAAAGATGCATCAATTGTATTACGAGGATTCATCAACAAGCCAGTGCAGCCCTCTTCCTTTATTTTTCCTTGGAACGAGCAATCTTTTAGGCAACACATTGAGTACATTAACAAGCAAGTAAACTCTTAAGTTGTATTTCCAATATACACATTGCAGAGATATTGCCCCTGCTAACAAAACATCACATTCTACAAGAAAATGATCCGAATACACAAACACACACACATGTTTGAATAAGGAAGATAAGTAGTTGAAACCTTACGGATTGTCAAACAAAAATGAAAAAGGTAGTCAAGTTTAAAAACTTATATGTATTGTATGGCTTAGATAGTAAATAAGGAAGGAGTGGTACCTGGAATAATATTGGATTTATGACGAACATCGACATGGAAATAGGAAGCGCGACCAGAAGAAAGGGCATGGGAAAGGAGGGATTCAGAGGGTTCAAGTTGAAGAGTTGGGATAGAATCGGCAATTCTTACGATCCAATTGCCGACTCGAAGAAGCCTATCGACAAGCGATTTCCCGATGAATCCTCGTCCACCAAACACCACGCACGTTTCAATCGCCATTCTTCTTCCCGATTTCCCTTTTCAATGAAGGGATCGATCGAGGGTTTTATTCAAAGCCTCCCTTGTTGAAAAAGAGAAAATAATTCACGACTAGTTGTTGAACAAGTATTAACTCTATATGATATAGTATGGTAGTTATGATACCGTATACTAACTCCCTCCGTTTAAAAAATTAAAAAATGACCTACTTTATACTCCCTCCGTTTAAAAAATTAAAAAATGACTACTTTTCTTTTTACTATTTTCCTTTTTAATCTATTTAAAAAAAGAATGATTCTTATTCTTTTTTGACAATATTTTAATTTTGATTTTCCACATATTTAGGACCACAAGATTAAAGAGCATTTTGATACATTTGACACAACTTTAATTTACGGCCACAAGATTTAAAAGTCTTCTTTATTTTTTTAAACTTTGTGTCAAGTCAAATTAGGTCATTTTTTTAAACGGAGAGAGTATAACAATATAATGTATACCTGTATCGCTTACTATTATTTAATAATAGTTTTTTTATTTTTTTGATGGTAAGATATTGTATGGTAACGGGTAACTTTACTAAAATATTTTTAATTATTATAAATTTTAAAATTATCAATAATTAATAATAAAATTATTATTTTTTTACAAATTTATCACAAATCGTATCTTGTAAATATATTACGTTGTTAAATTCATAAAACTTATAAATTCAGCAAATACATACTTCCCTAAAAGAATAATATCAACTATGCGAACAAAACAACAAATGATTGTTGACAGATTTATGGCATAATACATAAATATGACCCTAAACTTGACACTAAATTATAACATTGGCCTTAAACTTTGACAGTGCACAAATAGGACCTTTAACTATTCAAAACCTGAAAAAATAAACACACCAATCCTATGTGGCAAAAAGCATGTGTACACGCAAATATGAGCGTGTGAGGCCTAAAATTTGAGCCCCCCAACAGTAAAAAAATGGTAAAATGACTATTATGCCCTTACTAATTGCTTTTTATATATTTAAATGACTTTTTTCTATTATTTTTTCATTATTTTTAGCTCATTGATGAAAATGACATCTAATTTCTTTTGTCATTGCGGAAAAAGAACAATATTGAAAATTTCTTAATTAGGCGGTCAGACTCATACAGAAAAATCGTGTGGGTATCTATATATATTATAAAGCGGAGGGTCTATATATATATTATAAAGCAGAGAATGCATTTAAGTTATATAATATATCTAAATATAATTTATTTAAATATTAAATTAAAGATAAAACTATACTAATAATAATAAAAAATTATAGTTTTAATAAAACATTATAAAAATGTTATTAAATTAACGTTATTAAAACGTTATTAAGGGCAACAGTAGTATATTAAATTAACGTTATTAAAACATTATTAATAAAATGTTATTAAGGGCAGTAGTAGTAGTATATTATTAAATTAACGTTATTGAATCAACGTTATTAAGATGAAAATTTTATTAAAATATTGTAGTATATTAAATTAACATTATTGAATTAACATTAATAAAATGTTATTAAGATGAAAATTTTATTAAAATATTGTTATTATTATTTGTAATAATAACTATATATTATTAGTCGTAGTAGTAGTATATTGATAGATTCAATAGTAGTACGTAATATGTAGAAGTAGTAGTAGTAGTAGAATAATAATAATAATAATAATAATAATAATAATAATAATAATAATAATAATAATAATAATAGTAATAATAATAATAATAATGAGTGTTTATTTGTTCAGATTTTGTATAGTTAAAGGTCATATTTGTGCACTGTCAAAGTTCCATGTCATCCTTTTTAATGACATGGCATCGTATGATTGGCTGACTAATCCACGTAGACGCAAGTGAGATACACGCGCCTAAGTTGCAAAATATGAGTGTCTATTTGTTCAGGTTTTATATAGTTAAAGGTCATATTTGTACACTGTCAAAATTTAAGGTCAATGTTATAATTTGATGTTAAGTTTAGGATCGTATTTATGTATTATGCCTAGATTTATCCAAAACTAGTTTGAAGAAGTTGCACATACTTTCTTTTAGCACTTTTAGTAGCACATAAGGCAAGTTTGTCTTCACCCTTTCTCTCATTTATATGACAGGCTTCCAAGAATACCACCCACATAGAGTTTGAAACTCTGACAGAGAAAGAATAATAATAACAAGATCTCTTTCATATTTCATTTTGTTGTTGCAAAAAATAGTGTAGTACAAAATATCATATAACAGCTACCAATGTGCCTAATGAATCAAACACATACGTAGTAGTTGACAATTAAAGAACATAAAGTATCTCATAGAAGTATCCTTTTTGAATGACCGAAAAGCTATCCCGTCATCATTCAAAGAACTCACCAAAACACAATAACTACATAGAATCAACAACATACACAAACACAAATAAAAAAACATACAATTCGGCCTGTACTAATCTGTTGAAAGAACACAAGAATAAAATAATAAGCAGTTATGTTTAAAAAAATAAACCTAGAAAGAAAGAATGAGCGTAGAAAATGAGACAACAGAAGAATGAAAAAGAACAGAAGAGAACAATGTAGAGAAAAAACGTAAAAATAAAAAGTCCTAAGTCATTTATAGGCCCTTAAACTTATTTCGAAATTTCACTTGAACCCCTCAACTTAGACGGGTACCTATCAAACACCTCAATTGTTTAAAATTGATACCTATCAGGCACAAAATGCTAATTTGGCAACACTTTCCTTCGGTGCGTGAATCAAAGAGAAAATAATATTTTACTTTTTTTAATTAAAAAATTTATATTTAAATTATTTTATTAATATAATTTTTAATAATAACAATTTCTTATTTAAAAAAAAACAGAAATAAAAAGGGCCCTTCCCTTCCCCCAACCCATGGTTGTGTCTTCTTTCTAAGAGAAAGAAAGCATTCTGCACTTCAAAAAATCAGCAGGCAGTCTCGCCCGCCTCCTTAGAGTCCTCTTCTTCATCTCTTTCATTTAAAACTTTCTTCTTTCAAGTTAGAGGTATTCTTTTACTGAGCTCTTCCGCCTCTTTGACACCATTTTCGACCACCTCTTAACACACACCACCACATAATGTTGCCTAATTAACCCCAATTAAGAAATTAATTTTTAAAAATATCAAAAAGTGATTGAGCAAGCCGTCGTCTTCTTCATTCAAATTTTCTAAGGAATACATTTTTCGGTAGGACTAGCCGAAAAATCAAAAATGAGGGAGTATATTGTTGATGCTATACTAATGGCCATTATGTTCTCCATATGATTTTTGATTATCTTCACTAAAATGGTTCCCAAATCAAATATGAAAAGATATGAAAAAAATAGAAGATGGCCAGAAAATGGAGAAGAAGATGAAAGAATGAGGGAGGGGACCAATTTTTTATTTTCTTTTTTTAAATTTTTTATAACTATTTTTTAATAATTGTTTGGGCCCTCAATGCCACATGACACTTTTTAATTAGTTGTTTTTTCCATGTCACCACAAGTGTACTACACACACTATAATTTTTATTAAATATCTGAAAGTGTTTAATAAGAACAATTTTCTACATAGTATAGGTGTTCAATAGGTATCATTCTTAGTTGAGGGGTCCAAGTAAATTTAAAAACAAATTTAGGGTCCTATCGAGACTTAAGCCAAATAAAAATATAGGGTTTGAAGTAATATAGGTATAAGGTAAAATAAGATTAGAAAATATTAAGTAAAGTCATAATTGGAAAAAGAAATAAGAAAATCATAGGATACCACCAAATCGGTGGTTCTAAAAATTAAGGGATTCCACGGTTACCAAACCATGAAAAAGTACCATACCTTTTAGAAAGCAATCAACACAAACACGATTTTCTTGGTAACCATAACATACCATACTATACCATGGGAAACTACTATCCAAACAGGCACTTACGGGAGGTCCACTTTTTAACTTGTTATTTAGGGATGATCATTTATTTTCTCTAAAATAAATAAATAAATAAAGATGGTACCAATTTGGGTTGGATGAAATGAGAACTGACTCACAATGGCATCATCTCGCGAACGAACCTGATACAAAGAAGTGTTCTCTCAAGCAAAAATAGAGTAGCTTAAGACTATCGATGATGGTGATTGTGTATAAAGAACCGATAAAAGGATGGTGTGTCAGATTATTCAGGTACATAGGCGACCCACGACTAAATTGTATCAGACATGCACTACTAGGTTGGCATCCTCCAAGTTCTCAAGGGCAAGCGGTTGTCGATCATTGGACATGGTACTATAAGCTCAAAAATAACACTTGGGAGAGTCTTTTAGACACCTTATCCCCAAGAATCCGATTTTTGCTTCTATCTATTCTTAAGCAATAAGAATCTTTAGCTTTTTTAAAAACTTTATCTTTAATCTTTAACTTTGTTTTTAAGCTTTCTATGTTTTTCTTAGCTATTTGTTACTATTTTCTTATAGTTATGTTTACTTACTTTACCTATCGGAATATAGCTAAAAGGACTGAAGACTTCCTAGTGATACAGATTTGCTCCTTATATTTGCTTTACTTATTATATTATGTCATTTGTTTACATTATCTACTTTTTTTGCAAATCTACACTACTAACTCGAAGTTAAGATCGTAAAGCATGATCTTGACCCTCCCCCAATAAATGTAAATGTCCTAAATCGACCTTAAATAGTTTGGCGCCCACTGTGAGGCCAGAGCAACTGCATGGGTTTACAACTTTTTTCTTCTGCCCATTTCTCTTTGTTTTTTTTGCTTTGTAGGAAAGTAGGCCATGAGGAATGACAACAACGACCACGTGGAGGATGAAATTCGTGAAAAGACTCTCAAGTCTAGTGATATGACACCTGGGGTTTCTAGGGTGAGATTAACTCTTTTGGATGGAGAAACACCCTACAACTTAAACACAATGAATGTGAATATGCATAAAGGTAGAAGGAGTTGATAGATCTCAACATCGAGAAAGAAGAACCTGACTTGCAGGGCTTGCGAGATATCGTGAAGGACTTTGTTGAGTCTCGTAAAGAGTTGATAGATTGGATGTAGGTGCAAGATAAGAGGTTAGACGATGCAGGTTGGTGTAGCTCAGGGAAATCTAGGTACTTAGAGGAAGAATGACCGGGAAGATCTGGATGACTAAGAGCAGGAGGACCGAATGGAGGGAGTAACGATGGTGGGCATTGAAGCTAGGCACAAAACACAGCCTCGTCGACAAGTGTGCTAGAGTTGATGAGGAAATAGATGACGACTCGGTACTCTGAGCTCCAATCTCTAATGAATCATATTCCTGTAGCCTTACCAGTGTAAATAGGTCGGATTCGAAATGCTATACTAATATACCTGATGTTAGGCGTATTTACACACCTAAAGCACCTTAATTTACCCATATTTTAGCTAAGTTTTAAGGACAAAATATATAATTCCTGCACTTTTAGTCCTTTTTCCTGTAAGTGAGCTAACCAACGTGATTAGCATGTTTTCAGGTATAAATGATGAAGATTTCAGCATTTTGTGGATCTTTGGGCAGCAAAGGAAAATGCCACGTAGAAGAAAGGCAGCTTCTGGAAGCTTGTGGACTGAAAGTGATGCACGAAAAAACTTGTCCCGGGCAAAAACAACATTTCTAAAGACTTGGGGGTCAGCAGTAACTTAGTAGGACTAGTACAAGGATGCAATAACTTAGTAGGAATAGGATATGGATGCTATAAAAACCCTATTTTGCTGAATTTTTCAGTATTCTTGTTCATTCAGTCGTTGGTTGACATTATTCTTCTTTTATTCGACTTTTGGTATTATTCAAGTTACAGAATATGTAAACTTTAACAGAGAAAAATGCCAACTTGGGGAAAACGGCAAGAGGAAAACCGTCAATCTTGTTGTGACGCCACATTCCTCTTCAACGTGAAGATTGCTATAGTTTTGGTATGATGATGGTGTCTTCGTTGATTTCCGTTGCACTCATGAGTAGCTAAACTTCTCTGTTAGGGTTATGGAAGCCTTTTGATAATACTATCTATTACTATGAGTTTGTGAATTCTTGATACGTATGCTACTTATATCATTACTCTCTTCATCTTAATTAAATTCTTGTGGTTGCAAACATAAAGAATACGCCAATATAACATTAACTTGTTCGAGAGAAAAGTTATATGTTTGGAAAAGAGAGTGTGACAAGGAAATAGGGCTACCAACCCCTGTTTACAAGTTAGTGCCGTAACTGGATTAACCTCTTGGAGAGTTTGTACCGTTAGTCATATGCTTTAAGCTCGAGAGAGTTAAAGTGAAATAATCCTTGATGGTCAAGAGACGCTAGGATTTACCATTAGAATACAAACCTCTATAAGTGCATGCATATCTGAATTCCGCATAACTCATAGTTAATAGATACGTAGAACTCATAAGGTGGACATAACCCTAACTTACAATTCTCATTGATTAAAATCTTACTAAACAAAGCATTCCGTTTTTACTTTGCTATTTTGATACTTTTAATTCACGCCTAATCCAATCCCCTCTTTCCATAAAATTTTCGACCAAAAGTCTACTAATAGTTGCATACTTAGTGACCGAGTATTCCTTGTGGGATTCGACACCCAACCCAGTTGGGTTCTATATTTGACAGTGACCGCTTATACTCTTACGAGAGTTGTAGTTTGAGCGTTATCAAATTTTGGCGCCATTGTCGGGGAATACGGTTGTCAACTAAGTTTGTGATAGTTACTAGACCCTTTGGTCAAAGATTCTTGTATTTTACTTTTAGTTGTTGTTTTTGTTTTATTCAGGTTTTGTTCAGTGCATGCCCAATACTCGAAGTTCTGGTCAACCATTATTACCCATAAACCCTGAATCACAACTTATTGGTAGGATGGAGGCGCAACGTGACATCGAAAGAAGGGCTGCTCAACAGGAGCAGGCTAGATTAGCTGCGTTAGCCGCTGCTCAAGTACATCAACAGAATATTGATAACCCAGGGCAAGCAGCAAATCCTGATGATGAGAACCTGGGTGATGATGAGTTACTAAACCCTAGGCGTGATGCTGAGGTAGCGACACCTGCGAACAGAAGAGATCGTCAAGCTAGATTGAGGCTGGAACGCCAAGCTGTACAGTTTCCATTTGATGATGATGATGACGATCTGGATGGAGCTGGTGCCACAGGAGCTATTATTCCTCCACCCTTGGCACCTAGAGCCAAGTTCAATATCACAAGCACCATGATTCAACTATTGCAGCTCAAGGGATTGTTTGGTGGACTTGCAGGTGATGATCCGAATATGCATCTGATCAACTTTATCTCAACATACAAGTCATTCGACAATCCAGGCGTTGGATAGAATGCAATTCGATTGCACTTATTTCCATTGTCTTAATCTGGGGATGCAACTCTATGGTTGAATGGGCTGACTCCTGATTCTATTACTAATTGGAGGCAATTGAAAGACGCTTTCTTAGAAAATTTTTTCCGCCATCCAAGAGAGCACAGTTGAGAGATGAGATCAACAATTTTTGACAGCTTCTAATTGAAGCTCTCCACGAAACATGGGAGAGGTTTAAGAAGAAGCTTATGAGGTGCCCAAATCATCATATGACCAATGTCCACTTGATGGAGATATTATACAGGTCTTTGAATTCTGTGACTAAGCCAGTGGTTGATAATGCTGCAGGAGGGTCATTCATGGACCTTACTTTTGTTCAGGCAAGTGATATGCTAGACCGTATGACAAAGCAGAGTAGAGCTTGGCATACCAGGGATTCTGAGGTAGCAAGCTCTACTGTATCTATGGGCATGACTGCAGAACAAAGACGAAGAGAAGAGGAACGTGATCAAGATATGACGCACATGAAAACTCAGATGGATCTTCTTACCAAGCATTTATTATCAGGGAAGACCGAAAAAGTCAAAGCGGTTGCGTCAAAAGGAAGAGATAAATCTGATTCTGAAGAAGAAGCGAACTACTTTAATAATCAGGGGGGTTTTCGAGGCAATGCTCCTAGAAATCGTGAGGCCACGACATCTGGTTCGGGGAAGATGTCAATGGAAGATATGATGGCAAAGCTGTTGAAAGGAGTAGAGGCAACTAATACGGGAGTGAATGAGGTGAAGAACGACTTGTCTTCAATAAATCAGTTAGTTGACTCACATTCCACTTCAATAAAGCAGCTGGAACAACAATTAAGTCAACTTTCAGCGGCATTGAATCAAAGAAAAGTTGGAACGTTACCTAGAGACACAATGCAAAACCCAAGAAACGATGTATCATGCATGGAGATCACTACTAGGAGTGGTAAAATATTGGAAAAAATACCCAAAGGCAAGCAAGCAGTCGATGATGTAGTGGACAACGACGTCGATGCTGATGGCAAAGATACCGTAGAAGCTGGCAAGGGTGATCATGACGTTACCCCTAGTTGTCTGAAGCCTGTAAAGATCAAAATTCGGAAGCAAGATGAAAAGGAAGTGGTGGAGAAAACTATTCCTCTTCCACCACTACCTTTTCCTCAGAGACTGAAGAAGAAAATTGATGATACCAGGTTCAATAAATTTATGACTATGTTGAGGTAGATGACTATTAATGTTCCGTTGGTAGAGGCGCTGAAACAGATGCCTGGGTATGCAAAATTTATGAAGGACCTTCTGACAAAGAAGCGGGCAGCAAGTTATGAGTTGGCAGATAATGTTCATCATTGCAGTGCAATTGCTACCAGATCAATAGTTCAGAAGAAGGCCGACCCTGGTGCTTTTACTATTCCGTGCACGTTTGGATCATTGAATTTTTCTAAGGCATTGTGCGATTTGGGAGCTAGCATCAATTTGATGCCACTATCTATTTATCGAAAGTTGGGGTTAGGTGATCTTACACCAACCAATATGCGGCTCGTGATGGCAGATAGGTCGGTCAAACAACCTGTAGGTATCTTATATGATGTGTTGGTGAAGGTTTCTTCCTTTATCTTTCCTGCAGACTTTGTTATTTTGGACTGTGAAGTGGACTCTGAAGTTTCCATAATCTTGGGGCGTCCCTTCCTTACAACAGGAAGTGTGCTTATTGATTTGAGAGCTAATGAGCTTTTATTCTGGATGAATAACGAAGTGGTCCATTTTGATGTATGCAAATCAATGAAGCAGCCCAAAGATATGAATGTGTTCTCTGTAGATGATGTTTATTATGATAATGAGAAAGAAGTATCTATAGAGAAGCAACTTATTGATGATTCATTGACGGCTGTGCTGATGAATGTTTAACGTGAGGACATTGAGGATTACGAAGAAATTATTGGTGCTCTAACAAGAATAGGGTTGTATTCTCATGCTCCCAAGAAGCTGGACCTTGATCTAAAAAATCGGCCTACACCACCAGCTAAACCCTCCATTGAAGAGCCACCCATATTGGAGTTGAAGGAGCTGCCAAGTCATCTAAAGTATGCATTCTTGGGAAGTGGAAACACGCTCCTTGTTATTATGGCTGCCGATTTAGGTGAGCAGCAAGTTTCAGCTCTCATCTCTGTTCTGAGGAGATACAAAAGAGCCATCGGTTGGACTATCGCTGATATTATTGGTATTCCACCTGGGATATGTATGCACAAGATTTAGCTTGAAGAAAATTGCAAACCCACCATTCAAAATCAAAGACATTTGAATCAACCTATGCAAGAGGTGGTGAAGAAAGAAATTATTAAGTGGTTAGATGTAGGGGTAGCGTATCTAATCTCCGATAGTGAATGGGTGAGTTCGGTACACTGTGTGCCCAAGAAAGGGGGCATGACGGTAGTTGCAAATGAGAAGAAGGAGTTGATTCCACTCAGACCTATCACGGGGTGGCGGGTGTGTATGGACTACCGAAAACTGAATGCGAGGATGCTCAAGGATCATTTTCCAATGCCATTTATGGACCAAATGCTTGATCGATTGGCAGGGAAATGATGGTTTTGTTTCTTAGATGGGTATTCCGACTATAATCAGATTTGTATTGCTCCCGAAGAACAAGAGAAGACGACATTTACATGCCCATATGGTACATTTGCCTTCAAACGTATGCCATTTGGGCTATGTAACGCACCTTCCATGTTTCAGCATTGTATGATGTCCATTTTTTCTGATATGGTGGAAGACACCTTGGAGGTGTTCATGGACAATTTTTCAGTTGTGGGTCAGTCGTTTGAAGCATGCTTGGCAAATCTAAGTATGGCGTTGCAGAGATGTGTTGAATTCAACTTGGTGCTAAACTGGGAGAAGTGCCACTTTATGGTTAAAGAAGGTATAGTTCTTGGGCATAAAATTTCCAAAAGAGGAATTAAGGTGGATCGCGCGAAGATTGAAAGTATCGAGAAATTACCACCTCCAATTTCTGTAAAAGGAGTTCGTAGTTTCCTCGGTCATGCAGGTTTTTATCGAAGGTTTATAAAGGATTTCTCCAAGATTGCTAGTCCATTATGCAAACTTTTGGTGAAGGATGCAAAGTTCGATTTTGGTGAAGATTGCTTTAAGGCATTTGAATGCCTCAAAGGGAAACTAGTGGAAGCTCCTATCATTGTAGCACCTGATTGGTCTCTACCGTTTGAAGTTATCTGTGATTCTAGCGGGGTAGCTTTGGGTGCTGTACTTGGTCAGAGACGAGAAAAGTTATTTCATCCAATCTACTATGCAAGCAAAGTCTTGAACGGAGCCCAGAAGAACTATACTGTCACGGAACAAGAGCTTCTAGCAGTTGTTTATGCTTTTGAAAAGTTCCGTGCTTACTTGTTGGGGACCAAAGTGGTAGTTCATACTGATCATGCTGACCTGAGATATCTAATGGCGAAGAAGGATGCAAATCCGAGTCTAATTTAATGGGTGTTATTGCTGCAAGAATTTGATTTTGAGGTAAAAGATAGAAGAGGTTGCGAAAACCAAGTGGCTGATCATCTATCTAGACTTGAGAATGAGCATATAGCGCAGCCCGATCTTGAGATTAATGATGCATTCCCCGACGAAGAGATCCTGGCCACAAAGGGGGAAGAATTACCATGGTACGCAGACTTTGCGAACTATGTGGTGAGTAATGTGATACCTGCACATATGTCCTTTCATCAAAAGAGGAAATTCATGCATGATGTAAAACACTACTTCTGGGATGAACCATATTTGTTTCGACGATGTGCGGATGGTGTTATCAGGCGATGCATATCTCATGTGGAGGTGCCGAGTATATTGGAAGCAAGTTATGCTTCCCAAGTTGGGGTCACCATGCAGGTGGTCGGATAGCAAGGAAGGTATTGCAAAGCGGCTATTATTGGCCTTCGATATTTAGAGATGCCTATGAATTTGTGAGAAGATGTGACCAATGTCAGAGACAAGGCACGATTTCAAAGCACCATGAGATGCCCATGTCAAAAATTCTTGAAGTAGAGCTTTTTGATGTATGGGGTATTGATTTCATGGGCCCATTCGTGAATTCGTTTGGGATGAAATATATCCTAGTTGCTGTAGATTATGTTTCCAAATGGGTCGAAGCTGTAGCGCTGGCTGATAATGAAGGTAAGTGTGGTGTTTCATTCTTAAAGAGAAACATCTTCTCTCATTTTGGGGTACCACGTACCATCATAAGCGATGGAGGATCGCACTTTTGCAACAAGCTGTTCAAATCCGTGTTGGTGAAATATGGGGTTAAGCAACATAAGGTAGCCACACCTTATCACCCACAAACTAGTGGACAGGTAGATGTTTCTAATCGAGAGATCAAGCTGATCCTTGCTATGACTGTAAACGCTAATAGGAAAGATTGGTCTCGGAAGTTGGACGACGTCTTATGGGCTTATAGGACCGCATTTAAAACACCAATTGGCATGTCCCCATACCAGCTAGTTTATGGGAAGGCCTGTCACTTGCCCATTGAGCTCGAGCATAAAGCATTGTGGGCATTGAAGCGACTGAATTTGAATTGGGATAATGCTATGAATATGAGATTAGAGAAGCTGAACGAAATGGATGAATTCCGTCTACATGCGTATGAAAGATCAGACCTCTACAAGGAACGGATGAAAAAGTATCATGATCGGCGGATTATTCAACGAAACTTTTAAAAGGGTGATATGGTACTTCTTTTCAATTCCAGACTGAAGCTATTTCCAGGTAAGTTAAAGTCTAAATGGTCTGGTCTGTTCAAAATTAGCGAAGTTTACTCGTCCGGAGTAGTAGAGCTAGAAGACAATAATGGTGTTGTCTTTAAGGTGAATGGCCAACGAGTGAAGCCATATATCGGTCCTCTTGACTCGATAAAATGCATGGCCATCATCTATCTCGATGAAGTCTAAGTAATCGAGGTAATTATGTCGTGCCGCGACAATAAATCAAGCGCTAGATGGGAGGCAACCCATCATTTTTAATTGTTTTGTTTCACTAGGAGTTTGTTTTTGTAGTTGAGCCACGACCAAAACTAAGGCGCTTGGTGGGAGGCAACCCATCGTTCTAATCGTTTTTGTTATTTTTGAGTAAGTGTAGGTGCAAGATGTATCAAGGAGGAGGTTGGTCTTAAATTTTGATTGAGAAGTGGTTCATGTTAAAGGTGGTAAGTTAGGAATGAAGAAGCAAAGGCTAGGGGGTTAGTCATTATCTATGCAAATCTAGGCAATGAACAAGGCAAGACCTATGTAAATCTAGGCAACGAACAAGGCAAGGCCTATGCTATGGCCTAAGCTCTCTGAATCTAGAATGCCATAGCATAGGCGCCGCCTATGCCCAACAATGCTATAACATAGGATTAAAATCTTACTAAACAAAGCATTCCGTTTTTACTTTGCTCTTTTGATACTTTTAATTCACGCCTAATCCAATCCCCTCTTTCCATAGAATTTTCGACCAAAAGTCTACTAATAGTTGCATACTTAGTGACCGAGTATTCCCTGTGGGATTCGACACCCAACCCAGTTGGGTTCTATAATTGACAGCGACCGTTTACACTCTTACGAGAGCTGTAGTTTGAGCGTTATCAATACCCTACATGTCTGTCATTATGATGAGGCTTATCTCGAAGAGGTTTAAAATATTGGACATCCCAAATTATGATAGAAACTCAAACTCCAAGTGCACTTGTTGTTTTTTACCACAGCGATCAATGGTAACGGTTTGTCCAAGGAGTAAGCCGACTCAGTTATAGTGAAGAAGTTTGGAGAGGCACTCTCAAGAGGCGTTTTGGTATGGTAATCTTTTCTTCTTGAAAATTTGATTGACTCATTTAACATATTGGCAGATAACTTTATAAGGGCCCATGTTGGGGCCAAGAAGGTGTAGACCCATCGAGGGGATATTTTAAGATAGAGCAGGGAGATATGGAGTTGATCCGGGAGTTTGTAGCCTGATTTAAAAAATAAATGATGCAACTACAAATGGTGTCAGATGATTGGGGGCAGAGGCTTTCACCAAAGGGCTGAACCCTAAAAGCTCGATTGTCTTTTTCAAGCCCAAAGAGAACTCATTTGAGTTTGAGGTAATAACATGGATCGACATTCACAACAGGTAAGATTCAAAGATCTAATCGAGGATGACTACAAATGATTTATGGGAAATGTCCCACAGATGTGGAACGACCTAGGAATCTAGAAAAGCTAGTAAAATTCTTGCAGCAAATTGGCTAGATACCCCAAACTCTAGAACGACTAAAAAGAATTAGTCTAAGGGTCTTACAACCCTTAATCAATGGAAGCAAAGGCCACTTATAATGGGGGTAATGAGTTTTCAAGCTTTATACCAACCACGGTATGATCAAAGGGTAAGTAGGTAACCCTCACAAAAAGAGTTGCAACCTTGAGATGTGGTAAACCACGTAATGTACACCATCAATAGCATACATATCTCTTAGAATATTGCTATAGTGTCAGCCCCTAATGGCTAGTCTTAGCGATTCAGGATATCAAAGGAATCAAGTTTCCGAAGCCTCTCCAAACAAAATCTGACGCTAAAGACAAGAGTTTTTGGTGCGAGTTTCATGGACACATGGTCATAACACTAAGGACCGCTGCCACCTTTGAGAAGTAATCACTTAATTACTCAAGGGGGGACTCTTTAAGGAGTTCTTGAGAGAGTAAGGAAAGGGCAACTAGAGAAAAGACATCGAAGTAACCAGGCACCTGCAAGACAAGGAGCTCCTCAAAATACGATAAAAAGTTGATTTGCAGCCTCAGTGAGATATGTAACTATTCTCTCTTTATGTTTTATTTATCTAACGGTTCTTTTCTTGAGTTTTTTTGCAAGCATGTTTTGAATGAAGTTAGACGTGACAATGAAAGACCCGAAAGGGCAAACTATACTTTTTTCTCCTTCAACTAGTTTGTATCCCAAAAAAGTTTTTATGGTAATGTTTTTAATGAGGTAGCAGTAGGGACTTGTGGGAAAAATAGGGAAAATATTTTGTTTGCTCTCTCGTTGAAAAGACAATGACCAATAGATGTTAAATGAATGGAAAAACTTAAGGAAATTAGTGTGTTTCTATGTTTTTCATTTTGGATTCTATCTCAGTTTCTAGAATAAAATTCCTTAGTTGAATCACAGAGTGGATGCTATAGCCCAGGCCTCCAAAGCAATATTCTCCGCTCCTCAAGAGATGAAAAGAAGAAACCCCAAGGACGATTTCCCTGAACCCCAAAAGGTAAACAAGGATATGACTTTAGGATCCTCATAAAGGGCCATTAAAAAGTGTACAAAGCCCAATATAAAGACTCAAGACTCACTTCCACCGGCATATACGCTGATTTGTGGCCTTCTTGGGAAGGATTATCACAGAATTTGCATAGACTGATCACTTGATAATGTTGAAACTTGGAACCTTCACATAATGAGGCCAATGATGCCTAAACGAAAGGCATAGTTAAAAGTTTATTTGTGTAAACTTATATTAAAACCCAAAGTCTACTTTGTAGAATTTGATTATGACTAAAATGAAAAGTAATAATCACTCTTGTGCAATATGCTTAAGTGCTTAGGAGATGTCAAGACTTAAGACGCACTATAAAATAAAAAAAATAGGGACCCTTCTTAATATATTGAGGCATACAAGGTCGAAACAACCAATGGTCAAACTAAGTCTTACTAAAAAGAGGTAAGAGGCACATGAAATAAAAATTATTTAATAAATTACCTCAATCACCGATTCAAATTCGATAGCTACAAACTCGACATTAAATGAATGGGCACAGAAGATGTAACTCCTTGAGATGTACCTCATAAGTAAGGTAATATTCACCACAAAGAATGACCTTAATAGAACTGTCATAAATAAGACTGTGTATAAAAAAACATGTTATGGATTTTACGAGTATGGAGTTTATTATAAAAGAGAAATCAGTACAAAGAAAGATTTCATACAAGTTAATGATAAAGTGCTCCCAAAACAACGTAAGACACGCCAAGACCTTACTTCAAGCACATAATGTTATTTCCTTCTTACATATCTAGAAGATACCTGAATGGTCCTCACGACGAGCTTAGGCCAATTCTATCTCTGGACCATGATCCATCGCAAAGAAAGCAATCTCGAGATAAACAACCTTCCTTACTGTTAACGACTTAGTAACTCTGGCTTCAAGTTAAATTTCATGGCCAGGATTAGGGCCATGGCTTCTTTGGTCCAAATGACTGGATATGAATAAATTTAAGAAAGTTTGGTCAAAACGCCCTCTTAGGGGACATCTTGTGATTACTAAGGTAGACCTCGACTTAAAGAGAGACACCTGCAAAGCAACTACAAGGCCCTCAAAGCCTACTACATTCGGAATTTCCAAAGTAGAAGAAGAGCATAGAAACCCTAAGAAAGCGATCCCCTACATCAATCGATGAAACTATCTTGGATTGAAAATTATTTAATGAATGCCCTTAATCATCGATATAAATTTGATACTTACAAACTCAATATTAAACGCCCGAGCCATAGTAAAGATGCAACTCCTTGAGAGGTACCTTATAAAAAGGGTGATAGTCACCACAAAAGATAGCTTTAATAGAACTATTATAAATATGACTATGTGAAAAATATATGTTATAGAGTTTACGGTATAGAGTTTATGAAAAGAAATCAGTACAAAGAAAGCCTTCTTAGAAATAAATGATAAAGTGCTCCAAAAATTGCGTAAGATGCGCAAAGATCCTACTTCTAGGGCATAATGTGATTTTCTTCTTATACATCTAGAAGCTACCCGAAAGGTCCTCATGACAAGCTTAGGTCAATTCTATCTCCGAATCATTTTCCACCACAAATCAAGCAATCTCAAGATGGACAATCTTCCTTTCTGCTAACGACCTAGTAACTTGGCTTCAAATGATTATCTTTCATGGCCAGGATTAGGGGCATGACTCCTCTAGTCCCAAAGACTAGAAATGAATAAATCTAAGGAACTTTGGTCGAAAGGCTCCCTTGAGGCACATCTTGTGATTACTAATGTAGACCTAGACTCAAAAAGAGACACATGTGAAGTAAATCTACATGGCCCTCTAAGCCTACGACATCTACAATTGTGGAAATAGAGGGAGAACATAGGAACCCTAAGGACGCAAACCCCTACATTAGGGAAGTAAAGGAACAAAATAGTAGTTTTACCCACTACAGACCTCTCTCACCACATACCTTGCCTATAATTTTATCTTACCTTTATTATAACCTAGGAAAAATCACCAGAGGATAAACTCTAGGATCATAAATAAGGATAAGGCAATAACTATAGGGGAACCCCAAAATAAATTTAAAATATCAGTAGAAACCAAAGAAGGGCATCATGAGAGAAAATAGATCTATTATAAATGACCCTATTCATAAAAAAAATAAAGGTTGCAGGAAAGAATGTGGTGCCGAAGACAATCATTTATAATAAAAACCCTATTAAATGCATAGAAGGAAAAGAATTATGGATAATTTCCACATGTTCAACGTGATAGAATGCAATAGAACTTGATGAGATGATACTTGGGAATCGAGGCATCTAAACCATCCTATTAAAAATCTAGCAATTTGTATCTCAAGTTAAGAACGTCCTTTGTACCCCCTCTCTAATCCAAGAATTAAGGGGGTGGGAAGTTAATCAAGTTTGATTATCTGATGTAAGATCCTACACAAGGACTCACCCTCAAAATACCAGGCACAAGGCTTAATAAGAATGTTTGTATCATGATGAAACAAACAAGTAATATTAACTTTACCCTAATCATCTTGATCACTTAGGGGTTCGAGGTAGGTTAAACACCCTAAATTTTGTCCCTTGAAAATTTCTTAAGCTTTGATCTCACTACCCTAGTTATGATTGGACCCTATGATTCAAAGGGTGTCCGAACGAGTCGTAACCAAACTAGTAAGTTTGTGTCTTGATTCTGCTCTGAGTACAAGTGGCTCACTATGATTCGTAAGGATATATTACTAGTCGTTAGGTGTAATCGTAGAGAGTCCAGTGTAAGTCCTAATTTGTATTCTATGTTAACTGCAACTGGACCCATAGAGTGATAAGGCCCCATTATGATTCCTGTGGATAAGATGTAAGGCCAATAGTGGAGGGTGCCTTGGTGGTTGGTGACGTCTAAGCTACACCTCCTCTCAGAAGATGATACGGTCGCTGCTAAATATAGTAACCCAATAAAGGTTGGGGTCGAATCCTAAGAGAATACGTTAACTCATGGCTCTCAGTTGTTATAATCTAATAAGCGGAATTGGAAAAGTGAATGGAGGGTTTTTTAGTATCAATGTCGAACAAGTGGCAAATATCAACTCTGGTTGCAATTAGTTGTAAGTGAACACTAGGATTGTGTTTCCCCTAGATTTTCAACTCTGCAGGCTTATCATGCTATATTGAACTAACCCAATACCTTACATATAGAATCGATAGGTTATGTACCTTCTATAGTCTTTTGCATGAGTAGAAGGATTTCACTCTTTATATTTTGAGTTTCAGGATGTCGCTTTACTAACCCTTATATTTATCCTAGTTAACTATTACCTTTTGAGTCTCTAATTATTAGGTGAAATCTAACCATCTTATGTAGATAAACCTAGAAGCGTAGATCGATATCTAAACTATAAATTACTGTTGCCTTATCTTTTCCTAGTCACTACTCCCTTTTTAGAGTAAGTAGCAATTATCTAGGTAGGCTCCTAATGCGTGCACCTGTTAAGAAAACTATTATATTGAAGATAAATAAATATATGCATGGGTATCGGTTCAGAGCAATAATAGCACTTCTCCTACTTCATCAATCCGCTAGGGTTTCCACAACCCTAGCTATGGGTTTTTAGCTGCTTATGCTTGTGAAGTAATCAACAACATTCATAATTAAAAGCATAGATGAAATCACAATTATAAGAAGTAGAAAAACCCACAATTGTAATTGAATTAATCAATTGAAGTTAATATACGAGAATCCTATGATCAAATTCAAATCTCAGAATCAAAATATGGTTGTGAATATCAAAAGTACGTAACTCCTACGAAAAACACATAAAGGGTATTTATAGTACATTAGGAAACCCTAATATTAAAGCCCGAATAAAATAGGAGAAAACAGGGTCGGTGGCCACTTATGGTCTCCACTTGCGCCCTGACCCTGGGCACAGGTAGCACTTGCGGCCTGCATAATAGGTGCAAATTCTAGACGCAAGTTCTAAGACCAAAAATCCTACTATCCAGCTCTCAAAATTTTGGACTTCTGGCACTTGCGTTGCCTACATGAGGTCCATAAGTGTTACTTGTGGTCCACATGTTGACTTAGAAAATGTTGGGAGTCATCTTTTTAGCTCTTCTTCAACTCCCGAATATAGTTTGATCACAACCAAGCAGAAAGTATCCCGAACATCCATAATTGCTCCAATAAGTAGCCAAAAATACCTTTTTTCATATTTTTCACGAACTTATGATACAAAATATGATTTCCTGCAAAATATACCCAAAACGCATCATATCTAACAAAATAACCTTAAAAACTTGCATATTTTTTTGTTCTAAGCATCAAAAGTTCTATATTGCTATAGTACATCAACACCCTTAACTTAGAACATTTGCATGTTCAAAATGATGCTTAACTAGGAGAATCTAAGCTATTCAAAGCAGTCAATCAATATTTTAAGCTTAAAACACAACACCCTCTCCAATCTCACTTTTTCAAAACCAACTATGTATGAACATGGAGCACAACAATGTGACACAATGGGATCAAGGTATAACATTACATTAGCAACAGATAACCACATATATGTACAAGTTACACTACCCAAAACTAGTAAATAGCTATCAATATGACTTAAGCACTCTCACAACAAAGATGTCCCACTCACTTATATAAAATAATGCATGTCTATGCAGGGATAATCAAGATACACTCACACTCAGAAGATAAGTTATAATCAATTTGCATCAAATACCATAGGGGTTACCTTATTTTCTTTACCTTAGTATTCAAATAGTCAAGACAGGATGACTATAGGACTTTTCTCGATTTGTAATGTAGGCTTGGGGGATGGTGTGGTACATATGGACATATCAAGTGACTAAGCCTCTTTGGCACTACACTAACCTTGGGGTCTCACTTAGTAGCCAATTTTTTAATTTATTTTCACCTTTATTTTTCCCTTTTTAGTTTAATGCACATTCAAGTTTGGTATGATTTTTTTTTAACTTTTTCACAATTTCTTTCTTTTTATTCTCTTTTCTTTTCTTTTGCTACCACACCCATCCTTACTAATGTTTTCTCTTATTTTACCCTTGATACGACCCAAACTAGGGCTTAGTCATGTCAGGTGCCTCAAGCCAAACCGAGACTAGAGACCACCCCTAATATCTCACTATAATCGCCCTATACCCTATGTTAGATGAACTCCAAACATATAACAAGATGAAATAATCATAAATCAAATACATTTAAATAATGTCAACCCCAATACTAATACCAATGCCAAGTATAACACCAATAATGACATCGCCCATGCCAACTCAAAGTAGTCTCACAAAGCCTTTATCCAAAATCAAAATAATATCCGATCGGGGCATGCCCCCGACTGTAGCCAAAATCCAAAGTCTAAGAAATAACAAAAGTATGTAGAGAAGTCCATAACATGAAATGGAGTCTTTCAGAGTATGGAAGCTCACCACTTCATTCCGACACAAAGCCCCCAAATCTAAGTTACTAAGCAAGAGAAGTAGTATGACCGATTCCTGTATCGCGTGGTGATACAGCACACCCGAAGATGGGTTAGAGGGTAAATTTTAGCATTTACTTAGGTATAAGGATAAAATAATGCAAATATTTAAAACCTAGTAAATGACCAAGTGCAATCACATTCGTACATATATATAAAAATATATATTCCATATCGGGAAAGAGAATTAAGTTTAACATGCATTTAAAATGTTAGCTTGAGTTGTGTAGCTTGATCGTCCTAAAACCACCCATGGTCTATAAGGGTCCAGTATTACCCTCTGAACGGGCCCCAGTACGTGTAGACACATGAATCAGAGATATTATAGGGGTCGGGGATTCTCGTGTAACCTATAAGTATAAGGTCACCATGAACAATCCTCATGTCGGTAAACATGAGTTTCCAATTTCCATCTATCAGACTCAAACCTTCATGGTAAGCTATCACAACCAGCCATTATTGCCTAATTAAAACCATTAGCACATAATCAACCACCAATTCCAGAATTTATTAGCTAAGGCTTTATGGAGTGGTATCGCCATACCGACAATAACTTACAAGTAATGTCATTAGCCAATACTTAGGGGATTCCCATGTACCCTATAGGATTTCCAATTAATCAAAACCATGGCCACCAAGGCCTTTCCAAATCATTTAATTAAATCAAACTAATTCAAGTTCCATTACAATATTATTCAATGCAAAGTTTTCAATAACAATCAAACTATGGGCCAAGCTATTCTCATAGGCATTTTATCAAACATGTTAAGGGCATATAGTTTACAAAACCAAAACCATGAACCAATTGACTATTCCCAAGAAACCACATGTTCAAACCTATATTATAACATGAAAAACCATAAATAAAACATGGGAGAACATTACCCAACCATTAGTAACCAAAACCCTAAGATATATTTCAAAACCAACATAAACCCACCATAATATCATGAAAACCATTCATTAAAACATGTATTTAGTTGAACTAACAATGAAGGGAGAGTAACATGCCTTATATACCAAAGAATAAATGGGAAGGAAAAAACAAATAAATAATCTGCAAAGCTCAAACAGGGATCAAAGGATACTATTTCACACATGTAAGGTTATTTATGCTCTACTAGAAGGTGCACCCGCTGCTATTTCTATTTGCCTCTATATGTCAATGAATACGGTGTCTATAAAATCATGTTTGACCATTTTAATGGCCTGGTCATATGACATATCAGGATCCTGCAAGTTTCCAATGTGACCTCTCTTGGCCCTAACTATTGAGACCTCCTACTCACCCTTCACAAAGAAATCAAGCTATCTCAGTAAATGCGGATGTGATATCTAGACCACTAGGGGTATAACTGAGGGAGTGGATACTACATGACTCTTTGTGAGAGAGCATTCCTCTACTCGTAATATATCAAAATCCTCCTTCATCTAGTTTAGATCTAGTGTATCTGTCTTTATGAATCGGGTTGTAATCCATATCTCAAACTCATCCATACATTTCAATAAGTCAGTACGTAGCTTAGACAATGTAGCTCTCTCTGCGGCCTCCTATCTGGCCTGTGTCTGCTCGAATCTGGTCCTAACCCCTAATTTTATCTGCTCGTAGAGGGTCGTTATCTTGCTCTTAATAACCCTTAATTGATAATCAATGGAACTTTGGATATCCGTTAAGATCTACAAAAACTTTCTAGATACAGTGATCTTACCTATAATAAGAGTTGTAGTAGATGGGCGAGTAGGCTCTGAAAATCTCACTAATTGGCTCTGAGGTTGGGGATGATGAAGAAGTAGCTGGTGTCCCCTCGCCCTGTGTAATAAAATTTGGAGCCTTTACCTACTCCCCTATATACATATCAATACTAACACCCATATTTTCTCCATGTGAATTATCAGGCTCTATGGAAACTGTTGGGCCCTTAGTCTGGGCCCTAGGTACCGCGACTGGCTTTGTAGATATCTGGGAAAGGTCTGGTTATGCCAGAAACTTCATAGTATTTGTCTGCACAGTAGTTGTAGTATGTACCTTTTCATCTATGCTCGGCATCTCACGTACACTAGCCTCATCACATAGTCTGTGAATCATGTAAGGAAAAATAGATTATTCAACTCCCCAAATACTCTATCATGGATCTCATGTTGGAGGATATCTGTGAAATTAATAGCATAACTAGACATTATACAAGCAACCAGGACTGCTCCCTCCCAAGTTAACAAGTTATCCGAAGTGGTAGGAATAGTCCGTATCTGATCAGCAACCACCAAAACTTAGCCTTAAAGGTCAATGTTCCCTTTTTGATCACACCATGTCCCTCAATCCATGGGGTATCATCTCTATCTTCATCCCAATTAACTATTACCTTTTGAGTCTCTAGTTATTAGATATAATCTAACCATCTTATGTAGATTAAACCTAGAATCATGGATCAACATCTAAACTTTAAATTATTGTTGTCTTTATCTTTTCCTAGCCACTGCTCCTCTTTTGGAGTAAGTAGCGATAATCTAGGTCGGATATTAATGTGTTCACCCTTTTGAAAACTATTATATTAAAGATAAAGTAATATATGCATGGCTATTGGTTCAAAACAACAATAGCACTTCCCCTACTTTATTAATCTACTAGGGGTTTCATAACCCTAGCTATGGGTTTTTAGCTACTCATGCTTGTACAATAATAAAAAACATTCATAATTGAAAGAATTGATGAAATCATAACTATATAAAGTAGAAAAACCCACAATCGTAACTGAATTAATCAACTAAAGTTAATACAAGAGAATCCCAAGATCAAATTCAAATCTCACAATCAAAATATGTTTGTGAATATCAAAAGTCCGTAACTCCTACTAAAAAAATACATATAGGGTATTTATTGTACATGAGAAAACCCTAAAATCCAAACGCAACGAAATAGGAGAAAACAGGGTTAGTGGCCACTTATGGTCTCCACTTGCACCTTGACCTCGAGCATAGGTAGCACTTGCGGCCTGCAGGGTGGGTGCAAATACCGGGGGCAAGTGCAAGGACCAAAAATACTGCAGGTTAGCTTTCAAGAGTTTGGACTACTGATACTTTCTTTGCCCACATGTGGTCCATAAGTGCTACTTGCAGTCCATATGTTGACTTAGCAAGTGCTGAGAGTCATCTTTTTTAGCTCTTCAACTCCTAAACATACTTTGATCACAAATAAGTTAAACAGTGTCCCAAATATTGATAATTTCTCCAATAAGTAGCCAAAAACACCTTTTTCATATTTTTCACGAATTTAGCATCAAAAACGTAATTTCTGGCAAAATATACCCACAATAAATCATATCTAACAAAACAACCTTTGAAACTTGCATATTTTTCTTGTTTTAAACATCGAAAGTTCTATACTTCTATAGCACATCAGTGGTACTACCTTAGTTACGACTCATGGTGAGGAGTTGTAAGGAATGGCTACGAGACAAGGGTTGACCCATAGTCAAAGGCAATACTTTTTTAACTTTTATGTTAAAGGCATTCTGGATAATTCCCCTTTATACAAATTGAAACCAATGACTTATAACGTCTTTAGGGTATCATTAGCACTCTAAAACTTATCCAAGTAACTCCTTAAATACTTCCAAATCCTTAAGGTCAAGAACACTTAGGGTTTTTAAGAGGTTGATCAGTTAGGGCTTTCAAAGGTTATTTTTCTCCATATATCTTACTATTTTAGGCATATTACTCTTCCCTCATTATGATTTTATACAAAAAAACATATATTTTAGAGTATTATTCGTGAGATTTTATGTTGGTTTTGAAACAAATGTTGGGTTTTTTAAATGTTTATGAATTGAACAATGTTTCTCATGGTTTATATATGATTTTCATACTTTTATTATGGTTTTGAATTCATGGGGTACATGGGTATGGTGAATGAACTAGAGAATTATTATTTTCCCAAACTTATAACTTTTGAAGTGGTTATATCCCCAACCTCATAATATGAAATTAGTTTTAATTATGAGAGTTGTGGGAATTTGTAAAATTGAACTAGTCTTGAACTATTACATGCTATAAAGAGACATTTGAAATACAATGGCATGATTTAATGAACAAAGAAAGTAGGTGTCTCTCACCTTGTATTATTGAATAAAGGGAGTTGTTTTCTCCAAGTTAATGGGAATTGTTTTGGCATGTTGTTGTTACCTTGCAAGTATTATTGGAATGGTGATACCAACAATGAATACCTTAATGTGTAATGTTGTTAAATGAATGAAAATGTCTGATACTTATTTTAATTGGGCTCTAATAAGGGTTGTGTATCTGAGTTGTGTTCAGGTCTAAAAGACCGATATTGGAAACCGCGTTTGCCAATGCAAGGGTAAAAGTGACCAGAGAGGTTCGAGTTCCCCTCATTATTATTTCACGATTAGGGAGGTTTGGGTCCCTCATAAATTATTATATGACGGGGTTCTTAAATAATCTTAGTATTTATTGGGAGGTTCGAGTCACCCATGTGCATATTTATAAGATTATTCTCTGGTTCATGTGTCTACACGCATTGGGCCCCAACCTGGGTGAGAACTAGGACCCATATAGCCCGTGGGTACTATTATATGGAGTTTGAGATACACAATATAGGTTAAGGTTTTTAAGGTGCATGCTAAACCTTATTCTCTATCCCAATATAAAATATATATATATGTATTTGTATATGGTTTTGTGTATTGGCTAACTTGGTTTGAATTGATGACATTATTTTAGCTTTATCCCTGAGTTACATACTAGAGTTCACCCTGCTAATCGTCTTCGGATGTTGTATCCCACGTGATGTAGGATTTGTCTGTACTTTTACTTTTTCTACTCTATGCTCATGGATTGATCGAGAGTCGACTTGAAGTGATGATCTTTCATGCTTTAAAAGGTTCTATTTTAGGATTATGTTTTTCTTTTAAGTTATAGATTATTGGACATTATTTTTGGATATAGTCAGGGGCATGTCCCGATACTTTATTCATATTCAATTTTGGATCATTGTTTAGAAGGCTTTGTTTGGACTACTGTGGCTATTGGGCAGTGTCGATCGGTTATTTGGCCATCCATCAGTCATTTTTAGGGACATATATTTAAAACTTTCTTAAGCTATTATACGGTATCTTTTTATATGTTCAAAATTCATCTAAATTTGGAGTATGGTGTGCTTTTTTTAGTTAGGTACAGGGGTGATCTTTGATTTGCGTGTGACTTTAGATACCCATCACCACCAGAACCTAGTTTAGGTCATGATAAAAGTGGTATCAGAGCCTAGGTTAATGGTCAATGGTGTCCACAAATTTATGTCGAGTAGAGTCTCTTTTATGGGTATGTATCACGCCACACTTATAAGAGAGAGGCTATGAGGCATTTAGGAATGTTTTTCTTTCTTGCGATCTTCTTTCGAGCAATAGAGTCTAAGGTTTTGAAATCTTCTCTAATTCCCATTTATTTGCTTTTCAGATCATACCTCCCAGGTGATCTAAAGCTTATGGAAACTCTTTTGTTCCACCAGAGGACATTATTGATGGGACACGCCCTGCTTATGGGGTACAGACCCAATCTAGGGCTCCAGTTTCTGATTGCCCTTTTGGAGTTTCGATGGTCCCCTCTAATCCTTCTTGATCTCTTCAGGTTGATGTGTTGAATGTGGAATTTTTTTAGTCCACTTATATATTAGCTCAGTTAGTAGCTTCTCAGTATAAATGTGTAGCTTCTATTACTCCATCTTCTGAGGCCCTAATGGTTGGCTAATTTATGAGGTTGAGTCCTCCAACTTTTACTAGTAATAAGGTTGAGAGGGATCCTTAAGGTTTTATAAATGAGATGGAGAATATCTTCTGGGTTTGCACACTGAGAATGTTGAGGGTGTGGAATTCGCTACCTATCAACTAAAGGATATAGCATACGATTAGTATGAGGAATAAGAATAGTCTAGGAGAGATAATATTGAATCTATACTGTAGGATGGTTTCTCTAGTGCTTTTCTGGACCACTTCTTTCCTCAGGAGTTAAGGATGGCAAAAACAAAAATGCTTGTTAATCTAAAGAATGATAGGATGATGGTTAAGAAGTATGGATTGAAATTTGTTAGTTGTCCCTATATGCTCCTGAGTTAGTGTCTAGCATGAGAGCTAGAATGAGGAAATTTGTATCTGGGTTATCCCGTGATTTGATTCTAGAAAGTAAGCCTGCTTTGTTGAACACAGATATGGATATCTCCAGATTGGTAATCTACATGTAGTAGATTGAAAAAAAGAAAAAAAGAAGGAAGAGATAGAGGAAAGTTAGAGTAAGAAGTTTAGATTTTCTAATCAGGGTAGAGTCAGCAATAGAGTGGTAGATAAGGTGTAAAATAGTCTAAGATGAAGTGGGAGAGTTCTAGTTCCTACTATATGGATAGTTCTGCTTATATGAGGCCATCAAGTGATCGTCATTCTCAGCATAATAATGGATTTAGGATATAGGGTTCCCAATATTAGGTTGGTGGGGCTCATTCAGCTCTATCATATCCTTTTTATAGATTATGCGGGCTGGCGCACTATAGGGTTTATGAAGAGAGGAGGAACATATGTTTTAAATATGGTCAGATTGGTCACTTACAGAGGGATTGTCCTTCTAAGGTTTCTTCAAAGGCTAATAAGGTTCTCATTTCCACTTCATCAGCTTCTACACTAAAGGGTGTTGCTTTATCTTCTGGTACCGACACTAGCCAAAATCACTTGTATGCTCTTGATAGCCTCCAGGACTCTGAGGCTTCTCCCAATGTCGTCACTGGTATGTTATAACTCATTTCTCTAATGTGTATTGCTTGCTTGCTCTGGGGTCTACTTTTTTTTAATGACTCCATTTATGGCTGTGCATTTTGGTTTTGGTCCCGAGTATATCCCTGCTCTTTTTTCTATTTCTACACTAGTGGGTGACTTTGTTGTTTCGAGAAGAATCTATATGGGTTGTGTGGTATCAGTTGGTGGTAGAGAAACTCTGGTGGATCTGATAGAGTTAGACATAGTTAATTTTGATGTCATAATGGGGATGGACTGGTTGCACTCGTTCTATGCCTCCTTAAAATATTAAACTTATAAGGTCATATTTAAATTCTCTAATAAGCTTATCATTGAATGGTAAGGGGGTTCTATAGTGCCTAAGGGAAGATTTATATCATATCTTAGAGCTCGAAAGTTAATTTCCAAGGGATGTCTTTATCTTTTGGTCTGAGTTAAAGATTCTAACTCTGAGGGTCCTTTTTTATAATTTGTTCTTTTGGTAAATGAATTCCTCGAGTTTTTTTTCTGGTATCCCTCTCGACAGGGAGATTGATTTTGGGATTGACCTTTTTCTAGGCACTTATCTTATTTCCATCCCTTCTTATAAAATTTCTCTGACTGAGTTGAATGAGCTTAAGGAGAGTTGAAAGACCTTTTTGACAAAGGTTTTATCCTTCCTAGTGTGTCTCCAGAGGGTGCTCCCATTTTGTTCTTGCATAAGAAGGATGATTTTCTTTGGATATACATTGATTACCATTAGTTGAATAAGGTTACTATGAAAAATAAGTATTATTGATGATTTGTTTGACCAGCTTCAAAGTACTAGATGTTTCTCTAAGATTGATCTTTGGTCGAGTTATCATCAGCTAAATATTAAGGAGGTGGATATCTCTAAGACTACATTCTGATCCTGGTATTGTCATTATGAGTTCCTAGTCATGTCTTTTGGTCTGAATAATGCCCCGATGGCATTCATGGACTTGATGAATAGGGTCTTTTGTCAATTTTTGGATTCATTTATCATCATGTTTATTGATGATATTCTGGTGTATTCCAAGATCAAGGCAGATCATGCTGATCACCTCTATATCATGCTTCAAACCTTGAAAGATCAATATTTATATGCTAAGTTTTTGAAGTGGAAGTTCTGGTTGAAGGCTGTTACTTTTCCAGGTCATGTCATTTCTACTGAAGGGATCATGATGGATCCATAGAAAGTTATAGTGGTTAAGAAGTGGGCTAGGCCCACTACTCTAATCGATATTCAGAGCTTTTTGGCTTTACCCAGTTACTATAGGAGATTTGTTTAGAGCTTTTTGACTATGACTGCCCCACTGACTAATTTGACCTAGAAAAAGGTAAAATTCTTGTGGTTTTCTGCTTGTGAGGGTAGTTTTGAAAAGTTGAAAGATAAGTTAACTTCTGCTCTAGTTTTAACCCTGCCTGAGTGTAATGATGGCTTTGTGGTTTATTGAGATGCATCTCATTTTGGACTTGGCTGCGTTTTGATGCAGCATGGTAGGGTGGTGGTCAATGTTTCTAGGTTGTTAAAAGATTATAAGAGGAATTATTCAACTCATGACTTGGAGTTGTTGGCTGTGGTATTCGCATTTAAAATCTGGCAACACTATTTGTATGAAGTCCATGTAGATATCTTTTCTGATCATAAGAGCCTGCAATATGTGTTCACCTAGATGGAGTTGAATTCTAGGCAGAAGAGGTGTCTTGAATTACTGAAAGAATATGACATGAGTCTTCACTACCACCCAGGTAAAGCTAATATGGTTGCTGATACTCTTATCAAGTTATCCATAGGGAGTCTAACTCATATGGATGAGGATAAGTGATAGTTGGTGAAAGATATTCACCGTTTGGCTAACCTTGGAGTTCATCTTTTAGACTCTAAGAATGGTTTTGTGTTTGTGCAAGAGGTGGTAAAGTCATACCTTATTTCTGAAATAAAGGAGAAACAGGTTCTGGATCTTGTCTTATTGAAGGATAAGGGAGGTTTAGGACAACCAAAGGTTATAGCTTTTGAGATTGGTGGTGATGGTATCTTGAGGTACCCAGGTAAATTATATGTTCCTAATGTAGATGGGTTGCAAAGAAGGTCTTGGTTGAGAATTATGAGTCGCGTTATGCCATTAATCCTGGTTCAATGAAAATGTATCATGATCTTAAGAAGATTTATTGGTGGAATAATATGAAGTGAGATGTGGCCTATTTTGTAGCTAAATATATGGTGTGTCAACAAGTAAAGGTTAAGCACTTGCAACCCGAAAGGCTGTATCAAGTAATTGAGTTGCCTGTGTGGAAGTGGGAAGTGATTAATATGGATTTTATTATCGGTCTTCCTCGGTCTCGAAATTAGTTTGATTCAATTTGGGTCATTGTGGATAGGATGACTAAGTCTTCTCACTTCTTTCTAGTGAGGAGTAATTATTCGGTAAATGATTATGTGAAGTTATTCCTCCAACAGGTTGTGAAGTTGTATGGGGCGCCTGTTTGATCATGTCAGATCATGATACTCAATTCTCATCATACTTTTGGTTTTCGTTTTAGAGAGGTTTAAGAACTAAGGTGAGACTTAGTACTACTTTTCACCTGCAGTCGGATGGACAAGCGAAAAAAACTATCCAGAGATTAGACAATATACTTTAGGATTGCGTGATTGATTATGGTGGTAGTTGGGTTGATCATTTTACTCTCATAGAGTTTGTGTATGCTAATATCTACCCCTCTAGTATTACGATGGTTCCATTTGAGGCATTGTATGGTAGGAGGTGTAGATCTCCTATTGGAAATTTTAAGTTTGGTGAGACAGAGATGTTTGGCTCTGGTTTGGTTCACCAAGCCATGGAGTAGGTAAAGTTGATTCACGATAGGCTTAAGACCGTCCAAAGTCACCAAAAGTCTTGTGCGGATGTGAGTCATAGAGAGTTAGAGTTTATGGTTGGCGATTGGGTGTTTTTGAAAGTATCTCCAATGAAGGGAGTAATGCTATTTGAGAAGAAGGGAAAGCTTAGTCCCCGGTATGTCTTCCCATACTTATTCTTGAAGAGGGTTCATAGTGTTGTATATGAGTTGGAGTTGCCTCCTATTTTGAGAACATTTCATTTGGTGTTTCATGTTTCGATGTTGAAAAAGTACGTGGGTGATCCTTCGGTGGTTATTATTTTAGAGAAGGTGGGTATTTCTAATTCCTTATCGTATGAGGAAGTCTTGATTTAAATTTTGGATTGTCAAGTTCATCGGTTGCGGATGAAGGACGTCACTTCAATAAAGGTTATATGGAGGAACCATAATACTGTAGAGGCTACTTGGGAAGCCAAAGAGGACATGAAGTCCAAGTATCCATTCTTGTTTTCTGCTCCGGATAATCGTGCTTGAGTTATGTGTTATTCTTAACGTCTTGGTTTTATGACTTTGTTAAAGAAAAGAGTGATTTCTTTTTCCATCTTTGTTTTTTGGCTTTGTTAAAGGTAAGAGTAGAGGTATATGGAGTCAAATCATTCTAGCAATTTCCTTGACCCATCATTCGAGGATGAATGATCCAAGTGGGGGAGAATTGAAACACCCTAGATTTTGGTCCTTGAAAATTTCCTGAGATTTGAGCTAACTACCCTGGTTATGACTGGACTGTATGAGTCTTAAGGTATCTTGATGAGTTATTGGAATGAGTCGTAATCAAACCGGTAAGTTTGTGGCTTGATTCTTCTTTTAGCATGAGTGACTCACTAAGAGGCATAAGGATATGTTACGAGTCGTTAGGCGTAATCATAGGGAGTCTAGTGTAAGTCCCAATTTTGATTCTTTAGTGACTACAATTGGACTCTATGAGTCATAGGGTCCCATTACGGCTCCTATGGCTAAGTCATAAGGTCAACAATGTTGGGTGCCTTGGTGGTACCGCCTTAGTTATGACTCAAGGGTTGACTCGTAGTCAAAGGTGGCACTTTTTTAATTTGTAAGTTAAGGGCATTATGGACATTTCCCCTTTATCCAAATTGAAACCCACAACTTATAAACTCTTGGGGGTATCATTAGCACTCAGAAACTAATCTAAGTAACTCCTCAAATACTCTGAACTCGTCAAGGTCAAGAATATTTAGGGCTTTCAAGGGTGATTTCTCTCTGCACATCTTACTATTTCAAGTGTGTTACTCTTTCCTCATTGTTAATTTGTAAAAAAAAGCATATGTTCCATGGTATTTTTTCATGATATGTTATACTGATTTTGAAACAAAGGTTGGATTTTTTAAATGTTTATGAATTGAACATTGTTTCTCATGGTTTATATATGATTTTCATGCTTTAATTATGGTTTTGAACTCGTGGGGTGCATGGGTATGGTGAATGAACTAAGGAATTGTGATTTTCCCAAACTTGTGACTTTTGAAGTGGTTATGTCCCCAACTTCATAATATGAATTTGGTTTTAATTATGAGAGCTATGAGTATTTGTAACATTGAACTAGTCTTGAACTATTGCATGCTATAAAGAGGTATTTGAAATACAATGGTACGATTTATTAAACAAAGAGAGTTGGTGTCCCCCACCTTGTATTAATGAACAAAGGGAGTTGTTTTCTCTAAGTTAATGGGAATTTTTTTGGCGTGTTGTTGTTACCTTGCAAGTGTAGTTGGTATGACGATACCAACAATGAATGCCTTAATGTGTAATGTTGTTAAATGAATGGAAATGTATGATACTTGTTTTAATTGGGCTCTAATAAGGGTTGTGTAGCTGAGTCATGTTCAGGTCTGAAAGACCGATACTGAAAACCGCATTTTCCAATGTGGGGGTAAAAGTTACCAGGGAGGTTTAGACCCCCTCATTATTATCCCTGAGTTATGTGCTAGAGTTCACTCCACTAACCATCTTTGGATGCTGTATCCACACGCGATGTAGGATTTGACCATACTTCTATTTCTCCTACTTAGTGACCGTGGATTGATCTAGAGCCGACTTAAAGTTGTGAGCTTCCATGCTTTGAAAGCTACATTTCAGGATTATATTTATTTTTTGAGTTATAGACCCTTAGATACTGTTTTTGGCTATAGTTGGGGGTATGTCTCGACACTTAATTGATATTTTATTTTGGATCATTATTTAAAAGGCTTTGTTTGGACTATTATGGCTATTAGGTAGTGTTGGTTGGTCGTTTGGCCAGTCGTCGATGGTTGGTTATGGACATGCATTTACAACTTTCTTAAGCTATTGTATGCTATCTTGTTATATGTTCGAAATTCATCTGATCTTGGGGTGTGGTGTGTTTGGTTTGGTAAGGTGCAGAGGGTGGTCTCCGATCCATATGGGACTTGAGATACTCATCACAGCAAGGCCATAGTTTGGGTATTGATAGTAGGGCACGCATAGGATAACATAACCACTAGTGGAGAAAATTCTGTAGCATCAACTTAAGGAGAGGACTTTACAAAGTCCCGACTAGCCCATGTAGAGAGCGCTGGCAAGACTCTCTTATGGTTTTGAGTCAATTGGAAAAAATAGCCAACACAGAAAGTCCCAAGCTTGTATGAGAGCATATTCTGCAGGAAGGAGAAGACCATGGCAAAAATATGCTGCTACCAAGGACTCCAAAATAATGTTAGAACTCCATTGTAAAAAAAGGCATATGCCTCACATAGAAATCTAAAGTATAAGAGAATACAATAATCATATTGAGAAATAAAGGTATTGACCCATTGCAACAACTTAGGCACAGTAAAAATGGCCTCACCAGGTCATAAGGTAATTCCAAAAAAAGAAATAATCAAGATCAGAAAGGTATTGTAAAGAATGATAAAGCTTTATTGTTGTTAATGCCGCTAAAACGGGGAATGAGATTACATAATACATGGCTTTGAAACCTAATAAACCAAGTATGCAATTGGCTAAAAGAGTTCCTTCATTCTATTGGATAGAGAAGTTTCATTCACTTTACTTCCCTCCTTGGAAGCGGATGTGAGTGGTTTAGATCACATGTTGGGTAGACTCTATAACCTCTGAAAAGAGCATGCATTCTATCTGAGGAACTCCCAAGAGACAGATTCATCTATTTCTCATAATAATGATAAAATACATATTGTGACACCCTCGATAGAAAGAAGAGCCACTGAAGAAAGTGGACACCTGGATGGCCCCCACAATAATGTCTCCTTATTAACATGAAAGAGTTTATCTCCTCATCTCTGATTCTCTCATCAAAGGTTGGTGAGAGACCCTCAGAGTGTGGAGTTCCCTACAGTAACCACGTACTTTTAGAAAAACTTATAAACTTCTACATCAAAGAAAAAGGTTGTGGCCACTATAGAGAAAGATGACCGGCTAGAGCATCACCTATAACCTTCACCCCAATATTTTTCCATAGTTACATTACTCTCATCGCATGCCTGAGTAGAGGCGTAGAAAATATATTGCCTGGGTCAAGAACAAAAATAAGGAAAGGACTATAGGGAAAGCAAAGGGCAAATGCTTTGGACTTAGAAGTTCTTGTCATTTGTTCTGATTTAAGGTATTTTCAAGCAAGAAGTGTAAACAATATAAGTTAGTAAAATAAATTGGGAGATGATGGAATTTATAGGCTAAAATTCCCTAAAAAGGGGCTTTGGATGAACGACACGTGGATAACCTTCCACAAAAGATGTGACAATATCCAGAAGCCATAACATCAAGATCCATTCTGTTGTTTCCAAAGTTGATGTCCCAGGTGACAAGAAAAACTATTTGACTATCTTCATAATTAATGAATGGCTAAAAGGGAAATAAAAAGCTATTGAGATAAAAAGGCGCACATTTTGAATCGATAAGGACAACACCATGATACCATAGGAATATCCTCGGGACCATCAACTGACAACCAAAGAAATTACCTCTTGGTAGGTGCAATAGACAATCTTCTCAAAGTAGCTCCACAATGGAATAATGAGGCCTTCCTAGTTGGCAAAACATGTTCTTAATCAATCGAGAAGAATATCTTATGGGTCATTTTTTCCATATCTTGATTGCAAGGATATTTCTCCTAATTGGTTGAGGGACTATCTAAATGAGTTAAAATATCTTCAGTGAGGACTGGAAAAATTTAAGTCGAATGCAATGAGAATTGGCCCACGACGACATCATCTCGAGAATGAACCCAATATAAAAAATTTCCTCTAAATAAAAAAAAGAGTAGCCTAAGACCATAGATATGGTAATAGTGTACAAAAAAACAATAGTGTGTTAGATTATTCAAGTACGCAAGGAACCTCAACTGAACCATTTTAGACATAAATACTAGGCTGATATCCTCCAATGTCTTAAGTGAAAGTGGTTGTTGATTATTGGACATGGTACTATAAGCTCCAAAATTACTCTATCCATTTGGCCATGGTGAAATCACTATACCCTATAAATAGACACCCCATTCTCATTGTAAAGGATCTAATTTCTGCTTCTCTCTATCCTCAAGAAATAAAACTCTTTAGCTTTGTTCTTAAGCTTTCTCTGTTTTTTCATAGTTGTTTATTACTATCTTTTTTATTATTATGCTCACTTACTTTACATACTTTCAATATATAGATAATGGGATTGAGTACTTCATTGCATGATCCAAACCCTGGTCATGAATTGGTGGTCGCCCCAATAACCCAACCCAATATCTCATCATACAATAGGAGTCGAAGGAACTCTAATTCACAAGTTAAGATTGCGGAAATAATATCATAATTCAACATTAGATTCATGATAACTAACTCACACCCAAGTTCACAGTTGTTCAAAATACCTCTATACAACACCTAAGTAAATAAATGTATATGTTGGGACAAGCCCCCGGCGATAGCCAAACCAAGTCTAAGTGAGTCTAAGTCTAATCTTAAGAGACCAAGAGATGAAGATCTTCTGGAGTAAGGAAGCTCACCACTTCAAGTCAATGCATGAAACGCTTTGTTATACTAATCACGGCATAGGAAGAGAAGATGATGCTATGACCCCCATGTCGTATGGGGACATAGCATCTGGAGAAAATTAGCGGTTGGAACGCTAGCATATAACTCAATGATAAGTGATACAATAAGATCATCAATAAACATAAAGTCAATATATCATATTTCATCTCATTCACACACTAATCCATACATATAGATTTATCACATACTAGTCAAGGTATCAAGGCTCATCACCATTCTCAAGCATTCATTCGTTAGACATGAAGTAGGGGACTACGATCCTCCATAGTTATAGGTTTAACAATTCACATTATACATAGGACTTTAACCATATTCTCATGCACTTAGACAAGGGGCTCCAACCATGCTTACTTATTCATTATCCAAGGGCTTTAACCATATAAACTATCATTCAAACAAGGGGCTTTTGCCATACTCACATCCAATTAGACATAGGACTACAACCACATGTCCACGCATTTGATTGGGAATGGGACTTTGACCTCATGCTTACACATTAGGCAAGGGACTCTAACCTCATGCTACACTTGAACTTTAACCACAAGCCATTCCATTCGACGAGGTTCTCTAACCTCAAGAGATCTATTTATGCTAGGGATTTTAACCTCGAGCACTATCTTTGGGCAAAGGACTTCAACCTCAAGCCATCATAAGGCAATGGACTTAAACCTCAAGCTATTATATAAGGAAAGGGACTTTGACCTATAAAAATCACAACTATTATTAGTTGGCATTTGGGATTTTAACCCCTTGCCCATGCATCAACATATATTCACTACAATATTTAAGGACTTTAACTGCTTTAGCTAATTTAACACTATACATAACCACATGGTCCTTATGGGAGCCTTAACTACTAAACTATCTCAATAGGACAACACCTTCACTTAATTCAACATATAAAGAAAGTTATGGTCATCAAAACCCTTACAACAATTCTATGTCACATTCGCACTACGCTTGGGTTCGACCTACAATTTGAGTTCATCTTTATATCTAGGGACTTTACCCTTTCATTAGCCAACAACCACGGCTATAAATTTCACCACACATGGTTCATAATTTCTTTAACACATAATTTATTATTCATCCATGTTCATTTGGACTATTTCCCTAGTTCAATATCTCAACAACATATGACTAAGCAACTCACTTAGACATTTTCACAAACACCTTTGGTGCCTACCTTCAACAAGGCCATTTCTATGGTATATATTATCAAGATTAGGGTAAATCAAGACCCTCATGATAATCCATATGCAACAAGCACCCACACTAGAAATTTATCATTGATATCACATGTAAACATAAGTCTAAGAAAGATTCAAGACCATACATCATTAGGCAACAAAACCCTTTTCATTTGATTTTAAAACCACCATGTACACATACTAATCCAAGTGTGAAATACATGGGTTTAGAGATATATAAAGAGAGGAAAAGATAAATTCCTTAAACAAGGTGACACACTAACAATCTTGCCTCCTTCTTGCCACTAGATGAGCTCCCTCCAAACCTTTGCCGCTAATCTTGCTTTAATAAGCTTTTAGAGTGTTTGAGTCTTGTAAAATAATGACTTACGTTGCTACAATGCCTTATATAGTGAGAGGGTGTAGGGTTTTAAGCAAGGTAAATAACCAAAAGGTCCTTATTTAAAAGATGAGAAATAAATTCATCCAGGGGTACAACTCTACCATATGATTTCCTTAGCAACCATACCCTAGGGTACGAGTGGTACCCTAACTTGTACCCTAGGATTCTCCTAGGCCAACCATATTGTTTTGCGTACGAGTGAGAACCTCTGAGTCATAACCAAAGGGTACAACTCAACCCCTAGTCATATACACAAATCATATACAATATAGTCCACTCCAAAACAAGACCTCACTTCATATACTTGGGTTGTATACGACTCGTATGCATTGGGTATGATCAAGGGGAGGTGAAATTGTATAGAAAATAGTATGATAACCATATGTACTGATCAAGGTACAAAAAAGGAGGGTAAAGTGGGTACGAGTCGTGACCAAGGGTATGACTTAAGTCTCTAGTCATACCCAGCTCAGAGGCACAAAAATAAAGTTGTTTCTCGATAGTTCAAGTCTAGGATTTTAAATTCTAACCCACTTGGATCATTCATCCTCGAATGAGGGGTAAGGCAAGAATAAACATAATTTAACGCATCAACATGCATCAAACCTACCCTTACACAAGTATGAAACAAGCACACAACAAGTATACAACACAACATATATCATGATCATCATTAATCAACCATTTTGTCTCATTGGTCTTGGGACTCAAACCCACTACTTATCAAGCACTTACATATTTCACAACTTATGGACTTTAACCCATTAAATTTTAAAGGTATAAGGCAAGTCAAGGCATTGGGGACTTCAACCCACTACCTATCCAAGACATGAATCAACTCAAGGTATTAGGGACTTGAACCCATCACAACAAGACACACATAGTTGTAAAGAATTAAGGACTTGAACCCATGGCCTAACTAAACACATAACCAATTCAAACTTGGGGACTTTAACCCAAGGCACAACTCAATCTCAAACATTGGGGAATTCAACTAGTTCTTTATGAAAGACACAAATCAAGCAGAGTTTTAACGCATACCTTCATCATAAGCTTCTAGAATGGAAAATAAATGCGGGTACTTAGACTTTATGTCCTCTTCCGCCTCGCAAGTAGCTTCCTCGGACTTTTGGTTCCTACATAGAACCTTCACCGAAGCCACCTCTTTCGTTCACAACTGGTGAACTTGCTGATCAGAGATCCTCACTGGGACCTCCTCATAGGACAAAGAGTCTGAGATACCAACATCTTACGAGGGGAAAACCATGGAAGGGTCACCCACACATTTCGAAAACATAGTCACATATAAAACTGGGTGAATAGAGTCCATACTAAAAGATAACTCCAACTCATAGGCAATATTTCCAACCTTCTTCACAATCAAGTAGGGACCAACATAGTGGGGACTAAGCTTCCCCTTCTTAGCAAACTGCATTACTCTTTTCACGGGAGATACTTTCAAGAATACCCAATCGCCTATATTAAACTCTAAGTCTCTACGCCTCATATCTTTATTGGATTTTTGGCGACTTTGAGCAGTTTTCAATCTATCACAAACCACTTTCACCTTCTCTAAGGCTTGGTGAACTAAATCAGGGCCAAGTAACTTACCCTCGCCAACATTGTACCACCCAATAGGAGATCGATATCTCCTACATACAATGTCTCAAAAGGCACCATATTAATACTAAAGCGGTAACTATTATTATAGGAAAACTCAATCAAAGGCAAGTGGTCATACCAACTACCACCATTGTCAATCATACAAGCAAGCAATATATCCTTCAATGTTTGGATAATTCCTCCGCTTGCCCATCCGTTTGTGGGTGGAATGTAGTACTAAGGCACACCTTAGTTCCCAAGCCTATTTGGAATGACTTTCAAAAGTGGGATGAAAATGGAGGACCACAATCTAAGATAATAGACACTGAAGCACCGTGCAACTTCATGATCTCTGCAAGATACAACTTAGTATAATTTTTTGCTGAGAAATTATTTCTCCAATATGCACTCCAAATCCGTCCAATATGCACACTCGAAGGCCGACCCTTTTTCTTGGTTCATTAAGGGCATTATATTCATTTTGTAATAAGTTATAACCTAGACTATGAATAAAACATAGGTCTATTGTTCACAACTTAGATGATATTTTGAGAGCTCTTTGAGAGTGTTCATACAAGTGTGGATATCACTTGTGACAAGTGTGGAATCACTTGTGTTGATTGCTTATTATGAAACATTGGTTGCTTGGGGATTCCATTCCCTTGAGGTCACCATAAGAACTTGATGTTATTTGTATGAATTCTTGGGTCTTAGTGTTCAATATAAACTTTGGTTCATAGTGTTTGTGCATTTTGTGTCAAGTTATCTATCATTCTATCTTATTATTGTTGTATTCATTCTCAGTTTTGGGTGTCCAAACTCGAGACATTGTTGTGTCATTTTTGTTTTTGTTATTATGTTGTAATATTAGTTTGTGGATCACTGATTATAGGTTTTGAACACCTTAGAATCTTGTTGTTATCGTGCTTGTATTGTTATTGTGTAGTGAATCCGAGAGGGGTTACCAAAAGGGTTCCTCGGTTCTTTAAATCAAGGACTGTTTTGGTGTATGTTAGTGTCTTAATTGTCGATATTGTATAATTTGGTATCAAAACATGGCTATATATTGTTCCTACAAGATCAATATTGGGCTTTCTTGTTAGGAAATTAAAAAAATATTATTGAAAAGTTAAAAAAAATAAAAAAAAGAGAAGCAAATCTGTCCAACTTGTTCTAGTTCTTGGATGAATCTGGATTTTGTCATTGTCTTGGCTGAAAAAATTGTTTTATTGTCTAGATCTAGAAGTAATTTTGTTTGTTTTATTGTTTCTAGTGTTAGTTTCTTCATCACTAACACTCTTGAGTCTAGATCTAGATTTGGGCTTGAAATGTTAATGTTGTTGTTGTGAACCAAATTGTGGCCGATTGTTGTTGCAAGTTTGAGACTTGAACGTGTATTATGGGGATTGTGTTGTGGAATTTAAGCTTTAGAAGGAATTTTTGTTGTTTGGGAGGTCCAACTTGAACCTTAGAACTTCAAGACTCAAAGTGTGTTCTTGGTGTTCTTCACCATCTTCAAATCTTGTTGAAGAAAAGTGGTTGTTTGATTTAGAAAGTGAAGAAAGAGAGTGTATTTTGTTGTTAGTCTTGAAATACTTGTCCAAATACTTTACATCCACTCAAAGACTTACAATCACCTTTTCAACCACTTTCCAACAAATTTCCATGATTTAAGGACCATGTTTTAGGAAAATGGTACAAGAAAGTCAAGTCTTCCACTTTTGAATTTGAAAATAGGATTTAGAGACTTGTTTTCCTTCTAAATCAATTCCCACCAATTCCAAATCACAAATTGTTCAAGACTTCCAATTTTGAAAATAAAATGTGTTAAGACCGCAACCAATACATGGTTGCCACGTCACGTTTTACTGTTCACACGACAAATTTTGGCTTAAATTTTTGATTTCTTAGTTTCTAATTATTGTTTGTTAGTTGCATTTTGTTGATTATATTGCCAATTAACAAACTAGTAATTGTCTAATAGGTTGTAAATTAGTTTTTTGGTCCGTTTATTTGTGTCTACATTTCTTTGTGTGCTTTTATCTTTTTGAAATTCATTGTAGTTTCTTGGTTGAAATCCGTACGTATTTTCTTTAAGTTATTTCAAATGAGAATATATTCCAAAATCGAGCCCCAATTGGTACCAAGTAATCTCCTTGGAGTATAAATGAGTTACCAACACTTGTGAGGCCAATTGAGAGGCATTTCAAAGTGGGAGAGCTTGAGAGCTTGTGAGGATGTTTTCTTTTCTAACATTAACTAGTTTGTTGTTTTTTGTGTTTTTGTTTTAGAATTTATGGCTTCCATAATGGATATGAAACATGATCTTAGTAGCTAAATGGAATAATACTCAAGCATAGAAATCATGTGCTCTCTAAAAAAAAGTCCCTTCCCTTAAGGCTTATATATCATAAATTCTAGGAACAAACACATATCACTCACTCACAAGAAAATGATCAAGAACACAAGTACCACAACATAGGATTACCCAAAACTTCTATGTCACCACTATAAGCATGCTACTTCAAAGATTACCTAGGTCTTAGTTTGGCTTGTTATGTAGGAGATGTCTAAGTTAGGAAAATTTAGGGTTATAGTATATCTACCTCCTCAAAACATGTAAAGAGACCCTATTCAATCTATTTCCCTATGTTTTGCTCTTTACTAACTTCATGACCAATTCTTCAAAACCTTTCATTATATTTTCCTCTTTTTATCTTTATTTACAGCATGAACCAAACTATAACTCCTTTTCTGACTATTTCAACCTTTTTGTCATTTTTATTATATATCTACCCTAGATACAGGGAATATTGGATGAGGAATTTAGTGGTTCCTATATCTATAAGCTACCAATTACATTCAAATTCTATGATCTCCTCAACCCCAACTTAGGTTTTTGGCATATGTTGGTCTTTAAGTTCATCTAGACACTTTGAGAAGGATTGGTTCAATAGAAGGCTATGAGGAATATTGGTTTCTACTTGTGACAAGGTTATTCAAAAATACTGGTTCCAAGGATCAACAAGGGACAAAGTTGGCTACTCAACTCACAATAAGAGGGTTCAATTTTGTCAAATTAGTGTGATACTTTCAATAAATGGCCTAAGATCATATCTCCAATATTTCACCCTCTTTTATTTTGAATTAAAGCAACCAAGGAAGTTCTAGATAGACACAATGTAAAAGTGTAATACCCCGTATGTTTCTAAGCTAGGAGACGAACCATTTTTACTACGTATGAAACCTCCTATCCTATGAGTAACATTTTAGTGCATGACTTACAATGATTATCATAGAAATAATATAGCTTATGATACATTAAGCATGTTTATATGAGTCACTTAAGGTAATACAAGCTATGAGTTTTTGAATCCATCAAGTTTTAGTGTTTAATTTTGTAAGGGTCATCTTTGAATAAGTATAATTCGATGTTAATATGGTATTTTGGCTGATTTAGACCCACCAAATCGTAGAGAATCGAATTATCTTTCCAACGATACTAATTTCGCCTTAATCCAATACCCGAGCGAAAAGTTATGCCCTTTTTTGTAAGAGACAGTAAGGATAGGTGATTAGTTAGGCGCTGCCCAACCCATACATAGGCGATTGGTTAGGTGCCGCCCAACCTAGCTTAGTAAATCACTTGGGTGCCGCCTAAGTTAGTTCCAGGTGCCAAAAATACTCTGTTTTGAGTTATTTTAAGGGTAATTAAGTCTTTTAACACTCCTTACACGTCCTTAAACTTAACCCTATGAAATATATAGCTTCTAAACACATTACAACCCTATTAAAATCTCAAAGCTCATCATCCAAGAGAACTAAAAGAGAAAAACAACTTGAAGATTCAATTTCAAGGAGATTCCTCTATCAATAATAAAGAACCTCCCTTCCAAGGTCTGCGTAGTGTTCATCCACCGATTCTTTTCATCCGTGGAGTTCAAGAATCAATCTTTAAAATACAAAAGCTTGGTTGATTGTGGTGATATGATCATACCCATGTTGATGCTTGTTTTTTTTGCTATATAATAGTATCGTGACTGTATATCTCATGAAAGTTATATTGTTAGTTAAAAAACATGATCTTTAGATGGATTGATAGAATGCAAGTATGAAATCCACCTATGCCTTAAAGAATGCATGCAAGGTGTTCGATAAAATGACTAGAATGTTGGAACTTCATATTTACATAATTTAATGATATCTAAATAACAAGTTCATCTTAGTCATACGCTCCAATATGAATTTCCATGCAAATTATATGTTGTTATTGTTGTGTTATAAAGCATGTATGATAATGGAGATATAAATTATGTACACAAAATATATCCATGCTTTCCCTACCATGTTTGAGATGTTGAATAAATACATGAAGTATAATATCCCCAAATCATTACAATATGAACTAAACGTTACATGTTGCCGTTCCCTTACGCTTGAATGGTTTCCATGCGATTACTATGAATAGTATATGTTGTCGGAATGCCCATGATATTAGAATATGAGATTTATGACTTGATTATAAGCATTCCTATTCATGATAGATATTATGATGACCATGCACTTCATGAAATCCCCCACTCATGTATTATGGATTTTTATTGATGGTCGTGTACTCAAGAAATTCAAGTTGTGTCAGTTTGCTTCCATCGAGTCTAGGGGGTACTTGTACCCAAAAAATATAGTTGTGTTCCTAGATCCATGTCATGTTTTCACGATAATCTCAGTCAAGCCATGATCTATAGAATTCAGTCAGTCATGTGACTCAGGAAAACTCAAAAATCTCAGAAATCTCAGTAGTCCAGTAATCTCAGTATTCTCAATGCTCAGTAACCTCAGCAACCTCAGTATTCATAGTCAATCTCAGTAACTTTAGTACTCTCAACCAGTCCTCAGAACTCAGTACATTCCATCAGTCATTGTAATCCAATAAACTTAGTTTAGCTCTACTAAACAATACCACTAGTATCAGTCCAGTTAATCAGTATCAGTTCAGCTAATCAGTTCAGCTAATCAGGTTAGTTCAGTTATTCAGTTCAGCTTAGTTATTCAGTTAAGTGTCCTTCAGATGGGAGTAAAAGTTAGCACCGAGTGAACCCAAGGATTGGAACTCAACCGCCAGTTCAGGGTTTGATTCTTAGTAGTCATCCTTGTGTTCTAGAACTACGTAGCCAGCGTAGGTTGAGATATCTTAGCCCATCAAATTAGGGTTGATGAGGTGGCTTAACCCGTCAGTTTAGGGTTCTCACCATTCTCATTGAGTACCTGCCAGTATAGGGTTGTCACAGCTGTCCTTACCAGTGGGGCGGTATTGACACCCGTCTAGTCTGGATAGAGATTGGACCCCAGCTTAGCTATTATAACGTATTTGGGGCATGTTGGTTAGATAAATACTTCCCATAGTTTTAGTTATAGATTTCAGGACTGTCGGCTATAGCTAACAAGTCTCGGTAAAGAACTCAGATAGCTCTTCAGATTTCAGTGTACCAGGGCTATCAGATACAGTCAACTCAAAAATACAATAGAACTCAAATAGTTTCCTTTAGATTTATGGAATGTGAGATATAGTCACTTATGCTATCAATCATAACAGTTATCAAAACTCATGCTATCAGTACTCATCTTCAGGACTGTCAGATACAGTCAATCAGACCAGTTCTTCATAATTCAAACTGTCAGAAACAATCATTCATTTATCAATAATGCAATATCAGTCTCTTAGTATTCAGTAATACAATATCAGATCCATCACTTATTAGTGATTTACATATCAATACCAATAAACTCAGTCTTTCAGAATCTTATTATCAGTACACTCATGTTGTCAGTATTCAGACTCAGTAGTTCGTATCTCCACTAGTTCAGTTACAGTTACGTATACATGTATGTACTCTCTCATTCATATAAGTCAGTATTGTCCATACATATAACCCTTTGCATTTATCCTACCTCACTCGTATACTTAGTACATTCAGACGTACTGACGCATTTGCATTATGATACTTTCTCTTATATTGCACCATAGGTTCAGAGGCATGAGCTCTAAATCAGTAGTAGATTCTAGGATCAGTAGTCAGAGTTAGACGTGAGTCCTCATCCTTCGAGGACATTATGATTTAATTTCTATATCACTTTTTACTTTATTTCAGTAGTTGGAGTTAGTTGGGGACATGTCCTATCAACTCCTTTTTCAGTTCAGTTAGATGCTTTCAGACTAGATGTTAGATTAGAAGTTCAAACTTCAGTATGTATGTTTCTTTTTGGTATTGTTATACCACATTTTTCAGATATGTATCAGGATTGAACCTTATGGCCTTATAGTTCATATTTCTGCATATTTTATGATATATTATACAGTTTACAGGAACAGATATAAGTCATGGGTTAGCTTGTGGTCCCTCGGGGTTATAAGCACCGTGTAGCATTCCAGTTTAGTGAATCGGGGCATTACAAACTTATTATCAAAGCCTAGGGTTCAACAGTGTCCTAGGAAGTCTGAAAGCTGCATCAAGTAGAGTCTAGTACATGGGCGTGTTGTGCACCACTCTTATGTGCAAGAGGCTATGAGATGTTTTAGGAATAGTTTCCCTTCTTTCATATCTCAAGATCATGCTATAGTAAGTTTTTTTTAAGGAAATCATGTAGATTCATATGATGTACCCCTCATGTTCACTTTACCTTACTTTCAAGGTAATAGAAACAGTGAAGTTCAAAGTCCTAAAGACAAGGCTTTCTCAAAAAGTCCCTACGGTCAGTTATGAGATTAGCAACAGACTCAAACAGTATCCCATCAGTTCATTATTGTTCCAAGGTCGTACAGATTTTATTCATGATCATGAGAACTCATTCTTGAAACCAAAAGTTTAGAAGTAGTAGAGTTGGGATAGTATTATTCTATTTGATCAGATTATGTATTCACGGGGATTAGATTAGTAGGCTTGAACAGTACGAGCTAAACACTTAAGTTTATTAAATCAAATTAAGCATGAAGGTATGAATGTGATATTAGCAGTATATGAGGAAACAGAATCAAATGATGTATTTAGTAAGACAGACAGGTGTTGAACATAATATAGGTATGTGATGGTTGATCAAGTACCTAAGTCAGGCCCTCAGATTTCAGTAGTAGCGCCAATATGTATAGAAAGCAGTAAGGGAAGAAAATTCCAGACCCATTCTCATCTCAGTGTAGAGTTTTTCACTTCAGCCATCATGAAACCAACTCAGGCATTACATACCAACTCTATGGTCATGAACTATAATCATGTATGAATTCAATTTCCAGCATAAGGAGTCCCTTTTACTCCATAATACGAGTCATATTCCATGAGAATAATCTATTTTCACACACTTTCCATGGGATTATGTGCACCTTCAGTTCCCAATATAAGGGGTTCCATTCCATCTCCCTCAGTATTCGAATCATGTCCCAGGAGAACAGAAAACTCTAGACTCAGGTCATGCAGCTCATGGCTCATGTACGCATATCATGATTTCCAGTATACTTAGCTTCCATGACTCATGCTATGCCCCTACAAATCAGATATATTTTGACTATGCCATGTATATCCTTAGTTCAGACCTTAGTGGTAAATCTAAACTATTGATAATTTATTCCTCAAGTTTCAGTCATGTGTCAAGTTTAGTTTGTATCTATTCATGTTTCAGGTCCTCCTGATTTACTCCTCCAATTATCTATCCTTATGCAACTGTGTAGTGATGAGCAGTTGTTTAGATAAGAGAAGATTGTTGCATGATTACTTTGCTCGAGGGTGTAGTTGTGAAGATAGGCTTGAATGTCATGATAAATGTGCAAGTAAACGTCTATCAAGGGGTCGTATTTAGAAGTTGGGAAAGTACAAAGTGTAAGTGTACATTTAGATCCTTGACTTATGTCAGTCCCTAGCATGTAGCCATCAAAAAATCAGTTACCAACTCAATTATAGTTTTAGTATCCAGCACTCAGTGGTCAGTCCTTGAATTCAGTACTTCTGTACTAGCTATAGGCTTAGTTATAATGTCATCTTTAGTTTAGTAACCAGATTTGAAACTCTGTTCAGTTCCATACATGTTTTACCATAGCATTCATGTTGTCAGTACTTAGTTATCAGTGTTTCAGTACCCCAGTTTATAAAATACCTCAGAGCCATGTCGTACGCTTGGTCTCGCATTTGAAATAATACAAACTTCATGAATCCATGCTCAGATACCTCATTTTACTCAGTTAGTCCTTATCTCCTATGCAGAAAACTCAAAAATCTCAGCCCATCTATTCAGACTAAATACAGTTTAGCTTTGCAGATCCAGTATTTAGCTATCAGTTATTCAGTTAATCAGATAAGTTAGTATATTTATGAACTCGTGTTCAGCTCAGTTCATGTATCATGTCTCAGTTTTAGATCCTAGTTATTCAGTAATGACTCAGTTCCTAGGTGTTTTGAACATTGTCTCAATTTCCCTCAGTAGCTTATCCAAGTCAATATTCTTTGAGGTAAATAGAGTCCCAAGGGGGAGATACATCATACCCCCAAACTTTCATGACATAAACACGCTGCTCTCTTTTCTTTTGATGAATCCAGTTTGGAGAAGGGGTACTAATAAGATAACCCTCAAGCTCCAACTTCAGTCGTATGCCATGTTTTCAAGATTTAGTTCAGATCTTGAAATTCAGTATATCTACCATGTCCCACACTTAGTTATGTTCTCATGTTTCCGATCATGCATATGCAGGAATTAATCTCAAACTTATCAGTATTATAGTTCAAGGTAATAGTTTTCCTTAAACTTACTCGTTCTCATATTCATATTTCAGTGCCAAACTTGGTATTCAGTTTCATGCTCAGTTTTCATTTCAAATTTGATACCTTTACCATTGCATGTTCATGAGTAAGTTTAGTCATGAATTCATGCATCAGATATGTGTGATCAGCTCATTAGTACTTTCAGTCATTCATTCACGTATTATGTCAGTCATGTAATCATGGATCAGATATGGATGGATTCATCCTTTCAGTTGTTTATCAGATATTCATTCTCATTTTGAGAAAACTTAATTTATTAGAATCCTCAGTCTTATATTCATGAATCAGCTTCCCATGCATCAGATATGCATGTTTAGTATGTTGTGCTCAACTTTCAGTCATGCCAGTCATGAACCCATGTTTCAGTAGTGTATGTCTTGTACGTACTTCATCTTATCATCTCTACCACTTCAGTTAATTTCCATTCGAGGACAAATGTTCTCAAGGGGGAGATATTATAATACCCCGTATATTTCTAAGCTAGGAGACGAACCATTTTTACTGCATATGAAATCTCCTATCCTGTGAGTAGAATTTTAGTGCATGACTTACAATGAGTATCCTAGATATAAGATAGCTTATGATACATTAAGCATGTTCATATGAGTCACTTAAGGTAATACAAGCTAAGAGTTTTTGAATCCATCAAGTTTTAATGTTTGATTTTGCAAGGGTCATCTTTCAATGAGTATAACTCGATGTTAATGTGGTATATTTTCTGATTTAGACCCACCAAATTCTAGAGAATCGAATTAGATTTCCAACGATACCAATTTCGCCTTAATCCAATACCTGAGCAAAAAGTTATGCCCTTTTTCGTGAGAGATAGTAAGGATAGGTGATTGGTTAGGCGCGGCCCAACCCAAATATAGGCGATTAGTTAGGCGCCACCCAACCTAGCTTAGGCAATCACTTGGGCGCCGCCTAAGTCTGTTTCAGGTGCCAAAAACACTCCGTTTTGAGTTAGTTTAAGGGTAATTAAGTCTTTTAACACTCTTTACACGTCCCTAAACTTAACCCTACGAAATATATAGCTTCTAAGCACATTTTGACCCTATTAACATCTCAAATCTCATCATCCAAGAGCATTAAAAGAGAAAAACAGCTAGGGTTGCATAATTAATCTTGAAGATCCAATTTCAAGGAAATTCCTCCATCGATAATAAAGAACCTCCCTTCCAAGGTATGCGTAGTGTTCATCCACGAATTCCTTTCGTCTGTGGAGTTCAAGAATAAATATTTAAAATACAAAATATTGGTTGATTGTGGTGATATGATCATACCCATGTTGATGCTTGTTTTTTTTGCTATATAATAGTAGCGTGACTGTATATCTCATGAAAGTTATGTTATTAGTTGAAAAACATGATCTTTAGATGGATTGATAGAATGCAAGTATGAAATCCACCTATGCCTTACAGAATGCATGCAAGGTGTTCGATAAAATGCCTAGAATATTAGAACTTCATATTTAATGATTTCATGATATCTAAATAACAAGTTCATGTTAGTCATACACTCCAATATGAATTTCCATGCAAATTATGTGTTATTATTGTTGTGGTATAAAGCATGTATGATAATGGAGATATAAGTTATGTACATAAAATATATCCATGCTTTCCCTACCATGTTTGAGATGTTGAATAAATACATGAAGTATAATATCCCCAAATCATTACAATATGAACTAAACGTTACATGTTGCCGTTCCCTTACGCTTGAATGGTTTCCATGCAATTGCTATGAATAGTATATGTTGTCGGAATGTCCATGATATTAGAATATGAGATTTATGACTTGATTATAAGCATTCCTATTCATGATAGATATTATGGTGACCATGCACTTTATGACATCCCCCACTCATGTATTATGGATTTTTATTGATGGTCATGTACTCAAGAAATTCAAGTTGTGTTAGTTTCCTTCCATCGAGTCCTGGGGTACTTGTACCCAAAAAATATAGTTGTGTGCTTAGAGCCATGTCATATTTTCACGATACTCTCAGTCCAGCCATGATCTATAGAATTCAGTCAGTCATGTGACTCAGGAAAACTCAGAAATGTAAGTAATCTCATTAGTCCAGTAATCTCAATAATCTCAGTGCTCAGTAACTTCAGCAACCTCAGTATTCACAGTCAATATCGGTAAATTCAGTACTCTCAACCAGTCCTCAGAACTCAGTACATTCCGCCAATCATTGGAATCCAGTAAACTTAGTTTAGCTCTGCTAAATAATACAACTAGTATTAGTTCAGCTAATCAGTTCAATTTAGCTATTCAGTTCATCTTAGTTCTTCAGTTCAGTGTCCTTCAGATGGGAGTAGAAGTTAGAACCGAGTGAACCCAAGGATGGGAACTCACCCACCAGTTCAGGGTGTGATTCTTAGTAGTCATCCTTGTATTATAGGACTACGTAGCCAGCGTAGGTTGAGATATCTTAACCCATCAGATTAGGGTTGATGAGGTGGCTTAAACCGTCAGTTTAGGGTTCCCACTATTCTCATTGAGTACCTTCCAGTATAGGGTTCTCACAGCTGTCCTTACCAGTGGAGTGGTATTGACACCTATCTAGTCTGGACAGAGATTAGACCACAGCTTAGCTATTGTAGCGTATTTGGGGCATGTCGGTTAGATAACTACTTCCCGTAGTTTCAATTACAGATTTCAGGACTGTTGGCTATAGCTACCAAGTCTCAATAAAGAACTCAGATAGCTCTTCAGATTTCAGTATATCAGGGCTGTCAGATACAGTCAACTCAAAAATAGAATAGAACTCAAATAGTTTCCTTCAGATTTATGGACTGTGAGATATAGTCACTCATGCTATCAATCACAATAGTTATAAGAACTCATGCTATCAGTACTCAACTTCAGGACTGTCAGATACAGTCAATCAGACTAGTTCTTCATAATTGGAGTTGTCAGAAACAATCATTCATTTATCAGTAGTGCAATATCAGTCTCTTAGTATTCACTAATACAGTATCAGACTTATTAGTGATTTACATATCAATATCAGTAAACTCAGTGTTTCAAAATCTCATTATCAGTACACTCATGTTGTCAGTATTCAGACTCAATAGTCTGTATCTCTATGAGTTCAGTTACAGTTACATATGCATGTATGTACTCTCACATTTATATCAGTCAGTATTGTCCATACATATAACCTTTTGCATTTAGCCTACCTCACTTGTATACTCAGTACATTCAGACATACTGACGCATTTGCGCTATGGTGCTTTCTCTTATGTTACACCATAGGTTCAGAGGCATGAACTCTAAATCAGCAGTAGATTCCAGGATCAGCAGTCAGAGTTAGACGTGATTCCTCATCCTTCGAGGACATGATGATTTCATTTCTATTTCCATTTTTACTTTATTTCAGTAGTTGGAGTTAGTTGGGGACATGTCCCATCAACTCCTTATTCAGTTCAGTTAGAGGCTTTCAGAATAGATGTCAGATTAGATGTTCAAACTTCAGTATTTATATTTTTTTTGGTATTGTTATACCATATTTTTCAGATATGTATCAGGATTGAACCTTATGGCCTTACAGTTCATGTTTCCACATATTTTATGTGATATTATGCAGTTTACAGGTATAGATATTAGTCATGGGTTACCTTGTGGTCCCTCGGGGTCATGAGCATCGTGTAGCATTCCGGTTCAGCGAATCGGGGCGTTACAACAAGATAAAATGGAAATATCTCCTACAGATGGCACTCAATTTCATTCTTAAAGTGTTCTTCCTTAATTATTTTACCACATTTATACCACATATCGAGAAAAGTATTTAAGTTGATAAAGTGTGATATGAGTTCACAAAAATGAGAGCCTAAATAGATTAACTAGACCAATGGCATATTTTTAAAGGATCAATTTTGAAAAGTGGACACAAATATCAAAGGATTGTCAATTCATGGATCTCGCATGTGAAAATTCTCCCCAGGTGCCCCATTTGAGTCAAATTTTTCTATTGCTAGACACTTTTCTCTTAAGCACTCAAGGAATAAAAGAATTTTTATTTGCAACTAACTAGAGAACTATGCTAGAAAGAAAAAAAAAAGAAATGAAAATAACAAATCACACACTCAAATACAATCCAAAGCACCAAATGTAAAAACTTAGCAATCTAAATAAAAAGTATCTAAATGTCAAATCCACACACCAAAATCAAAATTAAATATAGTATCATAATCTACAAATATTATAGATCCAAATAAAAGAATACATCCATGCCCAACTCAAAAGTATGCATTTTCCTCAATGTAATAGGATTAAGAGAAGTAAAAGGAGTATGAGAGTGAGGGTTCTCCAATAAAAGGATAAGTTTGTGGCAATGACTGGCTCTAGGAATGACCTTTATCTAAGAATCAATGTCTGATTCAACTCTAGGAATGGTGTGTGGGAAAGGATCTAGTATAGTGTCCTAACTTTCTAATGTAGCAACTGAACTAGATGTCTCAACTTGTGTCATTTTATTAACCGACCTCTCCAATGCAACAGAAAGTATAGTATCCTTTGTCTTCTTTCTATTAGTCTTCTCTAGATCAATTTGTATCACAACAAAGTTATGATCCTTAAAATAACCAGCAATTTCAACACTATCGACTTCATCATCAAAAGTATGATCATCCTCATTAACCTCCTCTTCCTTGACCATAAGATCAGCACATAAGAAATTGTAAAAACTATAGATAGTTCCTCGAATAGATCTACCTAAAGATGTGTCACATCAATGAACCAAAGCTCATCTATGTGCTTCTAAAGAAAATCAAGATCATTCTGCATTTGGGCTATACTATCAGTCATATTAGAATGTGATGGAGCACACAACTCATCCAATCTCCTTCTAAAGCTCCTAATAATCTTAGCAAAACATTGGATCTCTTCTTGTACTAAATACATTGAATTTTTTATTATAGTATCAATCAACATAGGTATTTTCTTCTGAAGTCTAGTCAACTTATTATCTCCTAAATAAGTGAACTAATCTATCTGGAAAATGTCAGCATAAGTCAATGAGGCTCTTAAAGAACTCAAAGTAGTATAGGGTTGAGGAATAGGGCCACTAGGTCTATGTGGCTATGATGATATACATGGGGGATGGACTAGATGAGTAGGAGTAACAACAGACCAAGAAAGGTTGAAGTAAAATCAGGACTAGGTTGGTTGGAACCACTATTAATGGAACAAAAATCACTAATCAAGGAAACAGTCGCAGAGTCTTTCTTCCTCCTCACTTCATTAACAAGATCAATTCTGGTAATGACCACTATATAGATAAGAGTATACTCAAAATATTTCTTCTTATAAAAAAAACTTAGCACATTGACACTACTCCATAATCAAACATGAAAAAGCAAGAGAGGTTTACTTTTGTTGGGCATGACTAGCAATATTAGGGAAAATAAGTGACCCTATATACAAAACCTTATTTGCAATGATTGAGACTATAAAAAAACTATCAAGGACTCACTAAAAAAGATTGACTTTGCAAGATAAATAAGTTGCTACAAACAAAGCTAAACCATTACTGAGCTTCTAAGTAGATGTATGTCTTTTGAATATGACTAGCCAATGTAAGCCACTGAGGTGTAACATCAATGACCAATTAGTTTAACCAAGCCTACACATATTCCATCAGGTCCTCCACTTAATAATTAAAGTAATTGGTGTTAATTTACATACACAAAAGCCCTCATTTATTGTCTTCTCGTTACAAATAACACATATACCCCTTAGTTTAACTATATCCCTTATCTTTTGAGGCCCCTTCCTTTATTTTTGGTAAAAACTCCCTATAAGCAATGCAAAATTCCCTAACCTAATTCATAATATAATTATTTAGAGGTTCAGCGTATACCTAAAAGTCATTATACCATAAAACTTAATGTAGCTAAGAACACTTACTCTCCAGGACATTCAAACTCAATTGTTGCTCCTCAATAATAGGGCATTGATTTGGCACTTTTACCTAGTTGAATACATGGTAACTTCCATGTGGGTGTGGGGATTTCTTGGTTGTATCATTAGGGGCTGCTCTACCCTTTTTTCTTAGCCGGGGAAACTTTTTAAGTGCAGAAAGGATTATGGATAGGTGTAGTATCCCCCTCCTTGAGGGAACCAAGGTTTTATTTTGAAGAGTTTGCATTGTTCTCCAAACTTTTATGTTCCACTATCATTGCCTTAGATTCACCTTTATTAGTCAACTTTTGTTTATAGGTTGTTAATGCTTTGGCATGTTTGGACTTGGATGGTGGGGGTTTGCTTTGTTTCCTATCCATGTTCTTGTCTAGGGTTATATCTGTATATAAGAATAGTAATGGGCTCAGCTAAAGTTAGAAAAACAAAACATGAAATTTCCTAGAAATGCATCACCAAGCAAATTGTTGCATCACTAACCATATTGGCAATGCAATATTTTATTGTAGAATCACACAAAATTTGGTAGACCAGTTGGGAAAGGAAAGTAGTAATAAGCTATACGTTGAAGGATTATCGATACTCCTCAAGCATCGCTAAATCACCAAGACATCACTAAATTTCACCTTAATTAGCCGACCTTTTGGTGGCTTCTGGTGATTAGAGGAGCACTTTTGTGATGTTCCATGCAATTTGATGCATTGTTGAGGTTCTCAACAGCTCACCAATCATCATTATCCCAAATAATAATCGCAATTCCAAAGTCCTTCAATACTGATTTTTTTATTTCTACTATGGGTACTCATACTTTCTCAGGTTTTACATTTGCACAACATTACGATTATTATGCCCTTAAATAACGCCACCTAATCTATCATTTGGGAAAATAAATTTGTTTTTGACTAAATCCAACTAAAATTTAAACCTACATTTTGACATAAAAAACTTTAAAGAAATAACCCAAGTGCAAGCATGTTCAAATGTTTAAGTCATAACTCAAAGCTATTCATGTTTCAACAGGTAAAACATATAACTTATCCCAAAAAAGTTGACCATTAATGAGCAATCTACATAGCATGATTTATAAATTCTAAGAAAATAATTAATTAAAACCAAATTTTAATTTAAAAGTACAAATCAAATTCTAACCTTCAAAACTAGTAGGAAACTTAACGGAGAAGAGAATGAACTCCATAAACAATGTGTGCATATGGTAGTGGTGCTGAAATCCAAAAAAAAAAATTTGTGTGTAAGTATGTCATTGAAAAAGATTTTTAAGTTTAGAGTGAATTGAGAGAAGGAAATAGGAAATGATCTAATTTTGAATAAAACTAAGGATTAAAAGAAAGTGAAAGGTCAAGAGCCAATTAGTCAAAATGCCAATGCTTAAACTAGACCATTTATGTGATTCTTATCCCAATGTGGAACATATCGGTGATGCACTAATTTGGAGTTCTATCACAAAATGTTATAGTTCATAACATCTTGCATCCATTTTTGGAGGAACATTTGTGATGATCTATCTGTCACTGAAAGTGTCATTAATGCAATGATTTTCACATACCATCACTGAATAAAATTAAATATTTGATATTTGGAGACCTATATTGATGAGGGGATTTGGCGATGTGCAAAATTTCTCTGTGCATCACCAAAGCCTTCTTATTGGTGCTTTGTGCATGATCTCCCAACTTTTTCTTCTCCAACTTGGGTCATGTCTTGGTTCCACTTTTCAACTCCATCATTCACCTAAAAAATCAACATATATTATTAAAAATGACAAAAGGTAAAATTGCATTGCCTTATTTAACATGCCTTAGTTATCTTTATGGCATGATATTCTTGTTTATTCTGCATGCATCAGTGAGGTAGATCACCTTCAAGAAATCCTCCTTTAGGAGTAACCTATGGTAATGTATAGCTTGTTACCCATTTATAGTAAATCGGGATCTCGTGTCTTTCTCAAATTTAACATGCCTTAGTTATCTTTATGGAATGATATTTTTGTTCATTCTGCATGCATCAGCGAGGTAGATCACCTTCAAGAAATCCTCCTTTAGGAGTAACCTATGGTAATGTATATCTCGTTACCCATTTATAGTAAATCGGGATCTTGTGTCTTTCTCAAATTTAACCGCTCCACTAGGAAAAATTGCACCTCTTTGAAGGGACCCAACCACTTAATTTTGAGTTTGCACAAAAACAACTTATACCTCGAGCGAAAAAATTAGATATCACCACCCATCTTGAACTCTATTTTTAGAATCTTAGAATGGTGCCACCTTTTCATACACTCCTTCTAGAGAGTAGATCTTTCATATGCCCTCAAACAAAATTCAAAAATCTCTTGAAGTTAGTATACTCTCAAATTGGAGGCATCCTTCCAATTCATATTTAATCCTTACAAGGTCCATAATGCCTTGTGTTCAAACTCGATAGAAAGATGGAAAGCTTTTCCAAATACCAATTTATAAGGAGAAATAACAATGGGTGTTTTAAATATGTTCCTATAGGTGTACAACATATCATCAAGTTTTCATGACCCATCCATTCTACTTTTATTCATAGATTTTGCCCAAATCTCATTTGTCTCCTAATTATACACTTTTTTGTACCCATTGGCTTGGGGGTGTTATAGAGAATCACTTTATGCTTGACTCAATATTTTGTAAAGAAAAGATATAAATGGTTGATTACAAATCTGAGATCCCCCATCACTCATGATAGTGCGAGGAGTACCAAATTGGGTAAAAATATATCTTTTCCATAATTGACTAACATACTAAAATTCATTCTTTAGAAAAGGGTATGGCTTCTACCCACTTAGAAAGATAATCAACCACTACAAGATGTAACGGTTCCTATATAAACGTACAAAGGTTATCATCATTCCAACCCTCATACATCGAAAAATTCCACATCCACACTGGGTTACTAGAAACCCCGTGACACTGGAAGGTCACAACAGTAAACAAGAACTCACACTTTGAGAACTTAGCATACAAACGACGATCTTTAAGAGTCTGCAACACAATAAAGAGGTGATTGGCATAATTCTTCTTACTCTTAGAATATACAAAGATGTCATAAATTAAAAAATCACAAAAAAATCCAAGAATTGACATAATACCCGGGTTTATAAAACTATTAATGTTGCCAGAACATTAGTCAAACCAAAGGATATCACCAAAAACTCGTAATGACCAAAACGTATTTGCAAAATTGTCTTAGGGATATCCACCTTCCTAACTTTAAACTGATGATAACCCAAATGGAGATTAATCTTTGCAAAGTACTTAGCATCCTAAAGTTGGTCAAATAAATCATTGATCCTAGGAACATAATACTTATTATTCACTGTTACCTTATTCAAATCTTGATAATCTATGCATATACATCTAAAGAGAACCATCTTTCTTACACAAAAGAAGGATAGGATCACTCCACGAAGATACACTAAGGAAGATAAAACCCTTATCAAGAAGATCTTCCAACTGCTTTTTAAGATCTTTCAACTCGGCCAGAGTCATTCCATAAAGAGGGATAGATTTAGGAAGGGTGTACCAAAGAAGATTAATACTAAAGTCTATTTCTTTATTGGAAGGAACACCAGGAAGATCATCAAGAAAGACCTTGGGAAACTCACTAACCACAGGGGCAGATTGCAAGGAAGGGCATTCAATATTAGAATCCCTAACATGAATTAGATGGTCTAAACACCCTTTGGAAATCAATTTTCGGGACCTAACATGTAAAATAAATCTTTCATTTGGTACTAGGGAACTTTCTTCCAACTCAACCACGAGTTTATTAAGGAAATAGAAATTAACTATACGGGTCTAACACTCTAGAGAGGAATAGCATGAGTGAAGCCTATCCATCCCTAAGATCACATCAAAATCCAATATATCCTGCTCTATCAAAACCATAAGGGTTTCCCTATCAGAGATACCACATAATGCCAATATACTTATTTAGGCATAATAGAGTAACCCACTGGGGTAGACATAAAAAAAGGATCAGAAATGTACTTGGGACAGTAGCCAAAATGAACAACCATATATGGGGTCACATAAGAGAGAGTGGAGCTCAGATCAATTAAATAATACACATCATGATAGATGAGCTTTAATGTACCTATGACAACAGTGGGAGATGCCTCAAATTCTTGATGGTTGGTAAGGACATAGAGATGACTTCGACTAGTTTCAGTATTAAAAGTTGCACTTTTTGGTACAGAAGTTGATGATGTTGCAACCAAAACTTTATTAACACTAAAAGAAACCCTAATAGGACAATCCTACTGTATTTGGCCAAGATGACCAAACTTAAAGCACTTATTTCTCCCTTTATCACACACTTCCTACAAAAATAACATGGAGGATAAGATGGGGCCAACTGAGCTCCACTAGCCTTAAATTAGGAACTCTGTTCCCTATAAATAATATCGATCTTGAATTGATGATCACCGAATATCTTAGGATATAGAGCAGTAGCCATAGAGTAGGAACTAAAATTTCTTGGTTTCTTCTTAGATCACGGTCTTTCATCTATATCACCCAGCTATCCTCTGCCTTGTTCAGAATACCTGAATTTCTTACTTTGCCTCTCCCTTATTTTAACTTATTTCTTTTTTAATCTTTAACTTTATACATATATACCACAATCCTAGAGATATCCATGTCATTATTCAGCAAGGCAGCCTTACACTCTAATACCAAGTCCTGAGACAAACCCAAAGAAAACTTTCTCATCCTAGCCCTCATACTAGACACTAGCTTAGGAGCATAGCTAGACAACTGATGAAATTAGGGCAAACTACTTCACACTCATCTTGAGCTATTTCAGATCCATAAACTCCTCAACTTTCACCTCCTTAAACTCTTGAAGAAAGAAGCAATCAAGAAAAGCACTAAAGAAGTCATCCCATAATACCAACCCTACATCATCACCCCTTGACTGATCCCACTCCTCACACTACTAATACACTACATCTTTTACTAATATGATGAAAATTTCATACCTTCATAATTAAGAGCATGCATAACCCTAAATATCCTTTCCATTTCATCCACAAACCCTTAAGGATCCTCTTCTACCTTAGTGCCAGTAAAGGTTAAAGAATTCAACCTCATGAACTGGCCCACTCTATTTATCTAAGAGGAAGAAGAAATTGAACCAAAATGATTAAGTTAATAAGACTGAGAGGTCACTAACTAAGTCAATAGATGAAAAGACTAATAAAACTCGGCATTTGAAATATCTTTTTTGGACGGTGGGGCATGATCATCATCATCCTGAGGAGCTTGAGGAAGATAGGTAAAAATTGGTAAAGCTCCCCGAGGGGAAGTACAATCAGGAGTTGAGACCCTAGACTAGTTTAGAATTCTATAAGTAGGATGAGTTGCATACATGTTGTGCCTAGGTGGGATAGAAGAGATACCAAGTGCATCAAATTTTCAAGGAAACATGATCTAAAATGCAAACAAATAGATATTAGAGAATTTTCAAGACCTTAGACTTTATAGCTTGAATTTATAGCACAAGAAAGGGAAACACTCCTAAGTCCCTCATAGACTCTCTCTTATAAGTGTGGCACACTACACACCCATAAAAGAGACTCTACTTGACATGGATTTGAGGACACCAAATTGACCATAAACCTAGGCTCTGATACCAACTTGTCACAACCCAAATTGAGGCCTGGTCATGACGGGTATCTCAAGTTCACCAAGGACCGGAGACCACCCCATTTACATAGACAAACAGAGCATAATACACTAACAACGGATGAATACTAAACATATAACAAGATATATTAACATAAGCTTAAGAAATCTAACATAGATAAAAAACCAATACCCAATCAATAGTAATCCACAAAGTCTCTAATAAAACCAAATCAACCTAAGTCGGGACATTCCTTAAATGAAAGCTAAAAATAAGTACAAAGAAAAGTCTATGACAATAGATAGACTAAGAAGCAATGACCTTCAATAAGAAGAAGGTCATCACTTCAAGCTGACGACTGATAACCCAAAAATCCTACCACTTTACAGGAAAAGAAGTAGTAGCTCTATATCTTACATTATGTGGGAATACAACACTTAGATATGGTTAGTAAGTTAAGTGATAGCATGTAACTCAAGGATATGAGGTAAAATAATGTCATGATCCACAATTCAAAATCTTTCAAAATCAATGAACATAACCATATGGAATGCATAAGGGATCAGGGGACCAGGTGTGTGTGGGTGTGTTCTAAGGTATAAGGGACCAGGTACAAAACATGTACATATAATTGGTGATATTTAAAGAATTCTTGAATGGTGAAGAATTCTCAAGTAGTGATGGCATAATGACAGTGGGAAAAATGCTCAAATGCACATTGATGAGTGCAAGCATATTATTTGGGGAACATTGAAATGCAGCGAATGGGTTGAGTTTTTAATGTCAATTAACAACATGGGACCAGGTCCCAAAGTGTTTCTGACAAGGAGAAGATTTATGCATAATGATAGATCGACATTCGCTGATAGTAATAGTAATCACTCCAACTGTATATGATAAATAAAAGTGATGCTTTAAAGATCTGTGGTCATGTTATAAGGTTTGTCATCATTAAAAAGGGGGGAATTGCTATATCTTATTTTGAAATGAGTAGCATACAACAAAGCACCATGTCCTTGGTCATCATGGAGAAATACAATTGTTATAAGGTCTACACAGTTTTGTGTTCTAGTGTAACAAACTATGCAGGTAAGCTTGTAACTTATAGGACATTTAGCCCAATAAAATTTCTACCCTAATAGTTATTCCAATATAAAAGGAAAATAATGCTTCTTAAGAAAGTGGTTTTTGAAAAAAATAGAATTGAAGAAATTAAAAAAGGCAAAAACTCAATCCAGCTTGATTGCTAAATTATTGCTTAAATTTTTATTTTATATGTATTAAAAAGAGTGAGTGTTCTGGATTTGATAACGATTTGTAATTGAATTACTCATTCAACAAGAGTAATGTTTTGCCTACTTTGTTGAGTAAGATTAGGTAGAGTTACCTAAGGTTGATATTGGTTAGAGTTAATCAATATCAAGATGTGTTCTTGGCAGAGTTCTCAAGGTAGGCTAGTAGTAGAGTTATTACAAGAAGGTGGAACCTAGAGTTAGGTTCGTTGAAGTCTATAATAAAGAGTTTGAATATTGTGATATATTGGGTGCTTGTGAGGGCAAGCTATGGTTTTTCCTCTCTTCAGCAAGGAGGTTTCCACATTAAATTTTTTGTTTTCTTTTTTTCCTACATAGTTTTAAGGTTTCCACTGCTTTATTATTTGATTGCTTCTTATTATCTTTAAGGGACCTAGTCCATCATTGTGTGGTGCAACCTACCTGAGTTTTATCAATAGGTTTTTGAGACAAAACACTCTAACAAGTTAACACATAGAGTGAATTATCATGGCTACTCTACCTAATATAGAAGAAGGGCAATCTACCACTAAACCACCTAGATTTAATAGTAAATACTATGGGTGGTGGAAAACTATAATATTTGTCTTTATTATGGATAAGGACAGTGAGCTTACAGATATAATACTTGATGGTCCTTATTTACATATCAAGGAAATCAAGGAAGGAGATATAACAAGAATGGTGGTAAAACTAGCTGTGATTTTAATCATGAAGATAGAAAAATATTGAGAAAAACTACAATGCCAAGAAATTTCTTATTTGTGGCATAGGACCTAATTAATACAATAGGATTTCAGCTTGTCAAAAAGCTAAGGAAATTTAGGATTTCTTCAAAATTGCTCATGAAGGAATCACTGAAGTGAAGAATTCAAAAGTTGATATACTGTCTACACAGTATGAAACCTTCACCATGAAAGAAGAAGAAACTACCTAAGAGATCCATAAAAGATTCACTTCAATCACCAATAAGTTGCACTTTTTAGGAGAACTGATTCCTATGTACAAATAGGTGAGAAAATTTTTTGTGGTTCTTTCTAAATCCTGGGAAAGCAAAGTAGATGCTATAACTGAGGAAAGAAACCTAAAAAATCTCACCATGGATGAGATTATTGGTAATTTAATGTCACATGACCTCATGAAGAAGCACAAATAAGAGAAGAAGGAAGTAAAATGGGAAAAATATCTAGATATGAAGGATTCAAAATCTAACTCTAATGAAGAAGGCACTAATGTTGCTTATTGGGCAAAAAGAATTGTTAGATCCAGTTTCAAAGAATTTAAAGTAGCAAAAAAAAGAGGCATTATGGAGGTCTGCCACAAATATCGAGATTGGGAATAAGTCTTAGAATGAACTTTAAGACCTTATCCTACATTTTGTAGCCCAACTATCATAAGAAAGCACCCATGATCTATATGGGTTAAGCTCTTCCCCAGAAAATGGGCCCCAGTATGTGTAATTTCATGAACCATAGAATAATCATATATACATATGGTACCATGGTGGCCTCGAACCTCCCAGTCACATATCTAGGGTGACTTTAGCTCCGAGTTATTTAACATGGGGGACTCAAACTATCCAGTCATTTAATAAGGGGGACGTAAACCACCCTGTCATTTAGACCCTTACACCAGCAAATGCAGTGTCAAGTACTGGTCCCTTGGGACCTCCACTATAATGCCCTAAGTTAGATACCCAGAATTCTACACGGTGCCTATGACCCCGAAGGACCACAAGCTAACCCTTGATTGATATCTTCAATTGAGCACTGTATGATATACTAAATATATGTGGAATATAAGTTATAAGGTTGTAACGTTCAAAATTGTAACATGTCTGATAAAACAATATCTGAATAGGGTATAGAAATGCCCAAAACTAAAATAAACTATCTAAATATTCTGCAGTCTAAAAGCCTCTAAACTATTTGAAAACTGTAGAGTTGATAGGACATGTCCCCAAATAACTTCGAACTGCTAAAATAAACTAAGTATTAAAGGAATAAAATAATCAAATAATAATATTCTCGAATGATGAGGAATCACCACCGACTCTGACTGCTAAAACTAGAATTTTATTGATACTCTAGAGCTCGTGTTTATAAATCTATGGTATAAAAACACCATAGAATAAATACATCAGTACGATTGAATGTACTAGTCCGAAAATAAGGTAGGCTGAATGCAAAGGGGTCATATGCATGAACAATATTAACTGACTTTATAACATAAACATGAGAATACATACATGGATAAGTAACTGAAACTGAATACGTGGTAATATTGACTACTGAGTCAAAATACTGATAACATGAGTTACTGATAACTGAGATAACTAATATCGAGTGACTGTATCTGATAGTTTAGATTCTGATAAAACTAGCTGAGTTCAGTAGTTTACAGAGTGATTGTATCTGACATTCTCGATCTATGAAAAACTATCTGAGTTCTATTACTGAGACTAAGTGTCTTTATCTGATAGTCCTAATTCTATAAATAAAACTATGGGAGAATTCATCTAACTAATATGCCCCTAATAAGTTATTATAACTGAGTTTGGGGCCAATCTATAACCCTAATTCGAAGGGTGTCAATACCGCGCTACTAGTAAGGATAAGCTGCGAGTGACCCTCATCTGATAGTGTCCCCAAAGGAGAATGGTGGGACCCTCATCTGATAGTGTTAATCCACCCCATTAACCCTCAACTAACAATTTTGATGTCTCAACCTATGCTAGGTATACAGTTCTAAAACATAAGTATTGCTTCTAATAATCACACCCTCTGCTGATAGTATCTGTTCCCATCCTTGGGTTCACTCGATGTTGAATCCTACTCCTATCTGAATAGACACTAAACTGGACTGGACTGATCTGTTACTGATTATTCTAATTAACTGGACTGAACTGAGTTCACTGGATTCTATTGACTGACGGAATGCTACTGAGATCTGATAATTGACTGAGATTTTTGAGACTTCTGAGTAATGAGATTACTGAGTAATGGACTAATACTGAATTTACTCAGTTTTCCTGAGTCCTATGACTAACTAAATTCTATTGATTGTGGCTTGACTGAGAGTATCGTGAAAACATTATATTGACTCTAGGAACACAGGTAAATTATCGGGTACAAGTACCCCCAGGACTCGATATAAGGAAACTAACAAGGCATGACATTCTTGAATACATAACCAATATCAACAATCCATAAAATAATAAGTTGGGGATTTTGTAAAGTACATGGTTATCAGAATATAGTACATGAATGGGAAAGCATATAAACATGTCATAATTTCATCAACTAGTCTCATCAGTATTTTATAAAATATTTATAATGCACAACAATATCATAGAAGTCATTGCGATCATACGGGTAAAGCATGCACTTATCATTTGGGTCACAATTGAGCTATGATGAATAATTTCTAGTCCCTTAGGCATTTTATCAAACACCTTGCAGGTACAACTTAAGGCATAGGCATAATCATCAAATTATCACTTCAAAACTCCATGAATAAGCTAAAATTATAGATTTCAATCCACACATTAAAATAGTTTCATGAACAACACATAAAGATTCTATCTTGGGAATCACATCATCATAATCTTATGAACATAATCAACCCATAACAAAATATTCATAATACATGATTTAAAACTTGATTCTTGAACTTCATGGATGGAAGGAATCCATGAATGAACACTATGCATACTTAGTTATTGACTCTATGAAGTTTGATGGTGGAATATTCTTGAATTTGAATCCCAATTGAAAACCCTAAACTTGATCTTGAGGAAAATTGAAAGAAACTAGTGTATTTTGGGTGAAAAATGGATGAATTACGTGTTATTGGGTTTATATAGGGATGGAAAATTGACCCTTTTGCTCTTAAAAATACGGACATTTAAAAACTAAAATTGGGCATCGATGCGATACCCGACGCATCGCGCCATGATCACGCCAAGCCTCAGTAATTTTAATGGCAGTCCCTGTAACAATGTTAACCAATGCGATGGGCAATGAGGCATGGAAGGATCACTTTGGTCCACAATTTTGGGACACCAAACATGGTCTAATTGAGGTTTAAAAAATCAAAAACTTGTCCGAGAACACCTATTGACCTCTCTGATCATGAATTAACAAACATATAAGCTATTAAAGGACATTTAGGTGGCAAAATGAGATTTCCTTCTTTCAAAGGCCAAAAATAAGCTAAGTCTTGGAACTTAGCCAGAGTTTTCTAAGTTTGGGACCCGTTGACAAGCTTAAAGGATTGAATTATTCTTAGAAATTTTGAGGGGCCTTACAATATCTCCTCCTTGGGAATATTTATCCTCTAATGAAATAGACTAAGAGGGGAAAAATGATAATTTAAGTACATATGGGACATGAATAACTGTAACATGATTACATAACTAATATGACTGAATATATCATAGTGAACATGCATATCTGATTCATGAATGCATGATTGGGATCACTGATGAGCTGAATATACTGAACATACATATCTGATGCATGGATGCATGGATGAACTGACACATAAATGCATGGCTGGGAGTACTGATAAGCTGATCATGTATATCAGATGCATGAATGCATGGCTGAACTGACTCATGAACATGTACCTAAACATGTAATGGTAAATATACCAAATTTGAAATAAAAAACTGAGCATGGAACTTAATACCAAATTTGTTACTAAAATTTGAACATGAGACTGAATAAGCTTAAGGAAAGCTATTACCTTGGGCTGAGCCTGAATTTGCGGAGAAGAGGTGAGGATACTTGGTTCACATATCTTCTTCTGCTTCTCAAGTAGCTTCCTCAATGGAATGATTTCGCCAAAGAAATTTGACTAGAAGGACCTCTTGTTCCTTATTTTTGAGTCTGTTAGTCAAGGATTTCGACTGGAATCTCTTTGAAAGAGAGGTTGTTCTGAATGTCTATGCACTCTATAGGGACTACAACTATTGGGTCACCTATGCACTTTTTTAAGCAAGGAGACATGGAACACTGGATGAATTGAGGCAAGATCTAAAGACAATTCGAGCTCATAAGCTACTTTTCTGAAGTGACTGAGAATTTTAAAGGGACCAACACATCGGGGACTAAGTCGAGCCTTTTCTTCTTATTGAATCTCTTCACTCCATTCATAGGAGAGATCTTTAAATAAACATGATAGCCAATCTCAAACTTGAGATCCTTCCTAAATATGCATGAATAGAAATATAAGAACATGACTGAGTCTATAACGTATGTCTTGGACTGAGCATCGTGAGCTGAACTGAGCCATTAAATACATGGATTTCGATCGAGATTGGAGCTAGAGGGTAAAACTATGGGTACCCACTAATCCAAATTGGATTCATTATATGAAGAGGAAAATAGAGTGTCTAGGTCAAGAAAGTTTGGGACTTATAGTGTATCTCCCCTTTGGTATACTATGACCCTAAAAAATGCTGACTTAATTGAGATATTGAGGATAATTAAGGTGATACACAAGGAACCTATGAACTGAATCATGACAATATATCTAGGATTTGAGACTGAGACATAAAATATGGACTGAACTACACACACAACTACATGATTGGTCCATCTTAGAATGGTAAAATTTATGAGACTTTGGATAGTGTAACTAGATGGACAGAATAGGAAAATATATGAACTTGTTTTTCTGACTTCTAGACTAAGGTAGTGGTTATTTAGACTAATTCCTACTGACTGACTCATCTGATCTACTGACTGATCGATGGATGAGTACTAGGTATGTAAGTCTAAACGGTACTTAGTTTGGATAGCTGGACTTAAACTAAAGACTATCATGTGTAGAAGGTAAGGACTGACTGGGTAACATGAGGTAACTGAGCATAAATGAGTAAAATCTGTATTATCTTAAGGATGCAAGACCAAGTGTATAACATGAATTGAAAACTCTCTGTAATATGAGGTACTGAAATACTACTAACTGAGTAATGATGATAGGCGAATTTACACGCCTAAAGTACTATATTTTACCCATATTTTAGCTAAGTTTTGAGGACAAATTATATAATTTATGCACTTTTAGTCTTTTTTCCTGTAAATGAGCTAACAAACATGATTAGCAAGTTTTCAGGTATAAATGATGCAGAATTCAGCATTTTATGGATAACTTGACGCCAAAGAAAGCTTCACGAAGGAAGAAAGGGGAATCTTGGACGCCAAGGACCAAAAGTGGCGCATGGAAAATCTATCCCGAGCAAAAACAACAATTCTGAAGACTTTGGGGACTAGCAGTAACTTAGTAGGATTAGGATAATGATACATTAACCTAGTAGGATTGGGTTAAGTAATGCATTAGCTTAGTAGGAATAGGATATGGGTATTATAAATACCCTATTCTGCTAGAGATTTTAAGACATTCCTCTATTATTCTAGTTTTAATTAATTCTTCAATTAACCATTCTACTACTATTCTTCTTTCATCTACAACTCTAAACAATTCTCTTCAATAAATTTTTATTCTTCTTCTATTCATCTATTCAATTCTTAATTTCCGCAACAAGAGAAATGTTACTTTGCAAAGAAGTCACGCCTAAACGCCTACCACACTTTACTACACGAAATCTTTATTGTGGTATAATAACAATGTCGATTGTGATTTCCTTGGCACTCATGGGTAACTAAACTTCTCTGTTGGGGTTATGGCAGCCATATGAGATACTATCTATTTCTATGAGTTTGTGAATCCGTGACACGTATGCTGCTTATATCATTATTCTCTTCATCTTAATCTAAATTCTTTGTGGTTGCAAACGCATAGAATACGCCAGTATAGCATTAAATTGTTCGAAAGAAAAGTTATATGTCTAGAAAAGAGATAATGTCAAGGTAATAGGGTCCCATCCCCTATTAAAAAGTTAGTGCCGTAACTAGATTAAACTCTTGGAGAATTTGTACCATTAGATACGCTTTAAGCTCGAAAGAGTTAAAGTGAAATAGTCCTTGTTTAGGTCGAAAGACGCTTGGATTTACCATCGAATACAATTCTCTATAAGCACATGCATGTCTGAATTCCGCATAACTCATAGCCAATAGAGACGTACAACTCATAAGGTGGACATAACCCCAACTTCTCAATTCTCATTGTTTTACATCGTACTAAATATTCTTTCTTTCTACTTTGCTATTTTCTGTTTTTACTTTACTATTTTGATTACATTATTTGCACATTAAAATCCCCCCTTTCACGAGACTTGCACCAAAAGTCTAATAATCTTTGCTTACTTATTGACCGGCTATTCCCTGTGGGATCGATACCCAACCCAGTTGGGTTATATATTTGACAACGATCGCTTTACACTCTTACAAGAGCTGTAGATTGAGCGTTATCAAAAATTGGCGCCGTTGTCGGGGAATACGGTTGTCAACTAAGTTTGTGATAATTACTAGACCCTTTGGTCAAAGTTTCTCATACTTTTACTTTTAGTTTCTGTTTTTGTTCTATTCAGGTTCTGTTGACAGAATGGATGCACAACATGACATAGAAAGAATAGTTGCTCAATAGGAGCAGGCTAGGTTAGCTGCATTGGCAGCTGCTCAAGTGCATCAACAAAATATTGATAACCCAGGTCGTGCAACAAATCCTGATGATGAGGACCTGGGCTATGAGGAGCTACTAAACCCACGGCATACTACTGAGGTGGCGACACCCATGTAGAGGAGAGATCGTCAAGCGCGATTGAGGCCTGATCGCTGAGCTGTGCAGATTCCTTTTGATGATGATGATGACGATTTGGATGAAGCTGGTGCCACAGGAGCCATTATTCTGCCACCCTTGGCACCTGGAGCAAATTTCAATATCACTAGCATCATGATTCAGCTTTTTCAACTCAAGGGATTATTTGGTGGACTAGCAGGCGATGATCCGAATATGCATCTGATCAACTTTATTTCTACATGCAAGTCATTTGACAATCCCGACGTTGGTCAGAATACAATTCGATTACGCTTATTTCTATTGTCTCTGTTTGGGGAGGCAACTCTATGGTTGAATGGGCTAACTCCTGATTCTATTACTAATTGGAGGCAATTAAAAGACGCTTTCCTAGAAAGATTCTTTCCGCAATCAAAAAGAGCATAGTTGAGAGATGAGATCACCAATTTTCGACAGTTTCCAACTGAAGATCTCCACGAAACATGGGAGAGGTTCAAGACGAAGCTTATGCGGTGCCCCAATCACCATATGACCAATGTCCACTTGATGGAGATATTATACAGATCTTTGAATTCTGTGACTAAGCCAGTGGTAGATAATGCAGCAGGTGGATCATTTATGGACCTCACCTTTTTGCAGGCAAGCGATATGCTAGACCGGATGACAAAGCAAAGTAGAGCTTGGTATACCAGGGATTCTGAGGTAGCAAGCTCTACTGTATCTTTTGGCATGACTGCAGAGCAGAGGCGAAGACAAGAAGATCGTGACAAGACATGGATCACATGAAAATGCAGATAGATATTCTTATAAAGCATCTATTATCAGGGAAGACCGAAAAAGTCAAAGCTGTTGCATCAAAAAGAAGAGAGGAATTCGATTCCGAGGAAGAAGCCAACTACTTGAACAATCAGGGGGCTTTCCGAGGCAATGCCCAAGGAAACCAAGGTCGGAACTATTATGATAATTCAGGATATAAGGACCGTGATCAAGGTAGTTGGAAGGATAAGACTGACAGGAGTGGTTTGTATGTTCCTCCTGGAAGACGTGACGCCGCTGCATCTGGTTCTGGAAATATGTCAATGAAAGATATGATGGCTAAGCTATTGAAAGGAGTAGAGGCAACTAATACGGGAGTGAATGAGGTGAAGAACGACTTGTCCTCAATGAAGCAATTGGTTGACTCGCATTCCACTTCAATAAAACAGCTGAAGCAACAATTGAGTCAATTATCTGCGGCATTCAACCAAATAAAGGCTAGAACGCTACCCAACAACACTGTTCAAAATCCAAGGAATGAGGGATCATGCATGGCTATTTCTACCAGGAGCAGAAGTGCAGATTCCGAAGAAGCCGATGATGGTGTTTATGACGTCACTCCAAGATGCATGCAGCCTGAAAAGATGGGAAATCGGAAGCAAAACGCAAAGAAAGTGGTGGAGAAAACTATTCCCCTTCCACCACCACCTTTTCCTCAAAGATTAAAGAAGAAAGCAGATGATACAAGGTTCAATAAATTCATGATGATGTTAAAACAGCTGACCATTAATGTTCCATTAGTTGAGGCACTGGAACAGATGCCTGGGTACGCTAAATTCATGAAGGACCTTTTAACAAATAAGCGGGCAGTAAGCTATGAACCGGTAGATAATATTCATCATTGCAGTGCAATTGCCACAAGGTCCTTAGTACAGAAAAAGGCAGACCCTGGTGCTTTCACTATTCCTTGCACGGTTGGATCTATGTATTTTGCTAAAGCATTATGTGATTTAGGAGCCAGCATTAATTTGATACCACTATTCGTCTACAGAAAGTTGGGGTTGGGTGACCCTACTCCAACCAATATGCGGCTCGTGATGGCAGATAGGTCGGTAAAACGACCTGTGGGTATCTTAAATGATGTGTTGGTGAAGGTGTCTACCTTCATTTTTCTTGCAGACTTTGGGATTTTGGATTGTGAGGTGGATTCTGAAGTTCCCATAATCTTGGGATGTCCTTTCCTTACAACAGGAAGTGTGCTTATTGACATGAGAGCTAATGGGATTTTATTTCGGTTGAATGACGAAGTGGTCCACTTTGATATATATTCAAAGCAATGAAGCAGCCCAAAAATATGAATGTGTTCTCTGTAGCTGATGTTCATTATGAGGATACGAAAGAAATATCTGTAGAAAAACAGCTTACTGTTGAGCCATTATCTGCTGCGCTGCTGAATGTTGAGCATGAGGACGATGGAGACTATAAAGAAACTATGTGTGCTCTAAAAGAAATAGGGTCATATTCTCATGCTCCTAAGAAGTTGGACCTTGATCTTACAAATCAACCTTCACAAACAGCGAAGAATTCCATTGTAGAGCCACCAATGCTAGAATCGAAAGAGCTCCCCAATTACCTAAGGTATACATTCTTGGGATATGGAAATACACTTCCAGAGAGTGTTGCGGATGATTTAAGTGAACAGCATGTAGAGGCTCTCATCTCTGCTCTGATGAGGTACAAGAGAGCGATGGGTAGGAAGATTGATGATATAATTGGTATCCCTCCTAGGATATGTATGCACAAGAGTCATCTCGAACAAGATTGCATGCCTACAAGTAAGTATCAACGTCGTCTGAATCTATTCAGAAAATGGTATCCCATCTATCTCGATGTAGTCTAAGTAATCGAGGTAACTATGTCGTGCCACGATAATAAATCAAGCGCTACATGGGAGGCAACCCATGGTTTTTAATCGTTTTGTTTTTTTTGGAGTTTGTTTTTGTAGTCGATCCACGACCAAAACTAAGGCGCTTGATGGGAGGCAACCCATCGTTCTAATCGTTTTTGTTATTTTCTAGTAAGTGTAGGTGCAAGATGTATAAGGAAGGAGGTTGGTCTTGAATTTTGATTTGGAAGCGGTGCATGTCGAAGGTGGTAAGTTAGGAATGAAGAAGCAAAAGGCTATGGGTTAGGCATTGACTATAAAAATATAGGCAAAGAACAAGGCAAGGCCTATGTAAATCTAGGCCACGAACAAGGCAAGGCCTATGCTATGGCATAAGCTCTTGGATTCTAGAGTGCCATAGCATAGGCGCCGCCTATGCTCAACAATGCCATAACATAGGCGCCGCCTATGCAAAAGCCTTCTGCTCAACTAGGCAAAGCATTAGGCATGGCCTATTCTATGGCCTTCTGCTCAACTAGGCAAAGCTAAAGGCGCCGCCTATGGTCACTTTTGGTCTCCAAATCCGATTCTAAATGGGTCAAAACCCGACCCAAGCTTGTCCTATAAATAAGAACTTCATCCTTAAGACAAAGTCACATTGTTTACTCAATCTAAGCACCGCTTACCCTACCATAATCTCTCAAAACCTTTCTTTTTGCTCATCTAACCTTGCAAGATCATATTCCGAATCCATCACCAAGTAAGTTCTTCTTTTATATTGCATAAGTACTATGCTTATAATGATTCGTTAGATCTTGAATTGGTGTTGGTAATTTGAATGTGCTTGGTTTGTTATGATACATCTAATTGAGTGAAAGAATACATGTAGGTGTTCTTGACTTGGTTCCAACTTGTATTTGATTTTGATACACTGTCATACTTTTGCTGAGTCGACATGGGGAAGTTAAATTGCATAATTTTAAAAATTGAATGCTTGAATGTTTGAATGACTCATTCATCATGATTGAATACAAGCATGAGATGTTGTGATTATTTCTATACCATAAACTTGATTCATTCCCTACATGGTAGTCTTGTTCCAAAAATGCATTAATCCAAACCATAAAGGATGGTCAAGATTACATGATATAGAGTTGAAAAGAATAGTTAAAGACAACATGCAAGTATGAATGTGCTGAACATATTGTTGGAACATATCGTCTATATGTATGTCGATGAAATCTGAGTAATCGACATCACACACTTAATTAGTTTGTACAAACAAATTAAGTGTGGGGTGGTGCCACTATAGTTTGTTTGTCGATTATATCTTCCGAGATGAGCTAACATGAATTTCAGGTAGAATGGCACCAAAAAGGACGACAAGGAAAATAAAAAGTGACTACCTCACAGAAAGGTAAGAAAAGAGGAAGAAAAGAGCAAGCTGAATCCTCCTCACTGCAAATACCTCGACGCACTCTTGGAATCAGGTTTTTCTTATTTATTTTTCATTGAGGACAGTGTGTCCCGTCTAATTGTGGGGTGCTGGTATTTGTATGCTGTATTTCTTTGCCTACCTATATTTATTTATTTGATTTTTAGTAGTAGTTAAATTTTCAAATAATTTTAGAGTTTGATGCATAAAATTGTTCAGATAGGCGGCATGGTATTATGACAAGAGTTTGTGCTAAGATCATTACGATTGAGATGTTTAGGCTCTAATTGTGACTCACTATGTGATAATTGTATGGTTCAGTTCCTTCATCTGTTGGGTCAAGAGTCTATACTACTCCCAATAAAGTTGACCATGTGCCTTGTGTGTGTGAGATAATAGTATATTCTGTGTTTGTGGCTGATGCTAGAACTTTCCTGGTATGTATGTAAAGAGAAATAAAGAATGTGAGTTTAGGAGATGATTTAGGCATTTCTTTGGCAACCTGTGATTGTTTACCTTCGTTTTATCTACCTATAGACATCATCCTAGATAACCCCCTTTGAGCCTTTAGCCTATTTTCTTTGACAACCTCATATGTAAGCCTAATCCATTTTTTCAAGACCATAATTTGATCCAAATTCCTAAGTGCTTTAAAGTGTAAAGTCATGTGACAAAATAAGAGGAAGTTGGGTGAGTACGATGCTTTAGAAAGTAATGGTGCTTGAATTTGTTATGAAAAAGAATTGCTATCATAAGAGGTGTGTTATGAAAAGAAAAACGAAAGGAAAACTAAAAAGTTAGTTATGTTTAAAAATTGAAAAACAAAAGAGGAGAAGGGTGGTAGAATAAAAGAAAGTAGAAAGGTTTTTTGAAAGAAAAGTGATAATGACATAATGTGATGTATTAAAGCGCTTAGGAACATAGTCACTATTTTTGGCCAAAATAGTCCTACCCGTCCCTTAGCCTACATTACAACCCTTAAAAGACCTATTTGATCCTAAGCTTAGCATTCTGACATTTAGTGGAGCATTACACTAAGGGCAAGCCTATGGTCACCAGTTGCAACATATGAATTCTTTGTGAGAGTGAGAGCAAGGATAATTTTATACCCATGTTCAAAATATACAATACTTGTGAGTGATTATGGGTAATATATTGTGAGACACACATGGTTGATGACTTTTGGATAGTTGTGTATGATTCTTTGTGCCTTAACTTTTGAATATGAGTTGATCACCATCACGAGTCTATGTTGGAGGTTGAATTGTTTCTACTAATGATCAGAAAACTACTCTTGGTTAATAATTGTCGTGCTTGTCTTGACGAATATTTTGTGTTGTTATTGTGAAACCCTAAGTAAATGATTAGATGGACATAATATTTTGTTCGAGGACGAACAAAGCTTTAAGTGTGGGGTGTCGATGATAGGTGAATTTACACGCCTAAAGTACTATATTTTACCCATATTTTAGCTAAGTTTTGAGGACAAATTATATAATTCATGCACTTTTAGTCCCTTTTCCTGTAAGTGAGCTAACAAACATGATTAGCAAGTTTCTAGGTATAAATGATGCAAAATTCAGCATTTTATGGATAACGTGACGCCAAATAAAGCTTCACGAAGGAAGAAAGGGGAATCTTGGACCCAAGGACCAAAAGTGGCGCATGGAAAATCTGTCCCGGGCAAAAACAACAATTTTGAAGACTTTGGGGACTAGCAGTAACTTAGTAGGATTAGGATAATGATACATTAACCTAGTAGTAGGATTGGGTTAAGTAATGCATTAGCTTAGTAGGAATAGGATATGGGTATTATAAATACCCTATTCTGCTAGAGATTTTAAGACATTCCTCTATTATTCTAGTTTTAATTCATTCTTCAATTAACCATTCTACTACTATTCTTCTTTCATCTACAACTCTAAACAATTCTCTTTAATAAATTTTTATTCTTCTTCTATTCATCTATTCAATTCTTAATTTCCGCAACAAGAGAAACGTTACTTTGCAAAGAAGTCACGCCTAAACGCCTACCACACTTTACTACACGAGATCTTTATTGTGGTATAATAACAATGTCGATTATGATTTCCTTGGCACTCATGGGTAACTAAACTTCTCTATTGGGGTTATGGAAGCCATATGAGATACTATCTATTGCTATGAGTTTGTGAATCCGTGACACGTATGCTGCTTATATCATTATTCTCTTCATCTTAATCTAAATTCTTTGTGGTTGCAAACGCATAGAATACGCCAGTATAGCATTAACTTGATCGAAAGAAAAGTTATATGTCTGGAAAAGAGATAATGTCAAGGTAATAGGGTCCCATCCCCTATTAAAAAGTTAGTGCCGTAACTAGATTAACCTCTTGGAGAATTTGTACCATTAGATACGATTTAATCTCGAAAGAGTTAAAGTAAAATAGTCCTTGTTTAGGTCGAAAGACGCTTGGATTTACCATCGAATACAATTCTCTATAAGCACATGCATGTCTGAATTCCGCATAACTCATAGCCAATAGAGACGTAGAACTCATAAGGTGGACATAACCCCAACTTCTCAATTCTCATTGTTTTACATCGTACTAAACATTCTTTCTTTCTACTTTGCTATTTTCTGTTTTTACTTTACTATTTTGATTACATTATTTGCACATTAAAATCCCCCCTTTCATGAGACATGCACCAAAAGTCTAATAATCTTTGCTTACTTATTGACCGGCTATTCCCTGTGGGATCGATACCCAACCCAGTTGGGTTATATATTTGACAACGATCGCTTTACACTCTTACAAGAGCTGTAGATTGAGCGTTATCAAGTAACTATTGGCCATATGCTATGGTTGGGTAATCCTAAAAGTGAACTGAGATTCTGATCTAGCTAGACTATGAGTAGGGCTGAGATTGTAGATATGATGGTAATTAAGACTGCAACCATAACCAAGACTGTAACTGGGGCCGAATGCTGGTTTTTGATAACTGAGGTTGAGACTGGTACTGAAGTACTGAATTTTGATGGCTAAGTCACTGATAACTGAAAGCCATGGTCCGGTAGGACGACCTGAGACCTTTACTGAATATAGATTATTGAACTGACGCGGTAATAATGCTTAGGGATAAAACATCAACAACACAGATTCACCGAGGGATCTTAATTAAGGGTATTCATGACATAAATCTATGTTCGACTGATCACAACGAATGGAGCATGTGTCATATAAGTTAGGCATACTGTAAAGCATGATGTGAGTGTATGAGTCATAAACTCATGACCCGAGTCTTAATTTTCTGTACTTATGGGACATGATTCATAACATTGAGTGAACTAGAACTCCTCATTCTAGGAATTTGGAGCATAAATGAGTTTTCACTTACGTGAATGAATATGAGCAATGGTCATAGAGCTGACACGTAGGACATGAATAACTATCATGATAACTGATAGGTTTTGATATTTTGAGATGGTCTGCAGGATCAGGATCACTGCAGGAATAGATAAGAATGTCATCTATGAATACTATAATGAACATGTCCAAGTACTGGTTGAACACTCGATTCATAAAGTTTGTGAAGGTTGCGGGTGAATAGGTAAGAAAAAAGGACATGACTAAGAATTCGAAGTTGTCATAACGAATTCTGAAATCCGTCTTCAGAATGTCATATTATCTGAGTTTGAGCTTCTGATAGCCTGATCTGAGGTCAATCTTAGAAAAATAATTGGCATACTAAAGTTAATCGAATAAGTCATTGACTACGGGAAGTGGATACTTGTTATTGACTGGGACCTTGTTGAGCTGACGCCAGTCTATACATATTCTAAGAAAACTTCTTTCTTACGCACGAATAAGACTGGTGAACCCCATAGGGACATATTGGTTCTGATGAATCACTTAACTAGGAGATTTTTCAACTGTTCTTTCAATTCTGTGAGTTCTATTGGTGTCATTCTGTATGGAAAAATAGATATTAACTGAGTATCTGGAAGAAGGTCTATGCCAAAGTCCACTTCCTTTTGGAAGGAATTTCCTAGAAGATCTTTGGGAAAAACATCTGAATATTCATTCTCTATTGGGACTGATTTAAGATCAGGAGTTTCAGAACTAGAGTCCCTAACTTGAACAAGATGATAGGCAAACCCCTTAGATATTATTTCCTAGCCTGTAGTTAGGAAACTAGCCGACCTTTAAATGCTGAAGTACTAACCTTCCACTCTAGGATGGGTTCATTCAAAAACTGAAACTAGATAATTCTGTTTCTGTAGTCAACTGTGGCATAGCAGTACTGAAGCAAATACATGCCGAGAATTATATCAAAATCAGTCATCTCTAATTTGACTAAGTCAGCTGAAGTGGCTTTCTGAAATACCATAACTAGATAGTTCCTGTATACCCATTGGGCTTTGATAATTGTACCCACTAGGGTAGATACTATAAAGGGTTCTACTAGAATTTTGGGACTGACTCCAAAATCAATTGCAATATAAGGATTAACAAAAGACAAAGAGGCTCCAAAATATAGCAAAGAATAAAAATGCAAGGAAAAGATCGGTAACATACCAGTGACCACATTAGGATAATTTTCCTAATCTTTCCTGTACTAAATAGTATATAGTTTGTTTGGGCATTGCTCGCTAGTGGCACTGAAGGTGGCACCCTTCTGATTCGGGCGACCAGACTGAGCTGATGAATGGTTATGCTGGCTTTGTGGACCATCCTTAGGATAGTATCGGACTCTGTGACCTGATTCTCAACACTCGTATCACACATCACTACCGGATCTATAGATACCCTTTTAATATTTTCCATAAGTCTAAAAAAGGGGATATGTTTGGGTAGTGCTAACACCGCTCTGTGGTTTAGGACCTGGTGCCCTATCTTAGAATTTAGGGATTGGAGCACTAGCTGAGGGAGGAAGTAGAATCAAAGACTTTGGGTTGAAATTATAAGGGTTACCACCCTCTGACTTAGGCTGAGCAAAATTGAGACTACCTGTTCTTGCTCTCTTATTTTCTTATTTTCTTTCTTTCTTTCTACGCTTTCCCACCTTAATCTGCTGGGCATGAATCATATTCCTAGATAGGACAATAGTATGCTGATTGATCTGAGATACTACTGAATAAGATAAAGTAAGAGAGTTGATTTTGAATTCACCATAAGAGACATGCTCGTCTAGAAATCTGCCTGAATGGACGGAGGGGCTGACTGATTCTCGATTCTCTTTTGATTAGTCCTTTTGGGAGACATGTTATATAATGAAAGGGAGTATGGATTAAACTGGGATTTAAATTTGATCTCATGCTCACTGGCATGACATTAATACTGAAAGAGGGGAAACTGTTCCTAAAACATCTCAAAGCCTCCTGTCCGTAAGTATGGTGCACAACACACCCAAGTACAAGACTCCACTAGATGTAGATTTTAAGACTTACTAGTATACTATTGAACCTTAGGATCAGATACCAAGTTTGTAAAGCCCCGATTTTGACACTCTAAATGCTTCACGGTGCCCATGAACCTGAAGAACCACAAGCTAACTGTAATACCCCGCATGTTTCTAAGCTAGGAAGTGAATAAGTATTCCTATATGTGAAATCTCCTATCATGTGATTCATACTTGAGTACATGACTTACAATGAATATCCTAGTGGTAGGCTAGCTTATGATGTATTAAACACGTTCATATGAGTCACTCAATGTAATACAAGCTAAGAGTTTTTGAATCCATCAAGTTTTAGTGTTTGATTTTGCAAGGATCATCTTTGAACAAGTATAACTCGAATTTAATGTGGTATTTTGGCTGATTTAGACCCAACAAATTGTATATAATTGAATTAGCTTTCCAACTACACAAAATTTGCCTTAATCCAATACCCGAGCAAAAAGTTATGTCCATTTTTGTGAGAGACAGTAAGCATAGGTGATTGGTTAGGTACCGCCAAACCCAAGCATAGGCAATTGGTTAGGCGCCGCCCAACCCAGGCATAGGCGATCACTTGGGTCTTTAGCAAATTCCAGGTGTAAAAAACACTCCGTCTTGAGTTATTTTAAAGGTAATTAAATCTTTAAATACTCCTTACACGTCCCAAAACTTAACCCTACAAAATATATATCTTCTAAACATACTGCAACCCTATTTTCATCTCAAAGCTCATCATACCAGAGCACTAAATGAGAAAAGCAACTAGGGTTGCATAACTAATCTTGAAGATCCAATTTCAAGGAAATTCCTCCGTCAATCATCAAGAATCTTCCTTCTAAGGTATGCGTAGTGTTCATCCACAGATTTCTTTCTTCCTTGGATTTCAAGAATCAATCTTTAAAATACAAAAGCTTGGTTGATTGTGGTGATATGATCATACCCATGTTGATGCTTGATTGTTTTCCTCTTTTTCATTATAAAGTATGATTTCTATATTGTTGGGTGTTGATGATCATGTTGCTGATATTGGGTGATTCCCAATATGGAATCTTTATATGTTTTTGTGAGTTTATGATATCATATGAGTTGAAAACATGTAAACTTGGTTGTTCATAATGTATAATTTGATGAATTCACCTATGCTTAAAATGTGCATGTAAGGTGTTTGATAAAATGCCTAAGGAACTAGAAATCATGCAATATAGCTAAATTGTGACTAAGTGAAGGATTCATGATATGCCCTTACATTCCAATGACTTCTATGCTGTTAATGGGCCTTGTAAATATTGTTGAAATACCCATGAACTATTCTTATGAGATTATGCTATGTTTACTTGCAAATCCTACTTATGAGCAAATGTATGATAACTATGCAATCCACATTAACTTCCATGCTATTAGTATGTGTTGCCAATATGATTATGCAATGAATATGATATTAAGATTGTGCAAGTGCTTCCATGTGATATGAAATCCTTTCCATGCAATACATTGTTGATAACCATGCTTAGTATGAGATCCCTACTTATGATATTATAAATTATGGACTCTACTCTTATAATCAAAGTCAGTCATGTGTGTCAGTTTCCTTCCATTGAGTCCTAAGAGTACTTGTACTCAAAAACTATAGCAGTGTTCCTAGATCTATGTCATGTTTCATGATATCCAAACTCAATCTATTATTCCATAGATTTAAGTCAGTCATGTGACTCAGGAAAACCTCATGATCTTAGTCAGTTGTCAGATATCAGTAATATTTCGCCAGTCAACGAAATTCAGTAAGATCAAGTCATGTACAGTCAATTATTCATGTCCAGTCCCTCCATATGAGAGTAGAGGTTAGAACCGAGTGAACCCAAGGATGGGAGCTCACCCTCCATTTTAGGGTGTGATTCTTAGTACCAATCCCTGTGTTCCAGAACTATGTAGCCAGCGTAGGTTCAGACATCTTAACCCGTCAGCTTAGGTTTGATGAAGTGGCTTAACCCATCAGTTTAGGGTTCCCAATATTCTCATTGAGTACCCGCCAGATAAGGGTCACTCATAGCTGTCCTTACCAGTTGCGCGATATTGACACCCTTACAGTCGGGGCATAGATTGGACCCTAGCTTAGCCATAACGGCATACATGGGTATGTTGGTTAAACACTACTTCCCACAGTTTCAGTATCAGTCTCAGTAAAAGAACTCAGATAGTTCTTCAGGTTTCAATATATACAGGACTGTCGATACAGTCATCTATGTTATCAGTTTCAGTATCAGTCTCAATGAAAGCACTCAGGGCATTCTTTAGATTTTAGTACATACAGGACTGTCAGATACAGTCGTCCATGTTATCAGTTTTAGTATCAGTCATGACAGTTATCAGTAAACCATGTATTAGCTTACAAGTCATGCTATTACATATTCACGATCCCAGTTTCTATATACGTGTGTTTGCACTCCCACGTTCACATTAGTCATTTAGTGTTTTTCATGTATGAAACCCTTTATGTTCAGCCTACCTTTTTCGTATACTCAGTACTCTAGTTGTACTGATGCATTTGCGCTATGGTGCTTTCTTTTCATATTACACCATAGGTTCTGAGACATGAGCTCCAGCCCAGCAGTAGCGGTAGAATTCCAGTCGTAGAGACACAGTGAGTCCTTATTGATTCAAGGAAAATATGATTTGATTCATTTATTTATTCTTTAGTTTAGTTTTACAGAGTTAGTTGGAGACATGTTTCTTCAACTCCTTATTCAGATAGTTTAGAGGCTTTTGGATTTACTTTCAAATATACGTTCAGATTTAGTTGTTTTGGATATTTTTGCCCACATGATTGTATTCAGTTGAACCTTATGGCCTTATAGTTCCATGTATTCCGTATTATTATATTATGATTTGTAGTATACTGGTATAGATATCAGTCATGGGATAGCTTGTGGTCCCTTGGGGTCATGAGCATCGTGTAGCATTTTGGTTCAGCAAATCGGGGTATTACACTAACCTTTGACTGATATTTGTAATTGAGCACTACATGATATACTGTATAAATGCGGAATATAAGTTGTAAGGCCATAAGTTCAAAACTGTAACTTGTCTGGTAAAACAATATCTGAACAGGGTATAAAAATATCCAAAATTAAAATAAATTATCTATACATACTGTAGTCTGAAAGCCTATAAACTATCCAAAAACTGTGTAGTTGAAGGGACATATCCCCAACTAACTTCGAACTATTGAAATAAACTAAGTACTGAAGGAAAAAAATAATCAAAAAATAACAATCTCGAATGATGAGAAATCACTGCTGACTCTGACTGCTGAATCTGGAATGCTACTGATGCTCTAGAGCTCGTGTTTCTGAACCTATGGTATAAAAAAACCTTAGCACAAATGCGTCCATATGATTGAATAGTGAGGTAGGCTGAATGAAAAGGGTTCATATGTATGAACAATATTAATTGACTGTATTGGATAAACATAAGAATACATGCATGGATAAGTAATTAAAACTGAATTCATGGTAATAATGACTACTGAGTCTGAATACTGATATCATGACCTACTAATAACTGAGATAACTGGTATCGAGTGACTATATCTGACAATCTAGATTTTGATAAAACTAATTAAGTTCCGTACTATACTGAGTGACTGTATCTGACAGTCCTGATATTTGAAGAACTATCTAAGTTCTATTATCGAGACTGAGTGACTGTATCTGACAGTCCTAATTCTATAACTAAAACTATGGGGGAATTCATCTAATTGACATGCTTATTATAAGCTATTATAGCTGAGTTGGGGTCCAATCAATAACCCCAATTATAAGGGTGTCAATACCGCGCCACTGGTAAGGACAAGCTGTGAGTGACCCTCATCCGACAGTGTCCCCAAAGGAGAATAATGGGACCCTCATCTGACAGTATTGATCTACCTCATCAACCCTTAACTGATAGTGTTGATGTGGCAACCTATTCTGGATTTATAGTTTTGGGACATAGGGATTGCTTCTAAGAATCACACCTTCTGCTGACAGTACGTGTTCCCATCCTTGGGTTCACTCGGTGCTGAATCCTACTCCCATCTAAATAGACACTGAATTGTATTGGACTGATCTGTTACTGATTATACTAATTAACTAGACTGAACTGAGTTAACTAGATTTAGTTGACTGATGGAATACTACTGAGATTATTGGATTACTGAGATTACTAAGTACTGGGCTGATACTGAATTTACTGAGTTTTCCTAAGTCCTGTGACTGACTGAATTTTACTGATCATGGCTTGACTAAAAGTATCATGAAAACATGACACTGGCTCTAGGCACATAGCTAAATTGTCGGGTGCAAGTACCCCCAGGTCTCGATAGAAGAAAACTAACAAGGCATGACATTCTTGAATACATTACTAACATCAACAATCCATAATACAATAAATTGGGGATTTCTCGAATAACGTGGTTATCATAATCTTGTACATGAATGGGAAAGCATATAAATATGTCATAATTTCATCAACTAGTCTCGTGAACATGTTATAATACATTTATAATGCACAACAATATCATAGAAGTCATTGTGATCAAAAGGGTAAAGCATGCACTTATCATTTGGGTCACAATTGAGCTATGATGCATAATTTCTAGTCCCTTAGGCATTTTATCAAACACCTTGCATGAAAAACTTAAGGCATAGGCATAATCATTAAATTATCACATCAAAACTCCATGAATCGACTAAACTTATAGATTTCAAGGCACACATTAACATAGCTTGATGAACAACACATAAATATTCCATCTTGGGAATCACATCATCATAATCTCATGAACATAATCAACCCACAACAAAATATTCACAATACATGATTTAAAACTTGATTCTTGAACTTCATTGATGGAAGGAATCCATGAATGAACACTATGCATACCTTAGTTCTTGATTCTACAAAGTTTGACAGTACAATTTTCTTGAATTTGAATCCCCAATTGAAAACTCTAAACTTGTTCTTGAGGAAAATTGAGGGAAACTAGTATATTTTGGGTGAAAAATGGCTTAATTACGTGTTATTGGGTTTATAGAGGGGGTGGGAAATTGACCCTTTTCCCCTTAAAAATGCGGATATTTAATTACTGAAAATGGGCATTGACGCGATACTCGATGCGTCATGCCATGATCACGCCAAGCCTTAATAGTTTCACTAGCAGTCGCTGCAACAATGTTAACCAACGTGATGGGTAACGTGGCATGCCAAGATTGCGTTGGTCCACTATTTTGGGACACAAAACATGGTTTAATTGAGGTCCAAAAAATTTGAAACTTATCTGGGAACACCTATTGACCTCTCTGATCATGAATTAACAAACATATGGGACATTAAGGTGGAGAAATAAGATTACCAACTTTTGAAGGCCAATAATAAGCTAAGTCTGGGAGCTTAGCTAGAGTTTTCTAAGTCTGGGAACCCTTGACAAGCTTAAAGGACTGGATTAAGCTTTGAAATTTTGTAGGGCCTTACATCCACTTTGATGGTGCAGCTACACAACCACCTTTAAACCCAATTAAAACACTTCTCACATATTCCTATTCATTGAACCAATTAATTAATTAAGGTATACCATTGGTATTCTCATACCAACTTTAATTGCAAGCTAACATTATCATGTGTATCAATTATCCATCACGTGTGGGAATTTTTGAACCCCTAGGTTAAATTATTAATTCTTATGGAGTATCCAAAAACCCCAAGGTTAAATTGAAAATCAATTCACGTTTCAAATGCCTTTTATGTCTTATAATGTTTCCAAAGGTACTTTTAATGTTCATGTACTCATATTCAAAGCTAATTTAAAAATATTGTCTTGAGGTTATACCAACTCAATTACCAATATTTCACAAAATTAGGTTAAACCTTGTCCCCTTAGTTTGTTCACCATGCCATTGAATCCAACAATTTCAAAAGCATAAATAAAGCATGAACAATGCGTATTAAAATCATTGGAATTGAATTTAAGAATCATTCATTCCAAAACCCCTAACCCATATCAGAACTCATGTTCAAATCCACATAAACAATCATATAATTTTATTCTTTAAGTAAAATAATTTTAAGGGTAGATTCACATTCATGGGATATCAAGATTTACAGAGAGAATTCACCCTTGGAGGATCTAATTGATCACCCTTGAGAAACCCTAGGTGCTCTTTGACTTGGTGATTTGAGAGAGAACAGAGAGTGTTTATGATTATGTTATAGATGATAATGAAAACTAAATAATGGTTTTATGTCATGGGTCACAACTGGGGAAAAGGGGAAATATCCAAAGTGCCCTTAATTAAAAGCTGAAAATTTATCGCCAGTGACTAAGGGTCAATATACGACTCGTAAGGACTGACTATGAGTCATCACCATAAGTCATAATCTAGACAGTAGCTCAAGGGCCACTCATTAGTTGCCTTACAACTTCTACCATACTATTTGTCAAGTGACCCTATGACTCATAGGGTCCCAATCATAATGAAAAAAAAAATATTTGGGTACACACTAGTCACCCCATGATTTACACCATACAACTCATATTGAATCCTGACAACACGTTAGGCTCAAGTCGTACTAAAGCAGAAGCAAAAACAACTTTCACTGGTCACACTGTGATTAGGGTCCTTCAACCCGTAATGACACCTTACAACTCAAATGATGAGTCGTAGTCTAGAAAGAAAGCTCAAAGATTATGAAATTTTCAAGGACCAAAATCTGAGGTGTTACAGTACCGCTGTAGAACTAATGCCTTTTTCTGACAGAAATTGTAACATCTTTAAAAAACATTTATTGATGTATATGTCAGACAGAAGTTATGAATATTGATTTGTATTGGATATTGTATTGTATATGGGTTGATGAACCCCTCATGTGTCCTTGCTATTGAGCATATCTCGATTGATTTTACAGAGGTTGTACGATAACCTTGTACATAACATCATCATTATCATCTTCATTGCATTTTATACATTGTGCACATTCTATGTTGTATTGTCATTCTTGATATGATACCAATATATTTTTACCTCTTTCTTATACTTGTATTTTGATATAGGTTTATATTATATATCTGTTAGTGGAGATAGTATGAGCTATCATTTGGATATTTTCTGATTGCAGCTGATGTGCCCATAGCATGTATATTATATGCTTTAATTTTAATTTTACAAGTAAATCATACTCACCTATATTGAGCCCTTTTATTGTAGATCTAAGTATGAGTGCACTCTATGATAGCTAATTCAGGTGGTGTTTGGAGCATTTTAGAGGTAGTGGTAGGTTTATGCTTCTAGAGTTTATCTACTACCCCTTCTTGTTTAGTTTATGTCTTGTTTTTGTATTAAGAGATATATCATGCTCCTTTTGGATTATCAATTGTATATTTTTACGTCAAGAAGTATTTATTTTGTTCTTACATTGTGACACTAGATTTTGAAAGATTTATTGTTAGTTATTTTCTGCTATTACTGTATATGTGAGGTTTGTCTTTATTCTAGAAGCCTTACATTGGGTTTTGGTGGTGTTTTCCCCTTTTATATCAGTTTTGATGATAATATTACTAGTCAAGGCTTTCTATAATAATGGCCATGATAACCCTTGGTTTTTAGGTTGTGACATTAGCAGAGGGTGAGGAAAGGTAAGGATCTCTAAAGCAGAACCCTATATATTAAAGTGGCATTCAATAAAATGGACCTCAACCAAGTAGCCAATCCTCTAAAGTGGCTTACTGTCACTTAAGCAGTTGCTTGAATTCGTTAGCGTTCATATTAGATATCAGGCACCAAATTTTTTCTATGTCTAAATAAACTCTGATTGGATTCTTGGGATTCATTCAAAATCCCATATATGTGATGTGTGATGCCTAAAACTAGAAAATATACAAGTAATTAGGTATGTTTTGTTATATACAAACCTGCCTATATTTGATACTTACTTCAAAATAGAGGTAGATTTTAGGAAAAGAAGAGCAAAATAGTAATTTGAGGATACTAACCCTTATCTAATTAAATTGTCACTCAAAAGGTAATAGTTAATGTGGGATCCGATGTAAGGATTATTAAAGCGACACTTTTAGATTCAAAAGGTAAAGAGTGAATCTCACAGAATGTGTTCACAAGGTTGTTGGTGATACATATTTTATCAAATTTAGCATGAAATATATTGAGATAGTTTGGTGGAGCACAATAAGTCTACGAAGGAATTCAGAGAGGACATAGTCATAGTATTCATCTCATATTGATTTCAATCTAAGTAACAAATACTTGTTACAATGATATTGTTCTCACCAAATCCCCCCATTTACTTTTCTTCATTTTTTGGAAACTTTAGTAAATTTATGAGAGATATTTGGCCTATTCCATATGTGTTTGAACCTAACCATTGTAGGGTTATATATTTGACAGTGACTATATTAAATTTCATGGAGGTATAATATAGGCGACATCAAATTTTTGCACTGTTGTCGGGGAATATATTTATAAATTTATTGATTGAAGTTAGTGGGATATTGTTTTTCTCCTATTTTAGAGGCATACACTGGTGTATTCCAAGTACTCAGAGTCAAGAAAATCCCTTGATCTTGAGTTGGAGCAACTCTTACAGTAGAATTATTAGATGGAAGAGTATGAATACAAAGGTTATGATCACCCTAATAAGATTCCTCCACCTCCTTAGGGTGTTCAAGAGATAACTGCACAAACCACTGTGCAATTGTTGGCCAAATAAAATTCAAAGAGGAATATTGTTGCCCATTGTGTAGTTCAAGAGGAAAAAGTGATACAGGGAGAAAAACATCAAGCAGAACTTAATATAGCCAAAAGAGAGACAGCTCAGGGACCCCCAACTTTTCTGTTTTTGCCAGCATATGATGATCCCAAGGAAGATATAAGGTATGTTGATCCTGTTGAGACATGAGCTATTATTCCTCCTAAATTGCCTCAGAGGGGTAAAGTTTTTTACTATAAGTGTTGTGACCCAGTTTTTGAATATGATGGGTGTGTTTGTTGATTTACCGAATGATGTTACCAACATGCACATCTTGAAATTCATTAGGATCTGCACTTCATATAATTTACCTATGGTGAGTGATGAAGCTTTGAGACTCTAGTTTTTCACATTTTCTTTTATAGGTGTATCAATATTATGGTTTGGGGAACTACTTCGTAGGTCCATCACTAATTTAACTGAGTTGCAAAAAAAATTCTTGGATAGATTGTTCTCTCCTTTGAGAATGCTGTAATTGAAGGATAGGATTTATAATTTTAGGTAGTTGTGTTACAAACCATTGTATAAGACATGGTTGAGGTTAAAGAAAAAGTTGATGCTGGTGCCCAATTAAAGAATTTTAGGGAGGAATTTTCTTGAGATATTCTATAGAGCCTTGAATGTTAATACCAAAGTTGTTGCTGATACTATTACTAGTGGGGTTTCATGAGCCTTTGTTGGGAATTAGCTGTGGAAATCATAGATCGTGTCTCTAATTGAATTGAGCATACTTGGGAGGTAGAAAAAGGTGTCACTACCTATGTTTTTAGTACTTTTTGTGAGCAGAGAATTCTAGATGATATGGTATCTCAATAGGTTGCATAATTGAGTACTAAAATTAGGTAACATACAAAGAAATTTGAGACTATGAATTCAGAAAAGGTGAATGATGTGAGCACATAAGGTTAATCTCCTGGGTTGTATGATTTTGATATTAAGGAGGAAGAAAAATACCTGGATCGAGAGAAGATGGGTTTTTTAACCAAGGGCCAAGGGTCTTATCAGGAATCCTTCAACTCAAGGAAAGGGAATCAAGTTCAGAACTATAATAGAGATAAATATAGGTATCAAAGCAGAGAGAGTTAGTTTCTTGAGGAAAAAGGATGACTATAAGGAGAAGGGTGGTGCATATGCTCCACAAAGAACCATTATACTCATTCAAGGATAGAAGAATTGCTGACTAGGCTGGTTAAGGATTCAAAGAATCTAGAAATTGCCTTAAGGAGACCAAGACTAATATGTTTGGACTGAGTCAAAAAGTTTAATTACATGTAACCGTAATAAAGATGCTTGAGCAACAATTTGGTCAATTGTCAGCTACTTTGAATCAACATCAATTGGGAACTTTTACAAGAAACACTATAAAGAATCTAATGAATATCTGTCACTGTTTAGCCATCACCACTTAGATTAGGAAGGCCACTATTAATCCCCCTATGCGTATTATTGATAAGGTTTTGGATGGTGTTGTGGATGTTGATGATGCACCTGAAGATGAATTTGAAAAGTTTATGACTAGTGGTGAATCATCATAAAAATTAGTTAGTGTGGATAAATGAGTTGAGAAGGATAAAGGTAAGGGTAAGAAAGTCAATCATATAAAGAAAATTATTCCATAACATCCCCCAACTTTTCCTTAAAGATTGAAGATAAAATAAGAGGATGGGAAGTATTAGAAGTTTATTTCAATGTTGAAGGACCTCTTTGTTAATTTTCTTCTTGTGGAATCATTATAACATATGCTTGGCTATGCAAAGTTCATGATTGATCTAGCCAATAAAAGGTGGACGATGAATTTTGAGCTCGTACATAATATGCATTATTATAGTGTTGCTTCTTATTTTTTGGATAAGAAGAAAGAGGACCCCAGGGATTTCACTATTCCTTACACTATTGGGTCTCTAAATATTTCACAAGCATTGTGTGACTTGGGTGCTACAATAAATCTAATGCCGCTAGTAGTGTACAAGTTGTTATGCTTAGGGATGCCTACGACGACATCGATAAGATTATTAATGGGTAACAAGAGTTAAGAAATTGGTTGTCTATTGTTTGATGTTTTGATAAAGGTATCTTCCTTTATCTTTCTAGTAGATATCATGATCTTTGACAAAGTGGAGGATTTTGATATTCATCGTATCTTGAAAGGCCTTTCTAGCCATGAGTAGGGCATTGTTAACATGGAGATAGGGTAGATGAAATTTTGACTCAATGAAGCATAGATTACTTTTAATGTATGTTAGTTAATGTGGAAACCAAAGGATGTGGAAGTGGTGTCTGTGATAGACATATTGATGATGCATTAATTATTTCTATTTAGGAGAAACTTGGGGTTGAGGCAGTAGCAGTAGTGATCAAGAACTATGATAGTGACAACATTGATGAATATTATGAGATGGTGATGCACTCTACAACAAATATTCATGTTCTTATGCACTGATAACTCTCAAACTACACCTCCCATGAGAGAATGTAAGTGATCATTGTCAATATATAACCCAAATAGGTTGGGGTCAAATCCCACAGGGAATATGGTGTGAATCTGAGTTGAAAGCGAGTTAATCAACTGATAGTCAGTAGTTTTCGGTAAATTAGGGGTTATGAGAATTTAGCAAATAATTGTTGGTCACTTTATTTTCAGTGTTTGTAATCAAAAGTTTATGGAAAACAAGAATTATGTTCACTATGGGTTTTGGTACTTGACAGATGCTAATAGTGATTCAAGATTCTCACGATAGGTAGGAAAAATAGATTGCCTTTATCAATGTTATCCCTAAATGTCTCTCGACCTACTTAAGAATTTAATTACCTAACCCTCTCGGACTTAGGGAATTTATATTCACTAACCATACTTCACCTCAGGTTAATTAACCTTATTATAGCGTCAATTATTAAATGGAAGGTTGGTATCTTCCAAGTCCCCGTCAATAATTCACTTCGTACTATAGTTGATTTCTTATCTCAAGAAAATCAAAGATGGTGCTATCTATTGTTTGCAACCAATAGACAATAATTAAAACCTCAGAATCATTAAGGAGTCCTATTACCTTAAGAATCTTGAAAACTTAGCAACTTACCAAGACCTAATCCATAGATCCCATAATTTGGGTTAAAGGGATTTAGCCACTCATAATGTAATAATCGATAAAACAAGTTGAATTCATAATTTGAAAGATGAACTTACAGCAAGATGAATAGCAATGAGTGTTTCTCAGATTAAATCAAAATAGAAATCCCAAAATATTGATGATAATCTCCTCAAAGTTAATTGTTTTGTTCAAGCCAAGAAACTAGAGAGAAAATAACAAAATACATGCATTGCAAAATAGGTTTAGCATCCTCCTTAGAAAACCCTAAACTATGCTTTAAATACTTCAGCCTAATTATGGAAACGAAATCATAGAGTTCTATTTTCTTCTCGAATTTGGTGATGACATTCATGACGCCTTATCAGAAGGATGACAACTTATCATGGATGTCGTCAGCTCTTCTTCAATTTTGACAATTTTTTCTTAATACTGACGGTGAATCCTAACAGCTTATCAAAACTGTGATGACATATCAGACAATGTCATCACTTCTCCACCTCAGCTCCCATGTTCTATCTAAGGATGATGGCAACTCTGATGGCTTATTACAAGGCTGATGGATTATCAAATGTCATCGTCACTTCTTACAACTGAATCCCATTCTTTATTTAAGGCTGGCGATGAAGCTAATAACCTATCAGAGTGCTGATGACTTATCAGGAATGTCGTCAGCCATACTTCTCTTCTATTTTCTTCAGATTTCAACTCTTTTACTTCCATCATTGTTGGTTTTCTTGTCCCTTGACTTCCACAGAAAAATCAAAGATAAAACAATCAAAAATGTCAAAAGTTGCTTAAGACCTTGCAATTATTCTCAGTTAAAAGCCTCAAATGTGTTAGAATCAGCTCACACATCAACACCCTTAGCTTAAAACAATTGTTTGTCCTCAAGAAACTAAAACACAACCAAGAGAATACAAAGTACATTCAATAGTCAACCATCCATATTATCTCAAAACATCTTCACCATCTCCAATGTCAATCAATTTACAAACAACTATGTATATTATTGAAAAGCAACAACGTTTCATATAAGAATTAAGATATGGCATCAAATCAACAACAACAACCATGCATGTATCAAGCTTACACTATAAAAATAACTTAGCAACTAGCAATGTAACTAGTGTGCCCTCACCACAAACAAGTCCCATTGCACTGATATCAGACATCACATATGTAACCATCGGGACAGTCACAAGACACTCACTCTCCGAATAAAGTTCCAATAAATGTATGTCGAATAACATAGGCTTGCCTTTATTTTCATTACCAAGATCTTCAGACAGGTCAGCTAAGATCACTATAGGTATTTTCTTTGGCTTGTAATGTAGGCTTGGAGCTGGTATAATACTCGATGATATTTAAAGTGACTAATCCTCCTTGAAACTACACTAGCTTTTGGGGTCTCACTCATTTACATTTTTATACTCTTCTCTTTTCTTGATTACACTTATTCAGGATGGGTGCTATTCTTTTCTACAATTACTTCTTTTATTTTACTCTACCTTTCTTCATACTCATTTTACATCACACTCCCCTATGATAGCCACCCTCAACTTAGGATATTTCCCTAAGTCAAGATGCACAGTGTCAAAGGAGGACCAGGGCCAAAATAGGTTTATTATGATATAAAAATGAGACAGTGATAGGTATCATAATAAGAAATAGGCTATTCAGGCTCAAAATAGGGATCAAGGGATATTATGCATATAGGAAAGGTCATTTAGGCTAAAGTGAGGTAATATTAAAATGGCCTATGATCCTTTACTAACCGCTATCCTTCAACCTAGGTAAGACTAATCGGGCATGTTCTGAATACAACATACAAAGGGAACTAAGTGGAATCTCGCATGCACATAGCACAAAAGTATATCACAAGTTACTACTTATCCTGTCCATGCAATTGTTTAGCAATGGTTATCAAGTCACTAGAACTAGTACCATAAAAAGATGCACAGTGGTCAGAATTAGATGAAAATCACACAGTTAAAGAATTAGACCACTTGAGAGGTGTTCACAAAATAACAAAACCGTATTAACAGCCTCAGGTACTTGTATTTCTCCTAGTCAGCTACAAAATGTTACAACAATAACTCATCCTGCACCCAAAACTTAAAATTAAAGAAAAATTGAATTAAGGGTTAGGGTATACCTAGAATAGATCAAGCACGGGGATCATAAGTCCCTGACCCTGTTGCTGCATCCCCAGCTTCCTCATCTCTATCAGTAGACCCCCTCCCCCATTTATACATATCTATTCTAGCAGATGTAGGGGGCCTAGTAGTTGAGGCACCTACAACTCTCGCTCGTAGGGACTCCTCCTATTTTTCATTGTCAGCTAGTGACTTGATCATCGCATTCATCGTCTCCTATTTTTTAGCTTTCTTTCTTGCCCTCTTCTCTTATTTTCTCTCGTCATCACTATCAGGCCTTTATCTCTTACCCTTATATTTCTACTCACCTTTTTTTTTTCTTTTTCTTTATTGGTTCCCCCGTAATATCAAGTAAAGATATTTCACCCTTAGATTTATCAATACTCGGACCTATCGACACCATAAGTTGGTGTTGCTGTAATACCCCAACATCTTTCTTTACCTTGTCCAGGGCTGCTCTAAATTGTGTAAGGTCTGGGCCTGATATTCCTCTTACCCATGTATTAAAATAATTTTCTAATTCATCAATTTGACTGGGCAAGGCTTAGAAGGGCTCCAATTCTACCTTAATCCTCTTGACTAATGCAGAGACAAATTGCTTGGCAAAAATTTGCAGCTGAGCCTCACACCACTTGGCTTGTTTTGACATTCTCCTGAAATTCATAGGGTTGAAGGCAAATTTTATGGTAGACACAACTGCTGAAGGATTTGTTTCATTTCTAGGCATTGAATCTTCTATCGCTGAGGAGGTCGGTGTTGCAGCCTCAGAATCCTACACCACTTCATTAGGTGCTGAGATGGTACCTGTAACTAATGGGTCTATTTCAACCCATGCTCCTATATCAATTGTTAGTCTCGGCTGATTTTGATCATATCGGATAGGATTATGGGTCTTCTTGGAAAGCAGTTCTTTATCTAACCCTACAACCTCAGGTACATAGGCTGCCTTACATAACCTTGTAATAAAAAAAGGGAAAGGATATGCCATATTGGGCCTTGAGACTCAAATTTTCATCTCTTCAACAATGATCTCCCTGAATTTCAAATTCAGTTTAGCCACAAGACTTACAACCAATATTTCTCTATTGTCTCCAAGGATATTATCTCCCTCAGTAGGCATCAAATGGGTGTGCACTACACTCCATTAGAACTTTGCCTCTTGAGTCAAGGAAGCCTTAAAAATCCTGTCATTAGGGTTGTTCTGCCATTTAGGTTTTCCTTCAGCTATGAGGATCGCTAACCAAGACTGTTGATTTTCGCGATGCTTCAACCGAACATAAAAAATAGATAAAGTGGCCTGAGGAGTGAATCTGGGGCCATGGAGAAATCTGTTGATTGTCGTTTCTGAGAGATCCACCATCACACCCCGTACTGGAACACTATCCAACAAGGGCTGATTTGCTAATTTCTCTGCTTCTTTACATATGTTTTCCAATCGAGCATGATAATTTGCATAAAACTCCCAAATTAGTGTAGGGAAAAATGAGCTTTCTCCATTCGTGGTCCATCCTAAGTCGTAGTATCAGAATTTCTGCTCTACTTTAGGATAGCTAATCAGCCTGGGAGTGAAAATCTTCTTTCCTTCAAAGATTGGCCTTTTAATCGTCCTTTATTTTGTTCTATGAAGCCCATCATAGAGTATTTTCTGTGTCTCGGGAATTTTCTACCTAGCACTATCTCGAACCGCAGAGTTCTTGCATTTAACCATAGTTTCCCAAATCAGAGATTATTCATCATCTTGTTGCTCAACAGAAGGAGAATCATATGATGGTCCCTCAGAATCATGTTGCGCAGACTCATGTTCCTCGGAATTGAGATGATCTGAATCATGCTCTTCAAATTCAGCATTTTCAGACTCTTGTTGCTCAGAGGCCATCTTCTCAGAAGCTGTATGTTTAAATTTTGTTGGCTTAGTATCACTCTCTTCACTCTCCTCCACCTCAACGGGTGGAGGTAGTGAAGGCTTTTTTGGGATTTTTGTTTTTGTTTCTTCTTGAGCAGTGGCTCCTCCTCCTCATAATCGGAGCCCTCATTGAAGAGTCTCCAAGGTACACTTCCCTTGGCCCCTTTCTTTGATGATTTTGGGTTCTTTCCTTTGGGTTCCATTATAAGACCAGATAAGTGCCTTCAATTTGGTTACACAAGTAAAGGAAGTAGATGAAAGAAAATATCTTGATTTTGACTTAAACCCACACTCACAAGGAAGGAAGTTTTCTTTTGTTTTACTTGAAAATACTTTAGAAAGGGAAAAAAATAAACTAAATATGGAAGGAAATAAAACTTAAAGAAAAGGAAGGAAATACGCGGGAAGGTGGAAAGACAAAGTTGTGGGCTGAGTCAAATCTTTTTAATTTGGCATAAAATTTCAGCTACTCTTTTAGGCTTTCTGACGACAAAGGCTGATGACATATCACACTTATGATAGCCTATCATAAATGTCATCAGCCTTAATAGAACATGCCTCAGGTTTGATTTCTCTGATGATGAATCTGATGGCTTATCATAATTTTGACAACCCATCAAATATGTCATCAGGGATACTTGGCTGTATACATCGATTCCATAATCTTTGAACTAGAACCTAACTACAAAAATAAATACTTTGCTATAACATAAAGATTTTGGGTTGCCTCCCAATAGAGCCTGATTTAATGTCTCAGCACGACTTGGTTATTTAACTACTCCAACATTATCAAGACAACCTGCTGGTATCTCTTTACCATCTTTATAAAATACATCCATGATTTAACAAACACTCATCTCTTTTTACTGGGTCATGGATGAGTGTATTTTGAATCTTGCTTCTTTGTCGTTGAGCCTGAACTTTTGCTCATTCAGCTCCATGTACACTATCACTCTCCCAGTTGCATGGAATGGTCTACCCAGGATGATGGGTACTTCAAGGTCCACCTCACAGTCTAGGACTACAAAATCAACAACTAGTATAAAGTCGGCCACCTTTACCAATACATCATGTAATATGCACAATGGCCTCTTTACAGACCTATCCGCCATCACCAACCGTATCTTTGTCGGGGTAGGATCCCCAAAACCCAGCTTCTTGTACATAGCAAATAGCATTAGGTTTATACTGGCTCCCAAATCGTGTAGAGATTTTGAAAAATTCAGGGACCCAATAGTGCATAGAATGGTAAATACTCCTGGGTCTGCCTTTTTCTACACTAATGACCTTATGGAGATAGCACCACAATAATGGAGATTGTCCTCCAGGTCATGGATAACCTTCCATTTCTTCGTGATAAGGTCTTTCATAAACTTAGCGTATCCTGGTATTTGCTCAAGTGCCTCTACTAAAGGCACATTTATCGTTAACTACTTTAACATCATCATGAACTTGCTAAACTTTTTACTATTAGCTTTTTTCTGCAATCATTAAGGAAAAGGAGGTGGTGGTCTTGGGAGTGTTTTTACCACTACCTTCTTCTCTTTCTCTTTCCCTTTTTACAGAGCATCATCAGAACCATCTAGCTTCTTAGACTTCACTGGACCACCTTTTTTTGGTTCATCATCAACTACCTTATCAACTATATTTTTGCCCTCAGAAGGTCCAAGTAGTATCTTACTATTTCTAGTGGTAATATCCATATATGAGCCATCATTCCATGGATTTTGGACTGTATCACTAGGTAATGTTCCACTCTTTATTTGATTCAGTGTTATGGAGAGTTGGCTCATTTGCAGTTCCAGCTGCTTGATCAAAGTAGAGTGTAAGTTTACTAATTGACTAATAGATGACCTATCGGTCTTCATGGTAGTCACTCCTTAGTTGGTAACCTCCACTCCCTTTAATAATATAGCCATCATGTCCTCCATGGACATCTTTTCAAAACTTGTTGTAGCAGCCTCACGATTTCCATGAAGGACATATAGCCCGCTTCTATCTTTATTTCTACTCCTATTTCTTTGCTCCTGATTTTTATATCCAGGCTTATCATAATAATTTCGACCTTGATTCCCTTCGCTATTTCCTTGGAAACCCCCTGATGATTAACATAATTTGCCTCTTCTTCTAAATCAGCATCAACTCTATCTTAAGATCCCATAACTTTTACCTTCTCAGTCTTGCCTGATAGTAAGTGCTTGGATAGCAAGTCTATTTGCGTTTTTATGTGAGCCATGTCTTGGTCACGCTCTTTATCTCTTCTATATTGCTCCATAGTCATACCTACAGAAATAGTGGGGCTTGCTACCACAGAGTCTCTCGTGTTCCATGCTCGACCCTGTTTGGTCATTCTCTGTAGTATTTCTAAAGCTTCTAGGAATGTACGATAAACAAATGAACCACCAGTAGCATTATCTATAATTTGTTTTGTCATAGAGTTAAGAGCCCTGTACAAAGTCTCCATATAGTGTATGTCCGTCATTTTATGGTTCAGACACTATGTCAGCTTCTTTTTGAATCTCTCCTAGGTTTTATGCAAAGCTTTGGTCTGGAGCTATCTGAAGTTACTAATCTTGTCCCTCAACTGTACCCTCTTAGAGGGTGGAAAGAACCATTCTAGGAACACATCTTTCAACTATCTCCAGTTGGTTATTGAATTGGGCATCATCTTATTTAACCATATTGTTGCCTCCCCAGATAGAGATAACGGGTACAATCTCAAGCAGATTGTATTCTAACCCACTCCTGGGTTATCAAAATATTTACAAATAGTGACAAAGTTCACCATATACAAGTTTAAGTCATCTCCAGGAAGGCCACCAAATAACCCCTTCAAATTAAGGAGTTGAATTACAGTACTCGTAATGTTGAATTTTTTCCTAGGTGCCAATGGTGGAGGAATAATTGCACCCATCATCATCATCATTGAGTTCATACTGGACCAGCTGGTAATCTTTCTTTCCTCAGAATGGACTGTTCTTGCTAGCATTATGTTGTACTGGTGCAGCTACTTGCTCTGCAAGCCTTGGGTTACCAGGGTTTATAAGCTCCCCATCTCCCAAATCTTCATCCTTAGGATTTGGATGTCGTATTTATTGACCGACATTCTGCACATTCACCTGAGCTCTAGCTAAGGCTGCTAACCTGTTAGCCTCCTGCTGGTCTGCTATTTTTCCAATTTGTTGCGGTTTTGGATTAAATGGTAATAATGGCTCTTCAAAACTTTTGTTTCTTGGCATACACTACAAATATCGTACAATAAACAAAAGAAACAAATAAATGGAAAACTAGGAAACTTGACTAACAGTTAATTAGCGCACATAAACTTCAGTTTACAACTATATTCCCCAACAATGGCACCACTTTTTATAATGCTTAAACTACACCTCTCATATGAGAATGTAAGTGATCGTTGTCAATATATAACCCAACTAGGTTGGGGTCGAATCCCACAGGGAATATAGTGTGAATCTGAGTTGTATGCAAGTTAATCAACTGATAGTTAGTAGTTTTTCATAAATTAGGGTTATGAGAATTTAGTAATTAATTTTTGCTCAATTTAGTTTCAGTGTTTGTAATCAAAAGTTTATGGAAAACCAGAATTATGTTCACGATGGGTTTTGGTACTTGACAGATACTAATAGTGATTCAAGATTGTCATGATATGTAGGAACAACAGATTATCTTTATCGAAGTTATTCCTAAATGTCTCTCAACCTACTTAAGCATTTAATTACCTAATCCTCTCGGACTTAGGGAATTTATATTCTTGTGACCAGAATTTACCTTAGGTTAATTAACCTTGTTATATCATCAATTATTAAATGGAAGGTTGGTAGCTTCCAAGTCCCTATCAATAATTCATTTCCTACTGTAGTTGATTTCTTATCTCAAGCAAATCAAAGCAGGTGCTATCTATCATTTCCAACCAATAGATAATAATTAAAACCTCAAAATTATCAAGGAGTCCTATTACCTTTAGAATCTTAAACACTTAGCAACTTACAAAGACCTAACCCATAGATCCCATAATTTGGGATAAAGGGATTTAGCCACTCATAATGTAATAATCGATACAACAAGTTGAGTTCATCATTTGAAAGATGAACTTACAACAAGATGAATAGCAACGAGTGTTTCTCAAATTAAATCAAAGTAGAAATCCCAAAATATTGATGATAATCTCTTCAAAGTTAATTGTTTTGTTCAAGCCAAGAAACTAAAGAGAAAATAACAAAATATGTGAGTTCCAAAATAGGTTTAGCATCCTCCTTATAAAACCCTAAACTATGCTTTAAATACTTCAACATGATTATGGAAACAAAATCACAGAGTTCTGTGTTCTTCTCGTATTAGATGTTGATTTTTAAGTGAATGAATTGTAAAATTATGATATGATGCATTCCTTCATATTCATGAGGAAATTTATGAATTTCAAGTTCTCATAAAATTCCTCAATGATTGTATTGTGAGTTGATGACTATTGTCCTGTGTTCAAGAATAGTCATGCCTTAGTATTTCCATGCTATAGAGTCCTGGGGGTATTTAATACCCAATAATTTAGCTGTGTGACTAGAGACAGTGTTAGTTTTGAAGATACTCTCAGTCAAGCCATGATCAGTAGAATTCAGTTAGTTACAGAACTCAAAAAAATTCAGTAATCTAAGTGTCAGTCCATTCCTATTCAGTATTTAGTTAAATCCTCGGTAAACTCAATCAGTTATAGGAATTCAGCAGTATTCCATTAGTCAATGAAACTTAGTGAACTCAATCTAGTTTATCTCAGTATAACCATTTCAGTGTCTATTCAGATGGGAGTAGGATTCAGTACCGAGTGAACCCAAGGATGGGAACTCACCTTCTAGAAAAGGGTGTGATTCTTAGAAGCACTCCTGGTGTTCCAGAACTACGTAGGTAGCGTAGGTTGAGACATCAAAACTGCTATATGACGTTTTATGAGGTGTCTTAACCTGTTAGATAAGGGTCCCATCATTCTCATTAGAGTACCTGATAAATGAGTGTCACTCACAACTTGTCCTTACTAGTGGCGCGGTATTAACACCCTTCCAATTGGTTTGTAGATTGGACCCCAACTTAGCTATATTATCTTATTTAGGATATGTCGGTTAGATGACTACCTCCCACAGTCTCAATCTAATTCTTCAGTAAAAAACTCAGATAGTTCTATAGATTTTACGACTGTCAGATGCAGTTTCTTAGCTTAGTACAAAATTCAGCTAGTTCCATCAGAATCAACACTGTCAGACACAGTCACTTAGTAAAAAACATATTAGTTATCAGTAATCCATGTTATCAGTAAACTTAGTATTCAGAATCCTCATGATTTCAGTTACAGTTATGTATTCATGCATGTATTCTCATGCATTCATGTTCATGTCATTCAGTCAGTTATAGTTCATGCATATGAACCCTTGAACTCAATCTACCTCACTTTCCATACCAGTACATTCTCATGTACTGAAGCATACTTTTTTGTTACACTATGGTGTTTTCTACCATAGGTTCAGATGCTCAGGTTTTTGATCATACTTAGTAGCTTAGGTTTTAGCAGTCAGAGTCAGTGGTGAGTCCTCATAGTTTGAGGACATGATTATTTTATTCTTTTCATACTTTAGTGCTTAGTTTATTTCAGCAGTTGGGGTTAGTTGGGGACATGTCCCATCAACTCCTTATTCAGAAAGTTTAGAGGCTTTTTCAGACTATAGCATGTTAAGACAATTATTTTAGTTTTGGGTACTTTTTACCTTATTCAGACATTGTTTTGTTTAGTATTGTTCAGTTTTGAACCTTATGGCATTTTATCCCATTATTCCGCATATTTTAGTATCATTATATAGTTATTGCAGTAGGTACTAGTCATGGGTTAGATTGTGGTTCTTCAGGATTATAAGCAATGTGTAGCATTCAAGGTACTAGACTCGGGGCATTACCAACTTGGTATCAGAGCCTATGGTTCAACAGTGTCCTAGGAAGTCTGAAAAGCATCCATCTAGTAAAGTCTTCTGAATGGGTGTGTTGCAAGCCACATTTATGTACAAGACGCTATGAGATATTTTAGGAAAAATTTCCCTTCTTTCAGTATTTATGTCGTGCGAGTGAACATGAGCTCAAATTTAAAATTCATTGTAATCTATTTCTCCCTTTTGTTTACAGAACATGCCTCCTAGAAGGACTGACAAAAGGAGAAATCGGAATCAGTTAGTACCTGATCCCAGTCAGGAAGATCCCCTAGACGAATATGTATCTCATGCAGAGTTTAGAGATATATTCACTACTCTTGCTAATTCAGTTGCTGCTCAGAATGAACGTCCAGCTGCCATTTCGGCCAACCTAGTGGCTAATTTTGCAGCTAGGATTGGGGACTTCACCCAAATAAATCCTCCTACTTTCATTGGGTCTAGGATAGATAAGGACCCTCAAAAATTCCTTGATCAAGCACAGAAAGTTACAAATATCATGGGGGTAAATTCTAGTCAGAGTGTTGAGATAGCTGTATCTCAGTTGTAGGATGTGGGTCACACTTGGTTCATGTAGTGGAAAGAAAAGAAGGATGCAGATACAGGGTCTGTTATGCAGGAGGATTTTGCCACTGCCTTCTTAGATAGATTCTTTCCCCTAGAGCTGAGAGAAGCTAAGGTGTTAGAGTTTATCAACCTCAGGTAGGGCATCATGATAGTGAAAGAGTATTCTCTTAAGTTAGCTTAATTAACTAGATATGCTCCTTATATAGTGGCAGATAGCAGATCTAAGATGAGTAAGTTTGTTTCTAGGGTAAATTATAGTGTGGTCAAGGAGTGCAGGACCGCAATGCTGATTAGTGAGATGGACATATCCAGGCTTATGGTCCATGCTCAACAGATAGAGGATCAAAAGATTAAAAAGAGAGAAAAATAGAATAAGAGATAAAGGATAGGTAGTTTTAACTTTGCTCAGCCTAATCAGAGAGTGGTAATCGTTCCTAGTTCTACCTGAAGTTTTTAGTTCTAGCTTTTTCCTCAGTCAGTGCTCCAGTTCATAATTTTAGGAATGGTAACAAAGATATAGCACCAGGCTCTAAGTCTCAGGGTAGTGTAAGTAGTGCCCAAACCCATCCTCTTTGTTAGACTTGTGGCAAGCACCATCAGGGTATTTGCAGAGCTGGTAGTGATATGAAAAGCCAGGCCACAGAATCAGAGATTGCCCTTAGTCAGGTTTTCATAGTCAGTATAATCGTTTCTCAGCTGAGTCTGGTTTTCTGAATCAGTAGGGTACCACCTTTAGTGCCACTAGTGGGCAATGCCGAAATAGACTATATGCTCTTCAGTACCAACATGATCAAGAAAATTCTCTTGATATGGTCACTGGTACATTACAAATCTTTCATTTGCATGTTTACGCTTTGCTAGATCTAGGAGTGTCTTTGTATTTTGTTACTCCTTATATAACAGTTGATTTCGGAGTCAATCCTAAAATTCTAGCAGAGCCACTTTTAGTATCTACCCTAGTGGATAAATCTATCATAGACCGACAGGTATACAAGATCTTTTCGATTGGGGTATCTCAAAAAGTCACTTCAGCAGATCTAGCCGAATTAGAGATGACTAATTTTGATGTCATTCTCTCCATGGATATGCTTTATTCCAGCTATGCCACAGTCAACTGCAGAAATAGAGTTGTTCGATTTTAGTTTCCTAATGAGCCCATCCTAGAGTGAAGGGGTAGTACTTCAACATTCAGGGGTCAACTTATTTCCTACCTAAGGAAAAGGAAAAAGATATCTATGGGATGTGCCTATTATCTTGTTCGAGTTAAGGACTCTAGTTCCAAAAATCCCAATCTTGAATCAGTCCCAATTGTAAATGAATACTCAGATGTCTTTCCAGTAGATCTTCCCAGAATTTCACCCAAAAGGGAAATAGACTTCGGTATTAACCTTCTTTCAGACACTCAGCCCATATCTATTACGCCATATAGAATGGCACCAACAGAACTCAGAGAATTGAAAGAATAGTTGAAGGATCTCCTATATAAGGGAATCATTAGACCCAGCGTGCCCTCGTGGGCTACACCAGTTCTATTCATGCATAAGAAAGATGGTTCTCTCAGAATATGCATAGACTACCATCAGGTCAATAAAGTCATGGTCAAGAATAAGTATCCAATTCCCAGAATCGATGACTTTTTTCACCAACTTCAGTGTGACATTTGTTTCTATAAGATAGGCCTCAGATCAGGATACCATCAGCTCAGAGTCTGAGAATGTGACATTACAAAGATAGCCTTCAGAACTTAGTATGGTTATTTTGAATTCATAGTCATGTCCTTTGGTATTACCAATGCCCCAGCAGCCTTCATGTACTTGATAAACCATGTGTTCAAGTAGTACTTAGACATGTTTGTCATAGTCTTCATAGATGACATCCTTGTCTATTCCCGCAATGAGCATGATCATTCAAACCATCTTAAAATAGTATTGCAGACTCTCAGAAATCATCAACTATTCCCCAAATTCAGTAAGTACAAATTTTGGCTAAGATCAGTAGAATTCCTTGGTCATATCATTTCCATAAATGGCATTAGAGTTGATCCCTAAAATACTGAAGTAGTGAGAAACTGGCCCAGACCCATCTCTCCATCAGATATAAGGAGTTTCCTGGGTTTGGCTGGCTATTATAGATGGTTTGTTTAAGGGTTTTCTTCTATTTCATCCCTTATTTCCAGATTAACTCAGAAGAAAGTAAAGTTTGTATGGCCAAATTCATGCGAGAAGAGTTTTCAAGAGTTGAAGACTCGACTCACCTCAGCCCCAGTTCTTACTCTTCCAGACGGTTTAGATTGGTTTGTTGTGTACTGTGATGAATATAGAGTAGGTTTGGGTGTTGTCCTCATGCCTCATGGTAAGGTCATAGCCTATGCCTCCAGATAGCTTAAGCCCCATGAGAAAAACTATCTGATTCATGATCTTGAGTTAGCAGTAGTAGTGTTTGCCTTGAAGATTTAGAGGCATTACTTGTATGGGGTGCATGTAGAGTTGTTCACAAATCACAAAAGCCTTCAGTACATGTTCTCTCACTAATACTTAAACCTCCATCAGAGAAGGTGTTTAGAGCTCTTAAAAGATTATGAAATGAGTGTCCTTTATCATCTGGGCAAGGGTAGTGTAGTGGTTAATACTCTCAGTAAACTGTCTATGGGTAGTGAGGCTCATATTGAGGATAGTAAGAAGACGCTAGCTCAAGAAGTCCATCATCTTGATCGACTAGGTGTCTGCTTAGTTGATTCAATAGAAGGTAGTATATAGGTACATAGTAGTTCAGAATCATCTCTAGTTTCTGAGGTGAAGGAAAAGCAGGATGAGATCCCAGTCTAGTTAAGTTGAAAGAGTTAGTCAGATATCAGAAGGTAGAGGTTTTCTCCCAAGGGGGAGATGGTGTGTTGCGTTGTCAGGGTTTTCTATGTATGCAGGTGTAGATGACTTGAGGCAATGAATTCTTGCAGAAGTGCATGGTGCGAATTACTCTATTCATCTAGGGGCCACTAAGATGTACCACAACTTGTGAGAGATCTATTGGTGGAGTGGGATGAAGAAAGACATTGCAGAGTTTATGGATAAGTGCTCAATATGTCAGCAGGTTTAGATTGAGCATCAGAAGCCTAGTGGGTCCATGCAGGAGTTCAGTATTCCTACTTGGAAGTGCGAAGAAGTGAACATAGACTTCGTCATAGGTTTGCCTCGTACTTATTGCTAGCATGATTCAATTAGGATCATTATAGATAGAATGACCAAATCAGCTCATTTCCTTCCAGTCCATACCTCTTATTCAGCCGACGATTATGCCAAGCTCTATATCAGATAGTTGGTTAGATTACATGGTGTTTCATTGTCCATTATCTCAAATAGAGGTACCCAGTTCATCTCTTAGTTTTGGAAAACATTCCAAAGGGGTCTTGGTACCAAAGTCTACCTCAGTAAAGCCTTTCATCCTCAAACGGATGGTCAAGAATAAAACACCATTCAAATCTTAGAAGATATGCTAAGGGCGTGTGCAATTGATTTCAAGGGTAGTTGGGATGACCACTTGCCTTTGATTGAGTTTGCGTACAACAACAACTGTCATTCTAGTATTTAGATGGCCCCATTTGAAGCTTTCTATGGTTGGAGATGTGGATCTCTAATTGGTTAGTTTGAAGTCGATGAGGCCTCAATTATAGGGCCTGACTTGGTATTTGATGCCTTAGAAAAAGTCCATTTGATTAGAGAAAGGGTCAAGACAGCTCAGAGCTAACAAAAATTGTGTGCAGATGTGCGCAGAAAGGATCTCGAGTTCAAGATTGGTGACTATGTGAATTTAAAAATATCTCCCATGAAGGGAGAGAAGAGGTTAGGCAAGAAGGGAAAGCTCAATCCCCGATATGTCGGTCCCTTCAAAATTCTCAGTCGCTTCAACAAAGTAGCTTATGAGATCGAATTGCCTTCATATCTAGCTTCATTTCATCCTGTGTTTCATGTATCATTGCTCAATAAATACATAGGTGACCCAGTAGTCGTAGTCCCTATAGAGGGCATAGATGTTTATAATAGTCTCTCATATGAGGAAATACTAGTCAAAATTCTTGACTATCAGATTCGCAGACTGAGGAACAAAGAAGTCCCTCTAGTCAAAGTTCTTTGGCAGAATCAGTACGGTGAGGGAGCTACTTGGGAAGCAGAATAAGATATACGGACCAAGTATCCTCACTTATTCTCCCCAAACTCAAATCTAGATTAAGGTAATAGTTGTTCTTAAGCTTATTAAGTTTTAGGTTTGGATTTCAGTTATAAACTTGGTAACAAATACCATTGCATGTTCAATCATATGTTCATGAGATAGTTCATTCATTTATTCATGCATCATATATGTATTCTCATTATGAGAAAACTAAATTTATCTGTAATCCCAGTAATGCATTCATGAGTAAGTTATTCATGCATCAGATATGCGTGTTCAGTATGATAATCCAGTATATCAGCAACTTCAGTCATGAAATCATGTATCAGTTATGCATGTCCAGTATTCCCTTTTTAGTCATCAGTTCTCCCCTCTTAGTTAGTTTCATTCAAGGATGAATATGCCCAAAGGAAAGATATTGCAAGACCCCATAAAACTCTAAGCTTAATTTAGTCCATTAATGTTTGTTAAGGGGTCCCAGACTTAGAATATTTTAGCTAAGCATCCAGACTTAGTATATTTTTCTCCTTCAAAAATTGGCGATCTTACTTTGCGACCTTAATGTCCTTCAAATGTCTACATTTAAGTTAATTCATGATCAGGAATATCATTAGGGGTTCCCGAATGAGTTTCGGATTTTTCAGACTACGTTTAGACCTTGTTTGGAGTCCTAAAATAGTGAGTCAACGTGATGTTGGTGCGTCGCATTGCCAATCACATTGACAGATAAATTTTTCCTCAGCTTAAGGCAATTTCTAGTGAACCGATGAGATGTTACCGAATCACGTTGGATATCGCGTTGGTACCCTTGATGTGCTGCGTCGGCTATAGCGTCGCTGGGAATGTTTTTCTGTTTTTTAAACCCACATCCTTAAAGGTAATTAGGTTTTTTTCCCTCGACGTTCAACCATCATAACACAAAATTTATCCCTCTTTTGACTAATTATACTTATTATTTCTCAATTGCTCAAGAACAAGAAAACCCTCGGTGATTAATTTCAAATCAAGAACTCTAGATTTCTCCATTAACTTTCAAGAATTCTCCAACAAAGGTATGTAAAGTGTTCATTCAAGGATCCCTTTCATCCTTGGAGTTCAAAAGACCAATTTTTAAACCATGAATGGTGATTTCCATGTTGTGGGTTGTATTTTATCCATGTTGATATTAATGTATGTTTTCTGAGTTGAAATCTTTAATGTATCTCATGATATTTTGATAGCATGCATGTTGAATTTGAATTTTATTATGTTGAACTCTGGAAGTATGAACTTAATATGATAGTCATGAGGTTTTACCATGTTTTCCATGCCCAAATATAAGATTATGACTTCTAAGTATTTGTAAAAATGCTTAAGTGAATGAATTGTGAAATTATGATATGATGCATGCCTTCCTATAAATTTGCAAATTTATGACTTTCATGTTCTTATGAAATCCCTCAATGATTGTATTGTGAGTTGATGACTATTGTCCTGTGTTCCAGAATAGTCATGTCTTATTATTTCCATGCTATCGAGTCCTGGGGGTATTTAATACCCGATAATTTAGTTGTGTGCCTAGAGAAAGTGTCAGTTTTCAAGATACTCTCGGTCAAGCCATGATCAGTAGAATTCAGTCAGTTATAGAGCTCGAGAAAATTTATTAATCTCAGTGTCAGTCCAGTGACATTCAGTATTCAGTTAAATCCTCAGTAAAATCAGTTAGTTCTCAAAATTCAGCAGTATTCCATCAGTCAATGGAACTCAGTGAACTCAATCTAGTTCAGCTAAGTATAATTAGTTCAGTGTCTATTCAGATGGGAGTAGGATTCAGCAATGAGTGAACCCAAGGATAGGAACTCACCTGCTAGTAAAGGGTGTGATTCTTAGAAAAAATCCTTGCATTCCAGAACTACGTAGCCAGCATAGGTTGAAACATCAAACCTGCTAGATAAGGGTTAATAAGGTGGCTTCACCTATTAGATGAGGGTCCCACCATTCTCATTAGAGTACCTAATAGATGAGAGTCACTCACATCTTGTCCTTACCAGTGGAGAGGTATTGATACCTTTCTAATTAGGGTTATAGATTGGACCCCAACTCGGCTATATTATCTTATTTGGGGCATGTTAGTTATATGACTACCTCCCACAGTCTCAGTCTTCAGTGAAGAAATCAGATAGTTTTATAGATTTTAAGACTATCAGATGCAGTCTCTCAGCTTAGTATAGAACTTAGCTAGTTTCATCAGAATCAGGACTGTCAGACACAATTACTCAGTAAACAACCTATTAGTTATCAATAATCCATGTTATCAGTAAAATCAGTATTCAGAATACTCATGATTATAGTTATAGTAATGTATTCATGAATGTATTCTCACGCAGTCATGTTCATGTCATTCAGTCAGTTATAGTTCATGCATATGAACCGTTGCACCTAGCCTACCTCACTTTGCATACCAGTACATTCTCACGTACTGATGCATACTTTTTTCTTGCGCTATGGTGTTTTATACCGTAGGTTCGGATGCTCAGGTTCCCAATCGCACTTAGCAGCTCAGGTTTTAGCCGTCAGAGTTAGTGGTGAGTCCTCATAGTTTAAGAACATAATTATTTCATTATTTTCATTCTTCAGTACTTAGTTTATTTCAGCAGTTGGGGTTAGTTGGGGACATGTCCCATCAACTCCTTATTCAGACAGTTTAGAGGCTTGTTCAGACTATAGCATATTCAGACAGTTATTTTAGTTTTGGGTACTTAATACCTTAGTCAAACATTGTTTTATTCAATATTGTTCAGTTTTGAACCTTATGGCATTTCAGTCCATTATTCTGTATATTTTAGTATCATTATATAGTTATTGCAGTAGGTACCAGTCATGGGTTAGCTTATGGTACTTCGAGATTATGAGCACCGTGTAGCGTCTAGGTTACCATACTCGGGGCGTTACATCACTCTTCATATCCCTTACAATCTTGTCACTTCCCTCGACCTCCATAAAAGATACGAGAAAACATATTTCTTTTTTAACTTTTTGGGTCCACCATGGTAGTCTATTTAAATTTTTGCCTTTCATGATGAGAGATGTATCGATCATGGTCAACTTTTTGTCTTTCTAATCTCACTTCTTATCTCTTTCCCTATCCTTCTTATCTCTATCACAATCTCGGTCCCTACAATCATGAATTTTCTAATCATGTTGATAATGCTCAACTTACACATCAGTTTAAGTGCAAGACGGTCATTGTCAATATATTTACCCAACTAAGAGTCAAGGTTGAATCCACGAGAAAATTTTTTAGTGATGATTGAGTAAATTCAAAATAAAAGTTTCTTGTTAAGTTCAAAACCTCTGGTACAAAATGGTTTGGGGGTTCTCAATCTTTTCAAATGTAAAAGTGATTTTTGGGATTCTAAAGGATTAATTTGTGACTAAGAATAATTAGAGTATAATCAATTAAAATGGATCTTGGGACTATGCTTTCCCAAGGACAAATTATGCATGGGATCATGATGATTCTGTGCAAATTTGAATCATCAATGATGTGGTAGGTTAGTTTTAAGGTCTTTGAGGCTAGTTTTGTAACAAAAGCTGAAAGATGTCACTCATTGACCCTTTTGAGTACCTAACGAGTGTGTCAATTAAAGTCACCCAATAGCTTAATTGGGTATCCCTATTTCTAGCATAATACCCATTGTATAATCAACCTCCTAATCATCCTTATGTCTAAGATAGTGAAAAATTAGCAAGACATACCCATAAATTGTTTACTATTGGTATGGTTCCCATATCCCTCTTTCAAGAATGAGGTGGGTTCCTAAAGTTCCTCCAAACACCTCTTTCATGGATGGTTTGATCTTTCAAGAGCTTGGGATTTTCATCCATCAAATCCGTTTGGATATTTGGGGCTTTCACCCACAAACTAGTAAATGCATATACAAATCAAATCCCACACATATTTACACCCTAATCTAGCATAATCCCAAAAGGTAGATCTAGCACATCATAAGGGTAATGAAAACAAATATACCAAGATGTCCATCAAATTTATTCATAAGAAAATAAAAAGAGGACAAACCACACTTTAGCATCAAATGAATCTTCAATAGACAAAGTCAAATCTATACTTTAAAGCTCTAATTTAATATTGTCTCAATTAGTCTAGCTTCAAGATCCAAGAAATTACAAAACTCTAAACTAAGTATGGGAGGTAGGGTTATAGAATGATGATTCATAATGGGGGTTTTGAGCTTTTAAAATAGGAATTTGGGGTGGGCTATGTGCTTTTACAACTATACCCTTAGATGATAATCCCGCTATCCCGCGATTGCTTGTGGATCTACCATGATCGCTGATTTCTTCAAGTGATCATATTCTGCTGACTTCTTGACTTACTGTGATTGCGGTGGCCACTCTGTGATTGTGGTACCTGAGGCCCAGTCTACACAGGTTTTCCAGCTTTTGCCTTCTTTTTTTTTTGTCCTTTTATAGTTCAAGGTGTCTTATTTTTTTCTCAACACTTGTATACCTATAAATATGGGAATTAGTGCATTTATCCATAAATATGTCTCACTATAACATTCAAATCATAGTAGTATGCACGAATGTTGAATGCAAATGATTCAAAAACTCGCCACTCGTCAATGGACCCTTTTCTTCCAACCTTAATTCTCACCTTGCCTTTAGTAGGTAGGTCAGGAAACCTCTATTTGGTTCGACAAAAATCATTTTTTTTCATTTAGAGACTCTGTATCATCATTTCATATACTCTATCTCCTTTTAACGCTGCGACATTGACCACTTTTTGAGGTGCACCCATTACATGTACTGTAATTTATGCATATTTTTATTTCTTTTTTTATCCTTTTTCCTTTGTTCTTGTCTCACATAAGAGATTGAGGGAGTCCCCCCGACCACTTTGGTATCTCATGTATACCAAAATCTACTTTGTTTTGTCATTTGGTCCAACCCTTCAGCCGCATTGTCTTCTACCTTCTTGTTCAATTAGTCTAATGCACTATAGAAGATTTATAGAAGCATCTTATCTGGAACTTCATGGTTTGGACATTGTAATAATTTATTTTAAAATGTCAACCACTCTTCATGCAATGGCTCACTGCTTACTTTTCAAAAGTTTGTTATCTCATCTCTCAATTTAAGAATGCAATAAGGTGGAAAGAACCAGTTTAGAAAGGCTTGTATAAACTCAAGATAAGAGGTTATAAATATCTTGAGAAATTCCCATAAACACAATGCTACATCACCCATCAATGAGAATGAAAAGAACCTCAATCGTATAGGTTCTTGTGAGATATAAGTAATGTCGAACAGGTTGCAGACATCTATAAAGTTCTGTAAGTGGATGTTTCATCTTCATGAGCTTGACCTCTGAATAATCCCTTTATTTGGAGTAAGTGTAGCATCACACTTGTGACATGGAGTACCCCATTACCTCTGAAGGTGGAATGCGGATTACACCTGCCTTTTCCTGCATCCCTAGGTGATCTTCATCTTTAAGTTGCCCATTAAAGGTAGTGATGTCGCCACCATATTGACTCATCGTGTCGTGTAGACTTAGATTATCACCTAAACAAGAAAAATCAACAAATAAAGTAAATTTTACTCTACGACTAACAAAAGTAACTTATAACACTACAATGAATGAATTCTATATTTCATTCCCCAGCAACGAGGCTATATTGATAATTCTCAAGATACACCTCAAGATATATATGGTCTCTAGCAATATAATTTTTATCCAACTTGGATTCAGGATTGATTCAACAGGGAATGAATGTGTTAGGATCATATTTGAGTGTTGTAAGTGATTTGAGTGTTGTAAGTGACTAAGTGTTTGTAGGAATGCTAAAAATAATGTGATAAAGTAAATGTGGGGTTAATTTAAAAAGATATTGTGTTTAAATTATCAATTTTTACTTTTGGTTGTTAAAACGTATGCTAGAGAATGTTATCGATAAGCAAAAGCCCTTGTGGTTATGCCCTCTTAAGAGTGAGTGTAAGTGTAGATAATTGAAAATACACCTAAAATTCATTTGATAGTTATGACTAGGCTTAGCCGTAGGTATTGAAGGTAATATTTCAGTCTACCACCAAATTTTATATAGGCTTCTTTCAAATAGCCATATGTATATAATACTAAGAACTCAATAACCTCAAATTAGTTAGTTTATTTTTAGCACTATCTATTAAATGAGGATTACTCAAGTCTTGTCAACTAAATCTCTCCACTCTTGCCTTCTCTTTCAAGCAAGACAAAAGATCTAAGAATTAATAGAGTTTGCAACCTCAGTTCTAGTGTTAGTATATAGAGATTTAGTCAAAACCATAATAATCAATCAAATAAAAAGGTAAATAAGCACTACCCACAAAATAATCAACACTTAATGCATAATTGTTGGCTTATGTAAGTCCACCACCAGTCAAGAGATGAGGTCCTTTAACACTTAAATTTAGTAACTAAACAGAATATAAAGTGTGGTGCAAAAGATAAAATAGAATGCAATATTTACGTGAAACCCTCTTTGATCAAGTGAGGAAAAATCACGACTTGTCTCATAGGATTAAACTCTTAATCCTAACTCCCTGTAATAACTCTATTACAAGACTGATGCAGTAACTCTACCACACCCCACATCAATTAACTCTAGTCATCACACCTAGGTAACTCTACCTAAGAGAGAAACATAATAAATGATGAGAAAGAGACTTGACTAAACACTAGATGACTCAACCAACTAACTCTAATTGATGTGTACAATGTAAGACTTAGACAAGCAAAAAATCCAATGTCCTTTATAACTTAAGAGTAGATTTACAAGATAAGAGTGAAAGACATAAAATTCAAAATATAACAAGTACTTGCTTAGCACTATCAGGCCTCTTTGTTGAAATGAGGAATGTTCATTGTATGAGGTTGGATTTTGTTTTGATAGATAATATTTTCATCTTTGCAAAATCTAGGTTTTGGTCTTGTAACTTTAGCCTATATAAGAGAGAGCAAAACCTAAGCATCATCCCATAGGTCGAGGTTAGACGGGCCTGCTATGCCTCTATTGCAGTGCCACCAACCAACTGTAGAATAGTATAACTTTAAAGTTATGCCAAGTTAAGCTCAACCTTGATAAAAAATCACTGACCAGGTCCCCTGCAACATGGACCAGGTCCTTTGTAATAGTTTGTTGATCATCAAAACCAAATATACAACAATTTCCATTTTTTGATGATAACAAACTATTCCACTTGTTTACAAGGTCCCTCCAGTTATATTCCCTCTTTAAACCAAATTTCCTTAGCATACATTTTTACTTATATTCCCCTATCTTCCAGGTCCTTAATCTAGGCCTTAATCATGAATCAACTTCCTATCATTAACACACATCTTCCTCTTTTTTTCATAATAATAAAGTAGTAACAATAAACAAGTAAAGCAAAGTGCATACTAGGTTAATTCATGGCTTCTGGGGAAACACTCATACGAATGAACAAAGCCAAAACAAGGAAAAAGAGATAGTGTACACATCACAACTATCATTCATGATTCATACAAACAATATCATAAACATTGAATTAAATAAAAATGCATAAGGAACTATTCACATTAGCCACAAAACTAAAAAATAAGGGGGACATAATGAGGTAAGGAACAAAGAGGATTACGAGGTAGGAAGCTTAGACGCAAGAACTAGAATAACGGCTTTAGACACTTATATTTAGCAGCATGAGCAGACTGAAGTTGTTTAGTCATGTACTTAGCTTTAATATTTAATGTAATGACATGTGCTCACAGTCCTTTATTCTCTTCTCGCATTGCATTAGTAGTACCGAGTTACTCAGAAAACCCTACTACACTGTAACCTTCAATAAGGCAATCTCTGCATTGTGTTTGGCCAACAAAAGAGACTTTTCTTCTAGGTTAACAATTAAAATATCTTGAGGGGCAATAAGACATGACACTAGTGGCTTGGACTTGGTCCCAATTTTTCTTTCCACATACTCACACTCAATTAGAGTAGTGTTAGTAAAGGTATACTTTGTAAAACTAGCCAACCCTTTTCCTTATTTCATATTAAACTGTTCAAACACCCTCTTTGGAAGAAATCTATACGCCAGTCCATAGCCTACCATAATTTGTAGTTATCATTTTGTGCATGTGCTCTATCATGATTTCAGAAAGAATTACAGCTTCAAACTTGCTCAGTGATTCCATGAGGAACAAATCTATTGAAAAAGCAACTATGTGTTTTTTAATACAAGGCAGTAGGACCATGTTGACTAGATCAAATAAAACCATTTAGATAGCACCTAAAACTCTCCTTTGAGGTACTTTTAAGCATCCAAACACCAGTAAGACTGCTAACTCCTCCAATCTCTTTCACAAACTGAGGAGTAGGAGTCATTTTTATTAGAGAACTGGTCCTTTCCACAGGTATATCTAGAATCTATCCAAAAGTTGGTTCATCAAGATAAATCTCAATACTACGTAAATTCATGGTTAGGCTAAAACAATCCTAAAATATTACCAATCAATAAGAGAACTCTTGAACTTTTTTCTCATGAACATTTGGAATATGCAAGTCAAAAAACTGAATCCATTATTAGAATTAAACAAACTTAACCAGTTTTAACATGTTGGACTATCTAAGATCTTGGGATTAAGCACCCTTTATTTGCGAATATTGTGCTTCCTCAAATCTTTCATTCTCTTATCTCTTGTAAGAACTTTTTAAACCTTTTAAAATTTCCTTCTTTTTTATGTTGTACTTGGTCCTTTTGTATGTTTAAATATCTACACTGGAGGAGTGGAAGCTGATTCTACACCTGGTCCCTCAGAATGTAGACTTTTTTTCTCTTTTCTGCAAGGATTGTTTACTCACAACCTTCATGGGCTTACCTACTGGTAAGGTATCTGGTCTAATAACACCATTACCCACTTTTCCCTTTGCCATTCCAACAATAACATCAGAATCAACCACTTTGTCTTTTTCCTCATTCTCCACAACAACAATTTTTTCAAACAGAGAAGGTATCCGCATTATCAACCACTGAAAATTTTCTCAATCATTGTTTATGTGTAGTAACAGACTTGTTTTCATTCATAGTGTCTCCTATGAACTTTTGCCCTGATCCTCGAGTGCTATGACTTCTTACTACTTTCTCTACAATATCGGTTTATTTATTTTTCTTTTGAAACTCTTTGTCCAATACTTTTCATGTCAAAAGCTCTCCATCTTAGTCATCAACCCAATATACTCTTGCTTAAAAAATGTTTGAAGGGTTTTTTGTTTTATCTAACAAGTCACCATCAAATATGTGATTATTAACTAGTAGAGAGTCAGAGAGTTTGTTGGTACCTGGTCCTTTAGAAATATCTATAGTGACTTTGTTTGGATAGGACCAAGGTCAGAGTTTTGACCTATTTCTAGAAGAGATTTAGGAGATTTTGATGTGGAGGAAATTTGTCACGACCCAAACCATGGTCTGGACATGATGGGTATCTCAAGTCCACTATGGATCGGAGACCAACCCCATCACCTAATCCTCATGAGAGCAAAGTAATAATAATATCAATGTGAAAGCCAATTAAACAATAATGAATGATTGATAAATAAGCCAAGTTAGGGGTTATAAGAATTCAACAATAACTAATTCGCAGTTGTCCGCAAAAGCCTTTAACAAAACTTAACAACATCTAGGTTGGGATATGCTCCTGACAATAGCCAAAAAGGTACCTAAAAGATAGTCTAAAACATAAGGGAAACAAATTATAAAATAACAAGCCTTTCAGAGAATGGAAGTTCACCACTTCAAAGAAACTAGATAGGCATTCTAATCCACCTAATGCTGTACAGGGGCAAAAAAATGTCTTTGGACCCTACATTATGAAAAAATGTAGCGTCCTAGGATGGTTAGTGGGGTGAGCGCTAGTATGTAACTCAAGTATAAGGAATAACATAATACCATGATCAAATCATTCGGAAATCATTCAAAAACTATATGCGCACATTCATATTTATATATAAAAAAGATGTCAGGATAGAGAGAAAGGTTTAAGATAAGAGTTAAAACATTTAACCTGGACTGTGTAGCTTCAACCATAAAAAAAATCATCCACAGGCTATATGGGTTTGGATCCCCAACCAAAAGGGCCCCAGTGTGTGTTACCTACAAAAAGTGGAGGTATTAAAAAGGACCAGCGAGTGCCCACAACCCCATGTTAATCTAGGACATAAATGTATATAAAGTGTGACACATATACACGATGGGTTTCCAATATTAATCTCTTAGGACCTCTACCATTACAGTGAGCTACACAACTCCCATTATGCTAATTTAAGATAGTTACACATTCCTATTTCATTTAACCAAGAATCATCCAATAAGGTACATATTGTTGCTATTGTTATAACAATTATGCTTGCAAGCAATATCATTATACCATTTCAGTTATCCATCAACCTAGGGGAATGCTATGACCCCCATAATTTATCAAATCAATTTGGGAGAATGCCACGATCCCCGTAATTTATCAAATCAATATGGGGGAATTCCACGACCCCCATAATTTATCAAATCAATATAGGGAATGCCACGACTCCCATAATTTTAATTTGAAGATCAAAACATGGCAACCAATGCCTTTCCATAACCATTTGTATCCATTTAGCCATTAATGCAATGCAACAGTTCCAAAAGTGGTTTCAATATACATATATTCATATTTCAAAATCAATTCATAAAAAGGGTTGAGGTTAATACCAATTCCAAACCAAAATCATCAATTTTGAGGGAATGCCTTGATCCCTATTCCAATCCACTATGCCCATGCACCCAATTAGTCTAAAACCATTAATTCAAAACATGAATAGTCCATAAAAACTCATAGAAAACAATTCAAACAAATAACATCCAACAACTCTCAGCCCAATTGCAAAACCAATAATTAAATTCACATCGATAATAATTAAACATATGCTTTTAACAAAATAAGTTATAGGGAAGAGATACATGCCTTAAATACACAAGAATTTAAATCGGCGTTTGGAACTCGAAGGATGAATGCACAATGAAACTCTAAAGCTTTTCTTGGGTTTGAGATTTGAGAATGAAAATGAGCAATTGATCTTTGAAAAACTAATTAAAATAAGTCTATTTTATGTATAAGGGTTGTACATCGGTGAAAAGATCCAAAAGCCCCTCATCCCAAATGAATAGAACAAAACTACATGAAAATTTGGCCTTGGTGTGGCTCGCGAATATCATGGAGACTATCCTCCATGCCATGCCAATATCGCAGAGGGTATCTCCATGACACGGCGATATCTGATATGCTCACTACCATGGAATTCCAAAAAGATCCAGAACCTCTTGAAAAATTCTAAAACTCTTTCGAGACACCCTATTAACTTACCTAAAGACAATTTAAGTCAAAAATTGATATTTTAGACAGGAGAAGGTCAAAATTAAAATCATTGAAGTTTTAAGGGTCTTACATTAACCCTCCTTCCACGTTAGGATCTTTCGTACTTGAATATTGATGTAAGATAATTTTAGCATGAGGATAGCAAGAATACATCAGTATGAAATAATAAACTCGAAAAATGATATGAGGGAAACATAGCTCATACCTTAAGCACCTTCATTCGACACGGGGAACAAGAATGGTTACTTGTCCTTCATATTTTCTTCAGCTTCCCAAGTAGCTTCTTCAACCCTTTGGTTTCTCCAAAGAACCTTCACCGGAGCTATATCCTCTGTCCTTAATCTACGAATTGCCTATCTAATACCACAACTGGGACTTCCTCATAAGACAAGGAATCCAAAACACCTACATTCTTAATAGGCACTATCAAGGAAGGGTCACCCACACACTTTTTCAACATCGAAACATGATATACGGGATGAATAAAACCCAAACTTGCTGACAAGTCTATCTCATAGGCAACATTCCCATATCCTCTCAAGATATGATATCCCTTCATAAGAGAGACTTTCAGGAACACCTAATCACTTACTTCAAACTTTAATTCTCTTCGCCTCATATCACATATGATTTTAGATGACTTTTAGTAGTCTTTTGTCTTTCCCTAATCACATTCACATTCTCCATGGCTTGGTGAACCAAGTAAGGACCGAACAACCTAATCTCACTAATGTCAAACCACCTAATTGGAGATCTACAACTCCTACCATATAGTGCTTCAAAAGGAGCCATCTGAATACTCGAATGATAACTATTGTTATATACAAACTTAATGAGAGGTAAGTGATCCACCCAACTACCTCCAAGATTAATTACACAAGTGCTTAGCATATCCTCCAAGGTCTAAATTGTCTTATTCGCTTGTCCATTAGTTTGAGGCTAGAAAATGGTGCTAAGGTTAACTTTAGTCCCCAAACCTCTTTGAAATGAATGCCAAAAGTGAGACGAAAATTGCAGACCTCTATTTGAAATAATGGAAACCGGTACCCCATGAAACTTCACAATCTCTTGAATAAACAACTTCACATATCCCTTCAAGAGTAGTTAGTCCTAACAGGTAAAAAGTGAGCGGACTTAGTCAACCTATCCACAAGGACCCAAATAAAACCATATTGATTTCAAGACCGCGGAAGACCTATAACAAAATCCATGTTGATCATCTCCTATTTTTACACAGGTAACTTAATCTCTTAAGACATACCACCCGACCTCAAGTATTCAACCTTTACTTGTTGACAAACCATATACTTAGCTACAAAGTTAGCCACATCTTTCTTTATATTGTTCCACCAATAGATCTCCTTCAAATTGTGATACATCTTTGTTGAACTTGGATGAACCATATACCTTGACTCATGAGACTCAGTAAAAATTCTCTCGCGTAGCTCATCAACATCTAAGACACACAAACTGCCTAGGTACCTCAAAATACCATCACCGCCAATCTCATAAGCCAAAACCTTTTGCTGACCCACATCACTCCTAATCTGTATAAGAATAGGGTCAAAAACTTGTTTCTCCTTCACCTCAACACCAAGAGATGACTTAACCACCTCTTGAACAATAACTCCTCTATCCTTGGAATCCAATAGATGAACTTCCAAATTAGACAACCTGTGAATATCCTTCACCAATCCTCACTTCTACTCTTCCACATATGATAATCTCCCTATAGATAACCTGCTAAGATGATGAGCAACCACATTAACTTTACCTGGATGATAGTGATACTCATATCATGATCCTTTAGTAATTCAGGCCACCACCTCTATCGAAGATTCAAATCCTGCTGAGTAAACACGTACTGTAAGCTCTTATGATCAGAATGAATGTCCACATGCACCCCATATAGGTAATGGCACCAAATTTTCAATGAAAAAACCACATCCAATAATTCCATTGTGCGTCAGATAGTTCCTTTCATAAACCTTAAGTTGTTTGGAAGCATAGGCCTCCACCATACCCTACTATATCAACACACAGCCTAGTCCCTCACGGGACACATCACAATGTATAACAAAATTATCAGTACCCTTGAGTAGGGTTAGAATTGTCGGCGAAGTCAACTTATCCTTTAACTTTTTGAAACTACCGTCGCAAGAATTAGACCCTTTTTGAGTTAACTTCATCAATGAGGCAATAATAGAAGAAAAAATCTCCACTGACCTTTTATAATACCCAACCAAGCTAAAGAAGCTCTGAATATTAATTGGAGTCATGGGTCTAGGACACTTCCAAACTACTTCAACTTTCTGTAGATCCACCTTGATCCCCTCGCTCGAGACAACATGACCAAGAAAAGTCACGACATCCAACCAAAACTCACACCTAGAAAATTAAGCATACAACTTCTGATCCTTAAGAGTCTATAACACAACTCGAAGGTGATTGGCATGATCCTCCTCACTCTTTGAATACACCAAGATGTCATTAATAAACACTATCACAAACAGTTCCAAAACTGCTAAAACACCTAATTCATAAAATCCATAAATGCAGCGTAGGCGTTAGTCAAACTAAAAGACATAACTAGAAGTTTATAGTGACAATACAGGGTTTCAAAAATAGTATTAATTATATCAGCTTCCCAAATTTTCAACTGATGATAACTCGATCGAAGATTAATCTTAGAGATATATCTAGAACCCTGAAGTTGGTCAAAGAGATCATCAATTCTAGGGAGAGGATACTTATTCTTTACCGTAACCTTATTCAACTGTTGATAATCTATATACATTTAAAGAGACCCATCCTTCTAATGCATGAAAAACACGTGACCACCCCACGGAGAAACACTTGGGTGAATGAAACCCTTATTAACAAGATACTTTAATTAATCCTTAAGCTTCTTCGACTCAGCTGGAGCCATTCGAAAAGGGGGAATAGAAATTAGATTGGTATCCAGTAGAAGATCAATCCCAAATATATTTCTCTATAGAGAGGAATACCAGGAAGTTCATTAGGGAAGACCTCAGGAAACTCATTAACCACATGAACAGATTACAAACAAGGACTTTTAGAATCAGAATTCTTAACCCAAACTAGATGATACAGACACCCTTTAGAAATCAACTTGTGGGCTTAATATAAGAGATAAACCTCCCTTTGGGCACTAGAAACTTATTTTCTATTCAGTCACTGATTCATGAGGGAAATGGAAATTGATATTTTGGGTTCGACAATCCAAAGAAGCATAGCATGAATGGAGCTATTCCATCCCCAAGATCACATCAAAATCTAACATATCCATCTCTACTAGATCCACCAATGTCTTTCTATGGAATATAGACACCATACAACCCTTATAAACCTTTATAGACATAATAGAATCACCCATCGGAGTAGATACAAAGAAGGGTTCAAAAATAATCTTAGGACCAAAAATAGAATACATAGCCACATAAGGGGTCACATAAGAAAGGGTAGAACTTGGATCAAGCAAACAATACACATCAAAAGAGAAAAGCTATAACATACTAATAACAACATCAGGGAAAACCTTGGATTCTTGATGAGTAGTAAGCTCATAGAGATGATTCCGACTAGTGACGGTACTAGAAGTAGCACACTTTGGCGCAGAAGCCGAAGAACTGGCAACTGCAACTTTATTATCCCCAATAGCAGCTTTGGATGAATGGAAGTTACTCAAAATATGACTAGGCTGACTATATTTATAGCACCAATTCCTCCCCTCCTCATACTGAACACAATAAAGCTGGCCATAAAAATAAGAAAGAGAATAAGGTAGGGTTGTTTGAGCTCTACTAGCCTGGGATTAGGCACCCTATGCCTTTGGACCACTACTGACTAGAAAATACAGATCATCAGATGGCTTAGTATAAGTATCACTAGCTGACGAATACGATTTCACCAATCTTTTCTTCTTGGACCACTCACTACCATCTCTCCTACTATTCTTCTGATTAGCTCTCTACTCTGAGTACCTAAAATTCTTATTCTGCCTTTTTTTATTTATTCCTGCTTCTTTATCTCATCCTCAACCTATTGCATATGCACCACAAGTCTAGAGATATCTATATTATTATTCAATATCATAGCCTTGCACTCAAATATCAAATCAAGAGACGGACGCAAAGAAAACTTCCTCATCTTGGATCTATGGCTAGACACCAGCACAGGAGCATATCAGGCCAACTGCTGAAATTTTAGAGCATACTCCTTCATACTTATCTTACCCTATTTTAGCTTAACAAACTCCTAAGCCTTTTCTTCGCTTAAGTCCCGAGGAAATAAACGGTTAGGGAAGGCACCAAAAAACTCATCCTAATATACTGAATCTGCATCATCACCCATTGACTTCTCCTATTCCTTATACCAATGATAAGCTATATCTTTCAACGAATATGCAACAAACTCTACACCCTCAGAATTAATAGCATGCATAACCTAAAATATTTTCTCCATCTCATCCATAAAACCTTGAGGATCCTTCTTTACCATAGAACTAGTAAAGGTTAGGGGATTTAATCTCATGAATTATCTAACCCTAGTGACCTCAGAAGAAAGAGTAACAAAACCCATACGATCTAACTAGCAAGATTGTGATGCCACCAACTGAATAAGCATATAAACCAATTGAAAAAACTTCCTATTAAACATATCACCCTGAGTTGTCGGGGCCTGAGCATCATTAGTTTGAGGGGCTCGAGGCGATCTAGTAGGAACTGGTGGAACTCCATATGGGGAAGTAAAGTCTAGAGTAGGTACCCTAGACCGGGTATGCACTCCATACACAAGGTGAGTTTCTTCTATATTAACCTCGGGTAGGATAGATTTCCCAATAAAGTTTCTACGAGCATCAAATCTTTAAGGAGGCATGATCTGAAATGTGAGGAATCTAGGAATTAAAGAAGTTTTATGGCACCAGACTCTATATCCCAAAAATGGAACACAAGAAATAGAAACATTCCTAAATGCCTTGTAGCCTCCTTCTTATAAGTGTGGCGCGCTACACACCTATAAAAAAGACTCTACTCAACACAGCTTTGTGAACACCCAGCGACTCTTAACATGGCTCTGATACCAAGATTGTCATGACCTAAAACTAGGGCCTGACCGTAATGGGTATCTCAAGTTCACCATGGATCAAATACCACCCTCATTGCCTAATCCTCATGAACACACAGTAATAATAATAACAATATAGAACCCAATTAAATAATAATGAGTGATAGATAAATGAACCAAGGCTGGGGTTTAAAGAATTCAACAATACCTAATCCACAGTCGTCTATAAAAGCCTCTAACAAAAGTGAACATCATCTAGGTCAAGACATGCCCACGACTATAGCAAAAAAGTAACCAAAAGATAGTCTAAAACATAAGGGAAATGAACTATAAAATAATAAGCCTTCTGAAGAATGAAAGATCACCATTTTAAAATAACTCAATAGGTGTGCTAATCCATCTAACGCTGAACAGGGGTAAAAGAAGTGCCTTCAGACCCTACATTATGAAACAATGTAGATTTCCAGGACGATTAGTAGGGTGAGTGCTAGCATGTAACTTAGGAATAAAGAATTACGTAATGCCATGATCAAATTAGTCCAAAATAATTCAAAAACCATATGAACACATTTATATTTACATATATATATATATATTATATCGAGATAGGGAGAAAAGTTTAGAATGAGAGTTAAAATATTTAACTTGGACTGTGTAGCTTCAACCATCATAAAAGGCACCCACAAGCTATATGACTCTGGCTCTCACCATCGAAAGGGTCCTAGTGTATGTTAGCCACATGTATCAAAGGTATCAAGAAAGACTAGGAAATGCCCTCGACCCTATGTCAATCTAGGATACAAATATATATAAAGTGTGACACATGCACATGGTCATTAAGACCAAACCCCCAAGATGACAAATGTAGGCTTTCAGCAACAGTCTCTCAGGTCCTCCATCTTCACGACGAGCTACACAAGCCCCTTTAAGCCCAATAAAACAATTACACATTCCTATTTTATTTAACGAAGAATAATCTACTAGGGCACATACCATTAGTATCATCATACCTATTATGCTTGCAAGATAATAACATTATGCTATTTCAGTTATCCATCAACTTAGGGAAATTCCACGACCCTCGTAATTCATCAAATCAATTTGAGGGAATGCCCCAACAACTCGTAATTTATCAAATTAATCTATGGAAATGCCACGACCCTCGTAATATATAAAATCAATCTGGGGGAATGCCACGACCCCCATAATTTATCAAATCAATTTGGAGAATATCACGACCCCCGTAGTTTCAATTTGAAAATAAAAACATGGTCACCAAGTCCTTTCCAAAACCATTTGTATCCCATTTAGATATTAATTCAATGCAACAGTTCCAAAAGTGTTTTAAATATGCATATATTCATATTTCAAAATCAATTCATAAAAAAGGGTTGAGGTTAATATCAATTCCAAACCAAAATCATCAATTTAGGGGAATGACATGACCCCTATTCCAATCCACCGTGCCCATACACCCAATTAGTTCAAAACCATGAATTCAAAACATGAATAGTCCATAAAACCCCATGGAAAAGCAATTTAATCAAATAACATCCAAAAGCCCTTAACCCAATATCAAAACCAACAATTAAATTCCCGTAAGTAGCAATTAAACACATGCTTTTAACAAAATAAGTTATAGGGAAGAGATACATGCCATAAATACACAAGATTTTAAAGCAAAAAGTGACACAAAAGATAGTCTAAAACACAAGGGAAACAAATTATGAAATGACGGGCCTTTCAGAGAATAGAAGCTCACCACTTTGAAGAAACTCTATAGATGTGCTAATCCACCTAATGCTGCACAAGGATAAAATAAGTGTCTTTGTACCCTACATTATGAAAAAATATAGCGTCCTAGGATGGTTAGCATAGTAAACGCTAGCATGAAACTCAAGAATAAGGAATAACATATTGCCATGATCAAATCAGTCCAAAATCATTCAAAAACCTTATGCACATACTCATATTTACACATACACACATACACACACACATATATATATATAAGATATCAGGATAGAGAGCAAGGTTTAGAATGGAAATTAAAACATTTAAACTTACCTGTGTAGCTTCAACCATCATAAAAATCACCCATGGGCTATATGGGTATGACTCCTAAATTTAAAGGACCCCAGTGCATATTAGCCGTATGAACCAGAGGTATCAAGAAAGACCAGAGAATGCCATTGACCATATGTCAATCTAGGATACAAATGTATTTAAAGTGTGACACATGCACATAGTCAATAAAACCAACCCCCGCATTGGCAAAAATGGGTTTCCAATATCAGTCTCTTAGGACCTCCACCTTTACGGCGAGCTACACAACCCTCTTTATGCCCAATTAAAATAGTTACACATTCCTATTTTATTTAACCAAGAATCGTTCATTAAAGTACATACTATTGGTATCGTCATAGAAATTATGCTTGAAAGCTAATATCATTATGCCATTTCAGTTATCCATTAACCTGAGGGGATGCCACAAACTCTATAATTTATTAAATCAATTTGGGGGAATGCCATGATCCTTATAATTTATTAAATCAATATGTGGGAATTCCTTGGCCCCCATAATTTATCAAATCAATCTAGGGGAATTCCACAACCCCCACAGTTTCAATTTAAAGATCAAAACATGGCCTCCAAGGACATTCCAAAACCATTTGTATTCCATATAGCCATTAATGCAATGTAACAGTTCCAAAAGTGGTTTCAATATACATATATCATATTTCAAAATCAATATATAAAAAAGGATTAAGATTAATATCTATTCCAAACCAAATTCATCAATTTGGGGGGGGGGGATGCCATAATCCCCATTCCAATCCACCATGCCCTTGCACCCAATTAATTCAGAAGCAAAGTATGAAAAGTCCATAAAAACCCATGGAAAAGCAATTCAACCAAATAAGATCCAATAGCCCTCAACCAACAATTAAATTCATGTGGGTAATAATTAAACACATGTTTGTAATAAAATAAGTTATAGGGAAGAGATACATGCCTTAAATACACAAGAATTTAAAAGCATTTTGGAGTTTAGAACTCGGAGGATGAATGCACAGTGAAACCTTTAAGCTTTTCTAGGGTTTGAGATTTGAGAGTGAAGGAGAGGAATTGATATTTGAAAAATTAATGAAAATAAGTCCATTTTATGTTAAAGGGTTGTACATGGGAGAAAAGACCCAAAAGCCTCTCCCCCCAAATGAATAGAACAAAATTGTATGAAAATATGGCCTTGGTGTTGTACGCTAATATTGCAGAGACTATCCTCCATGCCACGCCAATATCACGGAGGGTAGCTTCCATAAAAAGGTAATATCGTGGAGGTTAACTTTCTTGGAATACAAAAATGACCCCAAACCCCTTGTAAAAATTCTAAAACTCTCCCGAGACACCCTATTAATATGCCTAAACACAATTTAAGTCTAAAATTAATGTTTCTGACATGCAAATATCAAAAATAAAACCCTTGAAGTTTTAAGGGTCTTACAAAATCAATGCATGAAACACTTCAGGAGCCATTTCTAAGTTGAGAGTAGAGGAAATAAGGGCCTTTTCTAGGATAGTGAAGATAGATAATATACCCCTTTTAGAATCAAAGTAGAGCACATAGGAGTTTTAGAAAAGTGTGTTTTGAAATTTATGTAAGTTTATGTCGATAGAGAGAGCACTGAAGGACTTTTTCTCTTAGAGAGTTGTTTAGAAGGGGACGATGGTTGAGACATTAGAGAGAAGATGATATTAGAAAGAGCAAACAACACAAATGAGGGGAAAATGAAGAATAGAGAATGGGAATTGATAGTAATAATAAAGGATAGGTGAGAGAAAAGAAGCACATGGCATTTTTAAAATAGTTTTCAATATATTTTCTAAAAGTAACCTCAAAGATACTAACATTTGAGAAGAGACCTAGCCCCACATGTGAATTTCTAAAAACGTTTTGGCTTTAGAATGTCCTATCTACCTCTCTGCTTCAACTTTCTTACCATGCATGTATACCTATAGAAGATATAGAACTAAATAAACCTGGTGAACAAATTACCATAAGGATACATGTTCCCTAATCATAACCATGTAGAGAGAGTGATATCAACACAAACAACTCAATTCAGTTGGATTATCCCTAGTTTTAGCTTATGTTTCTCAAAATAGTCCCTATTAAGATCTTTGGTAAAGATATTAACCACTTAATCTTCAGTCTTACAAAACTACATGCATATAGTACCCTTCTTCATATTGTCCCTTAAGAAGTGATGCCTCACATTGATCTATTTGGTATTTTTTTATTGCATTAGATTTTAGTCATGTTGAGACCAATGAAGCAACTACAACATACTCAACTTCTATTAAGCAAGTACCCAACATAATTTGACCCAGTAAAGCCAATTAGGTCTAAAGTATCACTATATGATTAGAACAAGACCAGGTCCATTGTTATTTTCAAATATCTCAAAATCCTATTGTCAAATTATAGATGTGATTCATTTGGACACGTTTGATATCTTGCACATATTCCTATGCTAAAAATAATTTCAGGTCTGCTGGTTGTCAAGTAAAGCATAGATTAAATTATTTCTTTGTACGTGGTCTCATTCACTAGAGGATCATGTTTATTAACATCCAGTTGATCTTGTACCAATGGGGTTGTCAATATTCTTGACCTTATCCATGTGAAATATTTGCAAAATCTCCATGGTATATTTCTACTGATTGATAATTGTGCCACTGGCAATCATCTTAATCTACAATCCAAAGAAAAATTTAAATTCATCCATCATGCACATTTTAAACTCACTTTCTATAAGCTTGGAAAATTCTTCACAAGTGAGTTTGAGGTTGCTCTAAAGATGCTATCATCTTCATAAACCTGCACAATCAACAAATACTTTCCATATATTAGTTCTTGCTTCAAACCATATAGGGTCTTTTCTAGTTTCACCACATTTGTTTTTATACATCCACCTAGTCTCTATGATGGTTTTGTCAGTAGGTCATAGGACCAGGTGCCATACCTTGCCTTATTTAAATTTATAAAGTTTTTCCTAGTCTGTATCCCTGAATTCAGAAGAAAAATGTAGTTGTTGAGTGTATCTAATGACTTGTACTTCCAGTTAGACTCCTTCATGATAGACTATGGTTAACAATACCTTATCCCTCTACAATTTTGTCCTAACAGGTACTAGGTGCCTCTTTAATTTAGTCTTGGGATGCAAAATTCTAAGAATTATTAGTTCTTGAAGTATTATACTAAGGAACGGTACTTCGACTATCATGACCCCAAAACTAGGTCGTGATAGCACTTATCACGATCGAGCCTTGATAAGTAAACCAAACACCCAAACTTATACAAAGAAAATAAAATTGATAATAACTTAAGCCCAAGTGGGACTTTTAGAATGAAGTCAGACTAATCATGAAATATAAATATCTATACTATATTAAAAGTGCAAAGGACCTTAGAAATATTATTTGCACTTTTTGCCTTTCATTAGAAGTCTCCACTTAGACAAATTGGCTTTTCGCTATTTTCCTAATATTTAAAAGTTGATAACGAATTAAATATTTATAGTAAAATCTTTACTTATTAAAAATCATCAAAATTAATGACAACTATACTTTTTTCATTAGTTTAATAATTGTAAAACAACTACAGTTGATTTTAAAAAAATTTGAAAAATCTAGAAATAAATATGATGTTAGAATAAGAAAAATATAAGAAGTATCAAAATTTTAAAAAGTTTTTAGTAAGTAACCAAAGATTTTATAAAGATTTTACTTTAAAATAAGAAAAGATTTTAAATATAGGAAAAATAAAAAAATAATCGTACTACAAATATGGTTCAAATCGATGTGTCTCTCGTAGCCTCTAACAATAAAAAAAGAGATACTTCATGACATACACAAAGGTGACGACCCATTACCCATTTAAAACTTCTGGTGGTAAAATATATATGTACCTACAATAAAATATATTAAAGTGTGAAGGATCTTTCAGAAGTGATTTGAACTTTTCGCACTTCATTAAAAATCTTTTCAATAGACAAAATCATCTAATTTTAAATAATCAAAGGATACACGTATGAATCACGTGTAGTTAAACTAGTAATAAATAAAAATATCAAGAAATAAAATGAGCCATCCAAAACCTGGTGTCATAATGTAAGAGCAATCTAAGTATAAATCCAAAATAGAAAAGAACATTATCTGCTTCTGATACAAACAAAGACATAAGTAAGATAGTATGTGTAACGCCCCAAAATCTCATTTTGAGACATCACACGATGATTAAAGCCACAAGTATCCCTAAGCTAATCCTTTGACCCTATTACTACTTCTAACATTTGGTTTAGGATAAATAAGCTAAACAATGATTCCTTACTATGTTAACTATAATCCAAAATAACTGGAAACAATGTCTGGATAGCAAAAATACTGATAGTCTAGAACACAACTTCATCTGACAATCTAGTCTGAGAAATCCTCTTCTACTCAAACTGGAGAGTCACTGGGACAGACCCCCAACTGACTTACAATGAGCTGAAAGTAAAACTCAAAACACTATGAAAATGGAAAAAAATATCCAAACATAGGTCCTCAAACCATGAGGACTCACCAAGGATAAGGATGTAGATGAGAGGCTCGGAGATCACTATCACTGTTGGGACTGAGCACCTGTACCTACATTATGAGACAATGTATCACATAGACGTATATGTGGATCAGCACTTTGGGAATGTACTGAGTATATAGGGGTGTATACATTTTCATAAAACAATATTAATACTCCTTAATAAAATCATGCATGGAAATAGGAATGACTCACATGGCTTGAATAAGTCTAGAAAATAAAACTCATGAATCATGAATAGTGAAGCATGTAACACAAATCTTGTGAGTCATTATGCCTAACTTTAAAATCTATACCCTCCTCTTATTCTCAGTAGTTGAAGGCTAAATGAAGCTTTAAACAATACTTTCAAACTCATGCTTTGATCTTGTGGAGAGTAAAACTTCCTTAAAACTTAAGGACTCAAAACTTTTAACACTTAGGAACTCTAGAACTCTTTTAGATTCGGGACACTTAGAACTCGGGAGTTTCTTCTAACCGACATAAACTATGTGAGCTACATGGAGTCCAACGTCTTGCCCACGTTGGGGAGAGCTATTCTATCCTTGCCATCAGAGTAGAACTTCATCTTTAGTGATCACTATCTCGACCTTGGGCCCATAAATCTCGAACCTATGGTGGCACGTAGTTCTTAGGTATGAGACCTTAGAATCATACCCAACTCGGTGATAAATAATACTCCCATACTCAGCTCAGAACTCTTAGGAAATCCACTTTAAAATAACTCAAGGGTCTATAATGAAGGACAAAACATATTTTTATTTGTTTTAGATCATGCTCAATGTGGATTTCAACTCTATTATGACCGAAAGGCCAAATTTTTCTCAATAATATCAAAGTACTCAATTCATGGGTGCTTATAGTACAAAAGTTCATAAAATTGCAAAAATCAAGTAGGGCTTAATGACCCATAATCAAATCTCAAGTTAAGACTCATCAAAGTGCATGCTAGATATCATAAAGATTCATAAATCATATAGAAAATCAGGAATCTTCAACATTTTACCTTAAAATCTTGACATACTCATGTACTTCAATTTCTAGAACATTAGAACTATTAAAATCTCAAGGAATAACAACATAGGGTATAAACCCATACTTCAATTTCATAAGAAAACATATAAAATCATATATATTATCATAAGTAAAACAACCTTTGGGCACAAGGACAAAGGAAATGTCCTTGATCAAACCCCACATACCTTAGATTATGAATTGTAGGTGAACAACTTGCTTCAGACTCTTTTTGGAACTCTTGAGTGAGGGTTCTTGAAGCCTTTGACTTAGGAACCTTGATTATTATCTCAATGCGTAGAAACTATGGTTGAATCATAAGGTTCTTGGAGAAACATTTGGATTTTCTCTTGAGGGTTAATCTTGAGAGAAAACCCTAATTTTTGGATGTTATGTAAGAGTATAATGTTTATACCTTGAATGTAATATATCTAGATGTTGAAAGGGTTGAAAAATACCAAAATACCCTCTTAAAAATGACTTATAATTATTGATTGGGATGTGCGATGGTGGGGTACGACGGTCTGTCGAGGGCCTAATAATCGTCGGCCCTGCCCGTCGCACCAGGGCCAAAACATAGTTCACTGCCTCGCTTGTGATGATGGGTGCGATGGTCCGTCGAGGTATAAATGGTCTATCGACCCTTACTATCGCACTCAACAAGAATGGGTCCTCACTACCTCCTCGGCGATGGCTTGGACGATGGTCCGCCGCAAGCTCGACGGTCCATCGGCCCTCTCCATCGTACCTAGGCAATTTTACTTCTTTTTATAAAATGGCCTTATCATTCTCTTCTAATGTCGTATTTTGTAAAAATGGGTATCGTCTGAAAGTCATTTTTTGGAAAATACCGCAAGGTTTAAGCACTAATCACTTTAGAAGTCACTCCTTAATCTTTTTAGGTTGAAAGTAGACTGCACTTGACACGCTCAAAAGGCTCAGACTTTGAGGAAACTTTGTGGGGTCTTACAATATCTTCCCCTTTGAAACATTCGTCCTTGAATGTCGCTAGTTAGGCTAAGAACACAGAGAAAAATTGAGTACACATAGTTAAAGCAATTTGCTAAGCGGGTTCCATATCTTTCTAAGCTCTTGAATACTTTGGAAATTGCAAGAACTTATGTAAGAATAGATACATAGCTGAAATTTATATTAGAAGGGCTGAATTAAGAAAGAATAATACCTTCATATTGATCTAAGCTAGCAGAGAAGAGGTGTGGGTACGTGGCTCGCATGTCTGCTTTGGCCTCCCTAGTAGCGCCCTCAACTGATTGTTCCGCCATAAAACTTTGACCAAGGGAACCTCTTTGTTCCTCAGTCTATGGATCTTGAAATCTAGGATCTCAATAGGAATATCATCAAATGAAAGACTGTTTTGAATATCAGTACTCTCTGAAGGATCCACTACAACAGAAACACCAATATGCTTCTTAAGAATGGAAATATGAAAAATAAGATGAATAGCTGACAGCTCTACTGGCAACTCAACTTTATAAGTTACTTTCCAACACGGTTCAAAACTCTATAAGGTCCAACATAACGGTGACTAAGCTTTCCCCTTTTCCCAAACCTTGTCACCCTTTTCATGGGTGAAATCTTTAAGTACACTAAATCACCAACCTCAAACTCAAGATTTCTTCTTCTCACATCGGCATATGACTTTAGACGACTCTGAACTGTCTTCAACCTTTCTCTAATCAACTTCACCTTACCCATAGCCTCAAATACTGCATCAAACCCAACCAAAATAGTTTCACCCAATCCAAACCAACTTATAGGTGATCTATATCTCCTTCCATGTAAGGCCTCGAATGGTGCCATCTTGATGCTAGCATGATAACTGTTGTTATAGGAAAACTTAATCAATGAAAAGTGCTCATCCCAACTACCTTTGAAATCAAGGGCACACACCCTCAATATATCTTCTAAAGTCTGGATGGTTCTGTGGATGAAAAGTGGAACTCAAATGAACTTGGGTACGAAGACCCTTCTGGAAATCTTTCCAAAACTGTAAAGTGAACTGATGACCCCTATCTGAGATGATGGACAAGGGAACTCCATTCAACCTGACTAACTCCCGAATATACAATCTAGCAAATCCTCAGCTATATAATATTTATGCACTGGCAAATAAAGTGCAGAATCAGTCAACCTGACCATAACCACCCAAATAAAATTATGATGACGACGTAAAAGAGGTAAACCAGTTATGAAATCCATATTCACCTCTTCCAACTTCTAAGTGGGTATACCAAACTCTTGTATCACACCACTAGGTCTTTACTTGTCAACTATAATCAGAAATAATTGGGAATAATGTCTGGCTAGCAAAAATACTAATAGTCTAGAACACAACTTCAACTGACAATCTAGTCTGACAAAGCTTCTGCAACTTAAACTGGAGATCTATTGGGACAGACCCCCAACTGACTCGTAATGAGTTGAAAGTAAAACTTAAAATGCTATGAAAATAGAAAAAAAGCTACAAATATAGGTCCTCGAACCATGAGGACTCACCAAGGATAAGGATGTAGATAAGATGCTCGGAGATCACTGTCACTGCTAGGACTGAGCACCTGTACCTACATTATCAGACAATGTAGCACGCAGACGTATATGCGGATCAGCACTTTGGGAATGTACTGAGTATATGGGGGTGTATGCATTTTCATAAAATAATATCAATACTCCTTAATAAAATCATGCATTCAAATAGGAATGACTCACATGACTTGAATAAGTCTAGAATATAAAACTCATGAATCATGAATAGTAAAACATGTAACACAAATCTCGTGAGTCATTATACTTAACTTTAAAATCCATAAACTCTTCTTATTCTTAGTAGTTGAAGGCTAAAGAAAGCTTTAAACAATAATTTCAAACTCATACTTTGATCTTGTGGAGAGTAAAACTTCTTTAAAAGTTAAGGACTCAAAACTTTTAGGAACTTTTAATACTTAGGAACTCTAGAACTCTTTTAGACTTAGGACACTTGGAACTCAAGAGTTTCTTCTAACTAACATAAACCATGTGAGCTACATGGATTCCAACGACTTGCCCATGTTAGGGAGAGATTTTTTATCCTTGCCATCGGAGTAGAACCTCATCTTTAGTGATCACTATCTCGGCCTTGGGCCCATAAATCTCGAATCTACGGTGGCACGTAGTTCTTAGGTATGAGACCTTAGAATCGTACCCAACTCGGTGATAAATACTACTTCCACACTCAGCTCAGAACTTTTAGGAAATTCACTTCAAAATAACTCAAGAGTCTATAATAAAGACCAAAACATATTTGTATTTGCTTTAAATCATACTCAATGTGGATTTCAACCCTGCTATGACCGAAAGGCCAATATTTTCTCAATAATATCAAAGTACTCAATTCATGGGTGCTTATAGAACAAAATTTCATAAAATTGCAAAACTCAAGTAGGGCTTAGTGACCCATAATTAAATCTCAAGTTAAAACTCATCAAAGTGCATGCTAGATGTCATAAAGATTCATAAATCATATAGAAAATCTGGAATCTTCAACATTTTGCCTTAAAATCTCAACATACTCATGTACTTCAATTTCTAGAACATTAGAACTATTAAAATCTCAAGGAATAACAACATAGGGTATAAACCCATACTTCAATTTCATAAGAAAACATATAAAATCATATATATTATCATAAGTAAAACAACCTTTGGGCACAAGGACAAAGGAAATGTCCTTGATCAAACCCCACATACCTTAGATTATGAATTGTAGGTGAACAACTTGCTTCAGACTCTTTTTGGAACTCTTGAGTGAGGGTTCTTGAAGCCTTTGACTTAGGAACCTTGATTATTATCTCAATGCGTAGAAACTATGGTTGAATCATAAGGTTCTTGGAGAAACATTTGGATTTTCTCTTGAGGGTTAATCTTGAGAGAAAATCCTAATTTTTGGATGTTATGGAAGAATATAATGCTTATGCCTTGAATCTGATTTATCTAGATGCGGAAAGGGTGGAAAAAGACCGAAATTCCTTTTTAAAAATGACTTATAATTATTGATTGGGATGTGCGATGGTGTAGTGCGATAGTCCGTCAAGGGCCCGATGGTCGTCGATCCTGCTCGTCACAGCAGAGCTAGAACTTGGTTCACTACCTCTCTTATGATGATGGGCGCGACGGTCAGTCGACCCTTATCGTCATACTCAATTAGAATGGGGTCTCACTGCCTCCTCTGTGATGAGTTAGGAGACAGTCTGTCACAAGCTCGATGGTCCATTGGCCCTCTTCATCGCACCTGGGTGATTTTATTGCTTTCTATAAAATGGCCATATCTTTCTCTTCCGATGTCAAATTTTGATGAAATGGGTATCGTCTGAAAGATAATTCAATTTCCCACATGATAAAAAGTCATTTTTAGGAAAATTCTGCAAGGTTTAAACACTAATCACTTTGGAAGTCACTCCTTAATCTTTTAGGGATGAAATTACACTTCAATTAACACACTCTAAAGGCTTAGACTACGAGGTAACTTTGCGGGGTCTTATAGTATGAGATTCTAAAATTTTCCCTGAATAATAGAACGTTCTAGTACCTCAAATATCGCCAACAAAAAATATGATATCAACCTCCATGTGTTGTACTCATGTTTGGATCTGCACCAAAAGGGCACAATTGGGGTGGTTATGGTCCACTTGTACTCAATATGTATCATAGGTTAACTGAGCTAAGTAGAAAATAAGATATGTAGAACATACTATGAGCATGTAACCTACAAGTAGAAAAGTCCCAAATGGTAGCTCACACCATCTCCATTAATAGTTTTATTATATGAATAAACAAAAATGGAAACAACACTGATATATGTATATATATATATACATATATACATATATGAAAGTACATAAAAACAAAGAACAACACAAGTAAAGTAAAGAAAAACAAACAACATATGTATGCAATGCAATGCAATATGGATAAGATGAGTGATGAAAAACATCGCATGACTTGCTGTATACGCCCACCAAGATAGCAACTACCAAGTAGGACCAATGGGGGGCAAGGGTTTCACATCTATATACTAGATCTCAGTTCCAACCTCAACTAATCTCACCTCTCCGACTCGCATTCACAGAGAGGTTTTTCATAAAAGTCTCTCATTTTCTTTTATAAAAAGTGTTTCTCAGTGGTACCAACATCTCATGAATTTATATGCATGCAATGAGGGATGTAATGCTCACAATCAATGCAAAATGAGGATATCCATTTCAATCAACACGTAAGTATATATATGTAGGTGAGCCAAAAATCAACTCAATATGTCTATAATTCATGATTTTCAACTCTATATTTGGCACCATTAGAATAAATAAGTATGTAAGACCTAATTTATATCACATCAACCCCTAACTCAGGAATAACTATCATGATAAAGGAAATCAATGCTCAAATAAGGCTTATATTATCAAATTAAGCCTCCTACGTGGGAATTATTTCTAGAATGAAAGCATATAGTTGAATAGATAGGTGAATTATGTCAAATAAAGCCCTCACACAAGCCTTACACAATATCAGATATCATAAATCAATCATAATATAATATAAGCCCCCACAAGGGTACACAACAGTAAAAATAGTCTCAAAATATAAATCCCATTATTATTTTCCCCAGCACATAGTATGTTTTACTTAAATATTAACTACCCACCTCAATCTGAAAGAAGTTAAGCCATAACCTACCTTAAAATGACAAAAACCGGGTCTAGAATGGTTTAACATGGATTCTTACCCCCTAATAATGGCCTTAAAATCACCTACAACATTTAAATATAGCATATATACATTAAAAGTAAGCTAATGATACCCATATTAGCCATATTCGGGATGAGGCCAAAACAAACTTGAAAAATGAGTTTAAAAACATTCAGAAACATATTCCTTAAGGTTATAGGAGTATACTGGTAAAAATCCATGATAAATGGTCAAAAAAATAAGGTTTAAATTGAAGAAAAATCCCTTTTAAGATTTACTGCTAAAACTCCCAAATTTTCATTTTGAAATCATAATTTAAAGGTGTTTTTGAAGATATAATCAGTGAAAAATAATGGTAATAAGGTTTTGGAGCTTAACTAAGTTCAAATAGTGAAGAAACCCTTAAGAATTTCTTAAACCCAAAGCTCAAAGGTCCAAAATAGAGGAAAATGTGAAATGGAGCTTTTATAATATTTAGTGAACTATGCCTCGCAAACAACCCTTCGCATTTGTGAGGGTCAACACTAACTAGGACATTAATTGTCCTTACGATTTGTGGTTAAGGCTTTGCATTAACAAAAACCTCATTAAGTTTGCAAAAATGAACTCCATTGCCCATCCTAATCGCGATCACCACCTCACAATTGTGTTGAAGAGTGATTTTATTCTCTATTTTCATGGCCAGGGTTGTATTTGAAAAGAAGAATCCATGCACATGATATCAACTGTGCACCAACTGATTTGCATGGTTTCTAATCCTCCGAATGAACCATTATGATTTGTTAGTGACCCAATAGAAGCAAGCCATATATGCTACTAGACTAATTTTTATGTTCTGGATTCAATAAAGACATCAGACTTTTGGAAGAAAGAATATTTTCACAAAATTAACCCGTAAGAACCCTTTTTCACTATTTTTGAATCAAGGGTTGAAATAAGATATAAAAGCCCCAAATTTGAACCAACCTTACTACTATCCCAAATTCAACATTTAGAATTTACTAGTGCAGTCCATTTTATCATTCGATACTTAGAACAACAAAATGTTGACCAAAGTTAACTATGAGGCTTCTTAAGCCTCTATAAACTATAAACTTGCACAAATTATTTTAGATTACATCGATAACTGTGCGAACAATCTTCAAACCCCAAATTAGCATATAGAAACTATAAGAGAGGGTAAAATAGCCAAAAACATAAAAGTGGAAATCCAAAAATTTAGGTCATTACAACATCAACTACTAAAACTCTAGTTTGTCCTTGAATGAAAAGGCAAGAAAATAACTGATTCGGTGAAAAACTAGGGAAAAGTACTATGCATGTAAAACTTAACCTTCAAAGTAGCCTCTTAAAAGGAATGCGTCTCTACTAAATCTTAACTAGAGGAATATCTCTAGAGTGAAATCGTCTCACATCCATAGATAAAATGGACACTAACTCTTCCATAAAGGTCAACCTCTCATCCAATTGAACCAAATACCAATGAAGCAAATGAGACTCTGCTGGAATATACCGTCCGAGCATAGAAATATAAAAAATTAGATGAACAACTAAAAAGTCTAGGGGTAAGTCCAACTCATAATCAACCTCCTCAATAGTCCAAGAAAACTCAAAAGGCCTAATATACCTGGGTCTAAGCTTGCCTCTTTCCCAAACTTCTTAACGCCCTTCATGGATGATACACGAAGAAAGACTCGATCTTCAATCCTAAACTTCAGGCCATGAAGCCTACATTTTGCCTAACTTTTTTGCCTACTATGGGCTACTCGAAGCCTATCTTGAATCTATCAAACCCTGTACAAAGACTTGCAAAGCAAGTCAGTACCACAAGGTAAAACCTTTGAAGTATCAAACTAACTAATAGAAGATCGATAACGCCTACCATACAATGCCTTAAATGGTGCCATCTCAATACTCAAATGGTAGCTATTATTATAAGTAAACTCTGCCAAAGTCAAATGTTACTCCCACTAACCTTTTAAGTCCATAACACAAGCATAAAGCATATCCTCTAAAACTTGAATAATTTGCTCTGGCTGATTGTTAGTATGGGGGTGGATGGTTATGCTAAGGTCAATCAGAGTACCCATATCCTTTTGAAATATCTGGTAGAAGCTAAAAGTGTATATTAATTCTTTGTTTGAGATAATAAACATGGGTAATCCATGGAGATGAACAATATCACGAACGTAGATATAGGCCAACCTTTTAACATTGAAAGAAATCTGCATAGGTATGAAATTGATTTGGTCAATCGATCCATGATAACCCCAATATTGTCAAAACCATGAGATGTATGGAAACCTACTAACAAAGTCTATATTAATCAATTGCCACTTCTACTTAGGAATGTATAATCTTTGAAGTAAGTCACTCAGTCTCTGATGCTCATCATTTACATGTTGACAACACAAGCAACGAGCTACAAAATCTACCATATCCTTCCTTATACCACCAACTAGTAAAGTTGCTTCAAATCTCAGTACATCTTAGTCATACTTAGATGAATAGAATATTGAGAATAATGCGTCTCCTCTAAAATCTATGTCATTTATCCACCAACTTTTTGTACAAGAACTTGGTCCCTAATCCTCAAAACCCTATTAAAATAAAGAGAGGCCACCCTAGCCTTGCCATTTAAAACCTTATCATAAATCACCCTCAAGCTATCATTATAAAACTGGTGAGCTCAAATCATCTCCATCAAGGAAGATTTAGCATCAATAAAGGTTAAAAGATGCCCGAGTGTTGAAATATCAAGCACAATTATCCGGTTAGCTAAATACTATATCTTCAAGGATAAAGGACACTCTAGGGTCAATAGATGTGCTAAATTCCCTATAAAAGTCAACTTCCATCTCAAAGCATCTGTAACCATATTAGCCTTGCCCATAAATAAAAAATTATGATGTCATAATCCTTAAGGAACTAAAGCCAATATTATTGCCTCATATACAGATATCGTTGATTAAAGAAGTACTGAAGGATAAAAGGGTTTAAAAACATATCCAAGGGACTCCGTACAAGTAACGACACCACAACTACAACACAAATACCATGGTTCACAACTGAAATCATTGGTAGGGTAATTTCTCTCGGAAAGGCTTCAATTGATGAGAGGCATAAAAAATCACCTTACTATACTGCATCAACATCACACCCAAACCAACACTAGAAATATCAGAAAATGTGGTAAATCCAACACCCTCCTTAGGCAAATTTGGAATAAAAGTTAAAATCAAGAACTCTTTGAGATTTTGGATGTTTTCTCACACATATATGACCATTGTAAACCTACCTTTTTTGAGTTAACTTGGTAAAAAAATACAAAATAGATGCAAAACCCTTTACAAAGTGTCGATAATGACCCGCCAAACCAATAAAACTCTGAATCTAGTAGGAGAGGTAGATCTAGTCCAATCACGAATTTCCTCAATCTTGGTTGGATCAGTCATAATACTATCTTAGTCACCACATGACCCAAGAAAGAGATAGAATCTAACAAAAATTTATACTTGGAAAACTTAGCATACAACTTCTCATTATGTAACCTCTAAAGTATATTCCTCAAATACTTAACATGGTCAACTTTATTCATGGAATAAACCGAGATGTCATCTATAAACATAATAACAAAGGAGTCAAGATAGGATCATATACCCAATTCATCAACTCTATGAATGTTGTAGAGGCATTGGTCAACCTAAAAGACATGACCATGAACTTATAATAACCATATCGAGTCCAAAAATCCATCTTCAGAACATCCATAGCTCTAAACTTTAACAGGTGATACGCACACCATAATTCAATCTTGGAGAACACCAAACCACCATAAAGATGGTTAAAAAGAACATCAATATGAGAAATAATACACTTGTTCTTAATTATCACTTTGTTCAGCTACCTAATGTCAATATACATATGCATAGAGCCATCTTTCTTCTTTAATAACATGACAGACGTATCCCAAAGAGACACACTAGGTTTAGAAAACTCCTTATTAAATAAATCTTGTAACTTTTCTTTTATCTCTCTCAACTCAATAGGGTCCATCCTCTAAGAAGGAATAGATATGGTCTTGGTGCACGTCTCCACACTAGTATAAACTAAATATCATGATCTAGTGGCATACACAATAAATACATATGAAACACATCCATGAACACATAAACAACCTGAGTAAAATCTACAGAAGGCGGTGAGAAAACACTAGTATCAGGAACATAAGAAAAATAAGACAAACACCCTCTCTCTATCATGCAATAAGCACATATAAAAGATAAACACCCTCCAAACTCAAATTAAGTATGCCATTCCAATCTAACCTTGGGATATCTAACCTAGCTAAGGTCACAATCTTGGCATAACAATCTAACGTATCATGATAAAAAGCTAACCAATCAATAGCTAAGATGCCATTAAAATTAACCATATCTAGGATAATCATGTCTACCTTAAGTGTCACATCCCACAAAAATAATTACATAAGATCAGTACACCAAATCCACTACTAAAGAATCTCCCACATAGGTAAAAACATGAATAATCACAATAAGATGACATAAAACATCAAATACAAAAGAAAAATAGGTAGAAATATAAGAGAATGTAGATTTAGGTCAAATAATATGAAAGTAGATTTGTAGCAAACTAGGATGGTACCTATAATAACTACATCAGAATCTTATGCCTCAGGTCTCATTGGTATAGAATAACACTGACCATGTCTGCTACTAGACTGAGCAACCCTTTGACCACTTCTATGAACACCCCTACATCTACCTCTCATAATATTGGCACCAGTTCTACCACTTTGTGAACCACCTCTTACTGCAAAACTTAGAGTAGGACAAAGTTGAAGTTATGAGCTCTACTGAGTGGATCCTTACATACATAGAGGGAAATGTTTATACATATGGAAGAACTCATCATAAATAAAACATCCTCTACAATCCAACCTAATTTAAGGAGGTGCAGATGAACCAGAACAACCCTTTGGCTTGAAGAACCAACCTTAGAACCTCCCTTGCATGACCTGATATCTAGATAGCAACATCCATGGAACTTGAAGATCTACCACTGTTCCATGAAATACAGCCTAAACCAACCTGTTATTATAGCCACATGAACCTTTACTTGAGAAATCTCTACCTCAGAGGGCATATCCACTAAACTCACCATGATGGCTCACCTTCTTGGTGCCTCTCTGAGTAGATAAAATAATAAACTCTATTATCTTGGCATGCTCAATAACAGTTTGAAAAAAATCATAAAAAACTACCATCTGAGTTGTAGCCAATTGGTTAATAACATATAACCCCTTCACAAAATTCTGAATCCTTTCAAACTTAAAGAAGATACTAGAGAATGAATATATACATAAAGAGTAAAGATTAGCATCATACTCAACACCAAAAGCTTATTGCATCCTAGTACACAGGCAAGGGTATGTGGTCCCAACTAGTAAAATAGCTATTAAAAGCCAAGTATCAATCCCACTGGGAATTATGCTCTACAATAATCTATCTCATATTACTATAGAAATTAACCAAGTCCAATAGTAACCTATAATGTTTGAAAGTGGATAATTTAAAGTTATTGTAAATAATTTGATACTTTAAAATATTGGATAATAATATAACGAAACTAAGGGTTAAGGCACTACAAACAATATTACTTAGCTATATAATCTCATTGGTTCAGTTAATTATCTTAGTTTTTGGTTCACAAGGTTGATAACATGACTATAGTCTTTCGATCCTCTTATTATCTATCTAACTTAATCCCTAATGACATCATTGAGTGGGAACATGAGTACTAAGTAAAATGCATTTATATTTCATCCTATTTATGAAAAAAATAGGGAAAATTAGGTATATTACTTTCGTAAATGCAAATCTTAACTTCAATCCCTTGAATTATTAAGATCCTACTCCATACATCCTATATTCTAATCTATCATTTCTCTTTTCGAGATTATAATAGAAATATACGTTTATTCTATAGGTCATAAATCCATATAATATTAAATAGAAGGATATATGTACAACACATAATGATAAATAATATAAACCAACTCAAATATAAGCTTAAATAAACATGTTCTTATCCTCAACCCTAGATGAGGGTGTTTAGCCCCTCATGGTCTTACAATGAATCGCAATTAAGAATTTCATGTCTATAAAAAAAATTAAAATAAATTAAATATTAATTACCCTAATTGAAGACTCCTAAAGTGTATTCAAGACCTAAAATCCGTTCAAGGTGCTTACAATAAATCCCATGTGTCCTATTTCTAATATGACAAAAGTTGTCCATTTTGGTGCCTTGGTGTGCCATGCTAGTGTTGCTAGCATTTAGGGTGTGGAACACCCTTAATATGGATGAAAATTTTTTTTGGGCAAATATATTTTGTTTCTAATAGTGTGGCACACCTTATCTTATTGGTCCAAGGTTGTGACATGACATGCGCTTAGAAACGTATAATTTTGTCATCGATTTCTCTTTTCTTTTTCCTTTACATTCTTCACTTCTTGGGGATAATTTGTAAGAACCCGCAAAGTTCCCTCGAGTTTGAGTCTTAGAGCGTGTTAAGTGAAGTGTAATTCGGGTCCTAAAAGATTGAGAAGAGAGTTCTCAAGTGATTGATGTTTAAAATATATAGAATTTTCTTAAATTTTACTTTTTTTTCATGTATATAATTGAATTATCTTTCCAACGATACCAATTTCATCCAAATTCAATATCGGAGTAAGAAGTTATGGTCGTTTTACTAAGAGTTGTCGGAACCTCCCAAATGCGATGGACGATCCGATGGACCATCGAGTCTGCGACAAATCATTGCAACCAAGGTAACAACTCTCTTTTCTGGCTCAAGTGCATTGGCCAGGACGATAGACCGTCAAGGCTGCGATGAACCATCGCTGAAACCATCGTCACTAGGGCAGTATGGCCTCATCCTGGCCAATGTATGAGGCCCAGGTGCTTAGTCCCAGTCTCATCAGTAATTCCCGAGTACCTATATCTATATTTCTACAGTGGTGAGTCCTTATAATTCGAGGGCCTATCTTTAGATATTTTAGTATTTGAGTGGTTATTTTATTACTTTCAGTCCAATTTGAGTCATTTGGGGACCTATCCCAATGGCTCTCTAATTCATGGACTAGTAGAGGCTTTCTCAGACTAGTTATTAGATTGTGGTTGTGTTGAGATTTCCATTATTGTGGTCGTTTGGATAGAGTATTATCTTCGTATTTCTTTTTATTTGATATTATAGTGCCAGTGTTTTGATATTTCTTCTTAAAATGAGTCATTATATGTGGTGACGGGATCAAAGGGTTAGCTTGTGGCTACTTGTATCCTTAGGCACTATGTGACGTCTCGGGATGTAATTTTGGGTCGCTACAAACTTGGTATCAGAGCCAGGTTTTAAAGAAGTCCTAGGGAGTCTGACAAGCCTCATTGAGTAGAGTCTTGATCATCGGTGTGTAGCGCGCCACATCTTTGAGCAAGTGGCTACATGACGTGTTAGGAAAAAGTTATTTCTTTTATTTAGATTCCATCATGCCTGCAATTGTCCCTCTCATCTAATAATTTGTGATCTCCTATTTTAGAAAATGCCTCTCCAAAGAGCGAATGCCCTCAGAAATTATAATGACAAACCCCCACCTATTGATCCTTTGAATGAGACAGTGTCTCATGTTAAGCTTCGGGCGGCCTTTCAGGCGTTAGCCCAAGCAGTCACTGCTAATGTTTGGGCCAATAACCAGGCCACTGGTGCAAATCATCACAGAGGTGATGTAGCTATTTCTAGGATTCGTGATTTCATGCTGATGAATCCGCCAGAGTTTTATGGGTCCAGGAAAGGTGAGGACCCACAGTTATACCTTGAGAAGGTGAGAAATATCACATAGGTGATGCATGTTTCTAAGAAAGAAAGTATTGAATTGGCATCTTACAGTTTGAAGGACATAGCTTATGACTGGGTTGTAATATGGTGGAAGGGTAGAGGTGAGGATGCTACTCCTATGACTTGGCAGGTGTTCCAATATGCATTCTTGGACAAGTTCTTTCCACTTGAGATGAGGGAAGAAAATATTGAGGAGTTTATGAACTTGAGGTAGAGCTCCATAGCTGTTAAATAGTACTTCTTGAAGTTCAACCAGTTGGCTAAGTATGCTCCTGATTTTATTTCTGACACCCGAGCTAATATGAGTAAGTTCTTTATAGGTGTTTCTAGTTTGGTGCTGAAAGAATGTAGGAGTGTGATACTACATAGGGATATAGATCAATCTAGGCTGATAATGCATGTACAATATATAGAGGTGAATAAGGTTAGAGAGAGAGAGAGTAAAGGGTAACAAGAGGGTTAGATTTGAGCAACATGAGTATAGTCAGCCTAGGTTCCATAGAGGAAACTGCCCTTAATTTTAGAGACAACCATCTATTCCAGCTCCTTCATCAGCTAGTGCTCCTGCACGTAGAGGCAGGCAGGAAGATAGGATTAGTTCTTTTATGTCTAAGTCATAAAACAGTGTTAGTAACAGACCCCGCTATCCTCCTTATGCTAAGTATGGTAGGGATCATCTCGGTGGGTGTTTCACAAATTTGATGGGTTGTTTTGGTTAGGGAAAGCAGGGCCATAAACTTCGATATTGCTCAGTGTGCTTCATTTATCACTGCTAGCAGTCAACACCAGAAGAGATTCTATGCCTTACCATCCCATCTGGAGCAGGAAGACTCTCCCGATGTTGTTACTATTACGCTCCGTGTCTTTTGTCTTGATGTTTATATGTTGTTGGACCCTGGTTCAAGTCTCTCTATGTGACTCCACTTGTAACTATGAAATTCAAAATGAATCCCGAAAATATTCCTAAGCCTTTCCTAGTTTCTACACCTATAGGGGATTCAGTTGTTGCTAAATAAGTGTATAGAGATTGTCATGTTACTGTTCTTCATAGAGTCATACTTGCTAATTTGATAGAGTTAGACATGGTGGATTTTGACCTTATTCTGGGTATGGATTGGCTTAATTCTTCTTATGCATCTATAGACTGTTGTACCCGTGTGGTCAAGTTTTAGTTTCCTAATGAACCAATTTTGAATAGTCTGGGAGTTTGGTAGCAAAAATCTAATATCCAAGGGTTGCATCTATCACATAGTTAGAGTCAAAGACACTAAGTCTAAGGCTCTAAATATTCAGTTAGTTGATATTGTTAATGAGTTTCCAAATGTTTTTCTGGAAGATCTCATAGGGATACCTCCTAATTGAGAGATAGAGTTCGGGATTGACCTTCTTCTTGACACTTTTCCTATTTCTATTCCGCCATACCATATGGCACCTGCTGAGCTTAAGGAGTTGAAAGAGCAACTCAAATATCTTTTAGACAAAGGTTTCATATGGCCCAATATTTTTCCTTGGGGCACACCTATTTTATTCGTGCAAAAAAAAGATGGTTCCTTGCATATGTGCATTGACTATCATTAGCTTAACAACGTCTCAGTCAAAAATAAGTATCATTTTCTAAGAATTAATGACTTGTTTTATCAGTTGTAAGGTGCAAGTTATTTCTCCAAGATAGACCTTAGATCTGGCTATAACCAGCTTAAAGTCAAGGAATGTGATATTCCAAAGATAGCCTTCCAAACCCTCTATGGTCACTTTCAGTTTCTATTCATGTCTTATGGGCTAATCAATGCCCCAGCATCTTTTATAGACCTCATGAATCGAGTGTTCAAGCAATATCTTAATATGTTTGTCATAATGTTCATAGATGACATCCTTGTCTACTCCTGCAGTGAGCATGATTATGCAGATCACCTTGGAATTATCTTGCAAAATCTTAGAGGTCACCAGTTGTTAACCAAATTCAGTAAGGGTAAAATTTTAGCTAAAGTCTATTGCCTTTTTGGGTCATATTATTTCAGCCGAAGGTATTAGAGTTGATCCTTAAAAGATAGAAACTGTAAGAAATTGGCCTAAACCTATCTCTCCATTTGATATTAGAAGTTTCTTGGGTCTAGCAGGATACTACCTCCGTTTTGTTAAAGGTTACTCCTCTATTGCGCCCCCCATGACCCGATTGACCCAAAATAAAGTTAAGTTCCAGTGGTCAGATTCCTGTGAGAAGAGTTTTCAGGTGATGAAGACTCGACTTACTTCAGCCCCTGTGTTGACTTTACCTAATTATACAGATGTTTTGTGGTGTATTATGATGCCTCTATAATTGGTTTGGGTTGTGTGTTGATGCAAATAGGTAAGGTTATAACCTATTCCTCTAAACAGTTGAAGCCACATGAAAAGAATTACCCAACCCATGATCTTAAGTTAGCTGTTGTGGTCTTTGCTTTGAAAATTTGGAGACACTATCTTTATGGTGTTCATGTTGATGTGTTTACTGATCATAAGAGCCTGCAGTATGTGTTTACTCAGAGAGAGTTGAATCTTAGGCAGAGAAGGTGGTTAGAGTTGTTAAAAGACTATGATATGAGTGTGTTGTATCACTCGAGAAAGGCCAATGTACTGGTGGATGCCCTTAGCAGATTGTCTATGGGCAGTGTTGCTCATGTAGAGGAAGGTAAGAAAGAGTTAGTTCATGATGTGCATTGTCTAGATAGATTGGGTGTTAGGTTTCTTCATTAATCTGAGGGAAGTACTTTGGTGCAAAGTATTTCTGAATCCACTTTAGTTTCGAAAGAAAAGGAGAAGCAAGATACAAATCCTAGTTTGGTCAGGCTAAAGGAGGTAGTTAAGGACCAAAACGTAGAGGTTTTCTCCCAAGGGTGAGATGGCGTGTTGAGATTGTAGGGTAGATTATGCGTTCCGTGTGTTGATGATCTGAGGCATAGAATTATGGCTAAAATACATAGCACACGGTATCTATTCATCCAGCGCTACCAAGATGTACTGCAACTTACGGGAAATCAATTGGGGGAATGGTATGAAAAAGGATATAGCTGAGTATGTAGAAAAGTGTGCAACGTACCAATAGGTTAAGGTGGAGCACCAAAGACCTAGTAGTGTAATGCAAGAGTTTGGTATACCCACTTGGAAGTGGGAGGTGGTGAATATGGACTTTGTGATAGGGTTACCCCTTTCGCATCGTCATCATGATTCTATTTGTGTTGTTGTAGGCAAGATGACTAAGTCCACACACTTTTTTCCCATGCATACATCCTATACAACTGAGGATTATGCTAGATTGTATATCCAGGAGTTAGTCAGGCTGCACGGAGTTCCCTCGTCTATCATTTAGGATAAGGGTAGTAAATTTACTTCTCAGTTTTAGAGGGCGTTTCAGCAGGATCTTGGTACCTAAGTTCTTTTGAGTTTCGCTTTTCATCCGTAGACAGATGGTCAGGCTAAGAGGACTATTCAGAACCTAGAAGACATGTTGAGAGCGTGTGCTCTTGATTTCAAAGAAAGTTGGGATGAGCATTTGCCATTGATAAAGCTCACCTATAATAATAGTTACCATGCTAGCATCGGGATGGCACCATTTGAGGCCTTGTATGGTAGAAGATGTAGATCATCTATAGTTTGGTTTAAAGTGGGTGAAGCTTCTATGATTGGTCCTGATGTAGTGTTTGAAGCTATGGAGAAATTTAAGTTGATTAGAGAGATGTTAAAGATAGCTCAGAGTCGTCAAAAGTCATATGCCGATGTGAGGAGAAGAGATCTTGATTTTGAATTGGGTGATTTGGTGTACTTGAAGATCTCACCCATGAAAGGGGTGAAGAGGTTTGGTAAAAAGGGAAAGCTTAGTCCCTGTTATTTTTTCCCATATAGAGTTTTGAGCCGTGTTGGAAAAGTAGCCTATGAGATTGAGTTGCCTGTGGAGCTGTCAGCCGTTCATCCTATTTTTCATGTATCTAGGTTTAAAAAGCATATTGGTGATTCTATTGTAGTAGATCCCTCAAATAATGATGATATTCAGAATAATATTTCATTCAATGCGATTTCTATAGAGATCCTAGATTTTCAGATCTGTAGACTAAGGAACAAAGAGGTTCCCTTGTCAGAGTTGTATGGCGGAACCAATCAGTTCTAGGCGCTACTTGGGAGGTAGAAGTAGACATGCGAGCCAAGTACCCGCACCTTTTTTCTACGATTTCAGATCAATCTGAACGTATTAATTTTCCTTAATTCATCCCTTCTAATCTAAAGTTCAGCTATATATCTATTCTTGCATGAGTTCTTGCAGTTTCTGAGGTATTCAAGAGTTTAGAGAGATTTTGAACCATTTAGCAAATTACTTCAGCTATGTGTACTCTATTTTCCTGTTTTCCTAGTCTAACTAGAGACATTGAAGGACAAATATTTCCAAGGGAAATATATTGTAAGACCCCACAAAGTTTCCTCGTAGACTGAGCCTTAGAGTGTTTTAAGTGAAGTGTAATTCTAGCCATAAAATAGTGAGAAGAGACTTCCTAAGTTATTAGTGTTTAAACTATATAGAATTTTATTAAATTTTAATTTTTGTCATGTAGATAATTGAATTAGATTTACAATGATACCAATTTAGTCAAAAATCCGACATCGAGGTGAGAAGTTATGGCAGTATTACTGAGAGTTGTTGGAATCGCCCAAGTGTGATGGATGATCCGACGGACCGTTGAGTCTACGACGGACCGTCAAGTATGCGATGGACCATCGAGTTTGCGGCGGACCATCACTCGACCCATCTCAACCAAGAAAGTAACTCCCTATTTTGGCCCAAGTGTGACGGCTAGGATGACGGACCGTCAAGGTGAGACGGACCTTTGCTAAGACCGTCACTATTAGGGCAATATGTCCTCATCTTGGCCAATGTATGATGAACGATCCGATGGACCGTTGAGTTTGCGATGGACCATTGAGTTTGCGACAGACCTTCGCTGAGACTTTCCTATTGAGGTAGTGTGTTGTTTTTTACCGATGTGCGAGGGACGATCTGACGGACCATCAGGCTAGCGATGGACCATCACTCTGACCATTGCAGCCATCGTTCAGTATTTTTAACTCATTTTTGAAAGGGTTTTTTGGACTTTTCCACTCTTTTATCAACTAGATATATTCCAAGCAAAGTAAATGACTTCATTCATCATCCAAAACACAAGAGAGCTAGGGTTTCTCCCTCAAGATCAAATCTAAAACCCTTCTCTAAGAAATCTAAAAACTCACCATAGATTCTAAAAATTTAGTTGATATTTAAGTTCCCCAAGTTCAAGGGTTGAAAGAATCCTCTCTCAAGAGTAAGAAGAAGGGTTTGAAGCAAACTTGTTCATCCAATTTCATAATCTAAGGTATGTGGTGTTTTGAATAAGGGTAATCCTTTCACCCTTGTGCCCAAAGGCTTATTTAAACTATAATTTTCTGCAATCTATGAGATTTTCACCCATTGTTATTGATTCCAATATCTTGATGTTTCCCATGAATTTAAAGTCAAATAGCATGATTTTGCATTTTTTAATAAGAAATTGAAGCTGGGTTTAAACCATATGTTGTTACTCCTTGAGAATTTAAGAGTTTTAATGTTCTAGAAATTAAAGTATATGAGTATGTTGATGTTTTGAGACAAATTGCTGTAACTTCCAGATTTCTACATGAATTATGAATCTATATGCTATCTATTATGCATTATGATGAGTTTTAACTTGAGATTGAATTATGGGTCATTAAGCCCTACTTGAAACTTGCAATTTTATGAACTATTATGCTATAAGCACCCATGATTTGAGTATTTTGAAATTATTGTGAAACATTTTGACCTAATGGTCATAGAGTTTTGAAATCCACTCTACCACATGAGATTACAGATTTGATTGTTGGGTTCTTATGAACCATGAGATTATTTTGAAGTGGATTTCCATGAGATGAGCGAGATAAACTAAAAGGAGTAGCATTTAGCACCAAGTTAGGTAAGTTACCACGGTTTCTTACCCCAAAACTATATGCCATCGTAGGTTTGAGATTTCGGGCTTGAAGCTAAGATGATAGGGCCTGAGGCTGAGATAAGTGATCACTGAGTTGAGGTTATACTCCTTGTCAAGATTATGACACCTCTCCCTAATGTGAGGTTTCTTCTATTGGACTCCATGTATCTCGAATGGTTTATGTAAGGTAAGAGAACCTCCCCAAACTAAAGTATTTTCCATTGAGATAGAATATTTTCCCAAAAGCTTTGGGTATTTTCAAAGAAGGAAGTAGTTTTCTCTACTAATATGAGTTGATCACCGGTTTTCAAACAAAAATTATATGATTTTGAGTTCTAAATGTTTGAGCTCAAAAGAGTTATAAGTTCTTGAGGATTAAAGAAGTTTTACTCCCTATGAGATATATGCATGAGTTGAAAGTATTGTTTAAAGTTTCATTCATCCTATGAGTAATGAGAATAAGAGAAGTGTGAAGATTTTAAAGCTAAAGTATAATGACTCGCGAGATTTGTGTCACATGCTTCGTCATACATGATTTATGAGCTTTACATTTTGACTTATTCAAGCCATGCGAGTCATTCCTATTGCATACATGATTTGATTAAAGAATATTGATACTGTTTTATGTAAATGCATACACCCCCATATATTCAGTACATTCACAAGTAATGATCCACATATACGTCTATGTGCTACATTGTCTTGTAATGTAGGTTTAGGTGCTCAGTCCTAGTCTCATCAGTGATTCCCGAGTACCTTTGTCTACATTTCTCTAGTGGTGAGTCCTCATGATTCGAGGGCCTATATTAAGATATTTCAGTATTTGAGTGCTTATGTTATTAATTTTAGTCCAGTTTGAGTTAGTTGGGGATCTGTTCCAATGGCTCTCTAGTTCATGGAGTAGTAGAGGCTTTGTCAGACTAGTTATCAGATTATGGTTGTGTTGAGATTTCCAGTATTGTGGTCGTTTGGACCAAGTATTATCTTCGTATTTCCTTTCATTTGATATGAAAGTGCCATTGTTTTGTATATTTCTTCTTAAAATGAGTCATTATATATGGTGACAGGCTCAAAGGGTTAGCTCGGGGCTACTTGTAGCTTTAAGCACCGTGTGACGTCCCGGGAGGTGATTTCGGATCGTTAAATAATTAAACTTTAATTTAAGATTTTTAGACTCTAAAAAATTATATTAAAAATATAAATGGCCTCCTATAACATCAAACAACAAGTATTAGTTCATACAACACCATAGAGTTCAAACAAGTAGACTAGAACCAAGCATAACTCAAGCTAGCACAACTAGTTTCATCGTCTAAACTCTATTTGATAATTTTGATTATTAACTTGTTTAAATGAACATAAATCACTATTAAATGTTATACCACACATATTCACACAATTATACCCTTAATAACTCATTACGCGCATTAGAATCCCTCGAGATAAACTAGAACAACACATAGCTCAAGTTAGTAACACTAGTTTTCTTGTCTAAACTAAAAGTGAGAAATTGATTATAAACTTGTTTGAAACACACCCTAAACATTATAATCAATTAGTTTTATCTTAGGTGGATTTATGCACCTAAGTGTTGTTATCTAGCCTTAATTAGCTTATTTTGAGGACTTCTTGTGTGCGTAATGAGTTAATCTTTGTATAAATGAGCATGTAAGTGTTAAATTATGTGTTTATAATGTTTAATCTGTGTTAAAATAAATTTTGTAAGTAAAACATTTAATTATAATTCAAATGAGAGAACAAGTACTCTTAGCTTGAGCTATGTGTTATTCTAGCTTGTCTTGTTTGATTCTATGGTGTTGTAAGCTCTAATTCATGGTGTTTGATGATTTAGGAAGCTTGAAGGGATGTTTAAATTGTTTTTGGAATGATATAAAATCTATAATTAAATATGGATACCACCACAAAGCAAAGACTTAAAGGCCAAACACATGGAGTATAAATTACAAAATTAGGAATTTTGGGCTTAGGGGCGTGCCACGCTTCCTGGCCACTGCTTTAAGGGAGTGACACACCCTTGGTTGAAAATTAAAATATTTTTTACAGTGTGACTCCATGATAACATCATTCCATTATTCCTAGGAACCGCAATAGGGGTGTGGCACGGAGGCAAGTTAAAATTGGCAAATTTAGTCCTACTATAAAAAAGGACACTCCAATTGTTTTGCAATCTCTTTGGATGAACTTGTTGCACTAAAAAAGATTGAGGAGGCTTAAATTAGGGTTTATTATTATTTTTTCAGTTTTTTTGGAGTATTACATGAATTTCATCATCATGATTCTTTGTAATTCCATGAGAAGTTAAACACCCTCATCTAGGGTTAAGGCCAAGAACATGAATACTTTTGCTTTTTAATTGACTAGGTTGATGTTATTATATTATTATTGGTTGTTCATGTATACTTATTTTAACTATTCTATGTTTTGAGACCCTTAGGATAAATGTATATTTCTATCATGAGCCCGGAAGAAGGAACGATAGAATAAAACGTGGGATATATGTAGTAGGATCGTAATCGTTTAATGAATTGAAATTGTGTTTTATTTTAGGATAGGAATATGAAAAATTACTCCTATTAGGATCATATTCGGGAAGAATACAAATGTGTTTAGCGTAGTTCTTGCATCCCCGCTCAATGAAGTTGTTGTGAGGCTAAGTTAGATAATTGATTAGAGGTTTGAAAGACCATGGTCATGCTATGCACCCCGTGAACCAACAACCAACATAATTAACTAAACCAATGATATTACATAGCTCATTAGGATTTTTCACAGTACCTTAATCCTAGGTTTCTCCCGATAATTGTTCAAGACCTTTACATTACCGTATTGTTAAGTTTACATTTGATTGTCAACAATCAATTACTTTTGGTTACTTTAGCACTTGATTCATCTTAATAGTGAACTAGAATTTTGATAGTTGTTTAACATAAGTCCATGTGGGATCCATACTTGGCTTTCAAATTCCATTTTACTACTTGGTGGACCATGAATACCTGTGTGTGTGCTGGGGCATAACAAGTTTTTGGCACAATTGGCAGGGACTTAAACATTGGCAACTGTCTTAGTTTTAGTTTTGCTATTAGATTTAGTGAGTGCTAATTACTTGATATTAGATTCCAAAATTGTAGGCACAAGTTTGTAAAGCAACTAACATAGCAAGGGATAGAGAGCTAGTTGAACCATATCCCAAACCTGAGCAACAATTACACCAGTTAAGGAAAGAAGCATTACTTTTCTGCAAGATGCCTCAAATTGAGCAAGAGAAAGATATTCTGCACCCATGGCCGAAGATCCACCAACCCACAAGATAGTACGAGAAGTAGAAATTACACTCGCAACTAATGTTACCTCTTCTATCCATGGACCTATCACGATCCAAGGCTACCCTCTAGTTGTAACACGGTGGTTAAGGCCACAAGTGGCCCCAAGATAACCCATGATCTTGTACCTATTATGAGCATTGAATAAAATAATAATATAAGAATCATATACGGAAACTAAACTAATAAAAACTCTAATAAGATAAAATACTAAAACAATAACCAACTTGTTTGAAACTGCTAATAAAATTAAAAACATGTCTGAACATCTGAAAGCATCTAAAACATGAGTAGTTGATCGAACAAAACCAAAACTAACTCTGATTAACTGAAATAAAGGAAATACTAAAAATAACTGTAAATAACTTGTCCTCAATGGATGAAAACTCACCACAACTACTACTGAGTGGTACTGAACTAACTAAGGGAAATTGGGGAATTGAGCATCTAAACATATGTTATAAGATAACATAGCATAAGAGAGAGTATGTGGTTATTACTTTTAATATACCAGTACGTGAGATAAATACTAACTGAAAAACATATGGATACTAAAAATGAATGCATGAACAGGTAAAATGAATGCAAAACAAGTAAAGCATGCACTAAACTAATCTTAATACTGATTGACTGAATAGATGATAAACTGAACACTTGGTCATGCAAAACTAAGCTGATATAGTCTTAATACTGAACTAAATCTATGGGAGCTATCATGTAACCAACATGCCCCAGTCAGAGCTAATCAGGGTCCAACCTATAACCCCAGTTAGAAGGGTGTTAGTACCTTACCACGAGTACTAAAATTAGTTGTGTGGATCGACTATGATGGTGTCCCAAAGGAATAGGGTGTCAGTCCTCTACTGGTGAGTGGCCCTTAAGAGATTTTCAGTCGTCTATTGAAGGGTTACTTCTCATAACCTACACTAGCTATGTAATTCTGAAACTTAGGGACTATTATTAAAGGTCTTAGTCCTATACTGGTGGGTGAGCCTTCACCCCTAGGTTTGCTCGGAGCTAAATCCTACTCCCAAATATACAAACACTGGTACCAATTTAAGTTAACTAGACACGTAATTGATAATTGCTCAACATGAATATGGTAATCTGAATATGATGATAAAATCATTTTCTGACTGACTTGAAACTTGAAAATCTAAAACATGTTTAAACATATAGGTATCGATTATTCATAACACGCCAGCACTGAACAACAATTTAGTATTATAATATCATAACAATATTGTAAGGAAATTAATGATTCGTAGACCCAAAACATAGTATACTTTACTAAACTAATGAAATCCATGATTATGAGTACATGAATACGTTAAACTTATAAGGATAACATACTCACATGGTTTATTTCATAACTTGATACATTGACTTGGTATCAACTGAACATGATATGGGTGACTGATATTATGAAGGATGCAAGAGTATAATTCATAAGGGGAAACACAATTTCATGGTTTTTATTCAAAACTATCAAGAGTAATTGAGTAAATTCATACTTAACATTGAAATTTCATGAAAAACGGTAAAATGGTTTATACTTGAAAACAAAAAATTTCTTGGGACTCAATGGATGGATGGAACCTATTGATAAATATTACACATACTTGATTTTCTTGAATCCTTGAAGAAAACTTTGAATTGGGACCTTGATGGAGAATTATTGGGAGAGACTTTTAATTTTTATGTTGTTGGGAAAGGAGAATGATTTTACGTTGTTAACTGATGAGGAATGAGGAAAACAATACCTCTCTTAGGCTTTAAAACATCAATTAGGTTCTTAGGGAGAGGGAGAAGGACCAAAATACCCCTTGAACCTTAAATAAAAAAGCAGGATTTCACAGCCTCCATGGCACGAAGGCTATTACGGAGGCTAGCCTCCGTGACATGGTGTGTATAATGAAGACTTACCTCTATGATACATGTGTATCAAGGAGGGCCAGTATCCATGACATGTTAAAATCTCAGAGACATCCTACCTCCATGGTCTAAAAGCACCCCAAAACCCTTTAAAAAATTTTAAAACTCTCTCAGATGACCCTTTTAACATCCCTGGACACATTTCAACTCATAAATCGATGTTTTGAACTTGGGAAAGCCAAAAATAAAATGTTTAAAATTTTGGAGTCTAAAAAGGACATGGCCCTTGTACTTAGTGTAAATTAAATGGCTTGGGACTTTTAAATATGTGACGAATATATTAAACTCATCGAGAATCTTGTGGGGTATTATAACATCTCCCTTTTGGGATAATTCATCCCCAAATAAAACTGTTTAAGCTGAGATACTAAGTAGACTGAGATCATGTACTTATACTTATGAGATGAATTATGATGCATGGATTGAATTGAATTCATGAATGCATGCTATGACATGAGGATTGTTGGATACTAAAGAAAAGATGGGGATACTTGGTTCACACATCAACTTCTGCTTCCCAAGTAGCTCCCTCAACTGACAGATTTCTCCATAGAACCTTAACCAAAGGAACTTCTTTATTCCTCAACCTATAGATCTGACAGTTAAGGATCTCAACTGGGGATTTTTATAGGAAAGGATATCTTTCATATCTGCACTCTCTAAGTGCACTACTGAAGTTGGTTCACCAATACATTTCTTCAGTAAAGAGACATGGAATACGGGATGCATTGATGCTAACTCTGTAGGCAACTCCAACTAATAAGGTACCTTTCCAAAATGACTCAAAATCTTGTATGGTCCAACATAGCAGGGAATAAGCATCCCTTTCTTATCGAATCTTTTTACATCTTTCATGGGTTAAATTTTAAAATAAATTAAGTCACCAACATCAAATTCTAGATCTCTTCTTCTCACATCAGCATAGGATTTTTGTCAGCTCTGGGCTATCTTCAACCTTTCTCAAATCAACTAAATTTTCTCTATCACCTCATATATTACATCTGTCTTCAAACCAACCAGTAGGAGATCTACAACCCCTTCTATAGATTAACTCAAAAGGAGCCATCTGAATACTAGAGTTGTAGATATTGTTGCAGGCAAACTCAATCAAACGTAAGTGGTTATCCCAACCACCCTTAAAGTCAATAACACAATCCCTCAACATATTCTCTAAGGTCTGAATGGTCCTCTCATCTTGGTTGTCTGTTTGAGGATGAAAACTTGTACTCAGATGAACTTGGGAACCAAGACCCTTCTAAAAAGCCTTCTAAAAATAAGAGGTAAACTGAGTACCTCTATCTAGAATAATAATCAATGGAACCCCCTGTAACCTTACCGATTCCTTGAGATAGAGTCTAGTATAATTCTCAGCTGGATACAAAGTATGAACTGGCAAGAAATAGGATGACTTAGTCATTGTATCTATAACGACCAAAATTTAATCATGCTGACAATGCACATGAGGTAACCCTATCTCAAAATACATGTTCACTACCTCCCACTTCTAAGTGGGGATGCTGAACTCTTGAAGAGTACCACTAGGCCCTTGGTATTTAATCTTAACATACTGATTGTTTGAATATTTAGCAAGAAATTCCATAATATCTTTCTTTATACCACTCTATTAATAGATTTGCTCTAAATCACGGTGCATCTTAGTGGCCCCTGGGTGAATAAAATATCGTGCACTATGTGCCTATGCTAATATTTGTTGTCTCAAACTATCCACACTTGAAAATCATAACCTTCCCTAATAATGAAGCATACCATCTACCCACTAGGGAGAAAACCTCAACCTTTTGATCTGGAATTACCTCCTTCAAATTGACCAAAATAGGATCCCCTGTCTTGCTTTTATTTTATTCGGCAACTAATAAAGATTTTGAACCATTCTGAAGCTATATACTATCTTCAACCGAATCAACCAATCAAACACTTAATCTAGCAAGCTAATGAACCTCATTGAGTAACTCCTTCTTATCCTCTTCAACATATATAACACTTCCCATAGGCAATCTACTAAGGGTATGGATTATACATTAGCCTTACCAGGGTGATACAACACGCTCATATCATAGTCCTTTAATAATTCAAGCCACCTTCTTAGATGGAGATTCATGTCTTTCTACATGAAAACATACTATAAACTCCTATGGTCCATAAGCACATCAAGATAAACCTTATAAAGGTAATACCTCTAAATCTTTAAGGAAACGACAACTATTACCAACTCAAGATTACTTTTTATGGGGTTTAAGCTATCTAAAGGTAAGGCTATGAGCTTACCTCACTATATTAATACACAACCAAGACCAACTCTAGAAGCATCACAATAGACTAAAAACCTATTTGAACCTTTTAGTAGAGTTAATACTGAAGTGAAAGTGAGTGGATTTTTCAAATCCTAAAAACACTTTTCACAGGAATCTAACCACCAAAATTTGACTTTCTTATGAGTTAATCGATATATGGAAGAAGCATTGGGAAAAAATCCTTCAACGATCTATTTGTAGTAACCAGCTAAACCCAAGAAACTCTTAATATCTAATGGAGAGATGGGTCTAGGTTTGTTTCTTAATGCTTTGGTCTTTTGAGGATCAACTCAAATGCCATCACCAGAAATAATATGACCAACGAAATATACTGATCTCAACGAGAATTCACACTTGTTGAACTTAGCGAATAACTGGTGATCCTTAAGGGTATGTAATATAATCCTCAAATGATCTACATGATTACCTTCACTACATGAATTGATGAGGATGTCATCTATGAAGACTATGATGAATATGTCCAAGTACTGCTTTAACATCCTATTTATCAAGTCCATAAAAGTTGTAGGAGCATTCATTAGTCCAAAATATATAACTACAAATTCGAAGTGACCATACCGAGTTCTGAAGATTATCTTTAGGATGTCACATTCTCTAACTTTAATATGATGATAGCTGGATCTGAGATTTATCTTAGAGAAATATCTTGAACCCTGAAGTTGGTTGAACAAGTCATTAATCCTGGGGAGAGAATACTTATTCTTGATTGTGACTTTGTTTACCTGACAATAGTCAATGCACATTCTGAGGGAACCATCTTTATTTCACACGAAGAGAAGTGGATCACCCCATGGAGAAATACTACGCCTGATGAAAACCTTATCTAAGAGATATTTAAACTGATACTTCAATTCCTTAAGATCAACTGAAGCCATTATGGAAGGTGGAGTCGAGGTAGGTTGGGCATCTGGGAGGATATCTATTCCAAAGTCAATTTCCCTCTCAGGAGGAACTCTACGAAGAATTTTAGGGAACACTTTTGGGAACTCATTCACTATTGAAACTAATTCAAGACTCGAAGTTTTAGAATTAGAGTCCTTGAATCACACGAGATTCTAAATACAACCCTTTGTTCTTTCCTTAAGATAGTAGAAAAATTGACCCATTGATAACTCTCAACTTACACCTTAAATAAGTGCAAGATGGTCGTCGTCAATATATTTACCCAACATCGGAGTCGGGGTTGAATCTACAGGGAACAATGTGAGTGGTGATTAAACTAGTTCAAAACTATAGCTACAAGTTAAATTCAAATAAATAATAAGAAAAGACAAAATAAGGGTTTTTATGAATCAAACAAATTTTAACTTTTCAACTTATTTTAGAACTCAAAGCTTAGATTTCAATATTTTGAATCAATTATATAGAGAAACTAGGGTTGTCATCACTATGACTATTAATCTCTATTGAATAATAACTGTTCATGATTCTCGTGATAGGTGGGAATAGTTGATTTTCCCTGCCGATGATACTATCTAACTTATCTCTCGACCTCACCAGATAATTTATTATCTAATTCTCTCATATTTAGATAACATATCTATTTCCAACCGAATGTTACCTCAGGTAGATTGATCCAGTTACGACATCAATCATTAAACAGAAGGTTGGTAGCTTTCGAGTCCCTGTTGATTATTCATGACCTCTAGTCTATTTCTCCATTAGAAGCAAATAAAACCTTAGGCATAACCTAATGTTTGAAACCAATAGATTCAAATTAAAAATAATAGAATTTCAAGACGTTCCCACAATCACTCAAACCCTAATCCAACTATTAAATCAATGAAATAATAATCATAGATCCCACAACCCTAGTTGTGGGTTTTAGTTGCTCATAAGATAAAAAGAGATAACAAAGATTAAATTCATAACTTAAAGCAAGTGGACTTACAAAAAATGAAATTCAAAGTTGTTTCTCCTTCAAGTATAATAAGAATTTCCCACAATTAAATCAAAGGATGGAAAATAGAATTCTAAGTTAAGAGAGTCAAAAACAAGTGAACTCCCCTTTACTAAGTTACAAGATGTCAAAAGCTACTTCCGAAGTTGTGAATGAAACCCTAAAAGATGCTATTTATACTAAAGCCTAATTAAGGTAATAAAATAACTAAATCACAGTTAGGCTCAGATTTCGGTGACGGCATATTGGTGTTGATCGTCAGGCCTCTGATGGTGTCTCAGATATGTCGTCAGAAGTCGTGCCTTCTTAACCTGTTCTTCCTCACTCTGACGATGTCCTCCGATGGATTACCAGAGGAGTGACGGCATGTAGAAAATGTCGTTAGACCTTCAGCTTATTTCACCATGTTCTGTCCCACTTGACAACATCTTCTGACGGCTTACCATACTTGTGCTAACACATGGAGAATGTCTTCACCTTCATCCAGCAACTCTTCTTTATTGTTCTTCCTGACGCCTTTTTCTGGTAGCTTACCATATCTCTGACAACTTGCAAGAAATGCCGTCAGACACATATCATCTCACTTGTACCAAATTTTACTTATTTTGTTCATCTTTCCTATATTTTCCTCTCATCCTTGCTACAACTACAATATCATAAGAAAACGATAAAAAATAACCAAAAGTTTCTTGAGACCGCAATTATTTAGAGTTAAAAGCCTAAAATGTTTTAGCATCTGCTCACACATCAACACCCTCAACTTAAAACAATTGCTTATCCTCAAGCAACTACATAACACCATACTACGATTCTTAACCAAGAGATACATAAGATACCTATCACAGTTGATTATCAAGTTTAGCTCAAAACTCATGCCACTCTTCACGTTCAATCCAATTGTGCATATCTTTGAAGATTAACAATGCGACCCAAAGGAATCAAGATATGAAATCAATTCAGTAATAACAACCAAGCATGTACCAATATTACACTATCCAAATAAGTTAAAAGCTAGCAATGCAACTGATGTTCCCTTACAACAAAGAAGTCTCTCCTCACTCATATATAAACTCAAGCATGTCAATGCAGGGACGGTCAAGAGACACTCACTCTTAGAAAGAAATTCCAATCAATGCATGTCAAATACCATATGCTTGCCCTTATTTTCATTACCAAGGTGTCCAGGCAGGTAAGTTAGGATCATTATAGGTCTTTTCTTCGGCTTGTAATGTAGGCTAAGGTCTGGTATGATATTTAATGGCATTTAGAGTAACTAAGACTCCTTGGCACTACCTTAACTTTTGGGGTTCACTTATTAAGCTTTTAATTCTTTTTCTCCTTTACTTGATCACACATTATTCAGGATGGATGTGGATCTTCTTTTTCATTCTTTTTCTTTTCTTATTCTTCTTCCACACCACCCAGCTCTTTTTCACTTATTCTTTTCCTTTTATTCTACCTTTCTTTATACTCAGTTTACATCATGCACCCCTATGATAGCCACCCTCAACTTAGGTTGTTTACCTAAGTCTAGGTGCACAGCATCCAAGAAGGACCAACACTAAAACAGGTTCATTATGATCTAAATGGGAAGGTGATAGGTTACATAGAAAGAAATAGTCAATTCAGGCACAAAATAGGGATCAAGAGATATTATGCATGCAGGGAAGGTCATTTAGGCAAAAAGTGACTTAAAAATCAAAACGGCCTATGATCCTTTCCTAATCCCTATCTTTCAACCAAGGTAAGACTAACCGGGCAAGTTCTGGATTTAACACATAAAGGGAACTAAGTAGTATCTCACACACACATGGCATAAAGGTGCATCACAAGCTACCACCTATCCAGTTCATGCGATTGTTTAGCAGTGGATATCATGTCACTAGTACTAATGCCATAACAAGATGCACAATGGTCACACATAAATATATATCACACAGTTATAAAACAGACCAACGGAGAGGTGTTTATTAGTCTCAAAAATCAACAAAAATATGTCAACTGCTCTAGATACTTATTTTTCTCCAGTTAACCAAAACACATCACAAAACAAACATAGTACGCCTAAACATGCCGGCTCTACTAGGAACAAAACTCCGGGAAAAAGAGGCACGACAATAAAAACCCCAGGAGGACATCAACACCTACAAGTAGCCCCACCCTCAACTTAATATCATGAATTGTTCCCAATACGTCAAATTAAAATAAGAAAGTTAGAAACATACCTGTGGCACCATGGGTGTGAAGATCTGATGTCAATCACATAATATGAATACAAACAACAAATTACCTTGGGTTACCTCCCAAGAAGCGCCTAGTTTAATATTGCGGCATGACCCAACTCAGTTTTTTCCTCCACCTTGAGGATATGAATTTCACCTCTAACTTAGAGTCCATCTTCTTGCCTCGCTCATAGGGAGGTGGTACAAAGATTAAGAATCTGAGTAATGAATAATGCATGGTAAACAACTCGACCTTAAAGTGAGGTGTGATTTTATATTGTTTATCAAGTGTAAAATAAAAAATATAGGATTCTTGTCCTCATCTTCACAGTCTTCCACTAGTTTAGATGATTCCACAGACAAGATATCATCTAAACATAATGTGGAAAAATGCTTCGAGTGTGGCCCAACAAATCCTACTTCAAAATTTACACTATCCTCTACACACTCACTTTTATTCATCTTCTCAACATTTTTACTTTGAATTAGGCTAGAGTCTTCATAAGAGATTGACTTGGCTTCTTCTTTTGCCTCTATCACTATTTCCTCAATCTTGGCATCATCCCTCATGGATGCCTCGGTTGGTTGGGAAATCTCCAAGGGTTGATGAACATCAAACTCATCATCAGTATAGGAATCTTGCTCTCCATTGTCACACTCTTCCATTATTTTAAATGATTCCACGAACAAGATATCATCTAAACATAATGTGGAAAAGTGTTTTCGATGATTGACCTTGATATCTATCTATTCTATTCTTTATCTTCCTTTATTAAATGCCCTAATATCTTAATGTATTTCACATATGGTATCATTCATTGTGTCTATACGATCCAACATTAGTTGAAGCATAGTCTTAATGTCACTCTTTCCAGTGCTTCATTCTTCCTTTTCTTGACAATAAGACCTGTCATACTTATGATAAGAACTAGAAGCTGGGTTAGCACAATAGGGGAAAGGGGCATTTGGGCAATAACTCTAATTTCCATCTTGACCACCACAAAAAGAATAATTATACTCCCGGTAGGATGGAGATGGTGCACATATCTCTCTCCGGGGAGCATATCTACAATCTTGCCAAAAATGGGGGCCATCACAATACGGACATGGATCATTTCGATATGATTTCCAACTATCAAACTTATATTCATTCCATGATGCCATAGTAAGAAATAAACAAAATAAAAGAAAATCTATCTAACATAAGAACAAAGAAAACCACAACAAATATTTACAAGTTTGAATTCAAGCAAGTAAGCTAAAATTCCAAACTAACTCAATACTCCAAATTGTTCCCAGGCAACGGCGCCATTTTTGATAACGCTCAACTTACACCTCAAATAAGTGCAAGGCGGTCGTCGTCAATATATTTACCCAACTTTGGAGTCAGGGTCGAATCCACAGGGAACAATGTGAGTGGCGATTAAACTAGTTCGAAACTATAGCTACAAGTTAAATTCAATTAAATAATAAGAAAAGACAAAATAGGGGTTTTTATCAATCAAACAAATTTTAACGTTTCAACTTATTTTAGAACTCAAAACTTAGATTTCAATATTTTGAATCAATGATATAGAGAAACTAGGGTTTTGATCGCTATGACGATCAATCTCCATTGAATAATAACTATTCATGATTCTCGTAATAGGTGGGAATAGCAGATTATCCCTGCCAATGATACTATCAGACTTATCTCTCGACCTCACCAGACAATTTATTATCTAATTCTCTCAAACATAGATAACATATCACTTTCCAATGTTATCTCAGGTAGATTGATCCAGTTACGGCATCAATTATTAAACAGAAGGTTGGTAGCTTCCGAGTCCCTGTTAATAATTCACGACCTTTTGTCTATTTCTCTGTTAGAAGCAAATAAAACCTAAGGCATTACATAATGTTTGCAACCAATAGATTCAAGTTAAAACAACCGAATTTCAAGACGTTCCCACAATCCCTCAAACCCTAATCCAACTATTAAATTAATAAAATAATAATCATAGATCCCACAACCCTAGTTGTGGGTTTTAGTTGCTCATAAGATAGAAAGAGATAACAAAGATTAAATTCATAACTTAAAGCAAGTGAACTTACAAAAGATGAAATTCAAAGTTGTTTCTCCTTCAAGTACAATAAGAATTTCCCACAACTAAATTAAAGGATGGAAAATTGAATTCTAAGTTAAGAGAGTCAAAAACAAGTGAACTCCGCTTTACTAAGTTACAAGATGTCAAAAGCTACTTCTGAAGTTATGAATGAAATCCTAAAAGATGCTATTTATACTAAATCCTAATTAAGGTAATAAAATAACAAAATCACAGCTGGGCTCGAATTTAGGTGACGGCATATTAGTGTTGATCGTCATGCTTCTGACGGCGCCTCAGATATGTCATCAGAAGTCGTGCCTTCTTAACCTGTTCTACCTTACTCTGATGATGTCCTCCGACGGCCTACCAGAGGAGTGATGGCATGCAGCAAATGTTGTCAATCCTTCAGCTTATTTAACCATGTTCTGTCCCACTTGATAGCATCTTCTAACAACTTACCACACTTGTGATGACATATGGAGAATGTCGTCACCTTATTGTTCTTCCTGATGCCTTTTTTTGGTAGCTTACCACATCTCTGATGACTTGCAAGAAATATCGTCAGACTTATATCAGCTCACTTGTACCAGATTTTACTTATTTTGTTCATCTTTCCTATGTTTTTCTCCCATCCTTGATACAACTATAATATCACAAGAAAACGATCAAAACTAACTAAAAGTTTCTTAATACTTCACAATTATTTAGAGTTAAAAGCGTCAAATGTGTTAGCATCTGTTCACACATCACCTATAGGCACTGAAGTACTACCCCTTAATTCTATGGTAGGTTCATTAGGAAAATAGAATTGTACTATTCTGTTTCTATAGTTAACTGAGGCATAGCACAAGTGGAGCCAATAAATGATGAGAATGACTTCAAAATTAGTTATCTCTAACTCCATAAGGTCAACTGAAGTGACTTTTTAAGACACTGTGACCAGGAAATTTCTGTATACCCATCTGGTTGTAATAGAGCTACCCACTGGCGTAGATACTGAGATGGGTTCTACTAAGATTTTGGGACTGATGCCAAAGTCTACTGCTATATAGAGATTCACTAAAAAAGTGAAACTTCGAGGTAACAATGCATAAACATGAAGATGGAATACTTGTAACACACTAGTAACCATAACAGGGGAACTGAGTCTGGAGAGCATAAAGTAAGTTCTGACGCTGCCTATTGGTAGTACTAGAGGCGGCACCCTATTGAGTCGGGTGACTTGCTGGAGCTGATAAAAAGTTAGATTGACTTTGTTGACAAAAATCATTTCCCTTCTGGGTAACCACTGGGCAATCCCTGATCCTGTGACCTATCTTTCCACATAAAAACCATACATTATTGCCTGGCCGACACTCTTCCTGATGGTTCCTACCACATCTCCTACAAAGCAGATTGGTATAACCTATATTTATGCTACCTTGGGATTGATCTTGTGCTCTATCCTACAAACTGGCTGAGGATGGAGATAGAGCTAAAAATTTCTGGTAGAACTAAGAGCGATTCCCATCTTCAGACATTTTCTCTGAGAAATTGAAGGTACTGGTTCTAGCCTTATATTCTCCCTTTTATTTTCTTTAAGATTCTCCTCATCAATCTGCTGAGTAGTGCCATCAATATACAAAGGTCCATCTCCTTAACCAACATAGCTATTCTGCACTACTTAACCACATCCTTCAAAACCTTAGACACAAACATACTCATTCTGACCCTAGAATCAGCCACCATAGTTGGAGAATACATTACCAGCTAGGTAAACTTAAGTGAGTACTCCTCCATAGTCATGTTACCCAACTTCTGATTTATAAACTCATGCACCTTGTCCTTCCTTAACCCGAGTGGGAAAAAACTGTCTAATAAGGTTGTAGCAAACTTCTCCAACTCTATAGGCCCTATCTCAACATCTTTGACCTTCTTCTACTTCTTGAACCAAGTATGAGCCACTTCTTAAAATTGGTAAGCAGATAAACCAACACTCTAACCAGAAGTAACACCCATGATGTCTTTCACTTTCTGCACACCATCTAGAAACTCTTGCACATCCTCAAATTTGTATCTAGAAAATAATGGAGGATTCATCTGAGTGAAGTCTTGGATCCTAGATGCTACCATGCCTACTATTGGATTGGCTAGGGAAACATCTTTCTGGTTACTGTGAGAAGCCATAGTATAGGCTAAAATAGCCAAAGTGCTCCTGAATTCCGCATGGGAAATGTGTTCGTTCAGAGGGTCTTCTTAAACAAGTGGTGGTGTAGGCTGATCTCCGTTCCTTCTTTTGTTATTTCTTCAGGGAGGTATTTTCTATAAATGTATGAAGGATAAATTAGACTAAGGAATTCAATAGAGCTTATGCTCTTTCATACGACATGAATACTGATAGACGCGAAACTTTTGTAAAATATCTCATAGCCTCTCACTCATAAGTATAGTGCGCTTCACACCCATGCACAAGACTTTACTCAATGCAGCTTTCAAAAACCCTAGGAAACTTTAAAATATTAAGCTCTGATACCAAGTTTTGTCCCAATTTGAGGCTACCCCTTAGTCATAATATGTTGCTTAAGGCCATAAGTGACCCCAAGGTGACCCATGATCTGGTATCTGTTGTGAGTAATAAATAAAATTATAATACAATCATCATATGTAGAAACTAAATTGGTAAAAACTCTATCAAGATGAAATACTAAAATAATACCCAACTTTTCTGAGACTGCTTATAAAATTAAAAACAAGTCTAAACATCTAAAAGCCTCTATAACACGAGGACTTGATAGAAAAAATCCCCAACTAACTTCAACTAACTGAAATAAAGAAAATACTGAAAATAACTATAAATAACTTTTCATCGATGGATAAGGAACTTGTCATCGATGTATAAGGACTCACCACAACTGCTGCTGAGCGGTATTGAATTGATTATGAGCAATCGAGGAACTGAGCGTCTTAATCTATGTTATTAGACAAAGTAGCGCAAGAGAGAGTATGTGGTTAGTACTTTGAATTTATTGTTACATGAGATTGGGACTAACTAAAATACATATGGATACTAACATGAATGTATGAACATGTAAAATGAATGAAATACTAAGTAAAGCATATACTGAAATAATTTGTAATATTGCATGACTAAATAGCTGAAAAACTAAACATTTGGTCATCCAAACCTGAGCTTATATGTTCTAAATACTGCACTAAAATTATAGGAGCTATCATGTAACTGGCATACCCCAATCTAAATTAATTGGGGTCCAACCTGTAACCCTAGTTGGAAGGGTATCAGTACTTTACCACGAGCACTAACATTGGCTGTGTGGATCCACTATGCTGATATCCCAAAGGAATAGGGTGTCAGTCCTCTACTGAAGGGTGAACCCTAAGAGAGTGTCTATCCTCTATAGGTGGGTGACATCTCATAACCTATGCTAGCTTTGTAGTTCTGCAACTTAGGGACAGCTACTAAAGGTCTCAGTCCTCTACTGGAGGGTAAGCCTTCATCCCTAGGTTCGCTTAGTACTAAATCCTACTCCCAGCTGAACTAACACTGGTACTGATTTAAGTTAACTGGACTCAAAACTGATAATTACTCAACATAAATATAAAAATCTAACTATGATGATAAAATCATGATTTGACTGACTTGAAACTAGAAAATCTAAAACATGTGTAAACATGTAGGTATCATGTGTTCATAACCCACCAGCATTGAACAACACTTTAGTACAATAACATCATAACAATCTTGTAAGGAAACTCATGATTCGTAGACCCAAAACATAGTATACTGCATTAAACTGATGAAATCCATGATTACGAGTATAAGGATATGTTAAACTTATGAGGATAACATGCTCACATGGTTTATTTCATAACTTGATACATTGACACAGTATCAACTAAACATGATATGGGTGACTGACATTATAAAGCATGCCAGAGTATAATTCACTTGGCGAAACATAATGTCATGGTTCTTATTCAAAATTATCGAGAGTAATTTAGTAATTCACACTTAACATTGAAATTTCATGAAAAGAGAGAAAAGGGTTTGTACTTGAAAAAAAGAGATTTCTTAGGACTCAATGGGTAGAAGAACACCATTGATAAATGTCCCACATACCTGAGTTGCTTGAATCCTTGAAGAAAACTTTGAATTGGAACATTTAATGGGGAATTCTCGGGAAAGACAATAAATTTTTATGTTCTTAGGAAAGGGGAATTATTTTAGGTTGTTAATTGATGGGGAATGGGGAAAATAATGCCCATCTTATGCCTTAAAATGTCAATTGGGTATTTAGGGAGAGGGGAAAAGACCAAAACGCCCCCTTGAACCTTAAATAAAAAGACAGGATTTTTTAGCCTCCGTGGCATGGAGTCTATCATGGAGGCTAGCCTTTGTGACACGACGTGTATCATGGAGACTAACCTCTATGACACATCATGTCTCCCAAAGAGCCAGTCTCCGTGACATATTAAAATCTCAGAGACATTCTGCCTCTGTGTTCAAAATTCCCCCAAACCCCTTCCAAAAATTTTGAAACTCTCCCTGATTACCCTTTTAACACCCCTACATATATTTCAACTCTTAAATTGATGTTTCAAACTCGATAAGGCCAAAACTAAAATGTTTGAAATCTTAGGGTTTAAAAAGGCCATGTCACTTGTACTTAGGGTAAATTAAATGGCTTGGGACATCTAAACATATGACGAATAGCTAAAAACTCATCTAGAATTTTATGGGGTATTACAACACTGAAACTTGGAGATAGATTCAAGCTTAATTAGAATGTAGTTTTTACAACCCAAACCGAGGCCCTGGCTATGATGGGAATCCTAAACCATAAAGGCCAAAGAGCCCTTTTCTAACTGGAAATTATATACACAATTCAGATACAGTAAGGAAATAAAGAAATATAGAAAAATAGAAACGTGGTCATTCTCTTACTTCAACTGAACAATATGAAATTTAATTCATAACTTTTGAAATCACACAACACCAGTGTGCAAAATCTCTAAAAATATAAAAGACCAATATCCTTCTAAAAGTAGAGATAAGGCCCCCAGTCAGACCATAAATCAAAGTAAACTAACAATATTTTGAAATAGGCCTTCTAAAATAAGGGGAGGCTCACCAACTGCAAACTCTGATAGGATTTTCCCTACTGCTCAGTGGAACCCCGGGACTGTGTCTCAGATCCTTAAATATAGGGGGTCAATACAATTGTACTAGTATGTGAAACAACCCATAATATCATGCTTTTTATACAAAATAGATGAGAGTATTTTGTAATAACTGTGAAAATTATGTAAGTAAAAATAAATGGGAATATTTGATACATTTCAACTCAATTCTTGACAACCTTGACTCACTCTTTGTTATCCTTCTGAGCTAGTCGGTACACTCTACAAATCAAAAAATTCCATGGGCTATGTGGAACCCTTCCTTGACTTGGCAGCCAAGCCTTTGATCTAAGTAGATGCAGGATTGGAGTGGTGATACCCACCATGTGAGGACACTGCAGGAAATTCCCCCATGTGAGATGTCCTAAAAATGTCCTTTCATGTAGGATCATATATCGTAAGTCCCGAATCGGTAACTACGATTTCTAGCGATGAGACCTTGCACTCAAATGCCTTCTTCGAGTAACCTACTAGCTCTATTTAGACCAACTTTTAGTTATTTAAAGTAAACATATTCATGCTTTCAAAATGATCTATACTTTTTCTGTTAAGGGCATGACATCACCAGGTATTATCATATACTGACTTGCAAGTCAATATCATATCAAATTCACAGCCCATCATATTCAAAACATGAACATGACTACCCAGGATTCATAACACACAATAAACTTATCACTTAGAAATCTCAAGGAAACTTAGGAATTTATCCTCTCTTTGCAAGATTCAAACATGTGGTGGTCATGTTAATTTATTCAATCACATGCAATTCTTTCCCTTTAAAGTAAGAATATAGTATAACAAAAAAAATCCCTCTCACCATATATAAACCATGTCAAACACCATGATATTGAGAAGATCACTTTCAAATCTTAAGGCAAGCATTTCAAATTACTCACCATGAAAATATAAACTTTAGTTTGCAACAAGAGAGGGAATTCATACTCATGCTCTCAATCAATCTTACAAAATACACAATTATATATATATATATATATATATATATAGATAGATAGATAGATAGATAGTTATAATTCAATTTCCATAAAAGTGACTCAAGACAACATATAATTTCATCAAAACAATCCCATGATGCACACTTTTCGAAAAAAATATAGAATACTTCATTATAAAACGTAATTGGGGATATTTAATCTCGATAAAACATTCAAAATTATGCCCAACATTTTTAGAGTAGTCCCACATACCTTATGTTCCATAATTTGAAGAATGGAACCCTATTCTTGAAACTTTTCTTGAGAAAATTGAATTGAAAGACTTGAATTATTGATCTTTGAGAAGAAGAATTGAATCTTGTTCTTGGGAGGTAGTTAGGGTTTTTCTTTGAGAGAAAGGTTGAATAAGTGTGTGTATTATCTTTTGGGGGCTAAAATTAAGTGTTATGGGAGAATTTGGGGGAGGGAAAATGACCAAAGTGCCCTTAAACCCTTTAGGAATGGATATAGTGTGTGAAATACTTTCATAACGTGGTGGCCATCGTATCACATTGTCAATCACATCGATGACTGATGAATCACATCCCAATCACGTCGGTTTACTTCCACGCACAAAAAATGCCATAATGTTTTACTCGGGTATCGAATTAAGACAAAATTAGTATCGTTGGAAAGATAATTCAATTATTTACAATTTGGTAGGTATTCATATGCAAAATTCAACATTTATCAAAAGTATACACATTCAAAGTTGACCCTTATAGAATTGAATACCAAACTTTGGATGATTCAAAGGCTCTTGGCTCAACTTTGTTCTAAGTGATTTTCATGAACATTTTTCACCTCTTAATCACTTAACACACTAGGAGAAAGATAATAAAACATGAATTTAAATATGAGTCATAGGATTAGAATTTACACATATAGGAACGATGATCTAATTTTTAGCTCAAAAATACGGGGCGTTACAATGGTTCAAATTTTGCACAATGGTGGATAGTTTACTGGCTTGTTATATAAGGATCAACAAGTTCACTTGTAGAATTTCTTGAAGACCAGTGACACATTTATCACCATTGGAGTCTCTACTAATTATGTAAGACTAACACTCTTCCCCTTTTCACTTTTGGGGGAAGCAAAGAAGTGGTTGAACACTGACCCGGTAGGTTTTTCACTACATGGGATGACTTCTCCTGTAATTCCTCATCTATTTTTTCCCATCCACCAAGACTGTAAGGTTATGTAGTGAGATATTGAGCTTTAAGAAGAAGATAGATGAGAAGATGTATCATGGTTGGGAGATGTTTAAATCTCTTCTCCGAGATTGTCCAACACCAACAATCCAATGAGATATTATCTCACACCTTTGTTGAATCACTTGATCATAATACAAAAATTTTATTAGATTTAGCTGCAGGTGGTCAAGCATTGGAGAAAACATATGAGGAGCTTTATACATTGTTAAATCAAATTATACATGGTAGCCCCTTTTGCATGGTGACATATCTAGTGGAAAAGACTACAGGGATGATTGAAGTTGATAGTATCACAATCTTAGCCACCCAATTGTCAGCTCTTCTAAATCAGATAATGACACGACTTAGCAATTTGGGGTAAATCAGTCGTAGGCTTATGTGAATGCAATTAAGTAGACCCCGTCTTGGTGTGAGATTTATGGAAAATAGTGGTCACTCTGCAAAATTGTGTGGAGAAAATCTAGAGTCTATAAACATTGTGGAGAATTCACAAAAGCCAACTTATATGAATTCCTATAACCACAAGTGGAAGACTCAGCCCAACTATTCATGGGGTAATAATTAGACTCAGTAATTTTAGCAACAGCACAATAGAAAAGTCAGTAATATTGAGGAGATATTAAAGAAAATCTTGGCCTAACAAGAAGAAATGGCTATTAAGATAAAGAAATGATAGCTTTCTTAAAAGAATTTAGAGGCAGAGTTGGGAAAGCTTGCTCAGATATAAAAGAACAGAACCCAAGGTGCATCATGACATTGCAAATCTAAAATAGTTTATGGCAAGCACCTTCAGAAGTGGTAGATATCTTATAGACAAGACTCCCAAGAAAAATAAGGAGGTTTAGGCAGATTTAGTCCCATAATAGGCTGAGGAGAAAAAAGTTGTAGTTAAAGATGTTGAAAAGTTGAGGTAAGTCTGAGTACTCAAAAACAAAGGTTGTTGAGCATATAACTAATAGAATACCACCACCATTACCCCAAAGTCTCAAAAAGTGCAAGGAGGATGCATGTTTCAAGAAGTTCTTTAACACATTCAGAGAACTTTGCATTAGTCTTTCTTTGTTAGATGTGTTTTATGGTATGCCTAAGTATGATATATACTTAAAGGATATGGTGAGTAATAAAATAAATTTGCAGGACATCAAGATGGTGGCACTTACTGAGGAGTGTAGTTTAGTGGTAATTTGGAAGATGCCCAAGAAATTACAGGATACAGGGAGTTTTACCCTCCCCATACAAATTCATAATAATGATGTTGTCTATGCATTGAGTGATCTAGGGGAAAGTATACACTGATGCCCTTATAAGTGTTCAATACTTTTAGTTTGGGTAAGACGAGTCCATGGTCTGTATTGCTCCAATGTTAGTCAGAACCAAAGTTTAGCCTGAAGGAATCATTGAGGACGTGCTCATTAAGGTTGGTAAATTATTATTCCTATTGACTTTATTGTTCTTGACTATGATGTAGATGATAGGGTGTGAATCATCTTGGGATGTCCATTGTTTTCAACGGGAGGAGCGTTGATTGATGTTAGAGAGGAAACTCTGAAAATTAGATTGGATGATAAAAAGGTGATTTTCAAAGTGTACAAAACACTCACTCCACCTTCCTATTATAAAGATTTATGCATGATCACAACCATGAAAGTGGATGAGTGTGGGGTTGTGGTTTCTAAGCCACCAATGAACTCTTTAGATAATCTTATAAAGTTGCCCAAGTCCCCAATTATGGCTAAAAGGGTAGAGCTGGAAGAGAAGATTGAAATGGCTAATGTTGGAAAAGATGTATACCTTGAGGGTACACACTCAAAAGGTCAGAAACAAATAAGAATATAGCCTCCGATTAGGAGGAAAAGGATGAAGGAATATGGTTGAGATATAAAAATATGGGTCGTGTCGTGACACTAAATCAGGCACTACTTGGGAAGCAACCTAAGTTATGGTAGGAATTTTATTTTTCAATTTTGGTTTTATTTCACATAATTTTTATTTTTGTTGAGTCACAAGTTAATGGGAAGTTGAAGTACCAAAAACTCATGGTAAGAACCATGGCAATAATTGTGTATAGGGTCCACGTAACCTCATTGATATTTAAAGATGCTACTAGATAGGACTAGAGTCCTTAGGGAGTATTTCTACCCTAAATTTTGAGTTTATTTTAGGGAAAAGTATGTTTTTAAGTGTGGGGTAGGGAAAATTCCCATGGTTTTGGGTGAAGTTTTACTCTAGGATTTTAATTTTTGGTTGTTTCTTAGTTTTTGAGTAAATTGGAAAAAAATTACAAAATGATTTTCTCTTTTGTTGTTTTTATATTTTAATTTTTCCTAGTATTAGTCTAGTAGGGGCACACTTCACCCACCTCATGGTTGTTCTTTTTAGTTCTTTTCCACAGGAGCACCCTTTGAACCCAATATCCTTTTTCATTTTTAGGATTCAAATTTTAATTTTAAATCTTTTAAGTAGGAATAAGTTATATGTTCTTATTGGTTCTATGTATGATTGCATGATGAAGGTTATTTTCAATGGGAAAATATGTTAATTGTGTTGAATAACTACTTTTGAGACACCTAGGCTCATGACTATAACTCTTGAGCAATGTTGGCTTATTTTTGCATTCACGTTATTGCTCGAGTGTAAAATGGAAGAACAGAAAGGTGAAATTAAATCCCCAAATTAGTAACTATTGGTGTTGGAAAGTTCATGTTTTATGGGTGGGAGTAATGTACTAGAAAAGAGAGGAGTTGATCAATATTTAAGCATGTATTGATAGAGAATATTCCCTACTCAACATATGATAACTAGCTTAAAGAGATGGGGCAAAACAAAAGAAATCGTGAAGGGAGAGGTGGTGAAAGCTGGTTATTTAGAGAAGAGCTTAATGTTATGGGTGATGTATAAAGTGCTTACGGAAGATAGTAACTATTACTGGACAGAATGGTTTCTACCCGTCCCTTAGCCTACATTACAACCCGTGAAGTCCTACTCGATCCTAAGCCTTAGCATTCTAATATTAGTAGAGCGCTACACTAAGGGAAAGTGTATGGTTCATCTTATGTGACATGAGAATTCTTTTTGAAAGTGAGCGTAATTTGATTTGTGTACCTATTCTTGTGATATATTGCATATCTTTGGGTGAATATGGGTAACTCTCTTATAGTGAGAAACATGTTTGATGATAGCTAGATGACTTATATGATCTATTTGGTTGAGTAATATGCATGAGTTTTCCAACTTGGTAAGTCAATTCTTGAGGTTAGGATGTTTTGAAGTAGCGTTCACGAGCTTTCAAGTGTATATGACATGCTTGTTTGTGAAACTTGTTATTTGTGCAGTTATTGTAGTGCTAGATTAAATTTTTACTTATAGTAGTATTATTAGAGTTTTCCATGATGGTGGTGTTTAAGGTTAATGGTTATTTGAAGATGAAAAAGGCTTTAAGTGTGGGGTGATAATCCTAGGTGGATTTAGGCACATAAGTGTTGTTATCTAGCCTTAATTAGCTTAGTTTTGAGGAATTCTTGTGTTCGTAATAAGTTAATATTTGTATAAATAAGACTCTAAGTGTTAATTTATGTTTTGATAATGTTTAAACTGTGTCAAATCAAGTTTTGAAGTAAAAAAAAGTCAGTTAGAATTCAAATGACAAAACTAGTACACTTAGCTTGAGCTATAAGCTATTCTAGCTTGTCTTGTTTGATTCTATGGTGTTTTGGGCTCTAATTCATGGTTTTTGAAGCTTGGAGGGATGTTTTAATTGATTTTGGGGTGATTTATAATCTATAATTGAAGATGAAAATCCACCACAAAGCAAGGACTTGAAGGCCAAATACATCGAGTATACGACAACAAAATCTGGAATTTTGGGGCTTTGGGGCGTGCCACGGAGTCTAGCCACCGCTTCAAGGGTGTGACATGCCCTGAGTTGCAAAGTAAAAAGTTGTTTATAGCTTGACTCCATGATAGAAGTACGCCACTCTGCCTATCACCGTGATAGGATCGTGATACGGAGGCAAGTCAAAATTTGCAAATTTGGTCCTACTATAAATAAGATACTCCAATATTTTTGTAAACACCTTGGAAGACCTCGGGGAATTAAGTTTTCTATTGGAGTATTACATGGATTTCATCGTCATGATTCTTTGTAATTCCAAGATAGGCTAAACACCCTAATCTAGGGTTAAGGACAGGAACATGGATACCTTTGCTTGTTAATTGGCTTGGTTTATGTTATTATTATAATTGGTTGTTCATGTTTCCTTGTTTTAACTATTCTACAAAATCATGAACCTTAATATAAGTGCATATTTCTATCATAATCTGATGTGCTATAGAAATATAGAACTTTCGACGCTTAAAACTATGAAAATATGCAAGTTTTTTAGGATGTTTTGTTAGATATAATTCATTTTGGGTATGGTTTGCCGGAAACTAGGTTTTGGATACAATTTTGAAGAAAAGGAAGACAATTAAAGTTTTTGGGTACATACAAATTCAACTTTGGGCGTATGTGCTACATACTTAATGTATGTAAGCAAAGTATGTTGATAAACTGGAAGTCCAGAGACTAAGCTAAAGAAAAAAGCAAGAACATCAACATACTATGTCAACATACGGTCCATATGTTCAGCATACGATCCATATGTAGACTTATTCTATAAAAATATGCCAAAGTCCAGAGAGTTGAAGATCCAGGATTCAAGGGTGGTAACGTACTAAGTCCAACATACGATCCACGTATAGACTTAGTAAGTAGCCACCAACTTTGTTTTTCCTTTCTCATTCGGGATTTGAATTCTATGGTTTCTTGTAATCTATAAATACCTTTTAGGCTTTGTTTATATTATTCATTCACATATTTAGAGAGAGGCCCTTTCGGCCTAGTGCACAAATATCTTATTGTATTTCGTTTATTCTTGGTTTTGTTATTCAATTTAAGATTTAAAGTTTTCTTTTTTCAGTAGTGTGAGATTAATTCTATGATTTTGTCTGTGAATCCCATGAATGATATCATAACTCTGAGCGGCTAATTCCTTTAACAAAGGTTGCGGGAACCCTGGCGGATTAACAAAGTAGAGAAAATGCCAAGTCATTCTAGATAAAGATTTTTGTGTGTATTATGGTTTTCTTTGCTTCGATTATTGTCTTAACGATTGAAAACGTTAAGATACCACTTGTATTCACTACAAACCCGAGAGGAAGGTAGTGACACGAACCACCTTGGTGCCTTGTCGTAATGGGCATCCCAAGTTCGACCAAGACCAGAGACCACCCCTGTTACCCAACTCAACCTCCAGTCGCATGCCCTGAGTTGGCTGAATTCCGAGCAAGTTACAAGACAGTGTACAACTCATATAGAGAATCTAGGAAAAGATCACAACTGTGACCGACCCAACCCAGTCCAACCATCCCATACTAATAACCAACCATACCAAAAGATTGTCCATAAACCAAGCCATAACAGAGGATGTTCCAAAACATAATATAATTAATTCCAAAATAAAATAGGATGGAACAACTAAAAATATCGTCAAATGATGTCAGCCCTTCAAATTATTCCAATGCTAAGGCCTACACCAATACCGATCCTGCCCATTCCAACCCACAGAAGTACCACAAAGCCTCTAACCAAAAGAGTAATGAAATCCGGTTGGGACATGCCCCCAACCATAGCCAAAAACAATGTCCAAAATAAAACCAAAATGTCTAGAAATATCCATAACATAAATAGAGCCTTCTAAAAGGATGAAAGCTCACCACTTACGTCCAAATGATGTTCCCGAGTCAATAAATATATAAGAGGAGTGGAATGGTCGGTTTCTGCATAGCGTGGGTATACAGTCGCTAGTAAATGGGGTTAGCGAGTGACCGCTAGCATGATCTCAGTGTAAGGACAAAATAATGCCATTTATAAAACCAAGTAAAACCATCCATATGCACACAACCATACATAAATATATAACCATGCTAGGAAAAGGAACCGGGTTTGGCATGCCTTTAAAATCTTTACCTGGGCTGTGTAGCTTCAACGTCCGAAACCACCAACGAGCTATGTCGGTTCATCTCTTCCTATTGAAAGGGCCCCAGTGCATGTAGCCGTACGACCAGGGAATTATCCCATGGGATTACTAGTACATCCCCAAAATAACGTGTGACATTATGCACACGGTCACCAAGACCAACCTCATATCGGCAAATATGTGTTTCATGTTTTGGTCCCCCAAAAACTCCACCTACCATGACTTTGCTACACATCCCACCATTATTTCCCAATTAAAATAAATTTTCAAATAATCAAACCATTTTCCATTTATTAACTAAGGCCATTGATATTGGTATCGTCATACCAATCCTTACTTGCAAGTATCATGTATAGCCAACCATTTATAGGTTTAAGGGGACTTTCAAGTGCCCTTCCATTTACCATATTAAACCACTTGGGAGACTTACGTGTTCCCCATAAGCATAACCAATTAAAATTTTGCCATTACAAGCCATTTAAACCATGAATATTTCTCTTACCAAGTTTAAAACATGCAAGAGTTCCATTAAAAGAAGTCAATGCAATGAACATATCTTTGTAAGCATGTAGTCAAACACATTAGGGGCATAATATGAACAAAACGAATTCCAATTACCATTAAACCATTCCCATGAAATCTAATTATACAAAAACCACCATTAATGCATGTAAAAGCATAATTAAAACCATGGGAAATCATAACCAACCATTTAACATCAAAACCCCCAAATTGTATTTGAAAGCCAAAATTATGTAATAGTAGAACCATGAAAATGTTTATAGAAACCATGCCTTTAAGTAAAATTAACAATGAGAGAAGAGAACATGACTTAAGCTAAGATGATTAAGAAAAGAAATCACCAAGACAAGACCCAAATTGATCCCTTAGTTGAAACCCTAGCCCTCCTTGCCCAAAAGCTCTTGTAGAATTATGAAGTGTTTGGGAAACGTTTCTAAATGTTAATTAATAGAATAATAGCGTAAATAACCTCCCAAGTAGGTTAGAAGTCGTGGGACCCTATTAGGAGTAGTGGGGAAATGTCAAGAATACCCCTACTTAAGTTGCACCAAAATCCCGTCACAGGATACAACTGACCTTCACGAGTTGTACCCTCCCAATATGATCTGTATCCTCTATTTATATCTTAGCCTCAACCCTTGGATCAAACACTGTCCAGCATACGACTCATCAAACAAAGTCATAACCAAAACATATTAACCTTACCCTTCATTCGTACGCATGGCAGATTTAAACCCAAGGAAGATTTAGACATTTTCCACCATACGAGTCTTGGGTGTGACTCATACCCTAGCTTATGGCTCATGGTAATACACTCGTACTCAGATCTAACATAAGTAACCAAGTCTAAGCTTAAGTTAAGGAACCAAATGATACAAAACCACCAATATGACTCATACCCCTAAGTTGTATCCATTTCATAAACCAGAGTCCATCCCACCAACCAACACTGGTTAGTATAATATTGGACCATACTATCCATACCCTAACATACGCCTCATACACATGAGTCATATTGGGTCCAGAGATTAGAATTCCAGAAAATTTTCTAAGGTCCAAAACCTAAGGTGCTTCAGTCTCACCCACTAGGAACATTCGTCTTCGAATGACTGGTAAGGTAGGGGCAACCACACGAAAGTTATTTGCATTATCAAATATATTCTCAATCCTTAACAAACTCTAAAAACAAAGATGTGTTGAAGACACATACCTTCCGAATAAATCCCAAGAGTAGAAAACAAATCTGGATATTTGGACTTCATGTCCTCTTCCACTTCCCATGTAGCTTCTTCCACCGTATGGTTCCACCAAAGAACCTTAACCGAAGCCACGTCCTTGTTCCGCAACCAGCGAATGTTCTTATCTAAGATCTTAACTAGAACTTCTTGATAAGACAAAGAATTAGTGAAACCCAACCCTTCCAAAGGAACTGCTGAAGAAGGATCACTAATGCACTTCCTTAACATGGAAACATGAAATACCAGATGAACCAAGATCAAGCTAGAAGGCAACTCCATCTCATAAGCAACATTACTAACTTTTTACAAAATCTCATAAGGACCCACATATCGGGGATTGAGCTTCCCCTTCTTACCAAACCACACTACTTCCTTCATGGGAGTTACCTTGAGGAAAACCTTATCCCCAACCTCAAATTCTAAGTCTCCACACCAAATATCTTAATAGGACTTTTGGCGACTTTAGGCTGCCTTAAGCCTATCCTGAATCACCTTCACCTTGTCCATAGCTTGGTAAACCAAATCGGGAAAAAATATGTCTGCCTCACTAGGCTCAAACTAACCAATAGGGGATCTACACCTCCTACCATACAATGCCTCAAAAGGGGCCATACTAATAGTCGAATGATAGTTATTATGGTAAGAAAACTCCACCAAAGGTAGATGCTCAACCCAATTGCCATCAAAATTAATAACACAAGCCCGAAGCATATCCTCTAATGTCTAAAAAGTTCTATCCATTTGTCCATCCGTCTATGGTTGGAAAGCAGTACTCAGACTCGCCTTAGTCCCCAACCCTCTCTGAAAAGACCGCCAGAAGTGAGATGTAAACTGTGTACCGCAATTAGAAATAATCGAAATAAGCACCCTATGCAACTTCATAATCTTATGATGATACAACTTCACATAATTCTCCGCCGAGAAGGTAGTCCATAATAGCAAAAAGTATACAGACTTAGTCATCCAATCCACGATGACCCAAATCAAATTATATTGATTCCGAGACCGAAGAAAACCAGTAATAAAGTCTATATTGGTCACTTCACACCTCTATTTGGGTAAATTAATTTCTTGATACAACCCTCCTAGCTTCATGTGCTTAACCTTAACCTATTGACACACTATGCACCTAGCCAAAAAATCAGCCACATCTCTCTTCATACCATTCCACCAATAGATCTCCTTGAGATCATGATATTTCTTAGTCGACCAGGAATGAACAACATAGCGTGACTCATGCTCTTCAGGAAAAACCCTTTGTTGCAACACAACCTCCCTTGGTATTATAATGTACCACCACCACTAATCTTAAACACCATTACATTTTGCCCACTAACGTCACTCTTTATTATTATCAAGATAGTATCTAATACTTGGTTCTCCTTAATCTCTGCTACAAGAGATGATCGAACCACTTCTTGCACCTCTACACCACTATCCTTAGAGTCTAAGACACGATCTTTAAGATTAGCTAAGAGGTGAGTATCCTTCACTAATTCCTGCTTTCCTTCCTGAGTAGGATAATTCTTCTCATATACCTTCAACTGCCTAGAAGCATAGACAATCACCTTCCCATGCTGCATCAACACACAGTCAAGCCCTACCCAAGATGCATTGTAATAAACCACAAACCCATCATTGTCTTTCGGCAAAGTCAGAGTTGTAGTCGAAGTTAACATATCCATCAACTTCTTGAAACTCCCTTAACAATTATCTGACCAACAAAACTTGACCTTCTTCTGAGTTAACTTAGTCAAAGGAGTACCTATCGATGAAAAGCTTTCCACAAACTGCCTGTATTACCCGGCTAATCCGAAGAAACTCTAAATCTCGAATGGAGTCGTAGGTCTAGGCCACCTTTTCACCACAACAACCTTCTGTAGATCCACCATGATTCCTTCACTGGAAATAATATGACCCAAGAAAGTCACAATGTTTAACCAAAACTCACACTTGGAGAACATGGCATACAACTGGTGTTTTTTTAAGGTCTTCAACACCAAATAGAGGTGATTACCATAATCCACCTCACTCTTCGAATAAACTAAAATGTCATCAATAAATATTATAATGAAGTAATCCAACTACTGAAGAAAAACTTTGTTCATCAGATCCATAAATAATGATGGAGCATTAACCAACCCAAATGACATTACCAAGAACTCAAAGAGCCCATACTGAGTACGAAAAGCCATCTTAGGGATATCCACCTCCCTAATCTTTAGCTTATGGAACCCAGACCAAAAATCTACCTTAGAAAAAAACTTGGCACCTTGCAACTTGTCAAACAAATTATCTATCCATGGAAGAGGATACTTTCTCTAGACCGTCACCTTGTTCAACTGCCTATAGTCAATGCACATTCAAAGAGAACCATCTTCCTTGCACACAAATAACACTAGTGCACCCTAAGAAGATACACTTGGAAGAATAAACCATCTATCCAGGAGATCCTTAAGTTGCTCCTTGAGTTTTCTTAGCTCAGTTGGAGCTATCCTATACTAAGGAATAGAAATTGGATAAGTGTCTAGAATTAGATAAATACCAAACTCTATTTCCCTATCTAGAGGAACACTAGGAAGATCATCCAAAAAGACCTTAGGAAACTCATTAAGCACAGGAACTGACTAAAAAAAGAACCTTTCGAGTTAGAATCTTTAGCCTGGACCAAGTGACAAATATAATCTTTAGAGATTAACTTTCAAACTCTAAGATAAGAAATAAACCTCTATTTAGGATCTAAGGAAACACCCTCCCATTCAATAATTAGCTCACTAGCGAACCTAAAGATAACCTTACGGGTCCGATATTCCAAGGACGCGTAACAAGAGTGTAACCAATCCATCCCCAAAATAATATCGAAATCCACCATATCCAACCCAAATTATCCACCAAGGTCTGCTTGCCACAAATAGATACCACAACCCCTATTGACTCTCTTAGCAATAATTGAGTCACCTATTGGGGTAGAAATTGAAAAAAAATCTGAAATAACGTTTGAATAAAACAAAAAGATATAGCCATATAAGAAGTCACATAGAAGAGAGTAGACTACGGATCAAGCAAACAATATACGTCATGAGAGAAAAGGTGTAGCGTACCAGCATCAATGTCAATTAATTCCTTGGATTCCTTTTGGGATGCCAAAGAATACAAACTGCTCTAACCAACACTAGAACCATGAGCAGTAATGGAAGCAGATGACACACCACTATGTGTAGGAGCAAAAGATGAAGCCACCAAAATCTTATTCGCCCCCGTAGCGACCTTATTAACTGGATAATCCCTGAGCTGATGTCCTACCTATCCATACTTAAAGCATTTATCCTTTTCTTCATCGCAATAAACCCTATGAGGACAACCACAAAACCGACAAATAGGACATAAAGACATTGACTAATCTTTACTTGTTTGAGATTGGGCACCCCGTGCCCAGAAATTATCACCACCATGATGATGCCTATCGCCTGACTGGTAAGGAGAACTAGCAGAAAAGTAGGAACCAGAACTCCCTCACCCTTTTTTCTGTCATTTTTCATCAACTCGACCACTCTGAGATTGAGCACCTCCCTAGTAAAAAAACTTGCTCCTCTTTCCCTGCCTATCTCTAAAGTTTACCTGCTTTATCTTTTCATCTTCTACCTATTGAATATGAGCATTCAACCTTGAGATATCCATATCTTTAATTAGAAAGGAAGTTTTGCTCTCCAAAATCATATCACGATTCAACCTAGAAATGAACTTCCTTGTTCTAGACCACATGTCAGCTACCAAATTAGGAGCATGCCTTGACAATTGATGAAACTTCAAGGTATATTCCTTGACAGTCATCCTTCCATGCTTAAGGTTCACAAACTCTTCCATCTTTGCTTCGCTAAACTCTTGGGGAAAGAACAATCCAGAAAAGCACCAGAGAAGGCATCCTATAAAGATGAATCCTCTATATCTCCTATATCTCTATCCTACTCTTCATACTAATGATATGCAAAATCTTTGAATTGATAAGCTGCAAAGTTTATCCCCTCTATACTGGTAGCCTGCATCACCCGAAATATCTTTTCTATCTCATCTAAGAAGCCTTGTGGATCCTCCTCCAACTTTAATTCAGAAAAAGTAGGAGGACCTATCTTTATAAATTGGCCAACCCTTATGGCCTCAATAGAAAAGTCACTAGAAATATCCCGCTCAACCTGAGCAGCAACCAATTTTGCAATAGCATGAATAGACTGATAGAATTCTACATTAGTTACCTTGCCTTGAGGAGGACTAGTACAAATTGGTGGAACTCCAAAACTATCAGGAATTAGACCATGAGATCAAAGATGAACCCAAAAGTAGGATGCACCCCTTTAGCATTACCCCTAGATGGGATAGAAGAATTTTCTTGTGTTCCAATTCTATGAGATAGGATCTAAAAGAAGAACAAAAAAAGATTAGAAAAAATTCCAAAATGGAGACTCCAAGCTTAAAAATAGACTACCAAGAAAGTAAAATATTCTTAAATGCCTTGTAGCCTCTCCTTTATGAGTGTGGTACGCTACACACCCCTAAAAGATACTCTACTCGATACGGCTTTGTTAACTCCTAATTGACCATGAACCTAGGCTCTGATACCAACTTGACATGCTCTGCACTGGGGCCTTACCAAAATGGGCATCCCAAGTCTGACCAGGATCAAAGACCACCCCCCAACCCAACCTCCAACCACCTACCCTAAGTTGGTTGAGTTCCAAGCATATAACAAGACTGTGTATAGCTCACATAGAGACTCTGGAAATAGATCACAATCATAACCAACCAAACCGAGTCTAGTCATCCTATACCAATAATCCAAACATAGCAAAGCACACCAAAACAAAGGCCATATACCAAGCAATAACCAAGGATGTTCCAAAACATAATATAATTAATCCCAAAATAAAATAAGATAGAACAACTAATAATATTGTCTAATTATTCATCCCTTCAGCTTATTCCAATACCTAGGCCGACACCAACATCGATCCCGCTTATTCCTACCCATAGAAGTACCACAAAGACTCTAGCCAAAAGAGTAATGAAATTTGGTTCAGACATGCGCCCAATCATAGCCATAACCAATGTTCAAAATAAAATCAAAATGTCTAGAAATATCTATAACATGAAATAGAGCCTTCCAAAAGGATGAAAGCTCACCACTTTAGTCCAAATGCTATCCCCGAGACAATAACAATCACTACTAAAAAAGAGCTAAAAAGATACGCAAAAAAGCGACATACTCTGTGACTTTCAAAAGCGACCAGAAAAGCGATGTTGGTTGTCGCTTTTTTAGTTTAATTTTAATTTTAATTTGTTTTTATTAAAAGTGACAGCCAACGTCTTAATATCCGTTGCTTTTTTTTTTTTTGCAAATTTTTGTGTCAAGTAATTAAAAAATAATTTATATTTTTTTAATAAAAGCGACGAAGAATGTCGTAATATATTAAAAATAATAATTATTATTTTTTTAAAAATGACGTAGTCAATTTTTAAATTTAATTTTTATTTTTATTTATTCTTATTAGAAGCGACGGACAACGTTGCTATAATTTTTATTTTATAAAATATTAATTCTATAAAAATGTCACGGTCTGTCGCAATTTGTAATTTATTTATTTTTTACAACAAGCGACGGACATCGTCGCTTTTGTCAAAATTAAGAAAAAATTAGTTTTTAAAAAATCGATATTTTTCTTCGCTTTTTAAATTTAATTTTTTTTTAATTTTTATTTAAAGCAACAAACAACGTCGCTATAATTTTTATTTTTAAAAATATTAATTCTAGAAAAGTGACATTGTCCGTCGCAATATATAATTATTTAAAAGTTTTAATTATTTTTAGAAAAAAACGACAGACAGCGTCGCTTTTTTTAAATTCAATAAAAACTATTTTTTTTGAAAAGCGACGTTTTTCGTCTCTTTTTAAATTTAATTTTTATTTTTTATTTTAATTAAAAGAGTCGGACAACGTCGCTATAATTTTTATTTTTAAAAATTTTCATTCTTGAAAAGCAACGCGGTCCGTCGCAATTTGTAAATATTTTTAGTTTTTATTTTTTTTTTTTCAAAAAGCGGCGGACAACGTCGCTTTTGTTATAACTAAATTAAAAATTAACTTTATGAAATCGACACTGTCCTTCGATATTTAATTTTAATTTACTATTAAATAAATATTTTTTATATTAAAAAAATTAAATGTATTCAATTATTTATTGAATACATTGATATCATACGATCGATTGATAAAAAAAATATACTTTTGAAGTTATAATATAATAATCTAAGCTAAATTAAATGATAATTTATCATTATATATATACATATATATAAATGTTGTATTACGAGGTAATTTACATGTATATGTGATGTATCTAATACATATTGTGAAGTTTATAGTCAATCAACTATATATATTGAATGCGTTGATGTCATACAATCGATTGACCAAGGTAATAATATATATTTTAAAATTATAATACAATAATATAAGCTAAATTAAATGATAATTCATCAGAGTAGAAATAAAATATGTTGTATTACGAGGTAATATACTCGTGTATGTGATGTATATAGTTACAACTTAGCTAACTGAGTCTATATATCCAAATATTATGAATAATACGTTAACATCATATGATCGAGCTAATAATACACTATTGAAGTTATAATAATGAAGCCAATTAGCCGACAATTCATCATATTAATACGTTGTATTAACGTAATCGAAATCTCCAATTCAATAATTTTAACCCAATTTCTAATCTCAATTTCACTATTATTTTCTCAAAATTAGGGATGTGTATCGGTTGATTCGTTTTAATTTTAAATATTATCGGTTTGGTTTATTGGTTATCAATTTTTAAATAAGTTAAACCAATAATCAAATCAATAAGCAAAAGCCCTACATGATGTGTTTTATTTTGCAAGAATCTTCAAGCTTGAATAGGTTTTCGAGAAGGTCTGCATACACTGTACCCTCCACAGACCTATTTTGTGGGACTAAATCGGTTTAATTGTGTTGACAATCAATTTTGACATCACGATACCCCTCTCAGGCTGTTATTTTATATAGTAATTTTACATAACATTAATTGTTACATGCTTAGTTTATTTTAATATCAAAGTCTTACTATTTTTCTCGTCATTATTTGATTTCTATTGTTAATATTTTTGTGCACATTATTCTTATATTAAATACATATTGACGTGTCACATTCATAATTTATAAAAATGCAAAAATTATTTTGATACCATTTTCTATAATTTTTAAACTCAAAAACAACATTTTACATATTTTTATTAAATTATTTTTTTCACACAGTGGTGCATACTCATATTTTTTATAAATATATCATCTAGTTTTTCATTATTATTATTATTATTATTATTATTATTATTATTATTATTATTGTTATTAATACTACTACTACTACTACTACTACTATTATTAATACTATTATTATTATTATTATTATTAGTTATAACCTTTATTTAAATAATAGTCTAAACTAAAACAGTTTATCTGATCTATTTATTTTCTGACCCAATTTTTTACCACAATATACCAATTTTAGCAAAGTTTAATTCAATTTATTACAATTATAGAAAATTTGTGACACAATTGAAAATTTATGTAAATTTTGATCAAAGTTTCAACCTTTAAATCTCAATCGTCGATAAAACTTGATCCAACGACTGAGATTAAATTACCCTCTTTTTCCTTTTAAAACACATAAGTCATCTCATTATTATTATTATTATTATTGTTTTTGTTGTTATTATTATTATTATTATTATTACATTTATTAAACTAGCAGCCACTCTTATTTAACTTTCCTTTTTGGTGTTTAATTTTTAGCCAATCTTTTATTCCAATTAGTATTAATTTTAGCCAAATTAAATAAAAATATAAATTCCATTTTAAATCCCAATTGATCGACTTTTAAATACCTTAATCTTAGTCGTTGATCAAAGTTGATCCAACGGCTGATATTAAATCAACCAATCTTTCCTTTTAAAAAAATGTCAAACTCTATCCTCATTTTCTCCCTCAAACATCCACCTTCCTCCCTTATACTCTTTCTCTCTCTCTCTCTCTCTAAAACTCACCCCTCGCCCCTTTTCTGGTGAAACCACATCGGCGAAGCCCTTCAAGCCTCCACTGGTAGCTCCCTCCATTTGCGATGAATAACCACTGATGAGCTAGCCTCTGATGCCAGACGAACCAACCTCTGTACCACCAATCACCAGTCAACGTTGCAGCCATCGACCAGAGCAAGACTTTTGGTGGACAAGTATTTATTCGATCTTTATTCAATAGTTATAAGTCAATAGAGTATATAAATTCTTGTGGTTGTCCATGATAAGTGTTATACCTTAAGATTGAATTGTGATTGAAAATGCAAGGAAGATTATTAGGATTATAGTGCTAGTACATCCAACTTATCTAGTAGATTAACTTAACCTATGCATGAATTTATGTTTAGTACCTTGCTAGTTAATATAGTAGTGCGGATCTGAGGTGTGTCTTGTTTCTATATGGAGTAGTTAGTTGTGGATTTACACTTTAGGTAAAAAATTTTAAGGAATGCCAAGTAGAGTCTCGTGTATTATCAGTTGAGTAACATATCTGTTGTAACGCTCGGTGAAGCATATTTATATGTATTCTGGTTAGCTGACAGGCTTGTGATAGGCCTATTTACGAAGGAAATTCGGGCAAACGTTTTGAAAATTTTGAGAGTTAACAAAATTTTAGGACCACATAATAGATAAAATGAAGTGGAAGTTAAGTAAATGATCTCAACAAAATTTTAGGACCACATAATGGATAAAATGAAGTGGAAGTTAAGTACGTGATCTCATGAGTGTCTTAGGTAATTATAGGAGTCAAATAAGTTATAAGTATCATTCGAGAATGAAAATGATTTAATGTAGTTCTTGAAAGGTGAACTTTTATTTTAAAATTTATAACGTATAATCACTTGAGAATGTGAATTCATGACTTGAAATTGGTTTAGTGTTGATACTTGAAATGTGAATTCATGACTTGAAAATGGTTAAGTTTAGTCTCTTGAGAAATGAATTAGAGAGTTGAAAATGGTTAAGTGTAGTGTTTCGAAATGTGTACTAGTCACTTAAAAAGTGTATGAGCGACTTGAAAATGGTTTAATGTAGTTCTTGAAAGGTGAACTTGTGTTTTGAAATTTGAAAAGAGTAATATCACTTTAAAATGTGAATTCATGACTTGAAATTGGTTTAGTGTTAATACTTGAAATGTGAATTCATGACTTAAAAATGGTTTAGTCACTTGAGAAGTGAATTAGAGAGTTGAAAATGATTAAGTGTAGTATTTTGAAATGTGTACTACTCACTTGAGAAGTGTATTAGCTACTTGAAAATGGTTTAATGTAGTTCTTGAATGGTGAACTTGTGTTTTGAAATTTGTAAAGTGTAATATCACTTGAAAATGTGAATTCATGATTTGAAATTAGTTTAGTGTTGATACTTGAAATGTGAATTCATGGCCTGAAAATGATTTAGGTTAGTCACTTGTGAAGTGAATTAGAGAGTTGAAAATGATTAAGTGTAGTGTTTTGAAATGTGTACTAGTCACTTGAAAAGTGGATTAGCGACTTGAAAATGGTTTAATGTAGTTCTTGAAAGGTTAACTTGTGTTTTGAAAATTGTAAAGTGTGATATCACTTGACAATGTGAATTCATGACTTTAGTTTATTAGTGATACTTGAAATGTGAATTCATGACTTGAAAATGGTTAAGATTTGTCACTTGAGAGTAGAATTAGACAGTTAAAAATGGTTTAAGTGTAGTGTTTTGTGTACTTGTCACTTGAGAAGTGTATTAGAGACTTAAAAATGGTTTAATGTAGTTCTTGAATGGTGAACTTGTGTTTTGAAATTTGTAAAGTCTAATATCACTTAAAAATGTGAATTCATAACTTGAAATTGATTTAGTGTTGATACTTGAAATGTGAAATCATGACTTGGAAATGGTTAAGTTTAGTCACTTGAGAAGTGAATTAGAGAGTTGAAAATGGTTTAAGTGTAGTATTTCAAAATGTTTACTAGTCACTTGAGGAGTGTATTAGCGACTTGAAAATGGTTTAATCTAGTTCTTGAATGGCGAACTTGTGTTTTGAAATTTATAAAGTGTAATATCACTTGAAAATGTGAATTCATGACGTGAAATTGGTTTAGTGTTGAAACTTGTAATGTGAATTCATGACTTGAAAGTGGTTTAGTTTACTCACTTGAGAAGTGAATTAGAGAGTTGAAAATGGTTAAGTGTAGTGTTTTGAAATGTGTACTAGTCGCTTGAAAAGTGGATTAGTGACTTGAAAATGGTTTAATGTAGTTCTTGAAAGGTGAACTTGTTTTTTGAAATTTGTAAAGTGTAATATCACTTAAAAATGTAAATTCATGCTTGTTATTGGTTTAGTGTTTATACTTGAAATGTGAATTCATGACTTAAAATTGGTTAAGTTTAGTCACTTGAGAAGTGAATTAGAGAGTTGAAAATGGTTTAAGTGTAGTATTTTGAAATGTGTACTAATCACTTGAGAAGTGTATTAGCTACTTGAAAATGGTTTAATGTAGTTCTTGAATGGTGAACTTGTGTTTTGAAATTTGTAAAGTGTAATATCACTTGAAAATGTGAAATCATGATTTGAAATTAGTTTAGTGTTGATACTTGAAATGTGAATTCATGGCCTGAAAATGATTTAGTTTAGTCACTTGAGAAGTGAATTAGAGAGTTGAAAATGATTAAGTGTTGTGTTTTGAAATGTGTACTAGTCACTTGAAAAGTGGATTAGCGACTTGAAAATGGTTTAATGTAGTTCTTGAAAGGTTAACTTGTGTTTTGAAATTTGTAAAGTGTGATATCACTTGACAATGTGAATTCATGACTTTAGTTTAGTATTGATACTTGAAATGTGAATTCATGACTTGAAAATGGTTAAGATTTGTCACTTGAGAAGTGAATTAGACAGTTAAAAATGGTTTAAGTGTAGTGTTTTGTGTACTTGTCACTTGAGAAGTGTATTAGAGACTTAAAAATGGTTTAATGTAGTTCTTGAATGGTGAACTTGTGTTTTGAAATTTGTAAAGTCTAATATCACTTGAAAATGTGAATTCATAACTTGAAATTGATTTAGTGTTGATACTTGATATGTGAAATCATGACTTGGAAATGGTTAAGTTTAGTCACTTGAGAAGTGAATTAGAGAGTTGAAAATGGTTTAAGTGTAGCATTTCAAAATGTTTACTAGTCACTTGAGGAGTGTATTAGCGACTTGAAAATGGTTTAATGTAGTTCTTGAATGGTGAACTTGTGTTTTGAAATTTGTAAAGTGTAATATCACTTGAAAATGTGAATTCATGATTTGAAATTAGTTTAGTGTTGATACTTGAAATGTGAATTCATGGCCTGAAAATGATTTAGTTTAGTCACTTGAGAAGTGAATTAGAGAGTTGAAAATGATTAAGTGTAGTATTTTGAAATGTGTACTAGTCACTTGAAAAGTGGATTAGCGACTTGAAAATGGTTTAATGTAGTTCTTGAAAGGTTAACTTGTGTTTTGAAATTTGTAAAGTGTGATATCACTTGACAATGTGAATTCATGACTTTAGTTTAGTATTGATACTTGAAATGTGAATTCATGACTTGAAAATTGTTAAGATTTGTCACTTGAGAGGTGAATTAGACAGTTAAAAATGGTTTAAGTGTAGTGTTTTGTGTACTTGTCACTTGAGAAGTGTATTAGAGACTTAAAACTGGTTTAATGTAGTTCTTGAATGGTGAACTTGTGTTTTGAAATTTGTAAAGTCTAATATCACTTGAAAATGTGAATTCATAACTTGAAATTGATTTAGTGTTGATACTTGAAATGTGAAATCATGACTTGAAAATGGTTAAGTTTAGTCACTTGAGAAGTGAATTAGAGAGTTGAAAATGGTTTAAGTGTAGTATTTCAAAATGTTTACTAGTCACTTGAGGAGTGTATTAGCGACTTGAAAATGGTTTAATGTAGTTCTTGAATGGCGAACTTGTGTTTTGAAATTTATAAAGTGTAATATCACTTGAAAATGTGAATTCATGACGTGAAATAGGTTTAGTGTTGAAACTTGTAATGTGAATTCATGACTTGAAAGTGGTTTAGTTTAGTCACTTGAGAAGTGAATTAGAGAGTTGAAAATGGTTAAGTGTAGTGTTTTGAAATGTGTACTAGTCACTTGAAAAGTGGATTAGTGACTTGAAAATGATTTAATGTAGTTCTTGAAAGGTGAACTTGTTTTTTGAAATTTGTAAAGTGTAATATCACTTAAAAATGTAAATTCATGCTTGATATTGGTTTAGTGTTTATACTTGAAATGTGAATTCACGACTTAAAATTGGTTAAGTTTAGTCACTTGAGAAGTGAATTAGAGAGTTGAAAATGGTTTAAGTGTAGTATTTTGAAATGTGTACTAGTCACTTGAGGAGTGTATTAGTGCCTTGAAAATGGTTTAATGTAGTTCTTGAATGGTGAACTTGTGCTTTGAAATTTGTAAAGTGTAATATCAATTGAAAATGTGAATTCATGACTTGAAATTGGTTTAGTGTTGATACTTGAAATGTGAATTCCTGAATTGAAAATGGTTAAGTTTAGTCACTTGTGAAGTGAATTAGAGAGTTGAAAATGGTTAAGTGTAGTGTTTGGAAATGTGTACTAGTCGATTGACAAGTTTATTAGAGACTTGAAAATGGTTTAATGTAGTTCTTGAATGGTGAACTTGTGTTTTAAAATTTGTAAAGTGTAATATCACTTGAAAATGTGAATTCATAACTTGAAATTGGATTAGCGTTGATACTTGAAATGTGAATTCATAAATTGAAAGTGATTAAGTTTAGTCAATTGAGAAGTGAATTATAGAGTTGAAAATGGTTAAGTGTAGTGTTTTGAAATGTGTACTAGTCACTTGAGAAGTGTATTAGCGACTTGAAAATGGTTTAATGTAGTTCTTGAATGGTGAACTTGTGTTTTGAAATTTGTAAAGTGTAATCACTTGAGAATGTGAATTCATGACTTGAAATTGATTTAGTGTTGTTACTTGAAAAGTGAATTCATGACTTGAAAATGGTTTAGTTTAGTCACTTGAGAAGTGAATTAGAGAGTTGAAATTGGTTAAGTGTAGTGTTTTGAAATTTGTGCTAGTCACTTAAAAAGTGGATTAGTGACTTGAAAATTGTTTAATGTAGTTCTTGATAGGTGAACTTGTGTTTTGAAATTCTTAAAGTGTAATCACCTGGAAATGTAAATTCATGACTTGAAATTGGTTTAGTGTTGATACTTGAAATGTGAATTCATGACATGTAATTGGTTTAGTGTTGATACTTGAAATGTGAATTCATGACTTAAAAATGGTTAAGTTTAGTCACTTGAGAAGTGAATTAGAGAGTTGAAAATGGTTTAGTATTTTGAAATGTGTACTATTGACTTCAAATTAATCAAGTGTAGTTACTTAAGAAGTGAATTAGCTTGAAAATGGTTTAGTATAGTTACTTGAAAGATGAACTTGTGTTTTAAAATTAGTGAAGTGTAATCATTTGAAAATGTGAATTCATGACTTGAAATTGGTGCACCTTCTCCTATAGAAGAAGATATTGATGCAGATTTGATTGGTCTAATTCCTGGAGATACAAACATGTTTGGTAGAGTGTTTATCGAGCCTGATGGATCTTCGTAAGTTTATTTTTTAATTGATAGGTTCATTTTTTTCATTAATAAAATATTCAAGCTTACATACTTATTATGTTATTTACAGGTGGTATTCTGCGTCAAAAGAAGTTAATGAGGCTGTAAGGAAGAACGTTATGAGGCTTTTTACATATCCTTGGCACGAGTGGTGGGATATTTCAATAGTCTCTAAACAAACCATGTTTCAAGAGTTAAGGTATATTAGATTTAATTATTATTTAGTTAACTTGAATATATATATATACTAGTCATGTAAATTCATATAACACTAGTCAAATGATTTTCAGACAATGTGTTGTTGGTTGACAAAGGACGATCAGGTCATTTCTACAATTTTTGAGAAAAATGCTACTATGTCTTATCAGATTGCACATCTTAGACGAGTCTTAACACAGGCCGTTGTTCCTGATTCAAGTAGCAATGAGAAAATAGATAGTGATGAGGAGTTTGTTGGGGCTACTCGTTAGTGTTGTTGAACTTGACTTTTAGATAATTTTTAGATATTTTGAACTTAGCTTTTAATTAGTGAAAAATCTTTAGGATTGTTTTAAGTATTTCGAATATTGTTGGATTCATTGTTTAAGTGTTGTTGATTTGAATTGCTTAAATAATTTGTTGATGTAGTGTGTTGTATGATTATTGTAATAATGTGTGTTGTATGAGGGATGTATATATTGAATTGCATTTTTATTTGGCAGGTGGGATGTAGAAAATGCAGATTTTTGCATAAAAAAATGCAGAAAAGAGACGACGGCCGCCGCTTTTATTCATTATGAAGAACAAAAAGCGACGACCAACGTCGCTTTTTTATTCATTATGAAAAACAAAAAACGACGATCAACGTCGTTTTTTATTCATTATGAAGAACAAAAAGCGATGACCAACGTCGCTTTTTTTTTTGAAAAAGTATTTTATTTTTCTCAAATTACGATGGACAGCGTTAAATTTTTTGAAAAAAATATTATTTTTTTCAATAAAACGACGATGTCCGTTGTTTTATATTCATCGTGTGTTCATCACACGATGAACAAAAAACGACGCACAGTGTCGCCTTTTGTTCATCATGTGTTCTTCACATGAAGAACAAAAAGCGACGCACAATGTCGTTTTTTCAAAAAATAACTAAAAAAATTCTTTTCTCCAAAAGCGACGCTGTTTGTCATAATAAAGCGACGTAGGCCATCATTTTTAAAAAAACAATGCCCCTTTTTGAGATGGAAAAAATGCGATGGATTTCCATTGATTTGCCCTCGCTTTTTGGCATTTTTTTAGTAGTGAATGTTGGAGGATTAGAATGGCCAGTTCTTGTATAGCGTGGGTTTACAACCGCCAGTAGACAGGGTTAGCAAATGACTGCTAGTATGATCTCAGGGTAAGCATAAAATAATGCCATTTATAAAACCAAGTAAAACCATCCATATGAACACAAATATAAATATATGTATAACCATGTTGGGAAAAGGATCCGGGTATAACATGCCTTTAAAACCTTTACCTGGGCTTTGTAGATTTTCCATCCTAAACCACCCTAAAAGGACCCTAGTTCATGTAGCCACATGATAAGGGAAGTATCCCATGGTATGACTAACACATCCACCAAAATAAACTGTGACCTCATGTATACGGTCACCAAGACCAACCTCATATCAGCAAATATGAGTTTCCAATTTTTGTCCCTTTGGGAGCTCCACCTTCCACAGCTTTGCTACATAACCTACCATTATTGCCTAATTAAAACCAATTTCCAAATAACCAAACCATTTTAAATTAACTAACCAAGGTCATTGATATTGGTATCGTGATACCAATCCTTACTTGCATGTATCATATATAGCCAACCATTTATAGGTTTAAGGAGACATTCAAGTGCCCTTCTATTTACCATATTAAACTACTTAGGAGAATTCCATATTCCCCACAAGCATAACCAATTATCCTTTTACCATTCCAATCCATTTAAAGCATCCATATTTCCTGTACCATTTTTAAAACATCCAGGAGTTCTATTAAAAGAAGTCAATGCAATAAACATATCTTTATAAGCATTTTATCAAACACATTAGGTTATAATATTACCAAAACCAATTCTAATTACCATTAAAATATTCCCATGTGATCCAATTATCTAAAACCACCATTAATGCATGTAAAAACATAATTAAAACCACGGGAAACCATAACTAACCATTTTACATCAAAACCCCCAAATCATATGTGAAAGCTAAAATTATGTATGTAAAACCATGAAAATATTCACATAAATCATGCCTTTAAGTAAAATTAACAATGAGGGAAGAGAACATGCCTTAAAACAAGATGATGACAAAAATAAATCACCTAGACAATACCCAAATTAATCCCTTAGTTGAAACCCTAGTTCTCCTTGCCCACAATTTCTTGAGAGAATTATGGAGTGTTTAGAAAGAGTTTCGAAGTTTCAATAAATAGAATAATAGGATAAATAAACTCCTAAGTAGGTTAGAAGTCATGGGACCCTATTAGGATAAGTGGGGAAATCTCCAGAATACCCTCACTTAAGTGACACTAAAATCCCATCATAGGGATACGACTGACCCTTATGAGTCGTACCCTCCCAATACAATTGGTATCCTCCACTCGTATCCTGGTATCAACCCTTAGATCAAACATTTTCTAGCATACGAATCATCCAACCAAGTCGTAACCCTAGCATACTATCCTTACCCTTCATCCATAACTCTGGTAGATTTACACCCAAGGAAGATTTTAACATTGTCCACCATATGAGTCCTAGGCGCAACTCGTACCATGGCTTATGGATCATGGTGAGCCACTCGTACTCATATCCAAGATAATTAACAAAGTTTAAGATTAAGTTAAGAAAACAAATGATCTATAACCCCTAATATAACTTGGACCCCTAAGTCGTATCCATTCCAGTAACTAGAATCCATCCCACCAACCAATACTAGTCAGTCAACGAATAGATCATACCATATGTACCACAATATGCGGCTCTTAGACATGAGTCATATTAGGTCAAGAGATTAGAATTCCAGGAAATTTTCCAAGGTACAGAAACTAGGGTGTTTCAGGCAGAGATTAGGAATAGGAAATCACAATAGTGATTTTTGGTTAACTGCCAAAATAAGCTTATCTGCATTATCTTCTTAAGATAGTTAACTCCCATATAATCACCTTGAGACCGAGAAGAGATAGTTAAAACTGGGGTACAAGGCAAGGGTTATTAAGTCGATGTTATGAGACTGAGAGAATATGAGTGAAATTCACCAAATGGTGTCGAGAGGTAGTCGGTGATACATAACTTGGCAGATTCTATATGTAAGGTATCGAAATAGTTTGATAGTGTATGATAAATATGAAGGGTTGAGAAGCTAGAGGGAACACAAGCATAGCATTTTTCTTAGATTGCTTACAACCAAAAGCATCCAAGCCTTGTTACTTTTAGCTAGTTACTACAAATCCCCTTTTTTTTACTTTTCTACATTGCCTGGTGATTTCAACAAATTTGAGACAGATTTTAGCCTATTCCCTGTGGGATCAACCCCAACCTAGTTGGGTTACTATATTTTGAAAGCGATCATTTTATCCTTCTAAGGAGGGGTAGTTTGGGCATTATAAAATTTTGGCACCGTTGTCGGAGAGTACAGTGTTGAGTTGTGAATTGAGGTTGTTGTAATTTTTAGGTCTTTTATTTCTTGTTCTTAGTTGGGTATACACCAGTGTATTTCTGGAACACAGAGTAAAGGCAATACCTTACTCCCATTGAATTCAAATCCAGAGAGGATCCTACAAACACCTAGTAGAATAACAGGGTCGAAAAGAGATGACGTTCCTAAAAGGTTTTATGATAATTCACACCAGGTGCCTTCCCTTCTCCTTAAGAGGTTTAGGACATTATTGACCAGTAGGTAGAGGTTTTGTTAGCATAAGTTGTTAATCATTGGAGGGAAAAAGATGCTCAGTATATAGATTAGGAGTCAGAGTTAGATTGCAGAGACAGAAAATAGACCATCAAGCAACACTTGGTGATAATCAGAATAGAGTTAGAGGTGATCGTGCTTAAGTGATCCTAGTGTACAAGTATTTGCAGTCATATGAAGATGATGAAGAGGATCTAGGATACATTGGTTCGATAGAAATAGGATCTATCATTCCTCCTATTTTTCCCTAAGCATTAAGTTTAATATATCTAGTGCTATGATCTAGCTCTTATACTTGAAGGGTATGTTTGCAGGGTTGCCTATAGACAACGCAAACATGCATCTGGAAAATTTTACTAGAATTTACACTTCTTATAAAAATCCAAGGGTGAATCATGAAACACTTAGATTGAGATTGTTCCCTTTCTCTATTACAAGAAAAACATCGATATGGTTATGGAATTTACAAGAGTATCTATCACTACATGGAATGAGTTACATAGGAAATTCTTAAAAAGGTTCTTTCCTTGATCCAGAATATTGTAGCTTAAGGATGAGACTTATAATTTCTGGTAGTTGCAGTTCAAATATATGTATGAGGCTTGGTTCAGGTTTAAGAAGAAGCTGAGTATGGTGCCCAACCATCAAATTTCAGGGATAAGATTATTGGATATATTCTACAGAGCCCTGACTATCAGTTCCAGATCCATGGAAGACACTATCTTTAGAGGAGGTTTTATGAGACTACACTGAGAGGTAGCTTTCGATATCCTACATTAGACCTCCCTCACTAATCGAGGGTGGCAAAATCAGGAGGCTGAGAAAGGATCTAGCATGTATGCTATTGGTGCCTCCTACCACTAGAATGTAGATGATGATTCAGTAGCATAAGAAATTATGCTGCTAAGAACTGATCTTGGGTTACTGGCAAAGTATTTTGCAACAACAAGTTCTTAGATAGAGAACACAGTAGGAGCTCAGGGTTCATCTTCCAAAGCTTATGAGTTAGAGTTAGATGAGGAAACAAAATATCTGGATCATTAGTTGGTGGTTCTTGAGCCCAAGGGTAGGGAAACCAAGGTATAAACTATTATGACAGATAAAGAATCCATAGTAGGGATCGATATGGTGATTGGAGGAAAAAATATAACTACAGAGAAAAGAGAGATAGGTACATTCCACCAGACAGTCAGGATATAAAATCTCGAATAGAGGTGATGCTAACCAAGTTAGTCAAGGGTCAAGAAAATTAGGAGAACAACCTTAAGGATATTAAGGCTGATATTTCAGGGTTGACACAGTAGGTTAAATCTCATGCCACTACTATCAAGTAATTGGAGTACCATTTTGGGAAGATATCAGCAACACTAAGCCAAAGTCAGCCAGGTACCCTTCGGAGCAACACTATTCAAAATTCAAAGAATGACGGTCATGTTTTTGTTATTACTACAAGGAGTTGTATAACTACTATGGATCCCCATTACCTAATACAAAAGTGATAAATCATGATGAACCTATTATTATTGATATACCTATTATAGAGTCAAAAAGGGCAACAGGTGGTAATGGTAAATTTGGTGAGGACAAAGGTAATGGTCAGGTTATTGAGACCTAAGTGAGATAAATTCCACCCCACCCCCACCTTTTTCTTTAAAACTAAAGCCAAATAGAGAGGAAGAGAAGTTCTAGTGATTTATCAAGATGTTGAAAGATTTGATCTTGAACATACCTCTTCTTGAAGCATTATAAAAGATGCCTGGATATACCAGGTTTATAAAGGAATTTTTTACAAATAAGAAAGGGGTTACTATTGAGAATGTTGGTGGATTTCACTACTATAGTGCAGTCACGACTAAGTCTCTAGCCCCAAAAAAGCGTGATACTCGAGCATTCACGATAACATGCACTTTTGTTTTATCCCAATTCGATAGAGTCTTATATGACTTAGAAGCCAACATAAATTTGATGCCGCTGGCTGTACTAAAAATATTAGGCTTGATCCCTCCTGAATCGACTACGACGTAACTGTCGATGGTCGATTTCACTATGAAGAGACCTGTGGGAATTTCTTTTGATGTGATTATGAAAGTCTATAACTTTATCTTTCTAGCTGACTTTGTCATTCTAGACTATGAGGTTGATGCTGAGATGCCCATTATATTGGGGAGACTTTTATGGCCATAGGTAAGGCAATGGTTGATATAGAGAAGGGGGAGCTAAAGTTTAGAGTCAATGGCAAGTAGGTCATATTTAATATCTTAAGAACAATGAAGCAGCCGACCGACATGAGGGTGTTATCGGTGATAGATTGTATTGATGACCTAGGAGGATATTTCTATAGGTATCTTGATGAATTCTGAGTAATAAAGGTACCAACGTCGTGTCGTGATGTTAAATTAAGTACTACATGGGAGGCAACCCATGGGCTTGTTGGTGAAGTCTGAGCAACCAACATCGCCACGTCATGCCTCGACATTAAATCAAGCATTGGGTAGGAGGCAACCCACTATTTTAATGCTTATTTTTGTTTGTTTTATTTTTGTAGGTACATAGCTTGAGTAAATGAGTAGAATGTGGTAAGGATTTATAAATACATCTTTTTTTAGGTAAGGGGACTTAGTGACCAACTCATCAAGGTCATCATAAGTCCCACGTGGGCTAAGTAAGTTGTTCTAAACTTGAAAAGATGGAATTTTAAGAGTTTTTGAAGAATTTCTGCACTTCAAACTTATGTAAATACTTGTAGTGTCATTAATACAATTTACAACCCTAGAAGTAGCAAAACAAAGGTCAAAACACAAAGTCCAGTAACAGGAAAATGGACAAATTTTTAGGTCCCACATACGGTGCGAACATGCAGACTACATATTCAACATACGGACTGTATGTTGACTCCATAAGTGGAGCACGTGTGGGCCTAAATTTTGCGCCCACCAATGATTAATTAAAGCCTAAGTCACCCGCCCCCCCCCCCCCCCATGCTATTTTAATCCCTACTTGCTTATTTTTTAATTACCAAACTCTCAAAATTCTTTAATCTTAAGAACTCAAATTCCCTCTCAAAATTCAAAACTACCCACGTTCACAAACTTAAGCAAAGGATAAATTAAGACTTATTTAGGGTACCAATCTATCTCAAATTCTAAATACATGTTCAACATTGGGTTTTGATTTACCTCTTCATAGTTCACTTCTAGATACTCAAAGAAAAGGTAACTTTCTCAGCTCCTAATAGTAGTATCATGAACTAAATGATAAACATACGAGTTGATATGTTTATTTTCATACAAAATATATAATAACAATCATTCTTGTTTATAGGAGCCTTGAAGTAGCCTAAAATATTGATGTGGGACTTTGGTCTTATGTTGAAATATAAGGTTAGGCCTTAAATGAAAGTTGAAGTTGAACAAGTAGAGGAATACCAAACGTTTGGCATGTTAGCTTGCATTAAAAATTATGATTCATGGTATATGTGTGCACTTTGGACTTGTTGGAATTGTGAATAACTTACAGGGGTGTGAAAATTGAGAACAAATTCAAAGTTTCAGAATTTTGAGTTTTTCCTTAACCTTTGCAATCCCTTATTATTTGTTGGATACTAACACTGGGTTTTCTAGGCACATATGGCTCCTAAGGATTCAAAGAAAAATTCTATAGATTTTAGGCGACAGGTTGACTCTTTTAAGAACAGCAGCTCAAAGGAGGAAGACACACTTTCCCAAACCAGAGCATCCCCAGCCAAAGTAACCCCGACCATAGCACTAAGGCTAGTGAATAGGGCAAAGAAGTCGGCTATTTCTAAGGCTATTATTATGGACAAATAGGTATACCAATTGAAGTAAACTCATAGTGGGGAAAGCAGTTGGATTCTACTCAGCCTATGATATAGGCTGAGGCTATTTCACTCCTGGGCAGGTCGAGGATGAAGAAGGTTAAGACATCACCCCCGCATTCTCCGTAGTCTTATGAGGGAGATGATGATGATGAGTCGATAGATTCTTAGTCAACGCCAGTAACAGATACATGAGACCCTTAATTTAAGAAAGGGTCACAAGATGAGTTTGATACAGTAGATAAGGATCAACCATCAGCAGTACCACAGTCTTAATAGGGTACAGACTAGGCTGTTTGCCAGGTGCCAGTTTCTGATTCACAAGAACCAGCACAGCAGGGTCAGACTTCTGACCCTACACATGTCTTGGAGGAGCCTATTAATGAGGTGAACTTGAGGTGATGTATGAAGGACCTTTATAGATATTTGAGTGAGACAGTACTATTTTGAGAGACACCGGCTAGCCTAAGAGGGTTATATTTAAATAGATTGATTTATCAAGGTTGGTCAAAATACAATAGCTGTAGGCAGGTTTTTATCAATATCAGCTAGGGTGGATGACTACACCCCTAGGTACTTACAACCCAAAACTGGTACAAGATCTCTATGCATCATACCAGGATACTGTAATCTTGACTACGCCATAGAAGGCTAGTTTGAGGCATGATAAGTAGCCTCAGCTTGCACAGATAGTAGTTAAAGGGGTTATTTTTTATATATAAGTGGCAGTTATCCATCATGTCATCTTTAGGCCAGATTATGTTGCAGCAACATCCACAACAAAGTGTGATTATAGATTATGAGTTGTACGAGATAAAAACATTATGATGGATATTGATCAGCGGAGCTATAAAGTGAAGATGAAAAGTTGGATCACTGGATACATTTCACCTCTGGGTTATGAGACCCTATGGATTGAGGGGAATGCTATGATAAAGAAGGAATTATTGAATTTTGATGAAAAGTTCTGGTGGCTGTTAGTTAGATTTAGACTGTGTCGACTGCTTCAAACAATGTGTTGATGTGGGATGGAGTTGCTCTAGTTATTAGTATGGCATTCAGGTATGATATTGACTTTGTAGCCATTATCCAGTATGAGATTCACATGAGAGTTTTTAGTGTGATGAAGACTCTGTCATTTTCATGCCTTATTTAAAGACGTTGTGATGAGGTCGGTGTGCTTGAGATACGAGGAGTTGATAAGAGAGTACAGGTGATGTCCAGAGCACAGACTAGTTTGATAATGGATTTGGTACGTACACTTACTACAGTACTTCCAGCCCAGTCTGAGGGCCCATCAACACCAACAGAGCTTATTAAGACACTAGAAAGTAATGTAGGAGTTAGTGTGCATCTTAATATAAGGGAGAAGAGAGAGGCCCCTAAGTTGAGTACTTAAGGTAAGATGACACCATCTATTTCTACGTCATCCCTGACTTCTAATTCAGAGCTGGTGGGTGCATCTTCATTACCTCCTTGCCCATCTACTACAGCTGCTGCTATAGGTATGACTATGATATGTCATGAGTTCTTATAGAATTAATGGCTAGTCAGAGAGACATTGATGATCGATTATAGGTTGTTGAGATCGAGGTGGCTACTTTATATAGGCAGATCTGGCCATGGGTCTGGACTAGACTAGAGACAACAGAGGCTAGAAGGGATATTGCACACAGAGTTGCTATGTCAAAGTTGCGTGTTGATTTAAAGGCAGGTGTTGATTCTTTTGAGAGGCATGTAGTATCTCGATTTATAGATATTGAGATGCCAGATCTAGGCCATATTATTAAGGAGGTGGATACTTTGCAAGCAGAAGTACACTCTCTCATTAGAGATATATGATAGTCACTCCTCCAGTTATACCCCCAGTGGTTCAAATATCACCTTCACGTGGACCCAAATACTTTGATTTATTTGCATAGAATAATGAGGAGGTCCTAGTAGGTGGGACCAATAGATGACACGTGGGGGATATGCAGGATCCTAATATTCCATATGACTAGGCCCTAAATAGGGCTAGTTATGAATTAGTGGAGTCTATAGTTATTGAGATGTAGAGGCGTGCTGAGAGAGCAATGAGTGCATCTTCTAGTAGTGCACACCGCCACCGCCATCACCTATGCTAGTGGATATACCTCTACTTGGGGATTCTCATGACATGGACGCCTAGTGTCTCCTAGGAATATCCTTATTTCCTTTTTTTATATTACTTTAGCGCATTTGTGACAGTGCACAGTCTTTTAGTTGGGGGTGAGGTAAGAAGCCATGGGTTTTGTTGTCGTGCTTCTTTTTCTGTAAACCATAGTATAGCTGTAGAACTGACATGTCTTGGGGAAAATTTACATCATATTGTGTTTTATTTTGTATTGTATTGTATTTTTGTGTAATTAGGAGATTTTTAAGTATTTAGGGTAGTTGTCATGTTGTTAATTTAATTTTAGGAAAAAAATAACCCTCCAGAATTTTGTTTTATAACTGTGTAAATGTATATGTGTGTGAACATTGTGGATCTTGTCATGGCATTAAAATTAGGGAAATGATAATCACTTGCTAACAATTTCATGACCGAATAGGTAGTAGCTTGTGAAATTTACTCTATGCCATATGTGTGTGAGCTGCTATTTAGTTCCTTTGTGTGTTAAATCAAGAAGCCTGGTTAGTCTTGCCTAGGATATAGGATAGTTGGTTAAGAAATGATCATAGGTCATTTTTATACTAGTCTACTTTTATCCTAAATGACCTCTTATGTGTGAATTGTATCTTTTGATCCCTAAGATTGAGCCCTTGTTGAACCCAAGTGCACATGCAAGTATACGTAGTCTCACCAAGTAATATAATAGCCTTAAATAAAGCTAAATATTGATCCCTGAGGAATTTGTGCTGAAAACTATCCTATTCTATTTCACTGTTGAGATTAAATTGATGCAAAAGTAACTAAAAGAGTTTTGAAAGTTATAACTAAAGTTAAGCTAAGCAATGTGGAAAATCAAAGACTTTGGACAATCAATGGATGAAAACCTGGGGTTAAAGAACTACGATCAATCATACTAAGCCATGTAACTTCATTGGTTAGATTACTTATCTTTGATGTTGATTCGCAGGATTTATCATATGATTATGGTCTCCCGACCTCTAATATTCTTTCTAAATGAACATTATAACTACATTGTTGAGAGGGGATGTAATAATCCAATTAGATGCATTAAGATGTCATCCTGAAAGTGAACCAAACAAGTCTTCTAGGTATATCCCTATCCTAGATGCTAATTCAAATTCCTTATTTTATAAAAGAATAAGAAACTTGCTCTATTTACCCCCATATTCTATCCTCTTATTCCCCCTCCAAGGCTCATAAGAGAATAATAGATGTATTCTAAGGGTTGCTAATCCTTAAAATAGTTATAAAATGGATAAATAAACACCCAAATATAATAATCAATGAAAACCAAATTAATTCAAAACAATAGTTATCATGTTCTTTGTATTAACCCTGGAAAGGGGCTTTTAGCCACTCATTGAATAATCGTAATCACCATAGATGAATATAAGATAAAATCCATAAATAATCTAAAGTAACAAAATAAAATGCCTATTTGAAGTTTTTTCCATCCCCTCTCCAAGTTTTGAATCCATCCAAGGTGTATAACATCAAGTTCAATTGTCCTATTTATAGGAGGACAAAACTACCGAAATTGACCTAGCGTCTGCATCGCGAAGCTCATAATGGGGACTAGGATGTGTGACACACCCTCATAATGGATACACATTTTTTTGGGTACCTTAGAGAGATACATATGTGTGTCATATTCCCAATATCCATGGATTTGGTAATATACTCACCATGGACATCCAAAGTGTCCGTTTTACGTTAAATCTTGTCCCGTGCTTTTGTTGATCCATTCCAAGCCTTTTTGTGTTGTTTCAACTTGATTTAGAGATTTTATATCATTAATATATCATAATAAGAAACTCACCAATCATTATATAGCATTAAATACCACAAATTAGATCTCAAAACAATACACAATCCACAACAGTGAACTAGAAACTTAAGCTAGGAACTAGTTTTGCCCTATTAATCTTTAGCTTAGTGATTTAACTCTTGGCTTGATTCAATTGAACTTTAAATATTATAAAAAAAAATTTCCACAAATAATTACATAATAAACCATTAGTAACTCATTACATTCAATAGAATCCATCGAGATCAACTAGTCAAACACTTAGCTCAAGCTAGTAACTCTAATTTTCTCGTTTGAACTCTAAGTGACCAAACTTACTACAAACTTGTATGAAGTGCACCATAAACATTGTAATAAAATACTTAAACACTTAGATACTCAATTATATCATCATTAACATATTAATAACGCAATTTGTCCGCAAAAAAAGGCTAAATCAGCTCAAATAACAACACTGAGATGTATAAATCTACCTCAGATCACTACCCCACACTTAAAGCCTTGTTTGTCCTAGAACAAATCTTTACTCTAAGTGTCATAAGATGAGAAGACCCTACACTTATACTACGAGAAAGATATTCAATATAGTACTACAATCACTACACAAAATTAAAGTTTCTGTACTAAGCATGTTATGTACACAATTGAAAGTTCAAGAATACTACTCCAAAACATCCAAGACTCAAGAATTGACTCACCTAGTTAGCAAACACAAACATATTGTGTAATCAAAGGAATCTTAAAAATCACCCAAATATCATCAAACATGTTCCATAAACATAAGAGAGTTACGCATAATCACTCGTATATATGCAGTTTATTATAAATTGGGTACAAGGATCAAATTACGCTCACTCTCACCAAGAATTCACAAGTTACACAAGATGAACCATAGGCTTGTCCTTAGTGTAGAACTCCACTAATATTAGAATAATAAAGCTTAGGATCAAATAGGTTTTAAATGGTTGTAATGTAGGCTAAGGGATGGGTAGAAACTATTTTGGCCTAGAATAGTGACTATATTTCCTGATCACTTTAATACATCACACTTTTTTTCATTCAATTCATCTTTAACAACTAATTTCCACCATTTTTGTCTACCCCTATCTTTTTTTTTACCCCATCTCAGTAAGCTCACTCACATACACTATAGTGGGAGTATTGTCTATTAATTTATGATTCAATTTTACCCTTCTTCACACCTACGTTATGTAATGCACCCCTATGATAGCCACCCTAAACTTAAGAAATTTGCCTTAGTTGAGGTGCACAATGTCTAAGGAGGACCATGGCCAAAATAGGTTCATTGTAACACAACTGGGCTAAAAATGGGAATTTCATTAGCGCAAATTTCGCTAACTTCCAACCACAACACATAAATTATACACACCAATAACTATTACTTGGGGCTTTACTTTAACCATTCTCCTACTTGAAGTTCAAACTCCTTAACTCAATTAATTTTACACTAAAGCACTTAGGAGATTTGGACCAAATTAAGGTCAATAGAAAAAGGGGATACAGGATACATATGATTTTGCCAAAGAAAATAACCTAAAGTCTCAATGGGGTTAACTAGGAATATGCACAAGGGTAGGTAAAAGGTGGTATGCAAAAAGGCTATCAAGGAATTACCTATATCATCTCCTAAATCCAAACTCTTTATTTTGCTTTGTACACACACCAGGAAAGTTCCTGATATCAAGTATAACAAGCACAACCTTACACACACCTGGAACATGCTCAACTTAAGTAGGATCATTATAGACTCCTAACAAAATAATTACATGAATTCAACATCAAGAAAACAAATACACGAGTCATAATCATGAGCCTAGGAGTCACAAAAGTAGTAGTTCACGTAATCAACATTCTCTTTACAACCAAAACACTTGCATAATACAATCAAATATGGAACACACAAAAATATCTCATACACAAAAATTAAAATTACTCCTAAAAATGTAATTTTCAACCCCACACTTAAAAATATACTTTGTCCCCAATGTATACTTAAATGTAGAGATAGAAAACTCCCTGAGGCCTCTAGTCCTAGATAGTACCATCTTTATACATTTAGAGGGTCTTGGGACCCCATACTTAGTCTTTACCATGCTTCTTAGCACAGGTTTTTCGGTACTCAAACTTTCCATCAATCTGTGACTCAACAAAAATAATAACTAGTAAAGTAAGAACTAAAAATACTAAAAAAAATATTCTTTAACTTGGGTTGCCTCCCAAGAAGCGTCTGATTTAGTGTCGCGGCATGACCCAATCAACTTTTTCCTCCACCTTGAGGATATAAATTTTACCCCAACCTCGCATCTATCTTTTGACTCTGCTTATAGGGTGGTGGAACAAAGAAGAGTGAACTGAGTAATGGATAATGCATAGAAAACCACTTGGCCTTAAAGTGAGTTATGTTTTTGTGTTTTATTTCTGGTGCAATATTACGAATATAGGATTCTTGTTCCTTATCTTTACACTACTCCACTGTTTCAAATGACTCCACAGATATGTCATCATCTAAAGATAATGTCTAAAAGTGATTTGAACGGGCCTAACCAATCCCACTTAAAAATTTACACTATTCACTACACACTCACTCTTATTTACCTTCTTAATTTTAGTCTCAAGAGAAACATTATAGTTGAATGGCTGAAATTCTTGTGTTTTCTACACAAATTGGCTAGTATCCTCCTGTTCTTTTCTCTACCTCTGTTGATATGGTGGTGGTGGTATCTCCTTAACCTATGCAACAACTTTAATTTTCAAGTACTCAAACTTCCTCAAATTATCAGCAACTTTGTCTGCAACCAATTGGGAAGTCAACTCTATATCTTTCTTCTTAGTTGTCTTTGGAGGTTCTATATTAAGCATTTTATCATTCCTCAAAATAATTTCCATTACTTGTTTAGGAGGTTCAGTCACTTGGCAAACAGCCTTGAGCCTGGTATTTTGTGGCTGTTGTATCTACCCCAACTGATGCTCATAATTCTTCAAAATTAAGTGCCAATTTTTAAGTTCAACAACTAACTATTCTTGGGTGTCCATGATCTTCTTTAATATCTCCTCTATATTACTGGCCTATGCGTTTGACTGTTGTTGCTGAAACTACTACTGCTGGTTGCTCCATGATTGAATTGGTAGTTGAGTCTACAACTTTTGATTGTAGGCATTCCCATAATATGGCCTTTGAGCATTGCCCACAAATATCACTGACTCAAGATTAGCAGCACACATAGCTGTAGAATGACCACTGTTGCCACAAACCTCACACCAACTTGTGGTCTGCTCTACAGATAGGATAGTATCCATCTCAAATTGAAAAGGTCTCTTCCACTTGCTTCTATCAAAATTCTGACAAAAATCCTCTTGATGGGGTCATCCACAAAAACAACAAGAATCGTCATTTCTAAAAAACCATCTATCCCAGGCTTCCATATCAAGAAGTGTGATAAAAAAGTAAAAGAAAATTAAAAAAAACTAAACTATGTACAAATCAATATAGATAATCTAAAAATAAGATAGTTGCCTATTTATAAGTCCCCGGCAGTGGTGCCAAAAAATTGTTGCACCCAAGCGCACACGCAAGTGTACGTGGTCTCTCCAAGTAATACAATGGTCTTAAATAAAGCCAAATATTGATCCCTCAGAGACTTGTGTTGACAAATATCCTATTCTAGTTCACTGTTGACATTAACTTGATGCGGAAGTAACTAAAAGATTTTTGAAAGTTATAGTTAGAGGTAAGCTAACCAATATGGTAAATTAAAGACTTTGGACAATCTATGGATGAAAACTTGAGGTTAAAGAACTATGATCAATACTAATAAGCCATGTAACTTCATTGGTTTGATTACTTATCTTGGTTATTGATTCGCAGGGTTTATCGTATGATCATGGTCTCCCGACATCTAATATTCTACCTAATTGGACATTACAACTACATCATTGAGCGAGGATGTAATAATTCAATTAGATGTATAAGATATCATCTTACAAGTGAACCAAATTAGGTTTCTATGTATATCCCTATCCTAGATGCTAGTTCAAATTCCTTATATTATAAAAGAATAAGAACCTTGCTCTATTTACCCCCACATTTTATCCTTTTACTTCCCCTCCCAGGCTCATAAGATGATAATAAATGTATTCTAAGGGTCGAGAATCCTTAAAATAGTTATAAGAAGGATAAATAAACACCCAAATATTATAATCAATCAAAAACAAATCAATTCAAAGAAATAGTAATCATGTTCTTAGTATTAGCCCCAGAAAGGCGATTTTTAGCCACTCTTGGAATAACCATAATCACCATAGATGAATACAAGATAAAATCCAAAAATAACCTAAAGTAATGAAATAAAATCTCTATTTGAAGTTTCTTACATCCACTATCAAAGGTTAAAATCCATCCTAGGTGTATAACATCAAGTTCAAGTGTCCTATTTATCGGAGGACAAAACTGCCGAAATTGACCTAGCGTCTGCGTCACGAAGCTCATAACAGGGACTAGGGTGTGAGAAGCACCATAATCATGGATACACACTGTTATGGGTCCCTTAGGTAGATACCAATGAGTTTCAGGTGCCCCATATCCATGGATTTGGTCAGATACGCACCATGGATATCCAAAGTGTCCATTTTACGTCAAATCTTATCCCGTGCTTTTGTTGATCCATTCCAAAACTTTTTGTTTTCTTTACACTTGATTTATAGATTTTATATCATTCATATATCATAATAAACAACTCACCAAGCATAATATAGCATTAAACACCACAAATTAGAGCTCAAAACAATACATAATCCACAATAGTGAACTAGAAATTTAAGCTAGGAACTAGTTTCGTCCTATTAATCTTTAGCTTAGTTCTTTGACTCTTGGCTTGATTCAATTGGACTTTAAATATTATAAACAATTTTTTCCACACATAATTACAAAATCAACCATCAGTAACTCATTACATTTAATAGAATCCATCGAGATAAACTAGTCAAACACCTAGCTCAAGCTAGTAACTCTAGTTTTCTCACTTGAACTCTATGTGACCAAACTAAGTATAAAATTGTCTAAAAAAATGCATCATAAACATTTTAATCAAATACATAAACACTTGTATACTCAATTATATCATCATTAATGCATTAAGCACACAAGTTGTCCTCAAAACAAGGCTAAATAAGCTCGAATAACAATACTGAGGTGCATAAATCCACCTTAGATCAGCCCTGTAGCTTATTTTTTTTATCTTACATCTCACCTTCTTATTTGTGTTGAAATAAACTTTTTTGTCCCAATACTCCTTGGACATTATGCACCTCAACTCAAGAAAATTGCTTAAGTTGAGGGTGGTTATCTAGGGGTGTGTGATGTGGGTATGTATAAGGGTAAAATGAGAGAAAAAAGATAGTAGGGTTGGGTGTGGTAGAAAAATAAAAGAAAAATTATGAAAAAAGAAAAATTTTAAAACCACACCCAACCTGAATGTGCAATAAATAAGGTGGAATAAAAAGGAAATTGGTTGTGTATGGACCCCAAAAGTAGTTGTACTGCTAAGGAGGCTTAGTAACTTGATATATCCATATGTACCATACCATCCCCAAGCCTATATTACAAGCTGAATAAAGTCCTATAGTAATCCTAACTTGTTTGTCCGAAAACTAACCTGAAGAAAATAAGGCCAAACATATGGTATTTGATGTACACTGATTGGAACTTCTCTTTTGAGTGTAAGCTACACCCAAAAATTTGACAACGCCCAAGCTACACCTTCAATCTATAGATTATATGGTCGTTGTCAAATATAGTAATCCAACAAAGGTTAGGGTCGAATCCCAAGGGAATATGTGGAATTATGGCTCTTAACTGCTGCAATCAATGGTCAGAACTGGAAAGTAAATGGGGGGTCTTAAGTGACAATATTGAACAAGCAACTAAATATAAATTCGAGTTGTAATTCAGTCGTAGATAAACACTAGGGTTGTGTTCCCCCTGTCGTCTAACTTAGTAAGCTTCTCGTTCTCAATTAAACTATACAACTGCTGCACATGTAGAGTCTGATAAGATAGGAATCAGCATCTGCCTCTTGTCACCATTTTGTAAATTTTACTTGTATCCTCTCAGACTCAGTATGTTTCCTTTATAACCCTTACATTTGACCCCAGTTATAACTATCTCCTCTTAGTCTTATGTTGATTAGATGAGAGTTAACTGGCGTAAGAAGATAGTACAAGGAAGATTATTTTGGTAACTAACCCTAAATCGCCGTTGTGATTCCCTTTTCCAAATATCTACCTCCCTCTCAAGTTTGTTGTAAATACATATTGGATCCTAATGTGTTCATCCATTAAGAAATCAATAAAAGCAAAGAAATCCCCAATACATGGAACAACAATAATCTAGAAGGATTGAACATTTCTCCTACTTTTTTAAGATAGGGTTCCCACAACACTAGCTAAGGGATATTAGCTGCTCATGTTTGTGTAACGATCAAAGAAATTCATATTAGAAAATATTCAACAATCACACAATAATCAACAAATAATAATCCCAAAACGTCAACTTAATTAATAACCAAAATCAATACAAAATAATTCTAAGACCGAAGACGGATCTAAGAGACAAAATATATGTTTATGGGTATAAATAGTGCATGAACAGAATACAAAACTTCATTAGAGTATTTACAAAATACATGGAACCGTAAAAATCAAATTCTAAATGAAAAAGGAAAAACAAAGTCGGTGGCTACTTACTAAGTTAACATGCGGACCGTATGTTGAACATACGGACCACATGTTGGACTTAGTATGTTGCCACCCTTGAATCCCGGATCTTTAACTCTTTGGAAGTTGGTATTTTTGTATAGACTAAGTCCACATACTTACCGCATGTTGAACATGAGAACTATATGTTGACTTAGTATGTTGATGTTCTTGGTTTTTCTTGCAGCTTAGTCTCTGGACTTCAAGTTTCTTAACATACTTTGCTCACATACACTAAGTATGTAGCAATACGCCCAAAATTAACTTTGTATGTACCCAAAACTTCACTTTTGTTCTTTTTCTTCAGAACTACATCCTAAACCTAGTTTCTTGCAAACCATACCCAAAATGCATTATATCTAACAAAATATCCTAAAAACTTACATATTTTCATAGTTTTAAGCATCGAAAGTGCTATATTTCTTTAGCACATCAACACCTTCAACTTAGAACTTTTGCATATCCTCAGGAAACACAACACAATAAAATAAAACAAAACAAAACACGACACTTAACTATGAGAATCTAAGCTATCCAAGGTAGTCAGTCAGCACTTTAAGCTCAAACCACAATATCCTCTCTTATCCTAACCTTTCAAAACCAACTGTATATAACCATGAAGTACAACAATGTGACACAATTAGATCAAGGTATTGCATTATATTAACAACGGATAATCATGCATGTATATACAAGTTACACTACCTAAAGTAAGTAAACAGCTAGCAATGTGACTCATGTGTCCTCGCATGAAAGAAGTTCCCTTACTCATATGAAATAATGCATGTCAATACAAGGACAGTCAAGAGACACTCATACTCAACGAGAAGTTCCATTCAGTGTGCATCAACTACTATAGGTTGTCCCTTATTTTCTTTACCTTAGGTTGCGGACAATCAAGTTAGGATAACTCTAGGACTTTATTTGGCGTGTAATGTAGGCTTGGGGGCTGCTATGGTACATATGGATATATCATATCACTAAGCCTCCTTGGCACTAGAACTACTTTTGGGGTCCATACTTAACCAATTTCCTTTTCATTCCACCTTTATTTCTCCTTTTTTATTCTTTATTGCATATTTGGGTTGGGAGTGGGGTTTTTTTCATAATTTTTCTTTCCTTTTTCTTTTTTCTTTTTTCCTTTTTATTTGGTTTTCCTATGTCACTCAACCCTACTATCTTTTTCTTCCATTTTACCCTTTTACATACCCATTTTACATCTCACACCCCTATGTAGCCACCCTCAACTTAGGAGATTTGCCTGAGTTAAGGTGCATAATTTCCAATAAGGAATAGGCCAAAATAGGTTATGCAACACAAATAGGAAGGTGAAAGGTGTGACAATAAAAATAGGCTATAAGGCTCAAACTTAGGGATTAAGGGATACAATTCACACATAGAAGGTAATTTAGGCTACATGTCATGACCCAAATGAAGGCCTGGCGATGACGGGTATCTCAAGTCCCACGTGGACTGGAGACCACCCCCTTCACATAACCTAACCAACACAACATCCTCAAATTTCGAATGAATTCCAACACATAACAATATAACATCAACTGGAAACTATAAAAAAAATCATTAAGTATCTATACCATCCATCGGTAATCAAACAACTATCCGTCACCAAATAATCAATCAAATCACCCAAGTCCACAGTAATCCAACAAAGCCTCCAAAAACCAAGGGTTAATAAAATGACAAGACATACCCCGGATAATAGCCAAAACCAATATCCAAAAGATAGTCAAAACATAAAAAGGAAATCATAATATGAACAAGGGTCTTCCAAAGAATATAAGCTCACCACTTTAATCTAACTCACTAGCTGATGCCGAATCCAAGTCATTGAGCAAGAGATGTGGAAATATGGCCAGTTCCTACTTCGCGTAGGGATATAACATCTGAAGTCGGTTAGTGTTTAGAGTTCTAACATGTAACTCAGGGATAGAGGAACAAAATAATGACATGATAATAGTTCAAAACCAACACATTATTCAATACATAATATCTTATGAAATATGTGTACATATATAATAACACATGGTGGGGTACAGAACAAGGCATAACAAGAACTTTAAAAGCCTGAACCTAGGTTGTGCAGCATAACTGTCATATAACAAAGCATCCATGGGGGCCCAGCTCTCCCCTAGATGGAAGGGCCCCAATGCATGTAGCCACATAAACTAGAGAATATACATATTCATATATGCCTTTTTTGGGGGTCGAACCTCCCGGCATAGTCAAGGTGACCTAAGCACCAATGTATACAATATGGGGGTATCAAACCTCCCATTCATATGTCATTTTGATACCCGTACCGGCTAGCATGGTTTTTTGTGTTAGTCCTTTGGGACTTCCATTTTCACGGCCTGGCTACACATCCCACTCTTAAGCCCAATTTAAAATATTTGACATGCATCAATATTTATTAACTCATCATACATATAGGAACCTCATTGGTATCGTCATACCAACCTTACTTGCAAGCATACATTATGCCTTAACAATAATTTCATCATCTGGGACTCGAACATTGTCCAAACATGGACATCAAGTTAATTTAACATTTGGGACTCGAACCTATTTAGCCAACCAAACCCTAAGGTTACATTTTAAACAAATCTATGGCCATCAAGGCCATTGCATAGTCCTTCATCAATCATTTTCAAGGTTATACCAAAGCCTTAGTTCAAAAATACAATTCAACTTATGGCAGTATAATTCTTATTAACAATTTCACAAACAGATTGAGGGAATGCCGTTATCAAAGCCAAAATCATTAAATTTGGGGTTCAACTATGAAACCTCGATTAAATCACCATTCCCATGCACCCATATGTGCAAAACCATAATCAAAACATACATGATCACAAATTGAACCTTAGAAAACAATATTCAATAATATGCATTCAAACCCCTCAACCTTTGTTTCAAAACTACCATTAATGATTTATGAACAATGCTTTCAACATATACCTTTAGTAAACTAACAATGAGGGAAGAGTCACATGCCAGAATTACAAAGATTCACGAAAAAAAATTAACTCTTGAACCTTTAGATGGCCACTTTGGAGAAACCCTAGCCAATTTTGCTTGAGAGGATTTTGAGCGTGTAAAGAGGATGTTTGGTCTTATAAAGTATAGAATGAATGCCCAAAAGTTGTTTTAGGTATGTGGAGTCTTAAGGGTTTCAAGTGCGGAAATGTCCCATGTCCAAAGTACGCCCAACTAAAAAATGTAAAAAGGTCATCCTTGGTTATGAGTCAACCCATCGACTCATCACCACATCATACTACTCACATCCATGAGTCGTATCCTAAATAATGAGTTGGATACCCATACCTTATCCACCTTACGACTCTATGATCCCACTCATGACCTGATCATACGACTTATATAGTCCATTCAAAGACAGAACCCAAAGGAATTAGACACTAGACAACATATGACACAACTCTACCACTCGTAACATAGTATCAAGCCTCGTAGTGAGTCACTCGTACTTAGAGAAGAACTCAGCCAATTACACATTGGTTTGGTTATGACTTGGTTCCCTAGTGCTGTAGCCACACCATATAACTTATATGGTGAGTCTTCAATAGTACAGTGAGCTTAAAGCTCAAGGATTTTTAAAGGAACAAAATCCAGAGCATTTCAATCTCTCCCTTAGGATCATTCATCCTCAAATGGTGGGATAAGTCATTTCTAGCACAATTAGACCTCAAACATCGTTACTATAACCCTTAAGATAGAAAAAAATACTAAGTAAATTTTTCAATCTATCTTTAACAAATACATAAATCAAAGATGTCAAGAACACACATACCTCAAGCATGAATTTCTAGAAAAGGGAATAGGAAAGGATACTTGGACTTCATGTCCTCCACGGTATACCAAGTAGCTTTCTCAAACTTTTGGTTCCACCATAGAATACATCTTTTTTCCACAATCGATGAACTTGCTGATCTAAGATCCTCACCTAGACCTCATCATAGGATAAAGAATTCGAATACCAATTCTCTCCAAGGGAGAAACCAATGAAGGATCACCCATATATTTTTGCAACACATGGAATACCGAGTAAATGGAATTCATGATAGAGGGAAAATCCAACTCATACACAACGGTACCAACCCTTCTTAAAACCACAACATTTTGTTGTCCCATATCTCCCTTAATCTTTATTAAGACCAGATCCAGTACCTGTTTCTCTTTTATTTCAAAAAAAAAAGGATGACTTTGCCACCTCTTACACAAACACACTACCATCCGAAGAGTTTAAGCGATGAACTCCAAAGTTATCCAAATAGTGGATGTCCTTAACCAATTTTTTCTTATCCTTATCCACAGCGACAAGCTACCCATTGTGTCACAACCCGAACTAGGGCCTAGATGTAATGTCCATCTCAAGTCCAACCAAGACCGAGTACCGCCCCCTTAACCCAACCCAACCGCTTTATACCGCATCAAATGGATTGAATTCCGAACATATAACAAGATAGAGGTATTGTTCACATCAATACTCTAGGATAGGATCATGACTGTGACTGACCTAACCGAGTCTAACCGTACCAAACCCAACTATCCATACCATACCAAACCAATGAGAATATCAAAACATAACATGACAATCAATCCCAAAATGTAATATGTTGGAACAACCAACAATATCATCTAAAGATGTCAATCCCAATACCAATGACAATGCTAAGGCCGACACTAATACCGGTCCCTCCCATACCAACCCCCAGAAGTACCATAAAGTCTCTATCTAAAAGAATATAATTTTTTGATTAGGGTATGCCCCAACCATGGCCAAAACCAATATCAAAAATGAAAATAAAATTTTAAGATTATCCATATGATGAATCGGAGCCTTCTGGAAAGATGGAAGCTCACCACTTTAATCCAAATGGTGTCCTTGAGTCAATCACTATGTAGGAGGAGTCGAACAGCCAGTTCCTTCATAGCGTAGGTATACAACTGCTAGTAGATGGGTTAGGAAATAACCGCTAGCATGTATCTGAAGATAAGGATAAAGTAATGCCATTTAAAAAACCAAGTTAAACCATCCATTATGCATACAACCATACATATATATAAGTGTTGGGAAAGGGAATCCATGTTTAACATGCATTTAAAACCTTTACCTAGGCTATGTAACCTTGTTGTTTAACTATACCCATCGGTCATATGGGTTCAGCTCCCCCTACTGAAAGAGTCCTAGTGCGTGTAGCCGCATGACTAGGAGATATCCCATGGGATAACTAGTACATCCCTCCAATATAAAATATGACACTTGTACGTGGCCATCAAGGACCCCACATATCGGCAAATATGAGTTTCCAATTTCGGTTCCCCCTAAACCTCCACCTTCTACGGGTCAATTACACATCCCGCCATTAATGCCAAAATTAAAACCATATCCAAACAAATCCAATTACCATTTATTAACCAAGGCCATTTATTAGTGGTATCGTCATACCAACCATACTTCCAAGATTTATCCTTAGCCAAACCATTTAGTTTAAGGGGACTCTCAAATGCCCTATCTGTTTACCATATTAACCTTTTGGGAGACTTCCATGTACTTCACAAGCAAAACCAATAAGCCTTTAACCTTTGTAAACTATTTATATTTTTTGCATAAGCTGAAAACAAGTAAGGGTTTCATTTTAAGAAGTCAATGCAATGAATATATCTTTATAAGCATTCTATCAAACACCTTAGGCGTGTAATATAACCAAAACCAATTCCAAAGATCGTTAAACTATTACCATACAATCCAATTGCCCAAAACCACCATTAATGCATATAAAAGCATAGTTAAACCATAGGAAACCATAACCAAACCATTTACACCAAAACCCCCACTTATTAGTGGAAAACCATAACCTATGCAATATTGAAACCATGAAAACAACCATAAAATCTATGCCTTTTTAGAAATAAGAAGTAGGGAAGAGACACATGCCATAAACCGAGAAAGATAATGGAAGATAATCACCAAATTAAGTCCCAAAGTAATCCCCAAGTTGAAACCCTAGCTCTCTAGCCCCAAAAGCTCTTGAGAGAATTATTGAATGTTTTGGAATAGTTTTCTATGTGTTAATGAATAGAATAATAGGGTAATAACCTCCTAAGTGTATTAGAAGTCGTGGGTCATAATTACAGTAAGTAGGGAAATGTCTAGAATACCCCCACTTAAGTCCTATAAAAACCTGTCACAAGGATACGATTGACCCTCTTACGAGTCGTACCCTTCCTTACAATTGGTTCCAACCAATTGTACCCCAGCCTTAACCTTGGCTCAGATACTGTCCAATATACGACTCATCCAACTAAGTCATAACCTCAATATATGATCCGTACCTATGATCCATATCTTTGGCAGAATGAATTACCAAGAGGATTAAACACTTCCCACTATACAAGTCCCTGATGTGACTCATATCCAAGACTTATGATTCATGGACTTCAGTTATGACCATTCCAGTGATCACAATCATCCATCAACTAACACTGGTTAGCTTACGATAGGACCATACCACTCATACCCCAACATACGACTCATATCCATGAGTCATATTAGGTCTGGAGAACGGTTTTCAAGAAAAATGTTCTAATGCCAAAACCCAGGATATAACACATTGACAACCTCCTAAGAGGATCACCAACCACATTAGCTTTACCTGGGTGGTAGTCAAGATTCATATCATTGTCCTTCAGTAACTCAAGCCACCTCTATTTCCTAACATTAAGCTCTTCTTGGGTGAACACGTACTACAAGATTTAATGATCAGAAAAGATATCAATATGGACCCCATATAGATAGTGATGCTAGATTTTCAATATGAACACCGCGGCTAACAACTTAAAGTAATGAGTCAGATAGTTATTTTCATGAACCATCGACTGTCTAAAGGCATAAACAACTTCTTTGCTATGCTGTATTAGTACACAACCAAGTCCCACTCGAGATACATCATAATAGAAGACAAAACCTCGGTGCCTTCAGGAGGAGTCAAGACCAGAGTTGAAGTAAACTTATCTTTCAGCTTCTCAAATACCCTTACAAGCATCATACCATAAGAACTTCACCTTCTTATGAGTCAACTTGGTCAATAGGGAAGCATAGAAGAGAAACTTTTCACAAACCCTTTATAGTAATTGGCTAAACCTAAGAAGCTCTGTATATCGGTTGGAGTCATGGGTCTAGGACACTTCTTAACCACCACAAACTTCTGAGGAACCACCATGATCCCCTCACTAGATATAAAATGACCCAGATAAGTCATAATATTCAACCACATGTCATATTTAGAGAACTTAGCATACAACTGTTGATCTTTAAAGGTCTGCTACACAAGGCGGAGGTAATATACATAATCCTCCTTACTCTTAGAGTAAACTAAGATGTCATTAATGAAGATAATCACTAATGAATCTAGAAACTGATGAAAGACCTTATTCATCAAGTCTATGAATGCCACAAGGGCATTAGTTAAGCCAAACGGCATTACTAAGAACTCAAAATGCCCATATTAGGTGCAAAAAGTTGTCTTAGGGAAATCCACCCCCCTAATCTTTAACTGATGATACTCGGACCAAAGATCGATCTTAGAGAAAGATTTGTCACACTAAAGATAAGTTCATAGTCTTTGCATAAAAATCTAGGGCATCATGGTAAGAAACCAACCAAACCATACCTATGATAACATCAAAATCTACCATATCCAAGACAAGCAAATCTACCCACATCTTACGCCAAGTAAAAAGTCACAACACAAGCTTTGAACACCAAATCTACCACAAAAGAATCTCCTATAGGGGTAGATACATGAATAGGCATAGTAAGAGGCTCACTAACAAAATTAAAGTTGGAAGCAAAATATGTAGACACATTGTAGAAAGTTGATCTCAGATCAAATAGCATAGACGTAGATCTAAAATAAATAGGGATGATACTCGTTGTAACAGTATTGTAAACCTCTTCCTGTGGTCTGGTAGGCATAGCATAGCACTGTCCATGACCACCAACTGTCTGAGTAGGCCTATGACCACCACCACTGGCACCACTACCTCTGTCTAGTGCACTTCTACTAAAATAGAAGTATCCCTAAACACACGACAGGGATATTTTTTGGATAAATGACCAGTCTCATCACAAACATAGAAAGCTTTATAACTTGACTCAATATAAGGAGGTATGACTACATCGGGATGACCACCTTGAAATGCTAAATCAGATAACCCACTACCTAAACTCTATAAGGCTGCTTGTATAATTATATTATGACATCCATGAAAATCTCTAGAATCCCTACCTTGAGAAGTGGTGACCTTTGAACTTGCTCAGATGGCACACCTTCATAGTGTCTTCCTTAGATGGTCAAAGAATATCCCTATTCATCTTAGTATGATTTACTATACTCTGAAATGATACTCCAAACACTATCATCTGAGATGTATCTAGCTAAAGGAAAACATCCAACCCCTTCATGAACTTTCGAATCTTTTCAGATTTGGTGGCAATGATGGCATAGAAAGATCTTGACAAAATATAGAAGCATGCCTCATACTCTACAATAGACATGGACCCTTGATCTAGGTGATCAAACTCATCCCTCATCCGATCCCTTAGACTCTAACGTACAAACCTCTCAGAAAAGGACTCAGCAAATCGATCCCAAGTCATCTTAGAAAAATCAAGAGGCCTGCAACCAACAAGGGACCTCTAACAATCCCTAGCGGCATTTCTCAACTAATAAGTGGTATACACACCACCATGAAACTACAGAGAACCCAGGTTATGCAACTTCTCACGATAGTCAATTAAGAAATCATAGGGATCCTCACCCATAGTACCATTAAACCTAGGAGGACCCAAATAAGTGAATCTCTCAAACCTTCTCCAATCCTCAAAAAACATAACTAACAATAAGAGGAGGCATGGTAAATATGGAAGGTTGATATCCTACCCAAGAAAGAAACATAGATAAAGGATGAACTCCCGACCTCAGAATACCTACTCAGATGCAGGAGCTGAAGGAGGAATAAAAGTTGAAGTCTATGAAGTACTAAAAGTATAAGAAGGTACTATAGAAGGATCCACACTTGAGGATAGAGGATTTCCATAAGAAGAATCTAGCATAGATAGAGGTAAAATACTTAAAGTTGGGGGAACACCAGGCACATTCAAAGGAGCACCCTCTAAATAGTTCAATAAGCAAATTAATAACCCCTCCAAGACTGGGGTAGAAGAACTCTATGGAACCAATGTAGGACCTCTTTCCCTAGAACATCCTTGGATCAAGGCAGCTCCTCATGCCTAGCATGTATGTTTAGGTTGTCCACGATTACTTTCCCTCCCTCTAGTTTAAGCTCTATCCTTGAGTTCTGGCTCAACATCCTTAACCTCTCGAGATCTAGTCCTCACCATTAACATAGAAAAGGAAGAAACATAAATTAGAACACTAGGTATAAACCACCTATATGACTAGGAATCAAACTAGAGAAGTTTTTTCTAAAGACATATTATAGCCTCTTGAAGATAGAAAGACGTCTATGTATCGATCTGAGGGACTCTACTAGACATCCAACTCTTACACTTATGGTGCCGATGAACCTGGCTGATTTGATATTAATTTTTTACGACCTAAAAAATTTATCATGATGGAACTTATCACAACTGATCCTTGATAAGTAAGACAAATACTCAAACTAATACAAATAAAATAAAATTGATAATAACTTAAATCTAAATGATACTTATAGAACAAAGTCAAGCCAATCATGAAATATATATATAATAAAGAAAAGTCCAATGAAATAACATAAATCACCAAGTGTGGTGTAATAATGTAAGATCAATCCAAGTACAAATCTAAAACTAAAAAGAACATAATCTATCTCTGATCCAAATAAAGATATAAGTAAGAGTGAGATTCAAAAATTAACTCTGAACACTAGAACTGTCCAGTACCTCAAATATCTCAACTAACAGTATGAAATAGACCTCCACATGTCATACTCATGCTAGGATCTATATCAAAAGAGCACATTAAGGATGAGTATGGTCCACTTATATGCAGTAGGTATCATAGGCCGACTAAGCAAAGTAGAAAATAAGATAAGTAAAATATATTTTGAGCACGTCATATCTCACACCATCTCTACTAATATTTGAATATGTGAGAATTAAAACAACACTAATATACATATGAAAGTATAGAGAAAATAAGTACAAGTCAAGTAAACCAAGGAAATCAAACAAGATGCATATGTAATATGGCTGGGATGTATGATGAAAGCCATTGCATGACTCTCTGTATATACCCATCAAGCTTGCAGCTACCAGATAGGACCCACGAGGGTTCATAACCAATATATTGTATCATAATCTTAATCTCAACTCATCTCACCTCACTGACTCATGTTTTCGGAGAGGATTTTCATAAAAGTGTCTTATTTTATTTTAAAGTAATATTTCTCAGTAGTACCATATCTTATGAATGTATATATATGGAATGAGGATGTAATGCTCATAATCAGTGCAAAATAAGGATATATAATCCAATTAACAAGTAAGTATATATATGTTTTTAAGCCCAAAAATCAACTCAATATATCCATAATTCATGATTTTCAACTCCATGTTTGGCACCATCAAAATAAATATGCTTTTAAGACATCACTTATATCACATCAGCCCCTAACTCAGTATAACTATCATGATAAAGGCAATCAATGCTCTAATAAGGCCTATATTATCAAATTAACCCCTCTACACGGGCATTATTTCTAGAATGAAAGCATGTAGATGTACATATAGGCTAGTGATGTCAAATAAAGCCCCTACATGGGCAACACACAATATGAAATATTGTAAACCAACAACAATAGAATATAAGCCCACAAAGGGAACACAATAATAAAATTAGTCTCAAAATATAAACCCAAAAGTTATTTTCCCAAACCCATAACATGCTTCACTTAAATATTAACTACCCAGCAAAATCTGAAATAAATTAAGCCATAATCTACCTTAAAAAAATAAAAACTAGGTCTAAAATGGTTCAACGTGTATCTTTATCCTTAATAACGGTCTTAAAATCAACTATAATATTTAAATCTCACATTTATGCCTTCAAAGTAAGCCAATAATACCAATATTTGAACTGAGTCCAAAATGCACTTAAGAAATCAATTAAAAACAAAAGGAATAAAATCAGAATTTTGTTTTGAAAACATATTCTCCAAGGTTATAAGAGTCTACAATTTAAAACTCATGTGAAAATAGAATTAAAATGAGGTCCAAATTGAAGAAAAATCCTTTATAAGGTTTATCGATAAAACCCCCAAATTTTTATTTTAAAATTATGATTTAAAGGGGTTTTCAAAGAAATAATCAATAAAAAATAATTGGAATAAGGTTTTGGAGCTTACACAAGCTCAAATGGTGAAAAAAGCCCTTAAGAATTACCTAAATCAAAAGCTCAAAGTTCCAAAAATGGGGAAAATGTGAAAATCAAGCTTGTATGTTGTTTAGTGAATAGTGCCTCATGAATACAGTCAACCCTTTGCATTCACGAGGGTAAAATTTGACCAGGTAATTAAATTTGCCTTCATATTAGTGGTCAAGGAGTCATATTCGCGAGGCAGAATTCCATTGCTCTTTGCGATTTCGGCCACCATCTTCCAATCGTAATGAAGGGTAATTTCTTTCTCCACATTTACATCCAGGGGCCCATATTTGTTAAGAAGGATACATGCATCAAATATCAGTTATGCACTAGCTGATTTACATGGTTTTGAATCCTCAAAATAGACTCTAAAGATTCATTTGGGACCCAACATAAGCATACCATATATTCTAATAGACGAATTTAATGTTTTGGATTCAATGGCAACGTTAAATTTTTGAAAAAAGACTATTTTAACAAAATTAACCCTCGATACCCCCTTTTCACTATTTCCAAATCAAGGGTCAAAATAAGATATAAAAGCCTCAAATCCAAATTAAACCTGATACTATCCTAAATTTGACATTCCAGATCTGCTGCCATAGTTTATTTTGTCATCTGACCCTCAGAGCAACAAATGTTGAGCAAAGTTAGCTATGAGGTTTTTAAGCCTCCAAAAACCACAAAATCAGACAAATCATTGCAGATCTTATTAAGAACCATGTCAACCATTCCCAAACACAAAAATCAATATGTACCCACTATATAATAGGCTTAAATGGTCAAAACATAAAAATATGGAAATTCACCAATTTAGGTCATTGCATCGACCTCTTTTGTTACATCATTTTCATTATCTTTCTTGACTTGATCTACATTGTATTCCTTATAAAGCCTGTCTCTCTAAATTTCAAGAAACTTTTCTATCTTACCATTATTTTCATTCTTTAGGTTACTTAGGTCTCCTTATTCATCAAGGATAACATGAATATTTTCTTCTACATAAAAAGTTCTTTTGTTATAGATTTTGTAAGTCTTGCTACATGATCAGTAATATATGAAGACTCCATCATCACTCTTAAGATCAAATTTTCAATATCATTATTTCCATTTTTCATCAAAAAAAGACTTACACCAAAAAAAAAATTACACCAAAAACTTTCAGCAAAAGACTCATCCTAAAGTTCTGTTGTCAACCTTCACTTGAATATACTTTGTAAGGATCACTAATACTTTAAGGATTTCATCATTAGAATTCAAGAACATAGTCAAAGTAAACCTTGAAAAATCATCAATGGTAACTAGAATACACTTTTTTCCATTGCTTCTTTGAATCTTTATGGGTTCACAAAGGTCCATGTGAAGAAGTTCAAGAAATTTGGAGATACTAATTTTGTTTTTCTACTCGCATAAGGACCTAGTCTGTTTTTCTTTAGAGCATGCTTCATAGATTTTACTGTCTGAAAAATTTATCCTTGTAATGATATGGACTACGTCCTTAGAGACCAACCTATTTAGAAAATAGTAATTGACATAACCCTATATTTTATGCCATAAATCAACATTGATTTTGGTTGCTGCACATTGCAAATCTTCATGCTGGTGAAGTCATTCTTACATCAAGGAGGTGCAAGAATATGTATTACAGATTTAGACTCCGTTCTTGGAAATGATTTTACCAGTGTTAGAGCTTAGAACAAGATTTTCACATCATTTCCTTTGTTACAAATTTGAGATGATCTAGAAGACTATATTTTATCCTACTTACATAGTACACATTCTCAGTTGCATGATTAAGAGATCTCCTAATCTTTCTAACACCAAGGATACAACTCTTCTTTCCACTTTCAAAAGAGACACATCTACCTTCAAGCACCTTAAGTGAGAGGAATTCTCCTATTTTTCCAGTCATATTCTTTGAACATCCACTATCCATAAATTATTTATAACTTATTCCTCTCACTCTCACCTGTACATGAAGATCATTCATAGTCTTGGGAACTAACTTAAGCATATGTTCCCAAAAATGAGATAGAAGTGTAATCAGGGCATTTTTAGTTCAAGAAAATAGCTTGGCTTTGTTGATTTTTGAAAAAGGACCAGGTCAACTTCTTACTCATCTCTTATTTTCAACATACTTTAAATAATTCTTCTCAACTACTAACCTCACTTCACATTCATTCTTGACATGTCTATTTCTCCCATAGTGAGTAGACAACAGATTGATAGATAGTGACATATATTTACTATAGGGATTATAAGGAGGGTTCACCTTCTTGGATCTTATTCCTTTGCCATTAATTGACCTTTCTCTGGTTAGACAATCAAGAATTTAAGATGAAGTAGTCCATTTGAGGGATTTATTATGTTTTTCCTTAATGCAGACCAGATTCCTCTCCAACTCATTATTTCTCTCAAGAAAGGTTGTAAGATCAACTTGAGATTTGTTCAATCTTTCTACAGGCTCAAATTGAATATTAATTGCCTCACTCTTTCCTTGAGAAACAAAATTGGAGGGTTTTTGTAAACTTTTCAAGTCAGCATTTTCAGACGACACTATACCAAGCTTTTTTTCCAACTTAGAAATTTTAACATTTAAGGCAAGTTTTTAATTTTTAAAATCATCTAGACTCATGTTCAAAAAATATTTCTCCTTTGTAAGCTAACAGAGAGAATCAATCAAGAAATTAGCTAAATATTTTAGCTTCTTCATGGAATAGTCCTTGAGATTTTGTTTAAAGTCAAGAAGGGTTACCTCTTTATCTTTATCATTTTTTTATTTAGCCATAAGAGCAAAAAGCAAGTTGAATACATTATCATTATCTTCCACAGTTATCATAGATGCATCTTTTAGGTTCTCTGATTTATTAGACTCACCGGAAGAGTCCCCCCAAGGCAAAAAGAACTTTCTTGACAATATAGTTTCTATAGCTCTTTTTTCAGATTTGTCTAGGACCCGGTCCATCTATTTAACTTTGAAATATCGAGTTTTGGAATAATCTTTGTACTCCATATTATGCACTATACAGTCCTTAATGAAAAGGCATGGTTTATTGCATTTGTGGTAACACTGACTTTGATCAGGAGATTTGCAAGTGTTTATTTTCTTCTGAAATTCTCAATTCTTCTTCATAGATCTTATAAATATTCAAGATAGGTAATACAAAACATTATCTTCTTTACTAAAGTTTGAATTTAAAGACAAAGATCCAAATTTTTCTCTTTCTTGGTTTCTTTCTTCTCTTGATCCTGTAGTATTTTGAGTTCATAAGTGTTTAGATTACCAATCATTTCATCCAGAGTGAGTGAGTTGAGATATCGAGCCTTTGTAGTTGCATTTACTTTACTCTCTCATGAATTGTGCAAAATTCAAGTGTCTTCCTCACTTGTTTACTTGGCCTGATCACCTATCCTAGATAATGCAACTCATTTGTAATAGCGGTGAACCGGATGTACATCTCTTTGATTATCTCACTTTCCTTCATTATTAAAGCTTCATAATCAGTAGTAAGAATGTCCACTTTGGATTCATTATCAATCAGCAAACAATCCCATATCTCTTTTGTTGGTTTGCATTCAAAGAGTTTATTATACTCGTCGAGGACTGTCCACACATAAGAAACTTATTAGCATTAAAGTTTTTCTCAATTTTCATTTGATTAGCTTCATCATACTTCTTGCACATCTAGGAAACTAGTGTCTTAGTCTTGCCTTCAGTAACTTTCTTTATTGGAATATGTGTTCCATCAAGAATCACATCTTATAACTCACTATCTTTTGACTTATAAAGTGATTCTTGATGGACCACATATTCCAACTAGTGTCTTAGTGTCTTATTCTTGCCTTCAGTAACTTTCTTTATTGGAATACTCATATAGTATATAGTACTATAGATGTATATGAGTCTTCCACTATCTATAGTACTGTCTACTAAAACATGGGGGTCTAGTTGTTGATAGACCTTCTTATAGATTGGTTGGAACAACCATCAATGAAGGATTCTCTCTAGCTATAAATGCATAGAGAGTATAAGCTCTAAGACCATTTATACGGGCACACCACCAGTCAAGATATTAGCTCCCTTGACATACAAATTTAGTAACTAAATAGAATATGAAGTGCAGTGCAAAAGATTAAATAACACACAATATTTATCTGGAAACCTCCTTGCTCAAGAGAGGAAAAATTCACAATCTATCTCAAAGGATTTCCTAGAATCTTCACTACTTTCAAGTAAAATATGATTATAAACTCCAATAATCACTAGGATTAAACTCTTAATCCTTAGACTAGCAAACAATCCACTATAATTTGTTACTTAGAAGTAGATTTACAATATAAGAATGAAATACACAAAATTTAGAATGCAACAAAGACTTGATTAATACTCTATTAGGTCCCTCTTTTGAAATAAAGAATGTTCTTTGTATGAGGATGTATTTTGCTTGAGAGATAAGATTTTAAGCTTTGGAAAACTAAATTTTTCTTTTGTAACTTTAGATTATATACGAGAGAGAAAAACCTAGGCATCATCCCATTGGTTAAGGTTGGACAGGCCTGTTGCTCGTTTGCTATAGTGTCGCTAACTAACTACAAAATAGTACAACTTCACAACTATACCAATGTAAGACCTTGTAAAATTCAAAAAAATTATTTTGACCCTCCCGCATGTGTAGTATTAATTTTTGACTTGAATTATGTTAAGGGATGTTAAAAGGGTGTTTTGGGAAAGTTTCATAATTTTTGGAAAAGGTTTGGAACCATTTTTATCAAAACTCAAACCAAGGTCTGGTCATGATGGGTATCTCAAGTCTTACGTGGACTAGAGATCACTTCCAATACCTAACCAAACAAAACATGCCACATACCATGGTCTGCTAAATTTCAAGCATATAACAAGATAGGAAAATTTCAATTTAAAGACATCAAAATAACTCTATAACTAGAACCAACCGATACCAGCATCAATGCCAATACCAGTACCAATACTGATACCAATATCGACACCACCCATGCTAACAGTAGTTTGACAAATCCTCTAATTAAAACCAAAGAGTATCCAGTCGTGACATACCACCGACCATAGCCAAAACCAAATCTAAAGGAAACCATAAATAAGAAATGGGGTCTTCTAAAGTATGAAAGCTCACCACTTCAATCTGAATCGCTAGCTAATCCTGAATTTGAGTAACTAAGTAGGAGGAGTAGAAGTATGACTAGTTCCTACATCACGTGGGGATACAACATCCGATGACGGTTAACGGGGTGAACACTAGCATATAACTCAAGGATAAGGATAACATAATGATATTATCAAAAGTTTAAAACCATTCAAAGACAGTGCACATAATCAAATGAATGAACATATACATATACACATATCACATACTGGGATAGAAAATAAGGCTTAACATGCATTTCAAAATATTAACATGGATTATACAACTCAACTGTTATATAATAGTACCTATAGGCTATATATGAGCCCCATATCTCACCCCCTGGTCAGGCCCCAGTACGTGTAACCATACAAAATAGAGAATAATCTCATATATATGCACATGGGGGACTTGAACCATCCAACATTAAAACACCTTAGCTTCAACCCTTAGAAAAATCTCTCTAAGTTTGAGTTATTGGATAAGGTATGACTTGAATATAAAAGTCATATGATATGGTATGGTTTAGCGGTCCTAAATTGTATGTTTCACAGTATGTTCAATTTCACTTACCATCTAAGGTACGATTGAACATCTTACTAGTCGTTAGTTGGGGTACAAATTATATGTTTCCAAGTCGTATGCTGCCCTAATTCTTGTCCAAAGTATTTTATTTAGATTATAGGTTATAGGTTATTTCTTATATATTAAGATACGAGTTAGTCATGTGTGGTCGTATGTTGGTTAATATAGGGGGTCAAAGATGATGCCAAGGTATGAGATAAGGGTACTACTCATTCCCTAGGGTATAGTTTAGGGTGATGGGTCATACCCTCCTACATATATGTTTTGAGTTTTTAAGATGGGGGCATTCCGAACATTTCCCACCCTAAAAACCTTAAGTTCCCACATCATAAAATATGTTGTGGCCTATCATAACCTACTATTAAAAGATCAAACACTTCAAAAATACTCTCTAAACTCTCTCTTAAAGCTTGGTGCTAGGGTTTTCAAAGGAGATCATCTTAAGGTTTAAGAGTCAAGTTTCTTCTTTAAATCTTCTTGAATAAGGAATGTGACTCTTCCCTCATTGTTATTTCATAAATATCATGTGTTTTAAAGCTTGTTTATGATTCATAAATGGTGGTTTTGAAAAGCAATGTTGAGGGTTTTGTTGCATATGATTGAGTATTGTTTAATCTTGGTTTAACTTGTGTTTATTCATGTTTTTGGTAATTTTTTGCATATGTGGATGATTGGTAATCATGGTTTAACAAATGGATCTTTGGATATCCTAAACTTTATGGTTCTTAGCTTGATTTTGGTCTTGATAATAGCATGCCCTCAAAGTGCTTGTGAAAATATTTAAGAGTATGAAATAGTCACATGACAATGGTATTTTGAACTAAGGCTAGTCCTAATGAATATGAATGGTTGGTAAATGGTTTTATAAAGGCCTTATTAGACACGTAATGATCTAAATTATAATCTTGGTGGTTTAAATTGTTAAATAGGTTTGAGTCCCTAAATATTAACTTGATTTATTTCTTTGTTAGATAATGGGTCGAGTCCCTAAACTTTAAATTGAACAAGTGTATTTGTTAGATGATGGGTTTGAGTCCTAAAGTAAATTGAATGAATGATTGATTGATAACGGTAATGGTATATGGATACTTGTAAGTAGCATTAGTATGATGATACCAATGAAGTGTCTTTGGTAAGTAATTAACTTAATGGTTGTGTATGTGGAATGATGATTTTAATTTAGCTTTAAAGAGGGATGTGTAGCCGGACTATTAAAGTAGATTCCAAAGGACTAACACTGAAAACCGCGCTAGCCAGTGCAGGTGTCTTATAACTTGGTGTTTTGAGTCCCCTGAATGAATATATGAATGGGATGTTTGAGTCCCTCAGAATACTTACAAAGGTGCTTAAGTCACCTTTATTATGCCAGGAGGTTTGAGTCCTTCATAAAGGCATATATAGATATGGATATTCTCTGGTTCATGCAACAACATACACCGAGGCCATCTAGCTAGGGAGAGTTGGGCCTATATAGCCCGTGAGTGCCTTATTCTATGATAGTCATGCTACACAGCCCAGGTTAATGATTTCAAGGTCCATGTTAATATTGTTCCCTATCTCGACATGGCTTAAATATATATATGTATATGTATATATTGCATAGGTATATATGTTGATTGATTGGTTTTAAACTATTGGCACTATTTTATCTTTATTTTTGAGTTACATACTAGTACTCTAATTGCTAACTATCTTTGATGTTGTATCCCCACGCGATGTAGGTGTTGGTCATACTACACCTCCTACCCAATGATTAGACTCAAGATTAGCTTGTGTTGACTTAAAGTGGTGAGCTTCCATATTTTGAAAGGCTCCAATTCTAGTTTTAGTTTATTATGTGTTTATTGGTTTAGATTTAGACATTGGTTTTGGCTATAGTAGGGGCCATGTCTGGACCATATATTATTTTGATTTTGGATAGAGGCTTTGTGGAACTACTATAAGTTGGTATGGGTGATATCGGTAATGGTGTCAGCCTTGGCATTGGTATTAGTATTGGTATTGGGGCTTATACCATATGACTTTATTTGATTTGTGATTGTTCCATTTTATTATATTATGGATATGGACTTGGTTATTATTTTGGTTTTGGTTTTGGTTATGGTTGTTGGTTGGCATTAGATGGTTAGACTTGTTTGGGTTATCCACGGTCATGGAACTACCTTAAGTATTTGAGTTTATGATTACTCTATCTTTGTATACATTCAGAATTCATCAGACTCAGGGTATGTGATTGGAGGCTGGATTGGGTTTTGGGGGAGGTATCCTGTCCATGTTGGACTTGGGATGCCCATTACGACAAGGCCCAAGTTTGGGTCGTGTCAAGTTGGTATCATAGCTTTAGGTTCATGGTCAATTAGGAGTCCAAAAAGCCATGTCGAGTAGTATCTCTTTTAAGGGTTTGTAGCACGCCACACTCATAAGGAAGAAGCTATAAGTCATTTAGAAATGTTTCACTTTCTTATTATATTATTTTGAACTATAGTGTCTAAGTTCTTGGATTGTTCTGATTTTCATTTGTTTGTTTTTTCGTTCTTGCCTCGATGATTTGAAGCTTGGGGAAACTCCTTTGTCCTAACTGAGGAAAATGTAGATGGAACACGCTCTACTCATGGGATCCATACTCGGTCTAGAGATCTAATGTAACACCCTATATTCAAGTACGTGTATTGGCGTATTCAAGTACGTGTATTGGTCTTATTTATATGGAATTAATTTTTTTATTTATTTTATTTATACCAAAATTTGCCCGTCAATGGTTCCATGAGAAGGTTATTGAATAAGCTTTCCAACAATATACAGATTTCCAAAAATGGATAGGTTTCGGATATAATCGAGCACGTTCGACACTATAAAATGGTGGTCGAGATATTTAGGAATAGTAAATGTGTAGAAAAATTTTCTGCACACAAACTACTGAGGCCAGCTGAATTTTTGGATAAACTTTGAATGATAATAACTCCATTAATATAATGAACTGGGAGAGTTGCGACCTACGAAAAGAAAGGTCTTTGAGTCTTTTTTACAATGCAATTGGTTTCATCCAAATCCAACGTCGAAGTAAGGAGTTATACTCGTTTTACTTCAGCCTATCAAAACAGATTTTTAGGGTCAACTTCACGACCAAAAGTCCTTGTACAGGACGAACTGGGTGGCTACTTTATATGAAATGAAAGCCCTTTGAATTATCCTTCAAACTATACCAATTTTTCTCAAATCCGATATTGGAGCAAAAAGTTATGGTCGATCTACTTTAGCTTATCAAAACAGTCCACCAAAGGACAGATTTGACATTATTTAAATTTTAAAGGCATTTTGGTCATTTCCTATTATATTATGGACGGGAATATGTGTATATATATATGTATATGAGTTCAAAAACTCATTTTCATCATCAATCATTGAGAAAGAACAAACCCTAGCCAAATTTGACCTTTAAATTTCTTTTGATTCAACCGTAGAAATTCCAAAGTAATCCGATAACTGCGTTTGTCATCTTGAGATCTTCAAACGGCACCTATTATTTGTGAAAACAGGACTGCATAATCAAGAGGTGAATTCTAAGGTATGAATATTGTTTGCCTTTGTTCTTTTCTATATGTATATGTGTGATAGAGGATTATATGTATTGGTTGTTATTGAAAGGTGATGGAAATAGGTTTATGGACTATTTTCCATGGTTTGGTTGTATTGAATTCTGGAAGGTGGATATGGTAATTGAATTATGGAAGGTTGATATGGTAATTGAGTTATGGAAGGTGGATATGGTGATGTACTATTGAATTGATGATTATTTATGTCTATGGCTCAATTTGGTTTAATGGATTGGTTGGAAGGATAAATGAAACCAAACATGATATTGGAGGATGTTGTATGAATATGCATGGCATGTGAATGTAATTGGAGTATAAGAGGGTTAAAGTGACACCCTTTATGGTGTAATTAAGTCTTACTACTTAACCACTTGTTTGGTGAATTCAAGTAATTGAATTGTGACGTTTGGTTGCTAATACTAGATTGCTATATATGTTCATTATAGATAAGTAATCTGAAAAGATGAGAAGTCCATTTGGGACTAGTATTGAAGGTTGACAGTCAGGTATGTAAAGCATACTCTATACCATATCTTTGGCATTAAAGTGAACAATTGTTCTATTAAGAAAGTTTCCAAAGTTATTTAGTAACATGTGATCCATAATGGTTTTCTGTGATGTCCTACGTTACCAATGAACTTGTTTCCACCCTACAAGATGTCAAGACATTCCAATACTTACTTTTTTTCCAAATCTTACATGTTTATTGCACTAATACTGTCAGAAGGTATCCGGTAACTCAAACAAGGTCCATGTGCTATTAATGACTGCAAAATGTTTCATTGATATACCAATAAGTTCCTACTTCACTGTTATGGCATTGATGACTCCAAAACACTTCATTGATGTTCCAATGAGTTCTTACTTCATTGTTATTGCATTGATGGTCTATTTATATGTCTCTTATTGATGTATCATTGCTTGAAAGTATCAAAAATGTGGTGGCGACCGAAATAACAATCTCAAAGATTAATTGAACTAAGTGATGGAAGTTCTCTCTTATCGGGTGATATCCTAGGGGCAAAAGCCTATCATGGGTTGATCCCTATTTATGTGTTTATAGGTGGTTTCCCGGGGGCACAAGCCTATCATGGGTCGATCCCAGTTGATATGTACTGGAGGCAGCCTAATGGTCACAGTACATTACAGTAATGATTACAAAGATTATAAGAACTAAGGTAAAGTGATTGAATAAATACAATAGACAGGTTGTCACAAGTTCTAGTAAGTGTTGTCAACTCCTATTACGATTTATTCACTTGTTTCTAATTTCTATTGAGCTCCTATATCATATGTGATTATCTACAGCTTTACATACTCAGTACATATTTCATACTGACATCCCCCACGGGGGACCTGCATTTCATGCTGCAGGCACAGGTACCTCAGCTCATACACCACACAAGTAGGAGCCAGGATATCCAGCTGCTTTTTGTGAGCTCCAGTTTGCTTCGGGGCTTTCTGTGTCATATCCATTCACTTTTGGTATTGTATAGAAGTTATTATATGGTGGGGTGTGTCCCGACCTTAGTTAAACTCTGTGTATTGTCTAGAGGTATTGTAGACCTAATGTACAGTAAAGGTGGTGTTTTGTTAATAGACGTGATGGCTCCAACAGCCAAGTATTGTATATACATATATATATGTGTGCTCGAGCTTATACAGGTGATTATTTCCTTTTATATGTGACATGATGCTGTCCGAATTTTGGGTTGTCATAGAGATATGCATGGGAAGTTATGAGCTGGTTCTCCCGGGCCTTCTTGGTTACGTGTGCCAGTCAGCCACAATAGGATTTGAGGCCTAACAATAGTGGTATCAGAGAAGTTCATCCTAGTGAGTCTACAAAGTCGGGTCTACATAAAGTCTTGTTTATCAGTGTGTCGTGCACCGCATGTATAAACAGGACTCTATGGATATTTAGGAATTATTTCTTTTTCTTCATGTCTTAGATCGTGTGATATAGCCTATATTGTATATGAAGTCATAGTTGGCCACTGAATCCATTTGTTTCTCTTATTATAGTAATGATGTCGGTTACCAGAAGCAAGAATACTGGTAAGCAAGTAGATGTGGCTGCTGGAGAGGGGACTAGTAAGTCACCTACTATACCACCTAATCAAAGTAAGGCTCCAGCTGAGCATGCATCAGAAACTTCATCCACTGTGGAAGATATAAGGGGGAGAAGAACTATATCCCTAGAGCCACCTATTAATGCTACTGATCAAGATCTTAGAAATGCAGGGAAACTTTTGACTCGTATAGTTGCTGCGCAAGCTCAAGGGAAAGCCATTCCTACCATGGGTCCTAGTGGTACAGATAGGGCGGCTAGCCTTCGAACATAGGATTTTCTTAAGATGGATCCTCCCACTTTTATTAGATAAGATCTTAATGAGGACCCACAAGACTTTATTAATCAAATTCAAAGGGTCTTAGATGTTATGCATATAACGGGTAGAGAGACAGTGGAGTTAGCAGCGTATAGATTCAATGGGGAGGATATATATTGGTACGAGTACTGGAAACAATCTAGGGGTATTGATGCACCCCCAGCTACTTGGAAAGAGTTCAAAGGGGAATTTCTTGGTCATTATCTTCCATTTGAGATTCGTCAGGTCCGTGCAGATTAGTTTTTAAATCTTCGTCAAGAGAATATGATCATGAGGGAGTACAGTCTCCAATTTATTTCTTTATCGATATATGCTCCTAATGTTGTAGCTACTATGGATGATAGAGTTCATCAATATGTGGATAGGCTGGTTCCATATTTGGTTAGAGATTGTACTATTACCACTTTGAACAAAGATATGGACATAGAGAGGATCCAAGCTTTTCCACAGAAAATAGAAGATCAGAGGCAGAAGAGAAGAACACAGGAATTAGAAAGAGGATATTCCAAGAGGTCCAGATCTATAGGGCAGTTCATGGCATCCCAAGGAGGGTCCAGACCATAGTTTTCTGCTAGACCACCTACGCCATTATCTTATTATTCTCTAGCTAGTGCCCCACCACAGTTCCAAGGGTCCATAGGAAATCAATTTAGGCACAGAAGTGAGAGTCAGAGTTCGCGGACAGTGTGGTACCAAGGGAAAGGGAATATAATCCAATCGAGACCTCATCGAGAGCCATGCAATAAATGTGGAAGGTATCATTTGGGAACATGTCGGCTGGGGACCAATGTTTGCTTTTGTTGCGGTATGTCGGGGCATATGATAAGAGAATACCCATGAAGGGGCATAGGGGGTATGGCATGACCTACGAGGTCATTTGTTGCATCATCATCATCGATGCCTTATTCAAGAAGGGGTGCATAACCAATGGGTCGTGTTAGAGGTGATAGAGAAGCCACGAGTTTTGGCGGGGCTCAAAATTGTACGTATGCTCTAGTAGATCGACAGAATTTAGAGGCTTCCCCAGATGTAGTTATGGGTACGTTATCTATCTTTTCATTTGATGTATATGCCTTAATTGATCCTGGTTCTACATTATCTTATGTTACTCCATTGGTTGCTAGAAATTTCGAAAGAATACCCGAACTATTAGTTAAGCCATTTGAAGTATCCACACCGGTTGGGAAATTTATTATAGCTAGAAGGGTTTACCGAAACTGCATAGTAATTATTTGTGGTCGTGATACGATGGTTGATCTCATGGAGTTATAAATGGTAGATTTTGATGTTATAATGGGTATGGACTGTTTGGCGTCTTGTTATACCATAATTGATTGCTGCACGAAAAAGGTATATTTCCATTTTCTAAATGAATTAGTCCTTCAATGGAAAGGTGAAATTGGCGTGCCAAGAGGTAGATTTATTTCTTATTTTAAGGCAAGAAGAATGATTTCCAAGGGATACATATATCATTTAGTTAGAGTAAGGGATACAAAAGTGGATCCACCAACTCTTCACGCTGTTCCAGTGGTAAATGAATTTTCTGATGTATTTCCTAAAGATCTTCCAGGTTTGCCTCCTGAATGAGAAGTAGAGTTTGGTATTAATGTAATACCAGGAACCCAACTAATCTCCATTCCTTCGTATAGAATGGCCCCAGCAGAATTACGAGAATTAAAAGAGCAATTGAAATATTTGCTAGAGAAGGGATTCATAAGGCCTAGTATGTCCCCTTGGGGAGCACCAGTGTTATTTGTGCGCAAAAAGGATGGCTCGCTGAGGATGTGTATTGATTATCGACAATTGAATAAGGTGACTATTAAGAATAAATAACCTCTCCCAAGAATTGATGATTTATTTGATCAGTTATAGGCGCCAAGTGCTTTTCTAAGATTGATTTGAGGTCAGGTTACCACCAAGTGAGGGTCAAAGAGAAGGATATACCTAAGACAGCTTTCCGAACACGGTATGGTCATTATGAGTTTTTAGTTATGTCATTTGGTCTAACAAATGCACCCGAAACTTCTATGGATTTGATGAATAGGGTGTTTAAGCCATTCCTGGATGTATTTGTGATAGTTTTTATAGATGATATTCTAGTTTATTATAGATCAGAAGAGGACCATGCCAATCACTTACGACAAGCATTGCAGACTCTTCATGATTGTAAGCTTTATGAAAAGTTCTCTAAATGTGAGTTTTGGTTAAATTTGATGGTATTTTTAGGTCATATTGTATCTAGTGAAGGGATAAAGGTTGATGCTCAAAAGATAGAAGCTGTGAAGAACTGGCCAAGGCCCACAATGCCTATGGAGATTCATAGTCTTATCGGGTTGGATGGTTATTATAAAAGGTTTTTTGAAGGATTTTCTTCCATTTAAGCACCCTTAACCAAGCTAACCCATAAAGCATCCAAATTCCAATGGAATGATGCTTGTGAGAAGAGTTTTCAAGATTTAAAGAACAAGTTGATTTCTACACCCGTGTTGGTACTTCCAGAAGGCACCAAAGGGTATATAGTGTATTGTGATTCTTCTAGAATTGGTTTAGGATGTGTATTGATGAAGCATGGTAAGGTAATAGCATATGATTCTAGACAATTGCGGCCACATGAGAAAAATTATCCTACACTCGATCTTGAACTGGCAACAGTTATTTTTGCTTTAAAGATATAGCGCCACTACTTATATGGGGTTCATTTTGATATATTTACTGACCATAAGAGCTTGCAATATATTTTTAATCAGAAGGATCTAAATTTAAGGCAGCGGAGATGACTTGAACTATTAAAGGACTACAATTTTGATATCTTGTACCATCTAGGGAAAGAAAATATGGTAGCTGATACGTTAAGTCGTAAGGGTATGATGGCACCTATAGAAAGGAAAGGGATGATTAAAGATCTTCACCAGTTAGCTAGTTTGGGAGTTCGCCATCTTGAAACTCCGAATAAAGAGCTTATCGTACATAATGCTGCGGAATCTTCATTAGTAGCTGAAGTGAAAGAGAAGCAATATGTAGATCCTATTTTATTACAGCTTAAGGAGAACGTTCAGAGTGGTGCGACCAAGGCATTTGAGCTTACGAAAGAAGGAGTAATTCAGTGCCAAAACCGAATGTGTGTGTCAGATGTAGACGGGCTAAGAAAGAAGATTATGATAGAGGCACATCGTTCAAGGATTTTATTCATCCAGGATCACCCAAAATGTATCAAGATTAGAAAGATATGTATTTGTGGAATGACATGAAGAAGAGCATTGCAGAATTTGTAGCTGAATGTCCAAATTGTCAAAGAGTTAAAGTTGAGCACCAAAAACCCGGAGGTTATATCCAATGCATTGATCTTCCAAGATGGAAGTGGGACATGATCAACATGGATTTCGTTATTGGTTTTCCTGGTACATCCTGGAAGTTTGATTCTATATAGGTGATTGTTGATAGGCTTACCAAATCCGCACATTTCCTACCAGTTAGGACCACTTACATAGTTGAAGAGTATGCGAAGTTGTACATTAAAGAGATAATCTGATTACATGGAGTGCCAATCTCTATTTTATCAGATCGGGGAACCCAATTTCCTGCAAACTTTTGGAAGTATTTTTAGAGGTGTTTGGGAACATAAGTGAAGTTGAGTACAACTTTTCACCCTCAAACAGCAAGACAAGCAGAACGTACCATCCAAACACTTGAAGATATGCTACGAGCTTGTGTAATAGATTTTAAGGGCAATTGGGATGATCATTTACCTCTTATTGAGTTTGCCTACAATAATAGCTATCATTCATATATCAAAATGGTACCATATGAAGCTTTATATGGAAAGAAGTATAGATCACCAACAGGATAGTTTGAAGTGGGTAAAACTCTTTTGTTCGGATCGGATCTTGTTTATCAAGCCATAGAGAAAGTTAAAGTAATTCAGCAATGACTAAAAACAGCCCAAAGTCGACACAAGTCATATGTGGATAGTAGAAGGAGAGGGCTAGAGTTTTCTATGAGTAATTGGGTATTTTAGAAGGTATCACAAATGAAAGGGGTAATGAGATTTGGCAAGGAAGGGAAGTTGAGTCCACATTATATAGGCCCGTATAAGATCACTCAAAGGTTTGGAAAAGTTCCATATGAATTAGAGCTACCCCAAGAGATCTCATCAGTACATCCGGTATTTCATGTGTCAATGCTTCAAAAGTGCATCGGAGATCCATCACATATCACTTCTACTGAGCATGTGCAAGTTGCGGAAGATCTTACCTATGTGGAAGTGCCTATTGCTATTCTAGATCGCAAAGTTAAGAAGATGAGAAATAAAGAGATAACATCTATGAAAGTACGTTGGAGAAATCGTCAATGGGAAAAGATTACATGGGAAGCTGAGGAAGCAATGAAATCTAAGTACCTTCATTGCTTCAAAGATGAAAAGGAAGTTCAAGAAATGGAGTTAGAACATTAACAAGTAAGTTTTTTTATATATATGCATAGTATTTATGTGATGATGTGAATATTAATGATGGACTTGAACTTGTTTCGATTGAATAAATATGCTAACATTCGAGGATGAATGTCCTAAAGGGGGAAAGGAAGTAACACCCCGTATTCAACTATGTGTATTGGCATATTCAAGTACGTGTATTGGTCTTATTTATAAGAAATTAATTTTTTATTTATTTTCTTTATACCGGAATTTGTCCGTCGATGGTTCCATGCGAAGGTTATTGAATAAGATTTCCAACGATATAAAGATTTCCAAAAACGGATAGGTTTCGGATATAATCGAGCACGTTCAAAACTATAAAATGGTGGTTGAGATATTTGGAAATAGTAAATGTGCAGGAAAATTTCCTGCACACAAACTACTTAGGCCAGCCGAATTTTTGGGTCAACTTCGAACGATCATAACTCCCTTAATATAATGAACTGGGAGAGCTGGGACCTATGAAAATAAATATCTTTGAGTCTTCTTTCCAATGCAATTGGTTTCATCTAAATCCACGTCTGAGTAAGGATTTATACTCTTTTTACTTTAGCCTATCAAAATAGATTTTTAGGGTCAACTTGAAACGACTATAACTCCTTATACAGGATGAACTAGGTGGCCTACTTTATATAAAATAAAATCCCTTTGAATTATCCTTTCAACTATACCAATTTCACCCATATCCAATATCGGAGCAAAGATTTATGGTCGATCTACTTTAACTTATCAGAACAGTCCACCAAAGGATAGATTTGACATTATTTAAATTTTAAAGACATTTTGGTCATTTCCTATTATATTATGGATGGGAATATGTGTAAATATACATGTATATGAGTTCAAAAACTCATTTTCATCATCAATCATTGAGAAAGAACAAACCCTATCCAAATTTGACATTTAAATTTCTTTTGATTCAACAGTAGAAATTCCAAAGTAATACGATAACTACGTTTGTCATCTCGAGAGCTTTGAACGGCACCTATTATTTGTGAAAACAGTACTGGATAATCAAGAGGTGAATTCTAATGTATGAATATTGTTTGCCTTTGTTCTTTTCCATATGTAAATGTCTAACAGAGGATTATATGTATTGGTTGTTATTAAAAGGTGATGGAAATAGGGTTATGGACTATTTTGCATAGTTTGGTTGTATTGAATTGTGGAAGGTGGATATGATAATTGAGTTATGGAAGGTGGATATGTTAATTGAGTTATGGAAGGTGGATATGGTGATGTACTATTGAATTGATGATCATTTATGTGTATGGCTCAATTTGGTTTAATGGATTGGTTGGAAGGATAAATGAATTCAAACTTGATATTGGAGGATGTTGTATGAATATGCATGGAATATAAATGTAATTGGAGTATAAGAGGGTTAAAGTGACACCCTTTATGGTGTAATTAAGGCTTACTACTTAACCACTAGATTGGTGAATTCAAATAATTGAATTGTGACGTTTGTTCGTTAATATTAGATTGCTATATATGTTCATTGTAGATAAGTAATCTAAAAAGACGGGAAGTCCATTTGGGACTAGTATTAAAAGTTGATAGTCAGGTATGTAAAGCACACTCTATACTATATCTTTGGCATGAAAGTGAACAATTGTTCTATTAAGAAAGTTTCCAAAGTTATTCAGTAACATGTGATCCATAATGGTTTTGTATGATGTCCTACGTTATCAATGAACTTGTTTCCATCCTACAAGATGTTAAGACATTCCAATACTTACTTTTTTTCCAAATCTTACATGTTTGTTGCACTAATGAATGTCAGAAGGTATCTGGTTACTCAAATACGATCCATGTGCTATTAATGACTGCAAAACATTTCATTGATATACCAATAAGTTCCTACTTCATTGTTATGGCATTGATGACTCTAAAATACTTCATTGATGTGCCAATGAGTTCTTACTTCATTGTTATTGCATTGATGGTCTATTTATATGTCTCTTATTGAAGTATCATTGTTTCAAAGTATCAACATTGCGGTGGGGACCGAAATAACAATCTCAAAGATTAATTGAACTAAGTGATGGAAGTTCTCTCTTATCGGGTGGTATCCCAGGGGCATAATCCTATCAAGGGTTGATCCCTATTTATGTGTTTATGGGTGGTATCCTAGAGGCACAAGCCTATCATGGGTCGATCCCAGTTGATGTGTACTGGAGGCAGCCTAATGGTCACAGTACATTACAGTAATGATTACAAAGATGATAAGAACGAAGGTAAAGTGATTGAATAAATACAATGTATAGGTTGTCACAAGTTCTAGTAAGTTTTGTCCACTCCCATTACGATTTATTCACTTGTTTCTAATTTCTATTGAGTTCCTATATCATATGTGATTATCTACAGCTTTACATACTCAGTACATATTTCTTACTGACGTCCCCCATGGGGGACCTGCATTTCATGCTACAGGCACAGGTACCTCAGCTTATACACCAAACAAGTAGGAGCCAGGATATCCAGCTGCTTTTGGTAAGCTCTAGTTTGCTTCGAGGCTTTCCGTGTCATATCCAGTCACTTTTGGTATTGTATATAAGTTAGTTATATGGTGGGGTGTGTCCCGACCTTACTTAAACTCTATCTATTGTCTAGAGGCTTTGTAGACCTAATGTATAGTATGGGTGGTGTTTTGTTAATAGACGTGATGGCTCCAACGGCCAAGTATTGTATATACATATATATGTGTGCTCGAGCTTATATAGGTGATTATTTTCTTTTATATGCGACATGATGCTGTTTGAATTTTGGGTTGTCATAGAAGTATGCATGAGAAGTATAAGGTTATGAGATGGTTCCCCCGGGCCTCCTCGGTTATGGGTGCCAGTTCTCCCCAATAGGATTTGAGGCGTGACATCTAATTTTGGTTATTTATGAGATCCACTAGTTCCTCTAGTCCTTCTCAGTCTAATGTGTCAAATGCATAGTTATGTCAGTTAATTCATATGATTGCTCGGTTGGTAGCTTTTTAAGCCGAGCATGGTGCATTTGCTACTCTATCTTCTGAGGCTACAAGGGTTGGCCAGTTAATGAGGTTGAATTCTTTGACTTTTATGGGTGTTAAGGAAGAGAAGGATCCTCAGGGATTTTTGTACGAGATGGAAAAAAATTTTAGCGTGATGCAGGCCACAAATATGGAAGGGGTGGAATTTACTGTGTACCAGCTAAAGGATATGGCGTACCAATGGTACAAGGAATGGGATCAGGCGAGGGGTGACATTGATGAGTCATCTCTATGGGATGATTTCTCTAATTCATTTCTAGACCGCTTCTTTCCTCACGATTTGAGGAAAGCAAAAGCGAAGGATTTTCTTAATCCAAAACAAAGAAGGATGTCCATCAAGGAGTATGCCTTTCAATTGCACCAATTGTCTTGGTATGCTCCGGAAATGGTGTCTGATATGAGGGAATTGATGAGGAAGTTTATTTAAGGACTATCTCATGAGTTGATTCTTGAAAGTAAGGCTGCCTTACTGACCAAGGATATGTATATCTCTAGGTTTATTAATTACAAGCAACAAGTAGTGAAAGATAAAATAATGTAGTCTTAGTTTAGTGAGAGGAAGGTGATGTCGCCTAAAACTACACCCCAACTAGAAATATAATATGGTCGGTTTCAAATACAATAACCCAATAAGTTTGGGGTCAATTCCACAGGGAAAATGTGAACAGTTGCTTGCCTTGATATAATCCATAAGCAGTGCAGGAAAGTAAATGAGGGGATTTTGTTATCAATTGCAAATAGTAAGCAATTCTTGAGTGTTTTTGAGTTAAAATCAATCTGAGACAAATATTTGGTCAGTCTTCCCCCTGGCATCTCACCTCTATAAATTTCTCATGATCAATCCAATTATTCTTTTGTTCTACATGTAAATCCTACAAGATAAGTCTTATCAACTGCCTGGCAAGCTAGAAGATAACTTTCACCCTTTTACTTGGTTATCGTCTCTGGGTGTTGCCTTGTTTCCCCTTTTTATGACCTCCGTTACACTGGTCAAGGTAGGATCAAGTGATAAGATATAATTCTTGTTTATCAAATCCCAAATCATTGTCTTAATCTTCTTTTCGTAATCGCAATATTTTTGGTTATCGAATGGATGTGAATACAGGTAATCTGAAGAATCTACAACTGTTATAAGTTTAATTATTTTGAAGAAGAATTAAGATACATGCAGAAACCCTAGAACAATTATGTCTCACACTTCCTCTATGTATCTAATCCACCAGGGTTCCCACAACCCTAGATAAGGAGATTAGTCGCTCATGTTTGTGCAAGAAACCATGATTATTAATGAAGAACACATAAAATCAATTGCACAAAAATAAGATAAATAAACTCCAAAGTCTTTAATTTAGTAAGACCCTATAATCTCAAGAACAATTGTAAAGGTATGTAAAATTATATAATAATGTGTAATAGTGCGTCACAATGCATAAACTCATAAAACATAAATCCTATGGTATTTACAGCATCTCAAAATAACATAAAAGTCCTATTAAAAATGGGAAAGGTAAAGTTGTGTCTACAGTCAGTACGACTCGATCTTCACTTATATCCTCAGCTTATGACTCGTACCAAGCGTTGTTGTATCTGTTCCAGTGTTTGATCTTCCCAAGGCTTGAACTTTGTGTTCACTATAGGACATCTATGTATGATCCATACCTGAGTGTATGGCTCATTTCCTCAACTCGTATCCACCTAGAACTTCAGTCTTTCCTAGATTAGAACACTTGTTTGTATGCAATATACCAAATATGAGTCGTACTTAAAATTTTGACTCGTATTTCTTTGACACTTCAACTCTTGGATGGTAGCTTAGCTTCTGTTATGCTCATGAATTCCGTATACGACTCGTATCCTGGATTATGACAGGGATACTTCAATCGTATCTTCCTCGTACTTGGATATTTGATTTGGCTTTTGATTCTTTACTTATACGATTCAGCATACAAGTCGTATCAATTGGTTACCACTCAGGTGTTGACTCGTATACTGATCAGAGTTGATCTTTTTTAGGTCTTTTTCTTCTCTTTTCGATTAAACACTATTATAGACCTATTTTACTTGTAATTCAAACCAAAGTGCATCATATCTAAAATAATACCCTAAGTTCATGAATAAATTCATAGTTTTAAGTATCGAAGTCATGTTTCCATGGCACATCAACACTCTCAACTTAGACTTTGCATGTCCTCAGGCAAATAAAACCAAATTACTATTTTCTAGCATAGAGTCGATGCTTAAACAGTAAGATCTCAAGAAACCCATGGCAGTGATTAAATTTCAAACTTGTTGTTCCCCTCTTAACTCTACTTTTCAAAACTCAAATGCGTATAACAATTTAACATATGTAGAAACATGAGAGAATCCGATGACGGCATTACATTAGCAATAGACACTTAGGCAGAGACATAATTTACATTCGTCAAACAATCTAGAAACCTAGCAATATAACCCATGTGAACTCACAGTCAAAGAAATCCCATTCACTCTTCATGGATAGACTACTCTATTCAGGGATATAAGAAATAACTCTCTCTCAGACACAGAAATATCACCGGTGTGCACAAAATACCATAGGCATGCCCTTATGCTCTTTTCTGAAGTTGTCAGACAGTCATGCTAGGATCACTATAGGGCTTTATTTGTCTTGTAACTTGGGATTTGGGATGGTATGATATATTTTAAGTTTCGTTTAGTGACTAAGCCTTTTGGACACTACACCTTTCTTGGGGTCCACATACTTTCCACTTTTTCTTTTGTTTCTGCCCTTATGTTTCCCTTTTCCTTTTATGCACATTCTAATTGGATCAGGTATGTCTTTCTAGCACTTATTTTTCTTATTTTTTTTCTTTTTCTATACATTGTACAATTCTTTCTTTTCTTTTCATCATACCTACCCATGTTTCAACTATTTTTCTTCTACCCATATTCTTCACACTAGTTTTATCTTACCACCCCTATAATAGCAACCCTCAACTTAGGAGATTAGCCTAATTTGAAGTGCACAGTGTCCACAAGAGGAACAGGACCAAAACAGGTTCATTGTAAGTTAAACAGGAAGGTGATAGGTATAACAACAAAAATTAGACTATAATGGCTCAAAATATTTAGATCAAAGAGACGTATTCACTTGGTTAAGACATTTTAGGCTTAAGTGGACTCATACAACAATGGCCTATGATCATAGCCTACTTCATAATTGATAACGCTCAATCTAAAGCTCTCGTAGGAGTGTAAAGCGGTCGCTAGCAAATATAGAACCCAACCTGGGTTGGTTATCAATCCCACAGGGAAGAGCTTGGCCAACAAGTAAGCAACGGTTACTAGACTTTTAGTGCAAGTCTCATAAAAAGGGGGGATTGTAATGTGCAACCAAAACAATAAATTCAAAGCTGAAAATAGCAAAGTAAAAAGAGAAAGATTATTACGTAAGTTGTAAACAATGAGAATTGAAGCGTTGGGGTTATGTCCACCTTCTGAGTTATACGTCTCTATTGGCTATGAGTGTGTAGAATTGTGATATGCATGTGCTTATAGAGAATTGTATTCGATGGTAAATCCAGGTGTCTTTCGACCTATTCGAGGATTATTTCACTTTAACTCTTTCGAGCTTAAAGAGTGTCTAACGGTATGAATTCTCCAAGAGGTTAGTCCAGTTACTACACTAGCTTTTTAATAGGAAAGGGTGTCCTACTACCTTGACATTATTTCTTTTCCAGACAGATAACCTTTCTTTCGAACAAGTTAAATGTTATACTGGCGTTATTCTATGTGTCTGCAGCCACAAGAATTTGCATTAAGATGAAGAGAATAATGATATAAGCAGCATACGTGTCACGAACTCATAAACTCACAGCAATAGATAGTATCTCATACGGCTTCCATAACCCCAACAGAGAAGTTTAGTTACCCATAAATGCGAAGGAGATCACGATTGACATTGTTGTTAATATACCACAAGATTGATGATTTTTGTGTAGCTCGAGTGATAAGCGTGAGGCGTGATTCCTTAGCGTGGTAACGGTTCTCTTATTGCGGGTTTTAAGAATAGAAGAAAATAAGATTAACGGAAAGATTAGAAGAGTTGTAGAATTGTTGTGGTGGAAGAAGAGAGGGATGGAAGAAGATTAATTGTTGAATAGAAGATTGTTGAATCTCTCCACTAAGGGAGGAATGAATAAAAATCTCTAGCATGATAGGGTATTTATAATACCCATATCCTATTCCTACTAAGTTAATGAAATACTTAACCAAATCCTACTAAGCTAATGAAATACTTAACCCAATTGTACTAGGTTAATGTAACATTATCCAAATCCAAATAAACTAATGAAATACTTAACCCGAATTGTATTAGGTTAATGTATTATTTTCCTAATCCAAATAAGTTACTGCAAGTCCCCAAAGTCTTTAGAAATGTTGTTTTAGCCTGGGACAGATTTCCCATGCATCACTTTTGGTCCTTTAGGCGTCCAATCTTACGTTCCTTCCTTCGTGAGCTTTCTTTGGCGTCAAGTAAGCCATAAAATGCTGATTTCTGCATCATTTATACCTGAAACTTTGCTAATCATGTTTGTTAGCTACACTTACAGGAAAAAGGACTAAACGTGCATAAAATATATAATTTGTTCTCAAAACATGGCACAAATATGGGCAAAATATATTGATATAGGCGCGTAATATCGCCTATCATCAACACCCCACACTTGCAGCTTTGTTCGTCCTCGAACAAAATATCATGTCCCTCTAAACATCAACTTAGGGTTTCACAGCAACAACACAAAACATTCGTCAAGACAAGCACAACAATTATCAACAAAGAGTAGTTTTCCGATCATTAGTAGAAACCATTTAACCTCTAGCATAGACTCGTGATGGTGGTTAACTCATATTCAAAAGTCAAGGCACAAAGGATCATACACAACTATCCAAAACTCATCAACCATGTGTGTCTCACAATATATTACCCATGGTCACTCACAAGTATAGCATATTTTTCAAACATGGGTATCCAAATATCCTTGCTCTCACTCTCACAAAGAATTCATATTTAGCAACTGATGACCATAGGCTTGCCCTTAGTGTACTACTCCACTAAATGTCAGAATGTTAAGATTAGGATCAAGTAGGTCTTTTGATGGTTGTAATGTAGGCTAAGGGACGGGTAGGATTAGCTATTTTGGCCAGAAATAGTGACTAAGTTCCTAAGCACTTTAATACATCACATTGTATCATTGACATTTTTTTTTCTTTCAACCTTTCTTCTTTCTTTTATTCTACCACCCTTGTTCTCCTCTTTTGTTTTTCAATTTTAAGAATAACTCACTTTTCAGCTTTTTTTTTCCTTTTTCTTTTCTCAACATACCTCTTATGATAGCACTTTTTTTTTTCATAACACATTCAAGCACCATTACAATTTAAAGCATCATACTCACCCAATTTCCTCTTTTGTTGTCACATGACTTTTTAACTTTAAAGCACTTAGGAATTTGGATAAAATTATGGTCTTGAAAAAATGTGGATTAGGCTTACATTTGCGGTTGTCAAAGAAACAGGCTAAAGGCTCAAAAGGGGTTAACTAGGATGATGTCCATGGGTAGGTAAGACAAAGGTAAACATGTATAGGTTGCCAAAGAAATGCCTAAATCATCTACTAAACTCACACTCCTTATTTTCGCTTTGCATACATACCGGGAAAGTTCTAGCATCAGCCACAAACATAGAATATACTATTATCTCACACACACAAGGCACATGGTCGACTTGATTGGAAGTAATATAGACTCTCGACCCAACAAGTGAAGGAATTGAACCACACACTATCACATAATGAGTCACAACTAGAGCCTAAATGTCTCAATAGTCATAATTGTAGCACATACTTTTGTTATAATCTCACGCTGCCTATTAGAATAATTTCATGCGAAGCTAAAAAAAATATTTTACTACTAAAAAAAATTTAAAAACGAAACACAAACAAAAACAAAGTAAACAAACATAGATGCAAATAGAGAATTATAGCATGCAATATCGCCACCCCACACTTAAACGGGACACACTGTCCTCAGTGGGAAATAAATAAGAAGAACCTGGTTAGTCGGACTCATTCTCTATGTCTGGGGTCATACCCCTTGCATCGGAATCATCATCAAAGTCGTCATCCTTAGAAGTTCCTCATAAGTATCCCACTTAATTCCAAGAGTGAGTCGAGGTGTTTGCATCGAGGAGGGTTCTCCTTGCTCTTTTTGGCCTCTTTTCTTGCCTTTTTGTGAAGTGGTAGCCTTATCTTTGCCTTGTATTTTGGTGCCATTGTACCTGAGATCTCAATAGAGTCATGTTAGCATCATCTCAATGGATACAATCTATGAACAAGCAGTAGGGTTACCACCCCACACTTAGGTTGTTGGCACCAACTAGTGAAGTGAAAGTGGTCGATTACTCAGACTTCATCGACATACGTTTTAGGTGCTCTATTCCAACAATAAAATCAGTGAGTCATACTTCTTGTACTCTTGGCAATACTTGCATGTAAGATTATATCAAGACTACTACATAGGGATTACATCAAGGTATAGTATCTATCAATAATCACAACCGCCTATGTTGGTAGGCAACTATAAGTCTTATTCCAATGAACAATTCATTCCAACATGTAATTATGCAAGTGACAAGATTATACAATGTTAATGACTATAGCAATTCCCAAGAGTATGACAATACATCAAAATCAAATTCAAGTTGGAAACAAGTTAAGATCATCCTAACGTATATGTTCACTCACTTGGTTGTGTATCAGCAATTCAAACACATGAATATCACCAATGCTTCTTCAAGATATAGCAATTCATAATAGGCATAGCAACGTAGTACTTACAAAAAATGAATGAAGAACAAAAGAGTACTTACGTGATTGAAGCCTTTGGAGATGTTCTTGTGAATTGGAAGAGCAAAAAGAGAAATTTTGAGATGATTTGGATGGATGTGCGGCGCCTTTGGGTCAATTTCTAATGTGGTTATGTTTCAAGACTAAGTCCCCTTTATATAGGAAGAGAATGGGTGGGGTTTTGACCCATTTATATGCGGCGCATAATGCTTGGCATAGTCATGGTATAGGCGGCGCATAGTGTATGGCATTTAGGGGCATATGCGGCGCATAGTCTATGGCATTTAGGGACATATGCGCCGCATAGTGTACAACATATGAGATACTGAGACTTAATGCTATACCATAGGCGGCGCATAGCGTATAGCACACTTGCGAATGGACGGCGCATAGTGTATAGCACACTAAATTCTGAGGCCTTAGGCTATAGTATAGGTTGTGCATTGTTCGTGGCCTAGTTTTACCTAGGCCTAGCCTTCCTGGATGCCTATTGTGGCATGAGCAATGCTCAATCCATAACCTTATGCATCCTTATACCTAACTTACCACCTTTTCCATACAATACGTCCAAATCGTCATGTGAAACCAATCTCCTCGTTGAATACTTCTCGCACCTATATTTGCTCAAAACCAATGAGAACAATTAGTATGATGGGTTGCCTCCCACCAAGCGCCTTAGTTTTGGTCATGGCACGACTCTTATTTTTGGATTTTCATTTATCAAAAACAAAACAAGTACTAGAACGAAAGAAAGACAAAACGATAAACAATAAATGAAAAATGATAAACGATGGGTTGCCTCCCATCTAGTGCCTTATTTATTGTCGTGGCACGACATAGTTACCTCGAGTACTCAGACTTCGTCGAGGTAAATGGTGGATCATTTTCTAAAAGGATTTAGACGACAATAAGGATTACCTGTGGGCATGCGATCTTTTTCGAGCTGGCTCATACGTTTCTCCGGAGAGTCACCAATTATATCATCAATAGTCCACCCCATAGCTCTCTTGTATCTCTTCAGAGCAGAGATGAGAGCCTCTACGTGCTGTTCACTTAAATCATCTACACTCTCAGGAAGTATATTTCTACTTTCCAAGAACACATACCTTAGATAATCGGGGAGCTCTTGCGATTCTAGCATTGGTGGCTCATTAATGGGAGTCTTCGCTGTTGGTTGATTCTTGAGATCACAATCCGGTTGCTTAGGAGTATAAGACGCTATTTCTGTTAGATCACCCATAAGTTCTTCATAATCTTCATTATCCTCATGCTCAACATTCAGTGGCGCAGCAGTCAATGGCTCAACAGTAGGCTGTTTCTCTATAGATAATGCTTTCATATCCTCTTGATGAACATCATCTAGACATAACTCATTCATATCGCTGGGCTGCTTCATGGCTTTGCATATATCAAACCGTAGTACTTCGTCATTAATTCGAAACAAAAGCTCATTATCTTTCATGTCAATAAGCACACTTCCGGTTGCAAGGAAAGGACGTCCCAAGATTATGGGAACTTCAGAATCCTTCTTACAATCCAGAATAACGAAGTCTACAGGAAATATGAATGAAGAAACCTTCACCAACACATCATTCAAGATACCCACAGGTCTTTTTACCAACCTATCAGCCATCACGAGCCTCATATTGGTTGGTGTCGGATCGCCTAGACCCAACTTCTTGTAGATGGATAGTGGCATCAAATTTATGCTAGCACCTAGATCGCACAATGCTTTGGCAAAATCCAATGATCCAATAGTGCAAGGAATAGTGAAAGCTCCGGGGTCGGCCTTCTTCTGAACTATCGATCGGGTAGCAATTGCACTACAATGATGCACATCTTCTCTCAACTCATAACTTGCTTCCCACTTCTTAGTCAAAAGATCCTTCATAAATTTCGCATACCCAGGCATTTGTTCAAGTGCCTCCACCAATGGAACATTAATGGTCAGCTGCTTTAACATAGTCATGAATTTCCTGAACATCGTGTCATCCTCCACCTTCTTCAATCGTTGGTGAAACGTTGGTGGTGGGTATGGAAGTGTTCTCTCCATGGTTCTCTTCTCCTCTTGCTTCCGTTTATCAGATTTTTCAGGTTGCACAGCACTGGGTGAGGCGTCCTTGACGTCAGGAGTGGGTGCTGCGGCATCTTCTCCTTTTGTGTTGTCATCCATGTCCGCAACTTCGTCAACCACTTGCTTGCCTTTTGCTGAAGTTTCCAGCACCTTACCACCTCTGGTAGTGATGGCCATGCATGACCCATCATTCCTTGGGTTTGGCACAGTATCGCTAGGTAAAGTGTCGGCCTTTCTTTGATTGAGTGCTGCTGAAAGTTGGCTCAATTGCTGCTCTATTTTCTTGATAGAAATGGAATGTGAATCAACTAATTGTTTCATGGAGGACAAATCATTGATTACCTCTGTTACTCCCGCGCTCGTTGCTTCCACTCCTTTCAATAATTTAGCCATCATGTCTTCCATACTTCCAGAATTAGATGTGGTGGTGTCACGTCTACCAGGGGGAACGTACAAACCACTCTTTTCATTCTTGTTCTTCCAACTACCTTGGTCCTTGTTTCCAGATTTATCATAATAGTTACGACCTTGGTTTCCTTGGGCATTCCCGCGGAAACCCCCCTGATTGTTCAAGTAGTTGGCCTCATCTTCCGAATCAGATTCGTCTCTTCCTTTTGACGCAATAGCTTTCACTTTTTCGGTCTTCCCTGATAATAAATGCTTTGTAAGAAGATCCATTTGTGTTTTCAAATGCTCCATATCTTGATCACGTTCTTCTTCTCTTCTTCTTTGGTCTGCAGTCATGCCAATAGATAAAGTGGGGCTTGCTACCTCAGAATCCCTGGTATGCCAAGATCTACTTTGTTTCGTCATATGATCTAGTATATTGCTTGCTTGACCAAGGTGAGGTCCATGAAAGATCCTCCAGCCGCATTATCCACCACTGGTTTAGTTATTGAATTCAAGGCTCTATACAAGATCTCCATTAGGTGAACATTGGTAATGTGATGGTTTGGGCACCTCGCTAGCTTTGTCTTGAACCTCTCCCATGTTTCATGAAGAGCTTCAATGGGAAGCTGATGAAAATTGCTGATTTCATCTCTCAATTGCGCCCTCTTGGATGGCGGAAAGAATCTTTCTAGGAAAGCGTCTCTCAATTGCCTCCAATTTGTAATAGAATTAGGAGTCAGCCCATTCAACCATAGTGTTGCCTCCCCAGACAGAGACAATGGAAATAGACGTAATCGAATTGCATTCTGACCAACGCCAGGATTGTCAAACGACTTGCATGTAGAAATAAAGTTGATGAGATGCATATTCGAATCATCGCCTGCTAGTCCACCAAATAATCCCTTGAGTTGCAATAACTGAATCATGGTGCTTGTGATGTTGAACTTGGCTCCGGGCGCTAATGGTGGTGGAATTATGGCCCCAGTGGCTCCGTTACCATCAACATCATCATCATCATCGTCGAAAGCTGGCTGCATAGGTTGACGATCATACCTAAACCGAGCTTGTCGACCTCTTCGGTTGGCAGGTGTTATAATTTCAGCATCACGCCTAGGGTTTAGTAACTCGTCATCACCTAAATCCTCATCGTCAGGATTTGTTGCTCGCCCAGGGTTATCAATGTTTTGTTGGTGTACTTGGGCAGCGGCAAGGGCAGCCAATCTTGCTTGTTCCTGTTGAGTAGCCATCCTTTCGATTTCTGCTTGTTCTTCCATTCTTCCAATGCGTTGTGGTTCAGGATTGATAGGTAATAACGGTTGACCAGAACTTCTAGTATGGGGCATGCACTGAATAAAAACCTGTAGCAAACAAAAACAAAAACTGAAAGTAAAAGTACGAGAATCTTTGACCAAAGGGTCTAGTAATTCTCACAAACTTAATTGACACTCGTATTCCCCGGCAACGGCGCCAATTTTTGATAACGCTCAATGTACAGCTCTCGTAGGAGTGTAAAGCGGTCGCTAGCAAATATAGAATCCAACCTGGGTTGGGTATCGATCCCACAGGGAATAGCTTGGCCAACAAGTAAGCAACGGTTACTAGACTTTTAGTGCAAGTCTCGTAAAAAGGGGGGATTGTAATGTGTAACCAAAACAATAAAGTAAAAGCTGAAAATAGCAAAGTAAAAAGAGAAAGATTGTTACGTAAGTTGTAAATAATGAGAATTGAAGCGTTGGGGTTATGTCCACCTTCTGAGTTATATGTCTCTATTTGCTATGAGTGTGTAGAATTGTGACATGCATGTGCTTATAGAGAATTGTATTCGATGGTAAATCCAGGCGTCTTTCGACCTATTCGAGGATTATTTCACTTTAAATCTTTTGAGCTTAAAGAGTGTCTAACGGTACGAATTCTCCAAGAGGTTAGTCCAGTTACGGCACTAGCTTTTTAATAGGAAAGGGTGTCCTACTACCTTGACATTATCTCTTTTCCAGACAGATAACCTTTTGTTCGAACAAGTTAAATGTTATACTGGCGTTATTCTATGCGTCTGCAGCCACAAGAATTTGCATTAAGATGAAGAGAATAATGATATAAGCAGCATACGTGTCACGAACTCATAAACTCACAGCAATAGATAGTATCTCATACGGCTTCCATAACCCCAACAGAGAAGTTTAGTTACCCATGAATGCGAAGGAGATCACGATTGACATTGTTGTTAATATACCACAAGATTGATGATTTTCACGTAGCTCGAGTGATAGGCGTGAGGCGTGATTCCTTAGCATGGTAACGGTTCTCTTATTGCGGGTTTTAAGAATAGAAGAAAATAAGATTAACGGAAAGATTAGAAGAGTTGTAGAATTGTTGTGGTGGAAGAAGAGAGGGATGGAAGAAGATTAATTATTGAATAGAAGATTGTTGAATCTCTCCACTAAGGGAGGAATGAATAAAAATCTCTAGCATGATAGGGTATTTATAATACCCATATCCTATTCCTACTAAGTTAATGAAATACTTAACCAAATCCTACTAAGCTAATGAAATACTTAACCCAATTGTACTAGGTTAATGTAACATTGTCCAAATCCAAATAAACTAATGAAATACTTAACCCAATTGTATTAGGTTAATGTATTATTTTCCTAATCCAAATAAGTTACTGCAAGTCCCCAAAGTCTTTAGAAATGTTGTTTTAGCCCGGGACAGATTTCCCATGCATCACTTTTGGTCCTTTAGGCGTCCAATCTTACGTTCCTTCCTTTGTGAGCTTTCTTTGGCGTCAAGTAAGCCATAAAATGCTGATTTCTGCATCACTTATACCTGAAACTTTGCTAATCATGTTTGTTAGCTACACTTACAGGAAAAAGGACTAAAAGTGCATAAAATATATAATTTGTTCTCAAAACATGGCACAAATATGGGCAAAATATATTGATATAGGCGCGTAATATTGTCTATCATCAATAATCCTAGACATAGGTAAAAGCAACTAGGCAAGTTCTAGATTCCAACACAATCGGGAACACAGTAAACCTTACACACACTTGTACAGGGCTACACTACTAAGTACTAGTTATCCAACTATGCAATTATTTTGCCCTGAACTGTACTATCCTTAATTTTAATTCCATTATCAGATACTCAAAATTTTCACACAAATATACAAATCACGCAATTACTTAAACAAAAATTTTGAGGGGGTACCATTTCTCACAATTCAGCATATAAAATTAGCATTGTTTCAATAATAACAACTTAAAAATAAATCAATACAAAAAAATTAATAAAAAAACTTAAATTTTTATTCAAAATCCTCAAAATCATAATCAATGTCAAAAATATCCACTACCATAAGAGCGATGATCTACTCCCTATCTCAGTTGCCCGCATCAAACTTGCAAGTCATAACAGACTTTCAGTTTTAGCTACATCTGAAAATTTTCAAACTACTAACCAAAATTTTTGGAATAACCCCCACCCCCAACGTAAGAACATTGCAATGTCCCTAGTGCTACAAAAATAAAATAGAGTAAGTATAAGAGTCATACCTAGGCACTCAAGGCTCCGAAGCATCAACATCAGATTATAGGCCCTCAGGTCAGGTTTTACTCTCGTCAACTACTATCCTAATAACCAAGGATGAATCAACATACAGTGGTCAACATCATCCCCCTTAGCAATAGAAATCAAATCCCTCTATCCTCTAACTCCAGCAACCATCTCATGGACCCGTGTCTCACAGTCCTGCTCATCCTAAATGCTTTTGAGTTAGGCTTTCTTCTCAGCTTTTTTAGCTTTCCTCTTCTTTCTCTTCCTCTCTTCTCTGGTCTTTTCAACCTACATATCTACTGAATCTACCCAAATATTAGGCACCTCTACTGTGGGAATCTCAGTCTCCAAAACTGGCTCAGCAATAATCGACCTCTCATATTGCTTAATGATCATCTTTTTTATCTCAGTAATCTTAGCTCTGACATCAGCAATATTAGATATCTGTTCAGTATCTAACTATCGAGTAATCCTCAACTCAAAAGCATCTAGGTATCCTTGAACTCGCCTATCTTGTGCCTCGAACTATTGGTCCATCCAACTTCTTACTCCTCCCTTCATATGACCTACTTCCATAGTAAGTATAGCTAGCTAGGTCACAACCTCTATCCATGCAGTATTAGAAATCAACATAACACATGAAGGAATACCCCATGGACTAGGTAGAATAGACTAGACTAGCGGTAGTGCATTGGAAGTACCTATTGCACTGTGGGTGTGGCCTTAGTCGGTGCACCTGCCTTGGTAGCCTCAGCTGTAGCAGGGGCATCAGGCTGATCATCTTGCAGAAAAAATCCTACCATAGCATCGACTGCTTGCCTTATGGGTCGGGCGAAATGGTTAGCTATCTCTCGAATTATCCCTATATCAAACGTTCTCCAATCCTCAATCATCTCATCAATCCTAGGGATATCCATAACTCCCACTGCTAGACAAATCTGGGTAATCTTGCAGGGGTAGGACAGCAATGCCTTCTGCCCCTAACGTTCTTATCTCATATCTGTTAGGTTAGGAACTCACCAATATCAAATATGTAACTGCCTGCGAAACTAGCTATCATAGCAACCCAAACCGAGAAAAGAATATTATCTCCAGTAGTAGGACACAATGTGTGTCGGGATAGTATCCACCAAGTCTTACCCTCAAAGTTGATGGTTCCCTTTTCTATCTGCTATGAATCACCAATATCTCCTGTAACCCAAGTTGCATGCTCACCATGCACAACTATTCTCTCATCTATCCATCCAAAAATCACCATTTTATTATCAATACCCATTGTTTGCTATGTGTATATTCTCATTTCCATCATCCTGTAGTCCATCTTTCCTGTATTGGCTGGAGCCTGATATTCTGGCTTATACAAGAATCTCCCTAATCAACAAATTATCAGGGAGGTAATAGGCTCGCCTCCTTTCCACAACATACCCTATAGATACTACCTCTGCAACTCTCCCTTATAATCTATATAGAACTCACTAATGAGGACCTCACTATATCTCCTGGGTGCTCTCATCATCCAGTCAAATCTATACTATCGGAAGCATTTTGCAAACTCTGGTAACTTTACCATCCCTATAGTAGCCGTTCTCCTCTCTGGATATATTACTCTCATTATATTACCACCTAGAAGATGAGACATCCCCGAGTTAAATGTATCCTGCATATCAAGATATCCTTATTGTTCGATGATGGGCACTGGAGTATGGGCCAATGGGAGTGGGGGTCCTATCTGTCTATTAGGGTAGCATCTACCTTGGTACCTTGAGTTTTATCTAGACTCTCCTCTACTGAACTATATTTCTCTTCATTATCATCGTTGTCATTAACTGGTTGTGGTGTATGAGGAGGAGATACTATTATTTTCTTTCTTCTTGGCCTCTTTAGTGGTTGTGTCTCGTCCTCTTGGGGAACGACTTTCTTTCCCTTTGTCTTAGCATCTGCCTTTCCCTCTTGAGTAGTTTTCCTTGATGAGGTTCTATTATATTTCTCTCCATTGTTTTTGGATATAGATTCCGACTCGAAGACACTGGTGCCCTCACTTTCAACCGGTGGTAACTTAGTCTTTTTCTTATTGCTTGGTTTAGAGGATGAAGCATTCATTGGAGGCATTGTACCTTTAAATACACTATTATTAGTAATAATGAAAAGAAAATAAAAGAAAAAGTTAAAAAGTAAAGTTCAATGTGCCTTGTCTGAGTTGGATACGAGTTGTGGGTACTGGTCATATCCACCGGGTACGACTCATATAATTGAGTTATATCTTAGATAGTGTATGACTAGTGTACACTAGTTTACTTATGACTCCTCCTTACTAGTCATACCGGATGGGTACGACCCGTGAACAACAGTCGTAAGCAAGTCAGAAACATTAATTCTATTATAGTTCTTCCTAGGTGTGTATAATTAATGTATACGAGTCATATGGTCTGGATACGGCTCATATGGTTGAGTCGTATCCATTACAGAAATTTAAATTTGTAGGATCTCCATGTTGCCAGTGGGTACGAGTCTCATTACAACTCTCGTATCAGTGGGTACGAGTCATAAGAAGTCTCGTATCCGCTACAATATAGAAGTCCAACTTCAAAGTGTGACACCAATGAAAATTCCCAAAGTACCCACGACTAATTTTCAGCTATATCCAGCAACTAAACACATATAGACATCAAAATTCATTCCTAAGAAATGTAGAAAGTCTATTTAAATCAAGTTTACAATAGCACATACTACTTATTTCAACTTGCAAAGTAGAAAAATTAAGTTTAGACACTTACTTGATAGGTGAAGAGTAGGAAATCTCGATTTGGAATATTAATGGCCTGGAATTTGAGTTTAAACCACACCAATTGAAAACTTTGAGGTTGTTGGTAGTTAATTCAAGTTGAAAACAATTTGATTTTATTGATTGAAATTCAAAATTGGGGTAAAATTTATGCGGGTACGAGTTGAAAGCATCGGGTGCCCAATCGTGTGTCTTTTTCCTCTTTTAATCTTAGGTCTGGGTCGGGTCAACCAACTCATACCTAGGCTTATGGGTCATTTCTTTGACTCATATATACTGTGGACTTACCTGTGTTCTGTATTGGATACAATTCTCAGTTAGGAACCATACCTAAAGGATACGACTCATATTGGGAATCGTGTTTATTCCAAAACTTATTCCTGATTTTGATTTTTCTCACAGGTTAATACGACTCCTACTCATAAGTAATACCGTATAGATACAACTCATAAAGAGTACATATGATAACCTCTTTACTTCTCTATATTTTTTTTACATTCTTTTAGTCATGCACGTTGAGCAAACACATAACCCTATAAATAAAATAAGTATAAAAACATGGGTTGCCTCCCACACAATGCTTAATTTAACATCGCGAAATGATGTGGCTTAGTTGGATACTCAGATTTCACTAGCTAGCCTCATAGGGTTACCTCTCATACAATGCTTGATTTAAGGTTGTGTCATAACGCAGTAGCCTTGATTACTCAGGCTTCATCAAGGTCAATATCAGCCACTTCCTTCACTTCTTCTATATTTCCCATATAGTGCTTTATTCGTCATCCATTGACCTTAAATGGGCTTGCACCATACTTCTTTAATTCCAAAGCACCATTTGGATAAACCATTGTCACTGTGAATGGAAATGTCATCTTGCCTTTAACTTACCAGGAAACAAATGAAGCTTGGAATTATATAGTAGCACTTGGTTACCTTTTTCAAAACCCTCTTATCAATCTTGCAATCATGATGAAACTTCATCTTTTCCTTGTAACGTGCTAAACTTTCATATGCTCGGAGCGGGAATTCATCTAATGCATTAATATTATTCAACCTTGCCTTGGCTGCATTCTTTCACTCTAGGTTCATCTTCTTCAATGCCTATAGTACCTTGTTCTCAAGATCAATTGGTAGATATTAAGACTTTCCATACACCAACTAATAGGGTGAAGCACATACAGGGGTTTTGTAAGTTGTACATTAAGCCCTTAATGCATTATCTAACTTTCTTGCCTAATTAATCATAATAGAATTCATAGCATTCGCCAATATGGACTTGATTTCTCTATTGGACACATCAACTTGTCCACTTGTCTGAAGATGTTAAGATGTTGTGATTCACTCCATATTTGTCAAGGAGACTCTTGAATAGATAATTACAAAAATCTGACCCTCTGTCACTAATAGTAGCACGTGGCATACCGAATCGAGAAAACATGTTCTTTCTAAAAAAATATGGTGACACTCCTTGCTTCATTGTTAGGAAGCGTGATCACTTCCACCCATTTCGAAACAGATTCAACAGCCACAAATATGTACTTCATTCCACACGAACTCATAAAAGGTCCCATGAAATCTATGCCTCATACATTAAACACTTCTTATTCTAAAATAGGGGTCATAGGTAATTCATGTCTTCTAGAAATAGTAATTTGTCCCTGGCATTAATCACAGGAAACAACATAGTCATGAGCATCTTTGTATATGGTCGATCAATAGCAACCGCATTGCAGAATCTTATGAGTTGTCCAGGACCCTTCATGATGACCCTTAATGGTTGATGAATGACAAGCTTTAAGTATGCTCATCATATTTACCTCGGGTATGCATCTGTGAATGACTCTATCTGCACAAATCTTAAATAAGTAAGGTTCATCCCAAGAAAAATTTCTTACCACGTGCATGATCTTCTTCCTTTGCTGATATGAAAGATCTTCTGGAACTAGATTACTTGCTAAGTAATTTTCATAATCTGAAAACCATGGAATTAAATCTTGAAATCTTTCAGTATCTATTCATCTGGAAAACTGTCATCAATCTCTAATCCCTTAGCCACCTTCTACATAGCTTCCTCCTATAGTCTATAAAGTGATCTGCAACTTAATGTTCTGTGCCTTTTCTATCTTTCACCTCAAAATCAAATTCTTGCAACAGAAGCACCAAATGCATAAGCCTCAGCTTTACATCCTTCTTATCCATTAAGTACCACAATGTCGCATAGTCTGTGTGCACAATTACCTTTGTCCCAATAAAGTAAGATCGAAACTTTTCAATGGCAAAAACCACTGCCAATAACTCTTGCTTCATCATGGTATAATTCTTTTGAGAAGGATTTAATGCCTTACTAGCATAGTATATGGGATCAAGGATCTTTTCTATGTGTTGGCCTAGTACAACCCCTAAGGCCAATCCGCTAGCATCACATATAATCTCAAAAAGTAAAGACCAATTAGGAGACACAATTAATGGATCAAACATCAACTTCTCTTTTAGTCTTTCAAAAGCCTTCTTACATGCGTCATCATAAACAAATTTTACCTCCTTCTCAAGAAGCTTACAAAGTGGACTTGCAATCTTTGAAAAGTCCTTGATAAATCGCCTATAAAAACCTGAATGCCCTAGAAAACTCTGAATTTCCCTTATAGAAATTGGGTAAGGTAATTTTTCAGTCACCTCAATCTTAGCTCGATCAACCTATATACCTCTCTTTGAAATAATGTGCCTAAGCACAGTTCCTTCTTTGACTATGAAATGGAACTTTTCCCAATTAAGCACCGAGTTGCATTCTTCTCACCTTTGTAGATCCTTCGCTAAGTGAATGAGACAATCATCAAAAGAGTCACCATCCATGAAACATTTGATGGTGTGCTTTACCATATCAAAGAAAATGGACATCATACATCTCTGAAATGTGGTTGGGGTATTGCATAACCCAAATGACATCCATTTGAATGAAAAAGTCCCATAAGGACATGTAAATGTAGTGTTCTCTTGGTCCACTGGTACAACAGTGATTTGATTATAAACTGAGTGTCCATCAAGAAAACAGTACCATCCTCTGCCTGCTAACTTGTCTAACATCTGATCCATGAAAGGCATAGGAAAATGGTCCTTCTAAGTCCATGCATTTAGCTTCCTATAATCCATGCACACTCTCTACCTAGTGACTGGTCCCATAGGCACTATCTCATTATTCTCATTAGGTACGATAGTTATTTTACCCTTATTCAATACATATTAAATCAGACTAACCCACTTGCTATCAGCAATGGGATACACTACACCAATATCCAACCACTTAATTATTTCTTTCATTACCACCTCTTGTATAAAAGGATTAAGTCAACACTAATGATCAATAGATGGAACATAATCCAACTCAAGCTGAATTTTGTGAGTACACAAACCATGCGAAACACAATAATATCTGTAATGGACCATCCAATGGCCTTTTTGAAATTTTGCAAAACTGACAATAATGTTTCTACCTCTGACTGTCTTAGCTCAGCTGCAATAATAATAGGTAAAATTTTGTTGGCCCTCAAAAATACATATTGTAAGGAGATGAGAGGGCCTTTAAATCTAAAACCAGTGGTTCCTCAATGGATGGGTGAGTAGGTGGAGTAGTTTGATTCGTTAAATCAAAATCAAGCTTCTTTGGTGCATAGTTATAACCATCCCTATGCAATTCACCCACTAACTCTTCAATACCTTTATAGTAAAAAATCATAATCACAGCTTTGAGAGCTTTGACACCTAGCCTATCTTCAACAGGAAAAATTATATTAGAACCATCATCCCACAGAGTAACTGCATTAACATTATTGAATGAATTTGTCTCCTTATCATTTACATCAATCACAGATACCACTCTCAACTCATCATGCTACTTTAAAGACTTACATACGTTGAATATCACATGTTTATCATTGAGTTGCAGTATCATATTTCCTTTCTCCAAGTAAATCAGCATCCTACCTGTAGCCAAAAATGGTCTTCCAAAGATAATCAGGACTTTAAAGTCCACTTCACAATCTAATATCACAAAATTAGAAGGAAATATAAAAGAAGATACTCTTACCAAAACATCATAAAGGATACCAACAGGCTTCTTCACTGTTTTGTTCGCCATCACTAGTCTCATGGTAGTTGGTTTGGGACCTCCTAACCCCAACTGTTTGAATACGGTAAAGGATATGATGTTGATGTTATACCTCAAATCACATAATGCTCGTGTAAAGTTTAAAGACCCAATAGTGCAAGGTATTATAAAAGTGCTAGAGTCCTCCTTCTTTTTTACCAAAGATCTAGTGAATACAGCACATCAATAATGAATATTGTCAGCAGGTTCATAACTGACTAAAATTTTCTTGGTGATCAAATCATTCATGAATTTTTCATACCTTGGCATATTCTTCAATTCTTCTACAAGTGGTACATTGACAGTTGACTCTTTTAACATCGACGAAAAATTTTGATACTTACCTTGTTTTTGTTTCTTTCTTAATCTTTGAGGATAAAGATGAAGTTGTCTTGAATGGGCTTTAGCACTGGATTTATAGCTTTTTCTTCTTCTTTATTCAGCCTAATTCTACTTCCAACATTAACTGGCTCATCCTTATTCTTCTGCTCATCAGTTGTATGTATAGGTGGATCTGTAGTAACATTACCACTCTGAGTGGTGATGGCATGCCATTGACTATCATTTTTGGGATTTCCCACTGTGTTACATAGAAGAGTGCCACTCTAGTTCACTGTGGCTGATATCTGACCAAATTGTTTCTCCAACTACTAGATTACTATAGCATGTGACTCTAATTTCTGGTTCAATCCCGAGAGATCATCTTTGATATCCTTTAAGAAGTTCTATTGAATTTCTTGTCCTTTGACCAGCTTGGCCAAAAGTGCCTTCATTCTGGACTTTGTATCTCGACTTCCTGATGGAATATATTTGTCACTCTTCTTCTTATAGTCATCCTTATGCCATCAATTATTATTTTTATCCCTACTCCTATCTCTGTATTTATTATAATAATAATAGTTTTGACCTTGATTTTCTTGCCCTTGGGCTCGGGAATCTGCTAATTTACGATCAAAATACTTTGCCTCTTCTTGAGATTCAATCTCGAATGGTTTGGAGGTAGACCCCTATGCTACTACTGTATTTACCTTCTCAGCACTCATTAATAAAAATTGTTTTGTAATCAATCCAATATCTATACGAAGCTATTCTACCATGTAATTTATTACTCTATACATATTTGTTGCTCTAATATCATAGTACCACCACCATATTTTGAATCTTGAGTATGTCATCCTTTGTTGGTAACTACAATATCATCTCGCATTTCCTGTGTAGCCTCACACAAAGATATATAAATGCTCTTCCTAAAATAGTATCTATCATAGATTTTGAACTATCAGTCAATGACTGATAAAAGATCTGAGATAATTTAGATCCTCTGATTCTATAATTTGGTACCATGATTAGCTTTTTCTTAAGTCAAAACTATGCCTCATACATAGAATCTGCAGGAAGCTGTCTAAAATTATAAATTTCATCCTTTAACTATAACATACGTGTAGGAGGAAAGAATATTCTCAAAAACTGTATCTTCAAATCATGCTAAGTAATGATAGATCCTCTTATAAGTTCCCCTAGACGTAGTGATGCTTAACCAGTCAAAGAAAATAGGAGCAACCTTAATCTCAATTCTTCTGGATTAACCCCTGGATTATTATAATTTGTGCAGATCCCAAGAAAATTTGTAAGGTGTAAGTTTGCGTCATCCTTAGCTATATTGGAAAATTATCCCTTCATATTCAACAATTGGATCATAGTATTAGTAATATCAAACTTCACATTAGGGGCTAATGAAGGAGGAATAATGGCTCCAGACTCCGTAGGCTCAACAAAACCTAGATCTTCTCCATCTTCCTTATATAGGTCTAAGTGTTGATATGCTAGAATAAATGGAGATCTGCCACTCTGAACTCGATGATCAATAACTTATCTCAGCTGTACCAGTCCTTCTTGATAAGCTACTACCATCTCTACATAAGTCTGGCTTATTCTGATTCTCAATGTTTTTGCTCCAACAGTTGTTATGTTTGTAAGTCTGCAATATTCTATGAATCTAATGGATCATGTGGAAGTTCCACATTTGGATCCATAGGTGGGGGATCTTGAACCTCTTCACAAATTTTTCTTGATATCCTTCTTGGAGTTTGAAGGATTCTCTCTATTTTTGGATTAAATGGGAGTAAGGGATTACCTCTACTCCAAGTACTTGTCATATACTGGCATATACCAAGTAAAAACAAAAATTAAAAAACTATGAACTTCACCAATTCAATTCACTATTAAGCCGTCTTCCCCAATAATGGCACCAAAATTTGATGTCAACCAAAACTACTCCTAAACTAGAATTATAATATGGTCGATTCCAAATATAATAACCCAACAAGGTAGAGGTCGATCCCATAGGGAAAACATGAATAGTTGTTTGCCTTTATGTAATTCAAGAGCAGTGCAGGAAAGTAAAAGGGGGATTTTGTTATCAATTGTAAATAGTAACTAATTCTTGAGTTCTTTTGAGTTAAAATCAATCTGAGATGAATGTTAGGTCTGTGTTCCCCCTGTCTTCTCAACTCCATAAATTTCTTATGATCAACCCAATTATTCTATTGTTCTGTATAAAAAGCCTACAAGTTAACTCTTATTAACTTCCTGGTAAGCTAGAAGATAAATTTCACCCTTTACTTGGTTATTGTCTCAGTTTGTTGCCTTGTTTCCCCTTTCTATAGACTCAATTACACTTGTTGGGGTAGGATCAACTCATTATATGGAATGCTTGTTTATAAAATCCTAAATCACTGTCTTAATCTTTTTTTCCTAATCACAAGCTTCTTGGTTATCGAATGGATGTGAATATAGGCAATCTCAAGTGTCTGGAGCTTCTATGTGTTTAATTATTTTGAAGAAGAATTAAGATATATGTAGAAACCCTAGAAAAGTTATGTCTCATACTTTCTCTACATAGCTAATCTGTCAGGGTTCCCACAACCCTGGCTAAAAAAATTATATGCTCATGTTTGTGCAAGAAATTATGATTAATAATGAAGAACACATAAAATCAATTGCACAAGAATAAGATGAAGAAACTCCAAAGTCTTTAATTGAGTAAAACCCTAGAATCTTAAGAACAATTGTAAAAGTATGAAATAATGTGCAATAGTGCATCACAATGTGTAACCTCATAAAAGATATATCCTATGGAATTTATAGTATCTCAAAATAGCATAAAAATCCCATTAAAAATAAGAAAGGAAAAGGAAAAGTTGAATCGGTAGTCGGTATGTCTCGGTTTTTAGTTGTATCTTCAGCTTATGAGTCATAGCCTGCCTTTTCATATCCATTCCAGTATCTAATCTTCCCAAGTCTTCAACTCTTTATTTAGTATATGACATCTCTGTATAAGTCGTACCTAAATTTATGACTTGTGTCCTCAACTCATATCCATCTGGGACTCAGTCTTTCCCAACTTAGAAAATTGATTTGTATATGACATACTAATACGGGTCGTACTCAAACTTTTGACTCATATTTCTTTAATACTTCAGCTCCTTAATGGTATCTTAGCTTCTGTTATGCTCATGACTTTCATATAGGACTCATATTCTGGCTTACGACGAAGATACTTGAGTCATATATTTCTTATACTTTGCTCTATGATTTGTCTTATGGTTCTGTTACTCATACGATTCAGCATACGATTCATATTGACAGGTTCCGACTCAGGGGTTGACTCATATAAAAATTAGATTTGGTCTTTTTCAGGTCTTTTTCTTCTTTTTTTATTCAATCACTATTATAGACCTATTTTACCTATAATTCACACCAAAGTGCATTATATCTAACAAAATACCCTAATTTCTCACATAAATTCATGATTTTAAGCCTCAAAAGTATCGTGTTTCCATGCTATATCAGTAGGGGGAAAATTTAGGCCTTCTGAGTAGAGTGAAAGAGATGGTGGTAAGTGGTTAAAAAATAAATAGAGGAGTTACCGAAGCCATTGGGTGATCTTCTATATCTATATGATGGTGGGTTCCAAGTACAGGGTGCCCAATCTTAGGTTAGTGGAGCTCAGTCAGCTCTATTCTACCCTTCTTATAAATTTTATGGGCGGTCGCACCATGGGTTTTTTAAGGAAGGAAACAACAATTGTTTTTATTATGGTCAGATTGGTCACTTACAACATGACTATAGTGCTAGAATGGCTTCTGGGCTAACAAGGTTCCAGTTGCCTCTTCATATGCTCTTACACCAAATGGTGCTACTTCTGCATCTGTTTTGCTTCTAGTACTGGCATTGATTAGAATCACTTATATGTTTTTTCATCTCACTAGGATTTTGAGTCATCTCTCAATGTTGTCACAGGTATGTTGAAACTTTTTTCTCGTAATTTATATTTTTTTTATCTAGGGTCCACTATTTCTTATGTGACCCCATTTGTGGTTATGCATTTTGGTTTGGTCCTGAATTTATTTCTGATCTTTTTTCTGTATCTACCCCAATTGGTGACTCTGTGATTGCTAAAAGAGCCTATAGGGGGTATTTGTTAGTGGTAAAGAAACTCTTATGGATTTGATAAAGTTAAATGTGGTTGACTTTGATATCATACTGGGTAAGGATTGGTTGAATTCATGTTATTCTTCCTTATTATCGGATCCGCAAGGTCATGTTTAAATTCCCTAATGAGTCGGTCATTATATGGGAAGGGGGGGTCTTTAGTGCCTAAAGGGAGGTTCATCTCATATCTTAGAGACTGAAAGTTGATTTCTAAAGGGTGTTCGTATTATTTAGTCTGTGTTAAAGATTCTAACTCTAAAGGTCCTTCTCTAGAATCTATTCTTATGGTTAATGAGTTTCCTGAGGTTTTCCCTGTTGATCTTCCTGGTGTACCTCCTGATAGGGAAATTGATTTTGGGATTGATTTTGTTTTGGAAACTCATCCAATGTCTATCCTTCTTTATAGAATAGCTTCAACTGAGTTGAATAAGCTTAAGGATCAATTATAGGATCTCTTAGATAAAGGTTTTATTTATCCTAGTATGTCTTCTTGGGTTGCTCCTATGTTGTTTGTGCATAAGAAGAATGGTTCCTTTCTGATGTGCATTGACTATCGTCAGTTGAATAAGGTGACCATACAGAATAGGTATCATCTTCCTAGGATAAATGACTTATTTGATCAATTTCATGGTGCGAAGTATTTTTCTAAAATTGATCTTAGGTTAGGTTATTATCAGTTTAAGATTAGGAAAGTGGATATCCCTAAGACTGCCTCCAGGACCTAGTATGGTTACTATGAGTTCCTAGTTATGTCTTTTAGGTTGACTAATGCTCTAGCAGCATTTATGGATTTGATGAATAGGGTTTTCTATTAGTTTTTAGATTTGTTTGTCATTGTCTTTATTGATAAAATCTTGGCCTATTTTAAGAGCGAGGCAGATCATATGAATCACCTCTGTGATTTGTTGCAGACCTTGAAGAATCAATAATTGTATGCAAAGATCTCCAAGTGTGAGATTTTGTTGAAGGCTGTGACTTTTCTAGGTAATGTCATCTCTAGTGAAGCGACCATGGTAGAGCCACAAAAGGTTATAGTTCTTAAGGAGTGTCCAAGACCTATGACTCAAATCAATATTTGAAGCTTTTTGGGTTTAGCTAGTTACTATGAGAGATTTGTGGAAAGTTTTTCGACTATAGCTGCCTCATTGACTAAGTTGAACCAGAAGAAGGTCAAGTTTTTTTGGTTGAATGCGTGTGAGGGTAGTTTTGAAAAGTTAAAAAATAAGTTGACTTCAGCTCTTGTTTTGACCCTTCCAGAGGGTAATGATGGTTTTTAGTGTATTATGATGCTTCTCATATTGGGATGGGTTATGTGTTAATGCAACATGGTAGGATGGTGGCCTATGCTTCTAGGTAGTTGAAAGTTCATGAGAAAAACTACCCTACTCATGACGTAGAATTGTTAGCGGTGGTGTTTGTTCTGAAGATTTTGTGTCACTATCTCCATAGGGTTTATGTTGACATCTTTTTTTATCATAAGAGCCTGCAGTTTGTGTTTACTAAAAAAGAGATAAATCTCAAGCAAAGAAGATGGCTTGAGTTGGACTATAATATGAGTCTTCACTACCATCCAACTCAGGTTAATGTTGTTTCCGATGCTCTTAGTAATTTATCAATGGGGAGTCTATCTCATGTCGATGAGGATAAGTGGGAGTTGGTGAAGGACATTCATCGTATGGCTATTCTTGGAGTTTGTCTCATGGACTTTGAGGATAGTGATATATTTGTCCATCCTATATTACAGTCATCTCTTGTTGTTAAGATAAAAGAAAAAACAGATGTTTGATCCTGATTTGATGAATATTAAGAGTAATCTAGGTTAGCAAAAGGTTATTGATTTCAAGATTGGTGATGATGGTATCCTGAGGTACCAAGGTAGGTTTTGTGTTCCCAACGTCGATGGGTTGAGAGAATGGATTCCAACCAAAGATCATAAATCTTGTTATATTATTCATCCTAGTTCTACAATGATGTATCATGATTTCAGGGAGTTCTATTTGTGGAACAATGTAAAGCGAGATGTGGCTAGCTATGTGGCAAAGTGTATGGTGTGTCAATAAGTGAAAGTTGAGCACATGAGATCCGGTGGTTTTTACCAAGAGATTGAGTTACCCTAATGGAAGTGGGAAGTGATTAACATGGATTTTGTTACTAGTCTTCTTCGACCTCGAAATTAATGTGATTCGATTTGGGTCATTATGGATAGGATGACCAAGTCTGCTCTCTTCTTGCCGGTGAGCACTAGATATTCTGTCGAGGATTAAGCAAAGTTGTATATTGCAAAGATTGTAAAGTTTTATGGTGCTACGGTTTTTACCATTTTGGATTATGGTACTCCATTATCATATGATATTTTGATGTCATTTTAGAAAGATTTGGGAACTAAGGTGTGCCTTGGTACCGTTTTCTACCTGCAGTCCGATGGGCAAACGAAAAGGACCATTCAAACATTGGATGATATTCTTCGCGCTTGATTGATCGACTGTGGTGATAGTTCATTCGACCATTTGTTTTTTATTTAATATGCTTATAATAATAGTTATTACTCTAGCATTGGTAGGCATTGTATGGTAGGAGATGTCATTCTCCTATTGGGTGGTATAAAGTTGGTGAGGGGAGTTATTTGGCATTAATTTGGTTTATCAAGCCTTGGAAAAGGTGAAGGTGGTTCGTGATAGGTTAAAATCCGCTTAAAGTCGCCAAAAGTCCTATGTGGATGTAAGGCTTAGGGATTTAGAGTTCAATGTTGACGATTAGGTATTCTTGAAGATATCTCTTATGAAGGGAGTGGTTCAATTTGGTAAAAATAAAAATTTAAGTCCTCGGTATGTTGGTCCCTACTTGATTTTGAATATGTTTGGCAATGTTCCTATGAACTAGAGTTTTCTTTTAGTTTAAGCTCTATTCAGCCGGTTCTCTATGTCTCTATGTTGAGAAAATATGTGGGTGATCATTCATCGGTTGTTCCTTATGAAGGGTTGGGTATTTTGGACTCCTTATCTTATGAGGTAGTCCTAGTTGAGTTCTTGGATCGACAAGTTCGTCTGTTGCGAACAAAGGATGTGCCTTCGATAAAGGTTCTTTGGAGGAACCATAAGGTCGAAAAGGATACTTGGGAAGCGAAAGAGGATATGAAGTTCAAGTATCCATTCCTATTTTTAGCTCTCTGAATTCATATAGAAAATATATGTTCTTTATCATACTTTGGTTTTCAAACGTTTTCAAACTTTGTTAGAGGAAAGGTTGATTTTCTTGCATCTTTATTTTCAACTTAGTTAAAGGTTAGAGTTGAGGTGTTGGTGTGTTAACTCATGTTTATACTTGCCTTACTCATCATTTGAGGAAAGAATGATCCAAGTTAGGGAAAATTGAAACACCTTAGCTTTGGACCCTCAGAAAAATTTCTCTAAGTTTGAGTTTCTAGACAAGGTATGACTTGAAGGTACAAGTCGTATGTTATAGTATGGTTTATGGGTCCTAACTCGTATATTTCACAGTGTGTTCAAAGTGATTCACTATCCAAGGTACGATTCAACATCTTACTAGTCGTTAGTTACAGTACGAATGGTATATTGCTAAGTCATATGGTGCCCTAAGTTTTGTCCAAAGTATTCTGTCCAGGGTACGGGCTATAGGGTACTTGTCGTATGTTAGGATACAATTTAGTCATGTGTGTTCGTATGTTGGTCGGTATGGGGGTCCAAGATGATGCTAAGGTACGAGATAAGGGTACCACTCATACAGTAGGGTATGGTTTACGGGGATGTGTCGTACCCTCTTACGTGTATGTTTTGAGTTTTTAAGCTGGGGGTATTTCGAATATTTCCCACCCTAAAAATCGTAAGTCCCCACATCTTAAAACCTATTGTGGCCTCTCATAACCCACTATTGAAAGATCAAACATTCCAAAAACACTCTTTAAACTCTCTCTTAAAGATTTGTGCTAGGGTTCTTCAAAGGTGAACATCTTGAGGATTAAGAGTCAAGTATCTTCTTTGAATCTTCTTGAATAAGACATGTGACTCTTCCCTCATTATTATTTCAAAAATATCATATGTTTTAAAGTTTTTTTATGATTCATAAATGGTGGTTTTGAAAACCAATGTTGAGGGTTTGTTGCATATGATTGTGTATTGTTACTCTTGGTTTAACTTGTATTTATACATGTTTTAGGTGAAGGTTTACACATGTGGGTGCTTGGTAATGTTGGTTTAACAAATGGATCTTGGGTTACCCTAAACTTGATGGTTTTTACCTTGATTTTGGTCTTGATAATATTATTCCCTCAAAGTGTTTGAGAAAATGTTTGAGAGAATAAAATAGTCATATGATAATGGTATTTTGAATTAAGTCTTGGCCTAATGAATATGAATGATTGATAAATAGTTTTGTGAAGGTCTTGTTGTCCATTTAATGATCTAAATGGTAATCTTGGTGGTTTAAATTATTAAATGGGTTTGAGTCCCTAAATATTAACTTAATTTATGTCTTTGTTAGTCAATGGATTCGAGTCCCTAAACTTTGAATTGAACAAGTGTCTTTGTTAGATGATGGGTTCGAGTCTCAAAGTCAATTGAATGAATAGTTGATTGATAATGGTAATGGCATGTGGTATACTTGCAAGTAGTGTTGGTATGACAATACCAACGAAGTGCCTTTGGTAAGTAATTGACTTAATCGTTGTGTATATGGAATAATAGTTCTAAATTGGGCTTTAAAGCGGAATGTGTAGTTGGACCATAAAAGTGGAGTCCGAAGGACTAATACTAGAAATCGTGCTAACTGGTGTGGGTGTCTTATGACCGAGTGGTACTACTGGAAATTACCCCTACGGCAATAAACTTTTTGGCAACGATTGCCAAAGCGTTGCTATAGGATGTCTATTGCAATGGTTTCAAACATTACATAAAATAATTGTTCTACTATCTACAATAAAGCTCTATAACCGTTAATATTAAAGATTAACCATTGCAATAGATAGACATAACAACGGTTAAAGAAACCGTTACCATAAAATATCTATGGCAACACTTATATATCGATTACATCAGTTTGTTTTGGTTTCCTCCAAAAATAAATTCACAAGTCCCCCAAATTAAAAAGAATCCATTTTAATAAAAATCATCTTCCACCCAAATTTGGCAAGTCCGCCCAAAACACTCTTTTTCTAATGTTTGTCGGCTCAAATTGTCAAAACTCCGTCCAAAAGTTGTCAATTTGTGCTTTTGTTTGTTAGCTCAATTTGTAATTTAAAACCCTAGAAGCTCTATTCTTTTGTTAGAACCCAAAAAATTATGATTTGAAATCTAGCTGGTGGCATCTCTATGTGATTTGAAACTGTGGCAACTCGGTAGTTGTCGGAATAATAGTACTCGGACACCGTGGTCTTCTCGGCAACTCTAATTTCATAAGGTACCGTTGTTTTGTTTTGGTTTGATATTTAGCCCAAATTTTATTGTGGTTAGCTGTAAATATTGCTATTTTTTGTATAGTTGATTATTTCATGCTTTATCCTGATGTGATTGTGTTAAAGTGCTTGGTAAGTTAAAATTTTTGTTGTTTAACAGCTGTTCAACTGGAAATTCATTGAGTATAGAGACTGTGTATCGTAATTAAGAACACCTGAAGTAGTTGTTGATTTAAGTTTTTGAGAATGATGTGATTCTTGTAGAAAAAATCAAACAGATAAATAGTACTATTTGTTATGTTGTAGCCTGAAAGATCTATAACATTCAACTAAATTGTTCAAAATTGATTATTTGATTAATTCTAACTAGCAATTTGTGAGGCTACACCTGTTTATGGAAAAATATAATAGGGTAAACATATCATGTGGTTTGCTTGTTTGACTCTTAGATTGAGTTGCTACTAGTGAGATGACTTTTCCCTTCTCTACAGTATCATTATCTTCAACATCATCTTTATCTTCTTCATCCTCAGCCTCATCACCTCCATATCTTTCTCGTGACTCCATCTCATCAACCATTAATTTAAAATGTCTTTTCAATTCTCCAGTTATGTTTCCTTCAGTCATCTCTTGTGCAGATTTAACTTCTTCAACTCTATCTAACTCCGGTGTGCCTGTGCGCCCTTCAAAGATTTCTCCACAGTCCATATCTAAAACTTCAAAGTATATAGATGTCAACTTTGCTTCCCAAACTTCTTCACAATTATCTCCTGGACTATCTAAAAATTTTCCTCTTTCTATTGCCGAGCGAAGAGGTAGCTTGTTGAAGTGTCTCAAGCTGCCAATCCTGACTGATAATTTTGTGAGGAAACCTGGTAATTTAAAGAGTGGTGCTAATGAACATGGTGGCATTGGCATATCAGAAGTGACAAATGAGTCTTTTAAGAAAGCAGCGGCTGCAAGCAAGATTTTACAGTCCCCACAAGAAATAAATAAGACCAAAGTTGATGAATTACATATGTCTAGAGATATTCTAGCCATTTCCAATCTATCTGGTAAAGAAGCTCCTATTTTTGGTGGCTTTCATGAGTCATGGGAGGAAAAATCATGCAATGAAAGAAGCTTGGTTGTGTTAAATTGTGTTGTGGATACTGGTTGAGCATCTTGTAACTTAGTGAAACCTGTTGTTTATCATTGGCATAGCTTCGAGAAACTTGCTACCTGTAGCATCGATGCTTTGGATTCTAAAGGTGCATATATTTTTGTTATTCCAACTTCAGGTTTTGGAAAAGATGCAGTTAGAGTTGTGTATGCTTGGGTGGGAAGGTCTTTTGGTTGTGATATTAGCAAGGTTCGGCAAGTAAACGGCAAAGGGCAATTAGAGTTGTGTATGATTATATGTTGTAACAATTGAGGGAAGCCATCCCTGATACATATAATCTGGAGATTAATATTTTAACTTTTTGTTATTTCACAGGATAATGTTAAATATCTTCATGATATAAAACTACCTAAAAATGTTGTTGCTGACCCTGACATCGAACATGTAGATATTACACATTGTTCGACTTCTTCTTATAGTACTAATTTTTTGCTGATTTTATAACTTTTTTACTTATTCTCTTTATGACTTTTGCCATTAATGATCTTGGATTTCATAGTATCACTTAAGGAGTTTCTTGTTATTCCATTTCTGCTAGTACATAGTACTGCTTCTAGCATTTTTATTATCTTATTAGTTTGTGGTAGTGACTGTTCCGTTTTTAGTATGCATTGCCATTCTTTCTTTAGCATTTTGTATTAGCTTCTTCATTCTCGTAGTTTCTTTGTTTGGCCTACTTTCTAATGCTTTTACTTAAGCCGAGGGTCTATCAGAAACAACGTCTCTACCTTATAGAGGTAAGGTCTGTATATCCTCCCAGACACCACTTGTTGGATTACACTAGGTATGTTCTTATATTTGAGCTTAAAATATGGTTTGTGGAGTCCAAGCCTATCATTTTATAGTGGGGGAAATTGTGCAGAGAGGGATGCTAATATGTTAGTGTTTGTGATTCCTCATCAATTCATGGAGGGCATTTGCAAGAGCCTAGTTGGGAAAATTAGAGAAGATGTTGTAGCAATTTCCCTAATAAAAGGAATTAAGGTCAAGAGAGAAGGACCATGCATGATCTCCACCCTCATCTTTGAAATTCTTGGAATTAGTTGTTGTGTTCTAATGGGAGCCAACATTGCTAATAAGGTTAAAGTTGCAGGAAATTATTGTTACATGTTAGTCTTAGTCTTAGGAAATTCTAATCTCAGAAGCGAGTCGAGTAATTTATTCAAGATATGTATCGTCAGTCAGATACCATGATTCAATACCATTTCCGACAGATACGAAATTAAGTAATTTCAGCTTATTCATTCTTATCCTTTGAAAAACATAATCAGTATCAGATTCAGTTCAGTTGCTTTTAGTTAAGAATTCTATTCAGATCTTTCAGTTGGGAGTAGAAACTAGCACCGAGTCAGGAAAGGGATGGTGGCTCCTTCCGTTAGCGACAGAGAGAGGTCAGAGTCATTAGTAGCATTCCCCAAACATTAGAACTGTGTAGCCAGCACAGGATACAGGAGTCACCGCCAAAAAAAGGATGTCACCTCTAGAGATAGAGTATTTAACTATTTTATTGCCTTAGGTCGACTGCCTCGTAGGGTCATCCGCCAGAGAGGATTGACCAGAGAGAGGTATTTACTCATGGAACAATATTGACACCCTTCCAGCTGGGGTTACAGGTTGGACTGTGGTAGGTTGGGGCATGTCGGTTAAGTAACTACTTCCTACAATTTCAGTTTTAGTATCAATTTTCAGAAATTAAGACTATCAGATACAGTCATCTATCATTATAAGGAACTCAGATAGCTCCATTGATTCATGGACCATCCCGACAGATAGGTTTGGTCACGTATACAATTATTTGATATCTTATTCAGAGATATGCTGCCAGACAGGCTTGATTCACAGTCTTAGATTCTATTGAGTATCCTTGTTGTCAGATTCGGATATAATCATATTTCTTATCATTGATAATAGTTTTTGAATATCATTCGTTAGAAAGGTTGATCTCTAATCCTATCAATCAAAAGCAGTAAAGCTCAGAATTCAGTCCTTGATGTAAGTACATCCAAATCCTCAATTCTTAGTATCAGATGAGTCAGTGATTCGGTGTCTCAGTATCAATAGTGAGTTCAGTCTGCTGTAAAGTGGTATTCGAGGTTCAGTACCTAGAGTTATGATGATTGTGTTTATGGTTTATGCATTCATGTATGTGTTCTCGTGAGACATTTTCATGATCATTCAGTTTAGATATTGTGTATGTATGAGCCTTTATATTTAGCCTTACTTTATCTACATACTCAGTACATTCCTGTAATGACACATTTGCGCTATGGTGTTTTATTTGGCACCATAGGTTCAGAGGCACAGGACCCAGAGTTTCCGCAGCAGTTCAGTCTAGTTAGCAGCAGTAGTCATAGTAGTGAGTCCTCTTCTTTTGAGGATGAGTTTTAATTTACTATTATTTACATCAACTTTTTCTTATTTTTAGTTGACGGAGTTAGTTGGGTATTTGTCCCATCAACTCCATAGTTCATACAGTTTAGAGGCTCTTCAGACAGATGACAGATGTATTAGTATTCAATTTCCAGTTTTGAGTATGTATATATATGTTGAACCTTATGGCCAGTTTCCATATTTATTTTATATATTATGCAGTGTATAGGTACAGATATCAGTAAAGGGTTAGCTTGTGGTTCTTCAGGTCCATAAGCATTGTGTGACGTCTCGGGATGGGATCTCGGGGTGTTACAAACTTGGTATTAGAGCCTAAGGTTCAAGAGTGTCCTAGGGAGTCTGAAAAGCCGCATCTAGTAGAGTCTTGTGCATGAGTATATAGCGTGCCACATTTATGTACAAGAGGCTATGGGATGTTCTTAGGAGAAGTTTCCCTTCTTTCAGTGATCATGTCGTGCGAATGAGTATGAGCTCTAGTTGGTTCTTAGTCTAATCCACTTCTTCCTTCTATTTACAGAGTATGCCTCAGAGATTTTCTTCATGGGGTTGATGACCATCCCCCACAGCCAGTAGATCTCGAGAATGAAAGTGTGTCATATGCAGAGTTTTGGGAAACATTTCAGGAGCTAGCCCAATCTGTAACTAATGTTCAGCGTAATTGTCAGGATGCAGTCCCACCTCAGCAAGATGGGGATTCTACCGCAGCCAGGGTTATATGTTTCATGAAAATGAACTCGCCAAAATTCTTTGGGTCAGTGGTAGGTGAGGATCTGCAACTTTATTTAGAGAAGGTGAAGAGGATCACCTAGATTATGTATGTTTCTGAGGAGGGGAGTGTTGAGGTGGCATCGTATAGGTTAAAGGATGTTGCTCAGATTAGGTACTGATGTGGGAGAAAAGTAGATGGGAAAATACAGCTCCTGTGACTTGGTCAGAGTTTCAAAGTGCCTTTCTAGATAGATTCTTTCCGCTAGAAATGAGAGAGGCTAAGGTAGAAGAGTTCATGAACCTAAGGCAAGGTTCTACGACCGTGAAATAGTATTGTCTTAAATTTAACCAATTAGCTCAGTATGCTCCTGACTTGGTAGCTGACCCTAGAGCGAGTATGAGTAAATTTTTGTTTGGGGTATCTATTTATGTGTTGAAAGAGTCTAGAGATGCTAGTAACTTGGCTTTGGGGTTGGTTCTCCGTGGACAATGCCACCTTAAATCATTTTTTTAGTCTTCATTATTTACTCCCCTTTATTTTAGTAGGCGTCAGTCTTCTTCATCTGGCCGCATTGAATCAATATGGATCCAATAATCCATTAGGTGTACATTCAGAGATGGATAAAATTGCTCAATAGAGATATGGATGTTTCTAGGCTAATGATGCATGCACAATAGATTGAGGCAGATAAGATAAAGAAAAGAGAGAGAGATGAGTAAGAGAGCCAAGATAGGTAGTCGTGGTTCTCATATTTAATGTCCCAGGGTGGCAGTAGTTCTGAGCATGGTTGTAGATTTTTAGCCCCAGATCTATCTTTAGCAAGTGTACCCGCAACTATGTTTTGGGGTGTACGATCTGACGGAGCGCCAAGCTTAAAAGCCCATAGTAGTGCTAGCGGTATTTGTACCCATCCGTGTTGTGGAGAGTGTGGCAGGAGCCACCAAGGTGTATGTAGATTTGCTAGTGATGTATGCTTCGGGTGTGGTGAGCCAGGCTATAGAATGTGAGAATGTAGAACGCTGACTCAAAGGGGTAGACTCCAGGCGCTTCAGGCTCGCCTTGATTGAGAAGGATTCCCTGAAATAGACCCGAGTAAGTTATGAGCCCTTCATCTTTATGATATGCATTGCTAGGTCCTTTGCTTCCGTTTTGAGCTTATATTCTAGCATGAGTCATGCATGAGTTTTAGATCTCAGTCGATTAATTATGACCTAGTCTGTAGGTGCCCCGCGCACCGCCACAGTATTTCAGCGAAGTGTGTTTAGAGGGACATAGAGTCCCAATAGGGAGATACCCCATAGTATTATGATGTTGCATGTCATTAGATTTATCTAGACGCATGTTTAAATTTTCTTTATGAACTTAGCATCAGTCGTTATTGCATTGTCAAGTCTTGCTTTCAAAAATCAGCTTAGCCGGACATCCATGCATCAGATATGCATGTGTGTTATGAGAAATCAGCTATAAGTAGGTTCAGCTGAGCATTCCATGCATCAGATATGCATGCCCAATGTGAGAACTCAGTATGTCAGTCGTTCCAGTTACGTATTCATGCCTTGAAATGTTTTCGTTTCTTGAGTAAGTTTTGTTGATCCGTATTCTCAGTCTATCAAGCGACATTCGAGGATGAATATTTCCAAGGGGGAGAATCCCAACCGATAGTAGAACCATGATTCAAGCTCATGATAAATAAATCTTAGTTATTTGGTAGTTTTATGATCATGTTTTATGTGTATTAAGGCCTTAAATACGTCCTAGCTATTAGGCGAATCAAAACATCCCTTACTGATTCAATTCTTGAGAAGGACACTGCCATAGTCAACTTCAAATGAGCATATATACTATTCTACAAATAATTTTTGGGTTTATGACCTACCAACATATAGATAATTGAATTATCTTTCCAATGATACCAATTTTTTCAAAATCTAAGATCGGAGTAACAAGTTATGGCCGTTTTACTCAGAGCTATTCGAGCTGTCCAAGAGTGACGGACAAACTGACGGACCGTCAAGTCAGTGACGTCCCATCACTTTGGCCGTCAAATATGAAGCAGTAAGGACCTTTTCTGGACCAAAAGTGATGGTGGGAGTGACGGTTAGTCACCAGAGTGACGGTCCATCACTCTGACTATCAAATTTTTCCAAGACAGAGTTGAAACACTGTTTTAAAGAGATTTTTGGGTCTTTTTCACACTATTTAACACCCAATCACCCCAAATCAAGGCACATAACTTCTCATTCATCTAAAATATCAAATTAGGGTTTATTTCCAAGATCAAAACCCTTATTTCTCCTTCAAGAAAAATCAAGAGAGATCAAGAGAAGTCAAGAAATCAAGAATCTCTCCATGAACCTTCAAGAAAGAAGTTTCCCCAAGGTATGTAGATGTTGATTCTTGGGTCCCGTGTATCCAAGAAGCTCAAGAACCCTTTTTAAAATATAAAGATTTTATGTTTGTGAGATTCCATGATTTGTATGAGTTGTTAATGATTAGTATGAGTTGTTAATGATTTGTATGAGTTGAAATTGATATTACATGCGTTGTTAAGTTTTGATTCATGATTGTTTACAAGATTCATGAGCTTTGACCCTATTAGGTGGAATACATGTGATATTTTTGATGAATTATCCTTATGTTGTTTTCTATGTGATGTGTTCATGATATTTGGGTGTAGAAATGGTTGAATGAGCGGAGCATGTTCCCCATAAGGTTGATGAAAAGCTTAGGTGAAAAATAAAGGCTATTATAGTATGTTGAATAGGAAATCCCAAAGTATGAGCTAGTCTATGCATGCCTAGTATTTGATAAAATGCCCAAGTTGATAAATTATTCCATGATAGTAGGAAATCCCCAAATACGTGTGGACCCGTGTATGACTAGTGGTTGTTGATGGCCTTTAGTAAACAAGTGAAGATGTGATAGTTATAAATTCCTCAATTATGTGCTCTTTGATGTATTCTAAGTTTTTAATACATGCCAAGTGGTTAGCAAGTAAGTTCTGACGTGATAGTATAAAGTTTCCCCGAATCATGTGATGTCCAAATACATGTCAAAACTGATTTAGGTGTGAAGTACTTGAGGTAAGACCTTGTTGAAGAAAGTATAATCTAGTAGCCTGTTGTTCCTATGCTAGTATAAGTTGATGATTCCTAAATACTCGAAGTGACCCCTTAATAATTGTGATGATGAATAAATGGTGGTGATCCCTAAATGCTTGAAGTGGTGTATTAATGATTATACGGATGAATGTATGCTATGATTCCCGATTGCGTAAAGAGATGCCTATGTGATTGTGATAATGAATGATTGTGGTCGTGATGATGAAAGAATGATTATGCTTTACTTTTATATTATCGAGTCCTAGGGGTATTTATACCCGACAATAGAGTTGTTGTCTAGAGCCCATTTCAGAACTCAGTGAATTATAGAACTCTATATCCTCAGACAATTTTAGAACTTATGAAAGCTCAGTAATCTTAGTTATCTTTGTAATCTTTGTATCACTAGAATCTAGCCTCAGTCTTGTAATCAGTTCAGATCTAATCGTATTCAAGTGATTCAATTCTAATCTCAGAAGTGATTCGAATAATTTATTCAAGCTATGTATCTTCAGTCAGATACCATGATTCAATACCATTTCCGATAGATACGAAATTAAGTGATTTTAGCTTATTCATTCTTATCCATTGAAAAACATGATCAGTATCAGATTCAGTTCAGTTGCTTTTAGTTAAGAATTCTGTTCAGAGTCTTTCAGTTGGGAGTACTAACATCGAGTGAGGAAAGGGATGGCAGCTCCTCCCATCATCAAGAGAGAGAGGCAAGAGTCGTTAATAGCAATCCGCAAACTCCAGAACTGTGTAGCCAGCGCAGGATACAGGAGTCACTGCCAGAAAAGGCTGTCACCTTCAGAGAGAGAGTATTTAACTATTATATTGCATTGGTCGACTTCTTGGTAGAGTCATTCGTCAGAGAGGATTGAACAAAGAGAGGTATTTACCCGTGGCAAGGTATTGATACCCTTCCCGCTGGGGTTACAGGTTGGACCCCACCTGTGGTAGGTCGGGGCATGTCGGTTACGTAACTACTTCCCACTGTTTTAGTTTCAATATCAATCTTTAGAAATCAGGACTATCAGATACAGTCATTTATCATTATGAGGAACTCAGATAGCTCCATTGATTCATGGACCATCCCAAAAAATAGGGTTGGTCACGTATACAGTTATTTGATATCATATTTAGATATATGCTACCACACAGGCTTGATTCACAGTCTCAGATTCTATTGATTATCCTTGTTGTCAAATTTGGATATAATCATATTTCTTATCATTGATGATAGTTTTTAAATATCATCCGTTAGAAGGGTTGATCTCTAATTTTGTCAGTCGAAAGCAGTAAAGCTCAGAATTCAGTCCTTGATGTAAGTACGTCCAGATCCTCAATTCTTAGTATCAGATGAGTTAGTGATTTGGTATCTCAGTGTCAGTAGTGAGTTTAGTCTGCAGTAAATTGGTATTCGAGTTTCAGTACCTAGAGTTGTGATAATTGTGTTTATGGTCTGTGCATTCATGTATGTGTTCTCGTGCGATATTTTCATGATCATTCAGTTTAGATATTGTGTATGCATGAGCCTTTACATTTAGCCTTACCTCATCTACATATTCAGTACATCCCTATACTGACGCATTTGCGTGATGGTGTTTTATTTGGAACCATAGGTTCAGAATCACAGTACCCAAAGTTTCCTCAGCAGTTCAGTCCCAGTCATCAGCAGTAGTCATAGTAGTAAGTCATCTTCTTTCGAGGACGAGTTTCCTTTACTATTATTTGCATAAGATTTTTATTATTTTCAATTGACGGAGTTAGTTGGGGAGTTGTACCATCAACTCCACAGTTTAGAGGCTTTTAAGACAGATGGCGGATGTATTAGTATTCTGTTTTCAGTTTTGAGTATGTATAGATGTGTTGAACCTTATGGCCATTTTTGGATTTATTTCATATACTATGCAATGTACAGGTACTGATATTAGTAAAGAGTTAGCTTATGGTGCTTCGGGTCCATAAGCACCGTTTGACGTCTCAGGATGGGATCTCGAGGCATTACACAGATTTAGTTCAAATTTTAGATTCCGATTTCAGTTGTTTTTGGGTATTTATTACCCTATATGGATATGATTATTTATCAGATATTCTTTGTTGTTGAACCTTATGGCCTATTGCTCATGTTTTCCGCATTCTACAAGTATATTATGTAATGTACAAGTACAGATATCAGTCATGGGTTATCTTGTGGTCCCTCGGGGTCATAAGCACCATGTAGCATTCCGGTTTAGCAAATTGGGGCATTACAAACTTGGTATCAGAACCTAAGGTTCAATAGAGTCCTAGGAAGTATAAAAGCCGCATCTTGTAGAGTCTTGTGCATGGGTGTGTTGTGTGCCACATTTATGTGCAAGAGGCTATGAGATGTTTAAGAACAGTTTCCCTTCTTTCAGTATTCATGTCATGCCATTAAGCATAACCACAAGTTAGTCTCTCAGTCTAATCCTCTTCTTCTTTTTATTTCAGAATATGCCTCCTAAGAGAAAAAATCAGTCAGCCCCTCAGCCCGAAGAACCTTTGGGCAATCATGTTTCTCATGCGGAGTTTAGGACCGCATTTACTACTCTTTCTCAATCAGTTACTAATCAAAATGAACAGCCACCAATTATTTTGGCTAATCCAGTGGCCAACTCAGCCGCAGCTAGGATTCGAGACTTCACCTGAACGAACCCTCCATCTTTCTTCGGGTCTAAGTCTGATGAAGACCCTCAAGAATTCATTGACCAAGTCCAGAAGGTCATAGACATCATGGGAGTTACTTATTGTCAGAGTAATGAGTTAGCCACATACTTGGTACAGGGTGTTTCTCACACTTGGTACAAATAGTGAAAGTCTGAGAGGGTAGATGGTGCTGGTCCTATAGAGTGGGAGTAATTTGTCATGGCTTTCTTAGACAAATTCTTTCCCCAAGATCTGAAAGAGGCAAAATTTTTGGAGTTCATTAACCTAAGGCATGGAAATATGATAGTTAAAGAGTATTATCTCAGATTTACTCAACTAGCCAGATATGCCCCTTATGTGGTTAAAGACAACAGGGATAAGATGAGCAAGTTTGTGTCAGGAGTGAATGATAGCATGGTAAATGAGTGTAGGTCTGCGATGTTGAATAGTGATATGACTTTAGCTAGGCTCATGAACCATGCTCAGAAAATAGAGGAGCAGAAGATTAGGACTAGGGAGAGGCAAAACAAGAGAACAAGATCAGGCAGTTTCAGTTTTGCTCAACCCAAATCAGAAGGAGGAAACCATTTGCAGTTTCGGCCTAAGCCAGCAGTTCCAGCTCTTTCCTCTGCCAGTGCCCCAGTGACAAAATTTAGAGACGACAACAGAGATTGAGCTCCTGGGTCTAAGTCTTAGGGCAGTGTCAACAGTGCTCGAACTAATCCCCTGTGTCAGACTTATGGTAAAAACTACAAGGGTACCTACAGAGCTGGTAGCAATATTTGTTTCAATTGTGGCAAGCCAGGCCACAAGATTAAAGAGTATCCACAGTCAGGTATACAGGGTCAGCAAAATCAGGTTAGTAGGGTGCCACTTTCAGTGCTGCTAGTGGGCAACTTCCAAACAGAATCTATGTTTTTCAGACCCGACAGGATCAGAAAAATTCTCCTGATGTCGTTATTAGTTCGTTACAGATTTTCCATGTTCATGTTTACACTTTGCTAGATCCTGGTACATCATTGTCTTTTTCTACTCCTTATATAGTAAGCGATTTTGGAATCAGTCCCGAAATTTTAGCAGAGCCCTTTTCAGTCTCTACCCTAGTGGGTAAAACTATCATAGCTCGGTAGGTATACAGGAACTGCCCGATTATGATATTTCAGAAAGCCATTTCAGCAGATTTAGTCGAGTTAGAGTTGACTGATTTTAATGTCATTCTCAGCATGGATTGGCTTCATTCCTGTTATACCATAGTCGACTGCAGAAATAGGATAGTTCAATTTCAGTTCCCGAATGAGCTCGCCCTAGAGTGGAAGGGTAGTACTTTATCTTTCAGGGGTCAGCTTATTTCCTACCTTCGAGCAAGGAAAATGATTTCTAAGGGATGTGTTTATCATCTCGTTCATGTTAAAGACATTGGTTTCGAATCTCCTATCTTTGAATCAATCCCAGTGGTTAATGAATATTTAGATGTATTTCCCGAAGATCTTCCAGGCATTCCTCCCAAAAGGGAAATAGACTTCGGCATTGACCTTATTCCAAATACTTAGCCTATTTCTATTCTGCCATACAGAATGGCACCAGCAAAACTCAAAGAACTGAAGGATCAATTGAAGGATCTCTTAGATAAGGGATTCATTAGACCCAGAATTTCCCTGTGGGGCACACCAGTCTTATTCATGCACAAGAAAGACAGTTCTCTCAAGATGTGTATTGATTACCATCAGCTCAACAAAGTTACAGTCAAAAACAAGCATCCTCTTCCCAGAATAGATGACTTGTTTGACCAACTTCATGGTGCTAGTTATTTCTCTAAGATAGACCTAAGATCAGGCTATCATCAGCTCAGACTTAGAGAATGTGACATCCTGAAGATAGATTTTCGTACTCTGTATGGTCACTTTGAATTTCTAGTTATGTCCTTTGTTCTTACTAATGCCCCAGCTGCTTTCATGGACTTGATGAACCATGTGTTCAGGCAGTACTAAGACATATTCATAATAGTCTTCATAGATGATATCATGGTCTATTCCTGCACAGAGCGTGATCATTCAGACCATCTCAGGATTGATCTTCAGACTCTTAGAGATCACCAGCTATTCGCCAAATTCAGTAAGTGTGATTTTTTCTTAAGGTCAATAGCATTCCTTAGCCACATTATTTCCAGTGATGGCATTAGAGTAGATCCTCAGAAGACCAAAGTGGTAAGAAACTGGCCTCACCTTCTCTCTCCATTAGATATCAGGAGTTTCTTAGGTTTGGTTGGCTATTACAGACGGTTTATTGAGGTATTTTCTTCTATTGCATCCTCCATGTCCAGATTGACTCAGAAGAAGGTCAATGTTCAGTGGTTAAATCCTTGCGAGAAGAGTTTTCAGGAATTAAAGACTCGACTCACCTCAGCTCCAGTTCTAGCTCTTCCAGATGGTTCAGATTGTTTTATAGTTTATTGTGATGTATCTAGAGTGGGTTTAGGTTTTGTCCTTATGAAGCATGGTAAGATAATATCCTACGTCTCCAAACAGCTTAAACTTCATAAGAAGAATTATCCTACTCATGATCTTGAGTTAGCAGCTGTAGTATTTGCCTTAAAGATTTGGAGGCAATATCTCTGCGGAGTTCATGTAGACTTCTTCATAGATCATAAGAGCCTTCAGTATGTTTTTTCTCAAAAGATCTCAATCTTCATCAGAGAAGGTGGTTAGAGCTCTTGAAAGATTATGATATGAGTATCCTCTATCATCCGGGCAAGGTCATGGTAGTGGACGACACTCTCAATAGACTCTCTATGGGTAGTATTTCTTATGTTGATGATAGTAAGAAGAAGTTAGTCTAGGAAGTCCACTATCTTTCCAGACTAGGCGTTCACTTAGTTGACTCTTCAGAGGGCGTTGTATGAATTTAGAGTAGTTAAGAATCATCTCTAGTTTTCGAGGTGTAAAAAAAAGCAAGATAGAGATCCTAGCCTTGTCAAGATAAAAGAGTCAGTTCAGAATCAGAAAGTTGAGGTTTTCTCCCAAGGGGGAGATGGTGTCATTCATTTTTAGGGTCGTCTATGTGTTCCAGGTGTAGATAATTTAAAGCAGCGAATTCTTACAGAAGGGCATGTTGCGCGATACTCTATTTATCCAGGGGCCACTATGATGTACCGCGACCTACGGGAGATCTATTAGTGGAGTGGGATAAAGAGATATGTTGTAGAATTTGTGGCTAATCTCCCTATGTGTCAGCAAGTTAAGATAGAGCATCAAAGACCTAGTGGTTCCATGTAGGAGTTCACCATTCCTACTTGGAAATGGTAAGAAGTAAACATGGACTTCGTGATGGGTTTGCCTCGAACTCGTCATCAGCATGACTCAGTTTGGTTCATTGTAGATAGAATGACCAAGTCAGCACATTTCCTTCCAGTCCATACCTCTTATTCCACCAAGGATTATGCCAAACTCTACATCAGGGAGTTGGTCAGATTACACGGTGTTCCATTATCTATCATCTCAGACAAAGGTACCCAGTTCATCTCTCACTTCTGGAAAGCATTCCAAAAGGGTCTTGGTACCCAAGTTCATTTTAGTACATCTTTTCATCCTCAGACAAATGGTCAAGCAGAAAGGACCATTCAGACTCTTGAAGATATACTAAGGGTGTATGAAATTGATTTCAAGGGAAGTTGGGATGACCACTTTCCTTTGATTGAGTTTGCATACAACAATAGCTATCATTCCAGTATTAAAATGGATCCGTTTGAAGCTCTCTCTGGTAGGAGGTGCAGATCTCCAATCGGGTGGTTCAAAGTTAGTGAGGCCTCAGTCATAGGTTCTGACTTAGTATTCGACGCCTTAGAGAAAGTCCAGTTGATCAAAGAAAGACTTCGGGCTACTCAGAGCCAACAGAAGACCTATGCAGATGTGCGCAGAAAGGATTTTGTGTTTGAGATTGATGACTATTTCTATCTAAAGATCTCTACCATGAAGGGAGTGAAGCGGTTCGGCAAGAAGGGAAAGCTTAGTCCCCGATATATTGGTCCCTTCAAGATTCCCAGTCTCTTAGGAAAGGTAGCTTATGAGCTCAAATTACCTTCAGATCTAGCCTCAGTTCATCCATTCTTTCATGTCTCTTTGCTCAAGAAGTGTATAGGTGATCCATCAGTCGTAGTCCCTATTCAGAGCATTGACAGTCAGAACAGTCTCTTCTATGAGAAAATTTCGGTCGAAATTCTAGACTATCAGACTCGTAGACTGGGGAACAAAAAAGTCCCTCTAGTCAAAGTTCTTTGGTGAAATCAGTCCGTTGAGGGAGCCACTTGGGAAGAAGAAGCAGATATGTGTACTAAGTATCCTCACCTCTTCTCCGCCAATCTAGATCAAGCTCAAGGTAATAGTTCTCTTTAAGCTTATTCAGTTTTCCATTAAGTATTCTATATAACTTGGTATTCAGTTCATGCTCACGTTTCATCGCAAATCTGGTATCAAGTACCATTGCATAATCAGTCATGCATTCATGTATCAGTCTATTGTATAATCATGCATCAAATATGCATTCTCTTTGGGAGAACTCAGTTATCATAAATCTCAGTTATGCATTCATGAATCAGTTAATCATACATCAGATATGCATGTCCAGCATAATATGTTTAGCTTATCAGTCAGTAGTGTATGTCTTGTACGTAGTCCAGTTTATCATCTATCCCCATTTCAGTCAGTCTCATTCAAGGATGAATGTTTCCAATGGGGAGATATTGTAATACCCCGTATATTTCTAAGCTAGAAAATAAACCATTCTTCCTACATATGAAACCTACTATCCTGTGATTCATATTGGAGTACATGAAATAGGATGAGTATCCTAGTGATAATAGAGCTTATAGTGTGTTAAGCATATTCATAAGAGTCACTTAGAGTAAGCCAAGCTAAGAACTTTTGAATCCACCAAGTTTTCGTGTGTGATTTCACATAGGTAATATTTGAATGAGAATAACTTGGTTTATAGGTGGTATTTCGGCAAATTTACACCCTCCAAATAGTATAGAATTGAATAAGCTTTTTGTTGATACCAAATTCGCCTAAAACGGACACCCGATGAATAATATATTGCGATTTAAAATTTCAACAGCGTCATTTAAGTCAGTGGCGCGTTGCGCCATAAGCCAAAATGACGTTTGTCAATTTCCAGTGTCTCTCTATGATTCCACCGCATCGCAGTGAGTTTTCAGGTCATAAACGGGGGGCAACGCAATATCTCCGCTTTGCGCCGGTGGTCCAAATTGGGTAATTTTCATAGAAATTAAATGACGCATCTAGAGGGGTATTTGGGTAATCTTTCCACCCCTATATATATTCCATAAACACGAAATTAAGCCCTTATTTTACCAAAACATACTCTTTCTCTCAAAATCCTCTCAAGAACACATTAGGGTTTTCAATTAGGGATTCAAGTTCAAGAAAATTTCTCCATCAATCATCAAAAATATTCCATCTAAGGTATGCGTAGTGTTCATCTATGAATCCATTTCATTCATAGAGCTGAAGAACCATGTATTAAATATTATTTTGTGATTGTCTTATTTTGATATGACCATGTACATGTTGATGACTGTTGTTTAAGTTTCAAGATGATATCTAAAGGTGTTTCATGAAGTATATGCGTTCGTTAGTTGAAATCCATGAACTTTATGTGGTTTAAAATGGGGAAATTCATGAAAACACACCTAAGCTAAAAGAATGCATGAAAAGTGTTTGATAAAAGTTCTAAGATGATAGAATTCATGTCCCATGATTTAATAGTGCTTAAATGACAAGTCCATGCTCTATGCTTTATGATTTCACATAAATTCCACGTGATTGATATGCATAGTTGTTGTGATATGGATTGAGCATGATATTGAAGCTATGCAAGTATAGACATGTTGTATGAATTTCCCTTCCATACGTAAGATGTTGAGAACTATGCTTAGTGTGAAATCCCCTACTTATGATATAGTGAATTGTGGACTCCATTTTATGATAAAGTCAGTTATGTGTGTCAGTTTCCTTCCATCGAGTCCTGGGGGTACTAGTACCCAAAAAATATAGTTATGTTCCTAGAGCCATGTCACATTATCACGATAATCTCAGTCAATCCATGATCTATAGAACTCAGTCAGTCGTGTGACTCAGGAAATCTTAGAAATCTCATGATCTCAATAAATTCTCAGATAGTAGTACTTTTCCGCTAGTCAACAGAATTTAGTTACTCAGTCCATGTACAGCCAGTTAAATCATGTTTAGTCTTTTTAGATTGGAGAAGAAGTTAGCACCGAGTGAACCCAAGGATGGGAACTCACCTACCAATTTAGGGTGTTATTCTCACCAGTCATCCTTGTCTTCTAGAACTACGTAGCCAGCATAGGTTGAGACATCTTAACCTGCCAGATTAGGGTTGATGAGGTGGCTTATCTTGTTAGTTTAGGGTTCCCAACGTTCTCATTTGAGTACCTACCAGCTAAAGGTCATTCACAGCTGTCCTTACCAGTGGTCCGGTATTGACACCCTTCCAGTCGGGGCAGATATTGGACCCCAACCTAGCTATATGCGTTATTGGGGCATATCGGTTAGGCAACTACCTCCCACAGTTTCAGTCCCAATCTCAGTAAAAGAACTCAGATATTTCTTCAGATTTCAGTATAACAGGACTGTTAGTTACAATCAATTCAGTTACAGTACAAAACTCAGGTAGTTCTATCAGATTCAGGACTGTCAGACACAGTCATCCATGTTATTAGATTTCCAGTATCAGTCATGTTAGATAACAGTAAACCATGTATGTGTACAAATCCAGATATCATGTATTCATGATTTTAGTTACTATGTATGCATGTTTGTACTCTTACGTTCATATCAGTCAGTCAGTTAGTATTGCTCATCCATGTAAACCCTTTTGCATTTAGCCTACCTCACTCGTATACTCATTACTCCCAGTCGTACTGACGTATTTGTGCTATGGTGCTTTCTTTCATGTTACACCATAGGTTCAGAGACACGAGTTCCAGATCAGCAGTATCATTCTAGTCACAGAGTTGCAATGAGTCCTCATCCATTCGAGGACGATATTATTTTATTTCATTCATTATTTCAGTTCAGTTTTGCTAGACGGAGTTAGTTGGAGACATGTTCCTTCAAATCCTTATTTCAGACAGTATTTAGAGGCTTTTAGATTTAGTTCAGAGTTTAGATTCAGCTTTCAGTATTTTTGGGGTATTTGTTACCCTATATGGATGTTATTATTTATCAGATATTCTATTCAGTTGAACCTTATGGCCTATTGTTCATGTTTTCTGCATTTTACAAGTATATTATGTAGTGTACAGGTACAGATATCAGTCATGGGTTAGCTTGTGGTCCCTCGGGGTCATAAGCACCATGTAGCATTTCGATTCAGCAAATCGGGGCGTTACAAATTATCTCACATTCCCATTCAATGAACCACATTACACTTTAGGCATACATTGTTTGTATTGTCATACCAACTATACTTGCAAGGTAACTCATCATGCCAAAATAATTTCCATTAACTTGGGGAGAACAAATCCCTTTGTTCATAAATACACATTGAGGAAAACAAACTCCCTTTGTTCATTAATACATATTAGGGAAAACCAACTCCCTTTGTTCATTAAATCATACCATTATATTTCAAACACTTCTTCATATCAGACAATAGTTCAAGACTAGTTCAATTTTACAAATTCCTATAGTTCTCATAACTAAAACCAATTTCACATTATAGGTTAGGGTTATAACCACTTCAAAGCCATAAGTTTCAGAAAATCACAATTCCCTAGTTCATTAACCATACCCATGTACCCACAAGTTCCAAACCATATTAAAAGCATGAAAATCATTTATATAAACCATGAGAAACATTATTCAATTCACTACATTCAAAACCCCCAAAATTTGTTTTCAAAACCAAACAATGATCTTATGAACAATACTTTAATCCATATGCCTTTACAAAATTAACAATGAGGGAACAGTAGCATGCCTGAATCACGAAGAATTTATGGAGAGAAATTAACCCTTGGTCCCTTAGATGACCAAATAGGTAAAACCCTAGCTTGACTTATTTGAGAGAATTTAGAGAGAGTGTTTAATACGTTAAAGTACTAAATAAATGCCCCAAAAGTCTTTTATGGACATGGGTTCTAAAAGATTTTAAGTAGGAAATATTTAAAGTGCCCTCAACTTAAAACTTGAAAAGGCATCGTCGTTTGTTACGAGTCAAGCCCTTGACTCGTACCCATACCTTACGACTCGTGACCACGAGTCATAAGTAGGACAGTCTCCAAGACCCCCAACACTATTATCCTTACGACTCAACCCACTAACTCGTAACATGACCCTAAAACTCATAGATTTCTACTCGTGAGAAAACAAAACCTAAATAAATCGAACACTTAAAATCCTACGATTTGGACCTACAACTAGTGACATATATTTACGGCTCTAGTGAGCCACTTGTATTCAAAGCATTATTAAGCCTCAAACTTACTGGTTGGGTATGACTCATCTTAAAGATTCATCAAGACACCCTACAACTCCGGAGGTCCAATCGTAACCAAGGCAGTGAGCCCAAAGCTCATGCAATTTTCAAAAGACAAAATTCGGGGTGTTTCATTCTCCCTCTCTTGTATCATTCATCCTCGAATGATAGGACAAGGAAATTGCTAGCACGATTTGACTCTATATTCCCCCACTCTTACCTTTAACAAACTCAGAAAATAAAGATGTCAGGGAAATCAACTTTTCCTTTAAAAAAATTAGAAAACAAAGATATTAAGAATAACACATACCTTGCGCACGATTATCCAGAGAAAAAAACAAGAATAGATATTTGGACTTCATGTCTTCTTCAAATTCCCAAGTATCCTACTCAACCTTGTGGTTCCTTCATAGAACCTTTACCGAAGCTACGTCCTTTATCCGCAACTAACAAACTTGACGATCCAAGATCTCAATCGGGACTTTCTCATATGATAAGGAATCCAAAATACCAAAATCCTTGATAGGAACAATCAGTGAGGGAATACCCATACACTTCCTCAACATTGACACATAGAATGCGGATGAATAGAGCTCAAACTAGGAAGCAACTCCAATTCATACACAACATTATCAACCCTCTTCAAAACTAAGTATGGGAAAATATACCACGGACTGAGGTTCTCCTTCTTCCCAAACTACATTACTTTCTTCATGGAAAATACCTTCAAGAATACCTAATCGCTAACCTCAAAATCTAACTCCCTACGCCTCATATTTGTATAGGGGTTTTGGAAACTTTGGGACGCTTTAACTTTATCCCGAATGACCTTCACCTACTTCATCGCTTGGTGAACCAAATCCAAGCCAAACATCTCGGCATCACCAACCGCAAACCACCCAATAGGAGACCTACACCTCCTACCGTACAATACCTCAAACGGCATTATCCTAATACTAAAGCGGTAGCTATTATTTAACGTAAAAACTATAAGAGGTAAATGATCAACCTGAAGCATATATTCTAATGTGTGAATAGTTTTTTCCTCTTTCCCATCCGACTCCGGGTGAAAAGCACTAGTAAGGCTCACTTTAGTTCCCAAACGTCTTTGAAATGAATGCCAAAAATGCAATGAGAATCGACTCCTGTGATATGACATAATAGAAATAGGCACCCTATGCAGCTTCATAATCTCTTGAAGGAACAACCTCGGATAATCCTCTGCTGAATAATTTGTCCTTACTGGAAAGAAGTGAGCAGACCTAGTTATCCTACCCACGATGACCCAAATTGAATCAAACTGATTCCAAGACCGAGAAAGACCATTAAAAAAATCTATATTAATTACTTCCCACTTCCACATGGGCAACTCAATCTCTTGAGTCAAACGATCGGGCCTCAAGTGATGCTTAACCTTCACTTGTTAACACACCATGCATTTAGCCCCAAAATTGGCCACAACTCCCTTCATATTATTCCACCAATAAATCTCTTTAAGATCATGAGATCTTTGTCAAATCAGGATGAATGACATAATATGAGTCATGAGCCTCAGCCAAGATCCTCTCTCTTAACCCATCTATATCGGAACACATAATCTACCTTGGTACCTCAAGAGACCATTGCCACCAATCTCAAAAGCTACAACTTTTTGCTAACGCACATCTCCCTTAATTTTTATTAAGATAGGATCCAGTACCTATTTCACCTTTATCTCAGCAACAAGGATGACTTTGCCACCTCCTGTAAAAATGCACCAACATCCTCAAAGTCCAAGAGACGAACTCCAAGGTTAGCCAAATAGTGAATATCTTTCACCAACTCCTACTTATCCTCATCCACATTAGCTAGATTCCCCATGGATAACCTGCTAAGAGCATCAGCAACGACATAAGCTTTACCTGGGTGATAGTGGAGACTCATGTCGTAGTCTTTCAGCAACTCAAGAAACCTCCTCTACCTAAGATTTAATTACTTTTGGGTGAATACATACTACAGGCTCTTAAGATTAGAGAAGATATCTACATGGACTCCATACAAATATTAACACCCGATATTCAAGAAAAACATCAAAACCAACAACTCCAAGTCATGAGTCGGGTAAATTTTCTCATAAACTTTTAACTTCCTAGAAGCTTAGGCCACCACCCTACTATGCTGCATTAACACACAACCATGTCACACACGGGATACATCACAATAGACAACAAAACCATCAATGCCTTCAAGTAGAGTTAAAATTGCAGCTGAAACCAACTTATCTTTTAACTTCTTAAAACTACCCTCACAAGTGTCAGACCACAAAAACTTCACCTTTTTTTGAGTCAAAGGGGCACCTATAGTCGAGAAACTCTTCACAAACCTCCTATAGTAACCGGCTAAACCCAAGAAGCTTTGAATATCAGTTGGAGTTGTGGTCCTAAGCTACTTCTTAACCTCTGCAACTTTCTGCGAATCCACCATGATCCCTTAACTAAAAATAACATAACCTAAAAAAGTAACAGATTTCAACCATGATTAGAACATTAAAAACATAGCATACAAATTCTGGTCTTTTAAGGTTTGTAACATGATATGGAGGTGATTGTCATAATCTGCCTCGCTCTTAGAATACACCAGAATATCATTTATAAACACGATGATGAACAAATTTAAAAACTAATGGAAGACCTTATTCATTAAATTCATGAATGTCATTGGGGCGGTAGTCAAACCAAAAGATATGACTAAGAACTCATAATGACCATACCATATTTGAAAGGCTATCTTGGGGATATCCACTTTCCTAATCTTTAACTGATGATACCCGGATCGAAAATTGATCTTAGAGAAGAACTTAGCATCCTGAAGCTGATCAAACAAATCATTAATCTGATAAAGGGAATACTTCTTCTTCACTGTAACCTTATTCAACTTACGGTAATCGATGGACGTTCGAAGGGAACCATCCTTCTTATGCATGAACAAAATAGGAGCAACCCATGGAGACATACTAGGATAGATAAATCCCTTGTTAATGAGGTCTTTCAACTACACCTTAAGATCCTTCAACTCAGTCGAAGTTATTCTATATGGAGGGATAGAGATAGGATGAGTGTTCGGGACAAGGTCAATTCTAAAATCAATCTCCCTATAAGGAGGGACACCAGGATGATCATCAAGAAAAAATTTAGAAAATTCACTAACCAGGGGAACGAATTGCATTGAAGGACCTTCCGAGTTAGAATCTTTAACCCAGACCAAATGATAAAGATATCCCTTGGAAATCAACTTCTGGGCTCTAAGATATGATATGAATCTTTTCTTAGGCACTAGAGAACCCCCTTCCCACTCAATGACCGGCTCACTAGGGAATTTAAACATGACCTTACGGGTTCGACAATCTAAAGATGTATAACACGAATGCAACCAATCCATCCCTAATATAACATCTAAATCAACCATGTCCAACTCTATCAGATCTACTAAAGTTACTTTACCACTAACAGATACCACACAACCCTTATAGACTCTTCTAGTAACCATAGAGTCGCCCATTTGGGTTAAAATAGAAAAGGGATCACGGGTACACTCGAAACCAAAATTAAAATGCACAGCCATAAATAGGGTCACATAAGAAAGTGTAGACCCTGGATCAAGTAAAAATTACACATCATGAGAAAACATTCATAACATATCGTGACAAAATTGGGAGACGCCTTAGAGTCCTAGCGGGTAGAAAAAACATCTAAGCGATTTCATCCAGTATCAGTACTAGAAGCAAATGGATCTTATTTGCCTCTGAAGCAACCTTAGAAGGACAATGCCTCTGCAAGTGAACAATCTGACCACATTTAAAACACTTTTTCCTCCCATCTTTACAAAACCCATGATACGCCTGCTCGTAGAACCTACAAGAAGGATATGATGGAGCAGACTAAGACCTACCTTCCTGATATTAGGCACTCTGTGCCCTAAACCCACTATTATGTAGAGAACGACAATCACCCAATGGCTTCAAATAAGGAGAACAAGTCATAGAGTAGGAACCAGAACTCTCCTACTTCTTATTAGACCATTTTTCACCATCTCTACTACTCTATTCTTAACCTCCAGCATGATCATAAAATCTAAACTTCTTATTCTATCTTTCCCCAATTTCAGTCTGTTTTTTCTTCTCTTTCTCAATATGCATAGACATGACCAATCTGGAGATATCCATACTTGTTCAACAAGGTAGCCTTACTCTCTAGAATTAAATCATGGGACAATCCCAAAGAGAACTTTCTCATTCTAGACCTCATGATAGATACTAGCTCAGGAGCATAGCAAGACAACTGATGGAATTTTAAGGAACACTCCAGGACCGTCATCCTGCCTTACTTTAAATTAACAAACTCTTCTATTTTTGCCTCTCTCAACTCTTGAGAAAATAAGTGGTCCAAAAAAATACTAGAAAAATCATCCCATAGTGCAACTCAACATCATATCCCCTAGAATGTTTCCATTCCTCATACCATTGGTATGCTACATCTTTTAGTTGATAGGCAGCAAATTTTACCTCCCACATTAGTAGCATTCATAAGCAAAAGATCTCCTCTATCTTATCAATAAAACCTTAAGGATCCTCCTAAACCTTAACAGCAGCGAACATAAGAGGGCTCAACCTCATAAACTGACAACCCTTGTGGCCTCAGAAGATGGAGTAACAAAAGCTACACACTCATACTATAAAGCTACCAATAGAGCTAACATATGAATATGCTGAAAAAATTTTGCATTCGATACATCATCTTGAGGAGCTCAAGGAGGACTAGAGTGGACCGACAGAACTCCAGGAGAAAAAATAAGAATTAGATCCCTAGACCAAGTCTGTACCCTATAAGCAAGACGTGTCCCATCAGTATTATCCTCAAGTCGGAGAGAAGAGTTTTCATGAGCTTCATACCATCTGGGAAGCATGATCTGAAAAGTAAACATATGGAAATTAGAGATACTCAAGACCTTAGATTCTATGTATTAAAATAGAACAGCAAGAAAGAGAAATATTTCTAAATGTCTCATAGCCTCTCTCTTATAAGTATAGCACGCTACAAACTCATAAAAGGGACTCTACTCGACACAGAGTTATTGGACAACCAATGATACCAAACCTAGGCTCTGATACCACCTTTGTCATAACCCAAAATAGGGACTGGTCGTGATGGGTATCTCAAATCCCACATAAATTGGAGATCACCCCTATACCTAACCAAACCAAAAACACCACATCCTACAGTCGGCCAAATTTTGAGCATATAATAAGATAGGAAAATTTCAATTCAAGGACATTAAAATAAGGCTATAACCAGAACCAACTGATACCGGCATCAATGCCAATACCATTACCAATAGAGATACTAATATCGACACCACCCATGACAATAAAAGTTTAACAAAGCCTCCATTCAAAACCAAAGAGTATCCAGTTGGGACATGCCCCTGACCATAGCCAAAACCAAATCCAAAGGAATAGTCAAAACGTAAAGAAAACCATACACATGAAATGGCGTCTTCCAAAGTATGGAAGATCACCACTTTAATTGGACTCACTACCTAATCCCAAATCCAAGTCAATAAGCAGAAGGAGTAAAAGTATGACAAGTTCCAGTATTGTGTGGGTATACAATATTTGAAGACGATTAGCGGGGTGAACACTAGCATGTAACTCAGGAATAAGGATAACGTAATGATATGATCAATAGTTTAAAACTATTCAAACCAAATGCACATAATCAAATGCATAAAAATATAGATATACATATATTACATGCTGGGATGGGGAATAAGGATTAACTTGTATTTCAAAATTTTAGCCCGGATTGTGCAGCTCATCCGTCATATAATAGTACCCACGGGATATATGGGCTCTAGCTCTCTCCCCCTGGTCAGACCCCAGTGTGTAGCTACACAAATCAGAGAATAATCTCATATCTATGCACATGAGGGACTCTAACCCTCTAACATAAACAAGGGTGGATTAAGCACCCGATCATATAATGATTTACAGGGTCTCAAATCTCCCTAATTATGAAATAATAATAAGGAGGACTTGAACCTCCCTGGCCACTTAGACCCCACATCAGCAAATGTGGTTTCCAGTATTGGTTACTCGAACCTCTACTTTCACGACTCAGCTACACAACCCTTATTAAATACCAATTAAAACAATTATCACACATTTTCATTCAATGAACACATTACACTTTTAGGCATATATTGTTGGTATCATCATACCAACTACACTTGCAACGTAACTCATCATGCCAAAATAATTTCCATTAAATTGGGGAGAAAAACTTCCTTTGTTCATTAATACACATTGAGGAAAATCGACTCTCTTTGTTCATTAAATCATACCATTATATTTCAAACACTTCTATATATCATGTAATAGTTCAAGACTAGTTCAATCTTACAAATTCCCATAGTTCTCATAACTAAAACTAATTTCACATTATGGGGTTGGGATTATAACCACTTTAAAGCCATAAGTTTGGAAAAATCACAATTCTCTAGTTCATTCACCATATACATGCACCCACAAATTCAAAACCATATTAAAAGCATGAAAATTATATATATAAACCATGAGAAACATTATTCAATTCACAACATTCAATATTGCCAACCTTTGTTTTCAAAATCAAATAATAATCTTATGAACAGTACTTTAAATCAGATATATTTGTAAAATTAACAATGAGTGAAGAGTAACATGCCTCAATCATAAAGATTTTAAGGAAGGAATCAACCCTATAGCCCTTAAGATGACCAAATTAGTGAAACCCTAGCTTGACTTGTTTAAGAGGATTTAGAGAGAGTGTTTAATCTGTTAAAGTGTTAAATAAATGACCCAAAAGTGTTTTATGGATGTGGGTCTAAAGGTTTTTAAGTGGAAAATGCCTAAAGTGCTCCCAACTTAAAAGCTAGAAAAGCATCGTCTTTGATTATGAGTCAACCCCTTGACTCATACCCACACCTTACAACTTGTGACCGCAATTCATAACTAGGAAAGTCTCTAAGAACCCCAACACTTTTATCCTTATAACTCAACCCACCAACTTGTAACATGACCCTACGACTCGTAAGGTCCTACTCGTGAGCAGCACAGAACCCAAATAAATCGAAGACTGAACATCCTACAATTTGAACCTATGACTCATTAACATATCCTTATGGATCTTAGTGCGCAACTCGTACTCAGAGCAGAATCAAGCCTCAAACTTAATGGTTTGGGTATGACTTATCCCAATGAGTTGTCAAGACACCCTACAACTCTGGGGATCCAATCGTAATGAAGGCAATGAGACCAAAGCTCAAGAAATTTTCAAGTGCCAAAATCTGAGGTGATTCAATTTTTGAACTCCGAGGCAATAAACCTCCATAATAGCAGTGTGTCATGCCACTTATCCTCCGTGATAAGGGCATGGCACGGAGGCTAAGCTCTGTGATAGTTGCATGTCACGTCGCTATGTAAAAATCATTCATTTTTTATTTTTTTACTTGGGGTAAGAGGATTTTGGTACTGTCACCCATTGCATGACTTTTAAATACTAAATAAACCTCTTCCTTCAGTTTTCAAAGATTAAAGTCCACTCTTTTCTTATTTAACCCTCCAACTAAGAAACTTCAAGGGTTTTATAGAGAATTCATCATTCAAGCTCCAAACTTCAATTTCTCTCCAAAATCTTGGTATTTCAGACATATTTTTATCCTTAGCATAAATTTTACATTATGGCATGTATTTAATTATTATTCATGTGATTTTAATTGTTGGGTTTGAAATTGGGTTGAGGGTTTTTAATAGTTACTACTTGAATTATAATTCCCATGATTTAAATGTGTTTGTTATACTATAATTGATGGTTTGGAGGGATGAATGAAGGCATTTTTATGAATATTAGAAAGGAACATGGGCTTCCCCATATTGATGGACTTTTGGATTGTAATGGTATTAACTCAACCCATATTTATAACTTTGTTTTAAATATGGAATTTGCATAATTTAACTTGCTTTGGAATATTGCGTTCCATTAAAAGATAATGAATGATAAAAATTATTTGGAATGCCCTTGGTGGCAATGGTTTGGATTTTAAATGAAACTTGAGAGTCTAATGGTTAAATGGACTGGTTTGGCATAATTAAATTAGGTTGCAAGCATATTGGTATGATGATACCATGTTGGAAAATACCTTAATAAAGACTCCTTGGTTAATGATTGGGTTTATGAGGAAAATGTTTTAATTTGATCTTAAAGGAAATTTTGTAGTTCACCGTGAAGGTGTAGTCACCGAGGGAACAAAACTAGAAATCATGTTTGCCGAAGTGGGGGGTCTATGTGACTGTGTGCTTGGTGCACACTTTATATTTTGGATGGGTAGCACCTTAGTATCATTAGCCTTTATATGGTTTCCTCAATACGTGTGACTAACACGTATGGCGCCCTTCCGGCAGGGAGAGTCGGAACCATATAGCCCATGGATATCTCTAGGATGGAGTGTACGACACAGTTTAGGATAATGGTTTAAACTCTCATATTTATGACCCTTGTCCCTTTCCCGACATCCTATATACGTATATATAAATATTGTGCATGTGGTTTTTGAATGGTTTCAGGCATTGACATTATTTTATCCTTTTCCCCTAAGTTACATGTCAGTGCTCGCCCCACTTACCGCCCATGGATGCTACATCATGTCATGATGTACGGTCCATGGCTTTTTTGTTTCTTTTGTGCAGAATTAGGTGATTTGATATTCTTGTGGATCTGCTGTGAAGTGGTGAGCCTCCATATTTTGAAACACCCAGTTATTTCATTGGTTTCTTTACTTTTTTACTATTTTAGACTCTTTTTTATAGTCGGAGGCATGTCCGACTTAGTTGGTATTCTGGTTTAGAGGCTTTTGTGGACAATATTGGGGTGATTAGTTGTCTTGTTTAGACTCTTAGATTTCATTTAATTCATCTATCTTGTTTACTACTTTTGGTTGGCTTCCACTGTATTCATTTATTATGCTCTAGAGATTAGGCTAAGGGGGTGGCCTTCGGCCCATGATTAGCTTGAGATACCCGTCACTACTAGGCCCTAAATTGGGTCATGACAACCAAGTTAACTTCAACCTTGATAAGAAAATCATAGGCCAGGTCCCTTGCAACATAGACTAGGTCTCTTGTAATATTCTGTTGATCATCAAAACCAAATATAAAACAATAACCCCAAGCTTGGGAAATTAGCTACTTCTAACAAGAGAAATAGAAAATACTTATATTCTCATTCAAATTTTCCATGGAATCCAAATATTTCCGAAGAAATTCCAAATTCCAAGCAAGAAATAAGCAACAAACAGCTAAGATTCCAACTAAGGTTTCAATTAGAAGCTTTAGATTCAAGATAATGACAAAAGTTAGGGTTCCAAGAAACCAATAATCTATTTATAGCTTCAACAAAAGTGGACCCCAAAATTACAAAAATGTTGTCGCATCTAAATCGGTTAAGGGATAGTCCATCATCGAATAACTCAAAGATGTGCTGAACTGCTAGTGACTCACTGAATTGACACTACACTGAGCTCTAGAGGTTGGCATTTGTTACATTTGCGGATGGGTCTGGGCTTCACTGATCCGTTCGGCAACACGCCAAAATTCTTTGCTCGTAACGATTTTTTCAAACTTGGACTTGGCCCAAACTGTTAAAGGTGGAGATGGAACAAAATATTTGGCGATACACCTAGCACTTCGGTGATGCACCGATTAGCTTTAGCCATGATCCTTTGCAGTTTTAGGTCCAATCATCCATCTTTCTTGAATTTTCAACCACTTCTTGGTTTTAGCCCTAAAATTAAACCAAATTAATGTTAAAACTCATTTAATTTGGCATTATGGACTTGATTTCTTTCCATTTTTAGGCTAAATGAGTCACAATTTGCTGACTCATTAAAAGTGAATCAGAATTACATCAAATCAAGAGAAAAAATATAATTGACAAGGGAGTTATTTTCTTGTTCGTTTTATTGTGAGTTGAAATTTTTGAGAAAAATTTAAGCACAATATTGTTAACTCAATTTGTTCTCTAGTTTCATTGATCAAGGAGTTGACAACAAAGATCTTTCTAGGTATGGATACACAGTGTTCATACTATCAGAGAATTTTGATTTACAAATCTTGTCATCAGATTTGTATTGAAACTTATTCTCTATATGTTAATAAATTTTAAATGAATAGATCTATCTAGGATTGCTTCTTGTCTTCCACTGCGTGTGACGAACACACTGCAACCCTACAATAAGAAGTGCGGGAAGTAGTCAAACATTTCTTCACCATGCTCGGATTCTGCATAAAATATAAGAGCTTAAGACGCTCAACATTGTTTAGTTTCTAGCCCGTTAATGGTCTTTGATGTTTTATCAGTACAAAAAATGTACACTAATTTCTATAGGATTGAGTAACTATATATATAATCGGTCCTAGTGTTAATATCTTAAAAATTTCTTTATAATAAGATGTGTGTATAAATCTCATGCTTCCTATGTTCTATTTTACTTGGCCCTCTTACTAAAAGTAATTGTTTCAATTTACATGTTCACTTTATGAAATCAAGAAAAGCTTATCCTGTTCTTCAATACTGTCCCTATCATTAAATGAGTATATAAAATATATAATACTTAAATTTATATTTTCAAAGCATAATTAATAATGCTAATTTATTAAAATAAGATATTAATAAATACTTTCTTAAAGGGAGAGTCAAGTCAACAAGAGCCAAATTCTATTAATAAATGAGCTTAAGATATAAAGTTTATTATCCAATTAGAGATAAATAAAATTTTCATGAAAGAGATACAAAGTATTTATAATTATTTATAACAAATAATATATTGTACATATACATAATTATAAATTTTGTGTATATAATCTATCAGTTTGATTTGATTTTTTTATTCAGTTTGATTGTAATAAAACTAAACCAAGCATTATCAGTTTTTAAAACTTAAATCCAAATCAAACCAAAGTCAAATAAAATAGGTTTATTTAATAAGTTTGTCAATTAGGATTGATTTCCACCCAAATCATGAACACCCCTACTGTTGGGTTATTTTGTTGTTATGACTAATGTTTGGGATGATTTGTTAAGTAGTTTATTGTATTTTATCATGACTTTCTTCATTCAATCATCTCTTTCTCTATATTGGTTGGGACTGTTTTTTTGTGAGCTAAGAATTTATCGAAAACGGTCTTTCTACCTATAAGATAGTGGTAAGACTTGCATATACTCTATCATTCTCAAACTCTACTTTGTGAAACTATACTGGGTATATTGTTATTGAATCGAATATATTTATAAGGTTATCACATTATAGTTTCGGTTAATATTAATAAAATTATTTTTTTCGTTGTTTTCATTATAGGACAACATAAGCTTATATACACACAATCAATATTTCTCATTTTTCTATTTTCAATGAAAATAATAATTTTGTAGAAAATATGTGATATAAATTGAAAAACTAAAATATCAAGATTTTAAGAAAGTTAAAAAATAATTAAGAACGCTAATGTAATGGTAGAATAGTCATTCAGAAATGCCAATTAATAAAAAGAGGGGAGAATAACTATTTTTCAAAGTTGAGGGAGAAGTGTGATTTATAAATGAAAGTTAGGAATGTAAATAATTTTCACTAATCAATAAAATCACTCAAGTTAGAATCATAAATATCTAAAATTTCTAAACATGAGTGCATTATAAAACAAGGAGGAAAAAAATGAAGTATCAACTGAGGATTAATTTTTATTCGTTTGGATAAATGACTCTGTATTCAACCGTGAAAATTATTTAACTTTTTTAGAGTATTGTGGCCATCAAAAAATATTAGATAAATTCTAAAAAATAGTATATGTATATAAAATATTTAGTTTTGCGGGAAATATCATCAGTTCACATGCATTATAAAATGTACAATAAATTCCGTCATAGTTAGACGAGTTCTCCCAGAAAGTTACTACGGAAAAAAAAAATTAAAAGGGATAAATATACAAACATCAATTCATATTTGATTTCCTAATACTCATTTTTGTTTTGGTTATGAGCTTATTTTCCTTATTTTGTTTTTTTATAACAATTCTTTTATTCTAATTATTATTAATATAAATTTATAATTTAACTAATTTATTCTCTATGATATATTATTCTATATAATTAATTTTAAGAATAACTATTTTTGTCATGATTTTCTTACAAAATTTAAGTTTTACTTTTCTTTGAAGGAAAATAAAAGTAATACCATAATTATTTTTATTTTTCGTAAAAGAAAAATATAATTCTCTTCCCTATTTGTCTAACCTCATCTTAGAGAAAATGTTTTGGAACTCTATAAATAGAAGACATATTCTTTCATACAATAACACAATAACATTTATAATGTAGTCATTTAAAAAAAAAGGGGGGGGGGGGGGGGGCCGGGGAATGGGGGAGGGATTACAATGTGGGGAATCGAACCCTCACCAACAAGGTGTAAGTTCATGTAACTAACCAACTAAGCTACTAAGGAGTCTTGTTTAAGGAGAATTTTTTCTCAAATTGTTTTTATGTTTTTTGATTTATTTTTTAATATCTAGACCAATTGGCTGAACCATATCTAAAATATTATGTTTTAATATATTTTTCTTTGTCATTTATCGTTTTATGATTTGCAACTATTAACTTCAGCATGGCACCCTCTCAATTTCAAATCCAACAAGTGGTATTAGAGTTTATGGTTCAATGATCCGATGGTTCATATTGAAGACATGCTAAGATCGAAGTTACAATCAATTTGATGATAATGAAGATTTTGTCCAACTACACGTGGAAAAGAAATTTCAACCATATTTCTAATAACACTATTGCTTCATCTTTAAAATAAAATCAATTTTCAGTTCATGATTATGGATTCCAACTTTCAGCCCCCATTTACTTTTAGCATTTGGACTCCTTTCAACTCGTGCATATACTTTTAAAGCATGGACTTCAATTTTAATCTGTGCTCACTTTCAATGCACAAGGCTCACTTTCAACCCTGTTCACGTATAACACAGGGCCCAAATAATATTATCCCATGCTTATATTTTTAATGCACCATACTCCAATTTTTAACTCATATGAATTTCTTATTATGGTAAGCAGCAGTGATATATGAAGATTGTGTGAAAAAATAAATCAAAATTATTTGGTCAAGAAAATCAAGCGAAAAAAGAGAGATTTGTTATGATTTTTGTCCTAATTTTCTTACCAAATTTAAGTTTACTCTTTTAGAAAGGAAAATAAAAATAATACTATAATTACTTTTACTTTCCCTAAAATAAAAATATATTTCTCTTCCATATTTGCCTAACCTATTTCTTTAAAAAAAAAAAAATTGGACCTCTATAAATAGAAGATCCCTTCTTCTCATACAACAACACAATAATATCCAATATATAGTCTTGTTTATCGATAATTTTCTCTCAAATAATTTTTATGTCTTTTTGATTTGGTTTTTTAATATCTAAGCCAATTGGCTGAATCATCTCAATAATATTATGTTTTAATATATTTTATTTGTCATCTGATCTACTGTCTCTATGATTAGCCGATATTAGCTTCCGCATGACGTCCTCTCAATTTCGGATTCAACATTTTCTAAGAAAATTATAATATTCTCACTTCAAGAAAAAGTCATTTCCATCTCATTATCTACTGATTTATATTCATTAAATATTCAACAATTTAACGACTAACATATTTAGTTTGTTCCAAATACTAAACCATACATGATGAAAATATAATACTCCCTCCGTCTCATTTTATATGTCCCAAATTAGGATGACACAACTATTAAGAAAAGTAATAAATAACATGGCTAGTTTATCATAGTACCCCTATTAAATGATGTTTACATTTTAATTTAAAGAAAAAGTAATTAATGCAAAGGGTAAAATATGAAAAAAAAATTGTCTTGTCTTGATAAGTAAAAAAGAACAAGTAAAATGGGACACCAGATTAGAAAATTTGAGACGGGTAAAATGGGACGAAGGGAGTAATAAATTTAGGGAAAAAGGTCAAAAATACCCCTCTACTTTAATAAATTAGTTAAATTTACCCTCCGTTATACTATAGGATCAAATGTACCCCTATCATAACAAAGTTGTCAAAAATACCCCTCACTTTAACATTTTTAAACCATGGCAAGATGACAGCCACATGGCGTGCTATTTAGGCGAGGTGGATGCCACGTGGCATGCCACCTCAGCATCACATTTTTTCCTTTTCCTTTTTTATTTTTTTTTTCAAATTTTACTAATTATTTAATTTGTATAAAAAGAAACTTAAATTTTTTAAAAAAAAAATGATTAAAACCACCAATAATCCACCATCAAAGCCACTGTTAACTCACTGCCACTTTATTAACAACACCATTTTTTCTCCATTTTTCATCGTCAACCTTCTAACATCATACCTCCATTAAAACCGATCAGTCATCAGCTCCGACCGCTGCCTTTTCTCCACCAGTCACCAGGTTCGACCGCTGCCATTTCTCCACCAACCACCAGCTTCGATCGCTGCCATTTCTCCACCAATCATCAGCTCCGAATATCAAATCTCTCCCCTTCATTCGCTAATAACAATAAGAATTCAAATACATATAACCTAAAATAGTTTTCTTTAGTATGTAAAGTACTTAGTGCCCTTGACCCCACCTAGTTAACTTGAAAAATCCATGTGGTTGAGGTGACAAATCTCTTGAAGTCAAAAGATGGCCCAAGCAAGTCGTGAGTTGGAAATTACATGAGATTTATTACGCAATAGTCCGACGAAAATCATCATCGTTGCAGCTTTGTCTTCCTGCGAACCAGCGAACAGCGATAGTTTCTTTTTCAGTTAATTTTTTTTTTAATATTAAAGTTTCTGATTTAAAAAATTAAATAATTAATAAAATTTAAAAGTAAAGAAAATTTAAATAATGAAAGAGAGAAAAAAAGTGATGTTGAGGTGGCATCCACCTCACTTAAATGGCACGCCACGTGGCGGTCATCTTATCATGGTATAAAAATATTAAAGTGAGGGGTATTTTTTACAATTTTGCTAACGGTAGGGGTATATTTGACCCTATAGTATATCTATTGGCTTGACGGCATTACAATGGATCCTTTAGCATGGCTCATTTTCAAATCAAAATTTTGGACTAATCTCCTCCTTTATACTTCTTGCACCTACACTTAATCAAAAACAACAAAAATGATTAGAAGGATGGGTTGCCTCCCACCAAGCGCCTTAGTTTTGGTCGTGGCTCAACTCTTCTTTTGGATTTATTTATTTAACAAAAACAAACTCCTAGCAAAACAAAATGATTAAAAATGGTGGGTTGCCTCCCATGTAGCGCTTGATTTATTGTCGCGGCACGACATAGTTATCTCGATTACTCAGGCTTCATCGAGATATATGGTGGCTATATATTTTATCGAGTCGGGTGGACAATATATGACTTCACTCGTTGGCCATTCACCTTAACGACACCACCCTTATTGTTTTCTAACTCCACTACTCTAGATGAGTAGACTTGGCTAGTTCTGAATGGACCAAACCATTTAGACTTCAACTTACCTGGAAATAGCTTCAGTCTGGAGTTGAAAAGAAGTACCAAATCACCCTTCTGAAAGTTCCGTTGGATAATCCTCCGATCATGGTACTTTTTTATCCTTTCCTTAAATAGATCAGCTCTTTCATACGCATGTATACGGAATTCATCCATTTCATTCAGCTGTTCGAATCTCAGATTAATAGCATCATCCCAATTCAGGTTAAGCCGCTTCAGTGCCCACAGTGCTTTATGTTCTAGCTTGATTGGCAAGTGACAAGCCTTCCCATAAACTAGTTGGTAAGGTGACATGCTAATTGGTGTATTGAATGCAGTCCTATAAGCCCATAAGGCATCGTCCAGCTTTCGGGACCAATCTTTCCTACTGGCATTCACTGTCTTAGTAAGGATCAGCTTGATCTCCCGATTAGAAACCTCTACCTGCCCACTAGTTTGTGGGTGGTATGGTGTATCTACCTTATGTTGCTTAACCCCATATTTCACCAATACGACTCTGAACAACTTGTTGCAAAAGTGTGATCCTCCATCGCTTATGATGGTACGAGGTACCCCAAAACGAGAGAAGATATTTCTCTTTAAGAACGCTACAACACGCCTACCTTCATTATCAGCTAGCGCGACTGGTTCGAACCATTTAGATACATAGTCTACAGCAACTAGGATATATTTCATCCCAAATGAACTCATAAATGGACCCATGAAATCAATACCCTAGACATCGAATAACTCTACCTCAAGCATTTTAGACATGGGCATCTCATGGTGCTTTGAAACAGAGCCTTGCCTCTGACACTGATCACATCTTCTTACAAAATCATAGGCATCCTTGAATAATGAAGGCCAATAATAGCCACTTTGCAGTACTTTTCTGGCAGTTCGATCACCTGCATGGTGACCCCCAACTTGGGAAGCATGACTTGCTTCCATTATGCTAGGAACCTCCACATCTGAGATGCATCGCCAAATAACACCATCAGCACATCGTCAAAAAAGATACGGTTCATCCCAGAAGTAGTGTTTCACATCATGCATGAACTTTTTCTTTTGATGAAGGGAGAGATGCTCAGGAATTACTTTACTTACCACGTAGTTTGCAAAGTCTGCATACCACGGTAAGTCTTCCACCATATTGGCTAGGATCTCTTCGTTGGGAAATGCATCATCAATATCAAGGTCGGGTTGCACTATGTGCTCACTCTCAAGTCTAGATAGATGATCAGCTACTTGGTTTTCGCAACCTTTTCTATCCTTTACCTCGAAATCAAATTCTTGCAGCAGTAACACCCACCTAATTAGCCTTGGCTTAGCATCCTTCTTTGTCATTAGATATCTCAGAGCCGCATGATCTATATGAACCACTACTTTGGTTCCCAACAAGTAAGCACGGAACTTTTTGAAAGCATAAACAACTTCTAGAAGCTCTTGTTCAGTGATGGTATAGTTCTTCTGTGCTCAATTCAAGGCCTTGCTTGCATAGTAGATTGGATGAAATAGCCTTTCTCTTTTCTGACCAAGTACAACACCCAAGGGTACCCTGCTTGCATCATACATAACTTTAAAAGGTAGAGACCAATCGGGTGCTACAATAATAGGAGCTTCAACTAGCTTTTCTTTGAGGCATTCAAATGCCTTCAAGCAATCTTCACCAAAGTCAAATTTTGCTTTATTATCCAAAAGTTTGCATAATGGGCTAGCAATCTTGGAGAAGTCTTTGATAAACCTCCGATAAAAACCTGCATGACCGAGAAAACTATGCACCCCCTTTACAGAAATTGGAGGTGGTAGTCTCTCAATAACTTCAATCTTCGCTCGATCAACCTCAATTCCCTTTTCAGAGACTTTAAGCCCAAGAACAATGCCTTCCTTAACCATAAAATGACACTTCTCCCAATTTAGCACCAGGTTAAATTCAACACATCTCTGCAAATCCATACTCAGATTTGCCAAGCATGATTCAAATGACTCACCTACAACCGAAAAGTCGTCCATAAACACCTCCAGGGTGTCTTCAACCATATCAAAGAAGACGGACATTATACACCGCTGAAAAGTGGCAGGTGCATTACATAGCCCAAATGACATTTGTTTGAATGCAAAAGTACCATACGGGCATGTAAAAGTGGTCTTCTCCTGATCTTCAGGAGCAATGCAAATCTGATTATATCCGGAATAACCATATAAGAAATAGAACCATCCCTTCCCTGCCAATCGATCAAGCATTTGATCCATGAATGACATTGGAAAGTGATCCTTTAACGTCCACGAATTCAGCTTCCGGTAGTCCATGCACACTCTCCACCCTGTGACAGGTCTGAGTGGAATTAGCTTATTCTTTTCGTTTGCGATTACTATCATGCCCCCTTTCTTGGGCACACATTGCACCGGACTCACCCATTTACTGTCTAAGATTGGATACACCACCCCTGCATCTAACCACTTAATAATTTCTTTTTTCACCACCTCCTGCATAGGTGGATTCAAACGACGTTGGTCCTCAATAGTAGGCATGCAATTTTCCTTGAGCTGAATTTTATGCATATATATCCTAGGAGGGATACCAATTATATCAGCAGTAGTCCAACCGATGGCTCTTTTGTACCTCTTCAGAATAGAGATGAGTGCCGCTACTTGTTGTTCACCTAAATCAGTCGCAACAATAACCGGAAGTGTATTTCCACTTCCCAAGAATGCATACTTTAGATGACTGGGTAGCTCTTTCAATTCTAGCACTGGTGGCTCTTCAATGGATGGTTTCGCTGGTGGCGAAGGTCGATTCTTAAGGTCAAGGTTCAGCTTCTTAGGGGCATGAGAATAGAACCCCATTCCTGTTAGAGCACAGATAGTTTCTTCATACTGTTCAACATCCTCACACTCACAGTTCAAAAGCACAGCAGCCAATGGCTCAATACTAAGCTACTTCTCTAGAGATAATTCTTTCTCATCCTCATAATAAACTTCAACTACAGAGAACACATTCATATCTTTAGGCTGCTTCATTGATTTGCATACATCAAAATGGACCACTTTGTCATTCATCCAAAATACAAGCTTATTTGCACGTAAATCAATAAGTACACTTCTTGTTGCGAGGAAAGGACGACCCAAGATTATGGAAACTTTAGAATCTACCTCACAATCCAAAATAACAAAGTCTGCAGGAAAACTAAAGGTAGAAACCTTCACCAGTACATCATATAAGATACCAACAGGTCGTTTTACCGACCTATCTGCCATTACGAGCCGCATGTTGGTTGGTGTAGGATCGACCAACCCCAACTGTCTATAAATGGATAGCGGCATCAAATTGATGCTAGCCCCCAAATTGCACAACTCCTTCATAAAATTCAAAGATCCAACCATACAAGGAATAGTAAAAGCACCAGGATCTGCCTTCTTCTATACTAAAGACCTCGTTCCAATTGCACTATAATGATGAACATTATCTGCCAGCTCATAGCTTGCTGCCCTCTTCTTTGTCAAAAGGTCCTTCATGAATTTGGCGTACCCCGGCATCTGCTCCAGTGCCTCCACCAAAGGCACATTAATAGTCAGCTGCTTCAACATGGTCGTGAATTTACTGAACCTGGTGTCATCAGCCTTCTTCTTCAGTCTCTAAGGAAAAGGTGGTGGTGGATTTGGAAGAGTTTTCTCCACCACTTCCTTTCTATTTTGCTTCCTATTATCGATCTTTTCAGACTGCACACATCTAGGTGTAGTATTATGAACATTCTCATTCTGATTTTTAGCTTCTATAGAATCATCACAACCTACTTCAATAACATTCTCTTTTGTATTATCAACCACCAACTTGCTTTTGGATGGATTTTCCAACACCTTACCACTCCTGGTAGTAATAGCCATACATGATCCATCATTCCTTGGATTTTGCACAGTGTCACTAGGTAAAGTGCCGGCTTTTCTTTGATTGAAGGCCGCTGATAGTTGACTCATTTGTTGTTCCAGCTGTTTTATTGAAGTGGAATGCGAGTCAACCAATTGCTTCATTGAGGCCAAATCATTTTTTACTTTAGCTACTCCCGTGTTGGTTGCCTCCACTCCTTTCAACAGCTTAGCATCATGTCCTCCATGGAGATCTTCCCAGAGCTATATGAAGCAGCTTCACAATTTCCAGGAGGAACATACAAAACACTTCTGTCATTCTTATTCTTCCAACTCCCTTGATCGCGGTCCTTGTACCCGAATTTTTTGTAATAATTCCGACATTGGTTTCCTTGGGCATTGCCTCAGAAACCCCCTGATTATTCAAGTAATTTGATTCCTCCTCAGAATTGGAATCATCTATTCCCTATAACACAACAGCTTTGACCTTTTCTGTCTTCTCTGATAATAAATGCTTGGTAAGAAGGTCCATCTGCATTTTCATGTGAGCCATATCCTGGTCACGTTCCTCTTCTCTTCGCCTTTGTAATGCCGTCAAGCCAATAGATACAGTAGAGCTTGCTACCTCGGAATCCCTGGTATACCAAGCTCTACTCTGCTTTGTCATACTATCCAGTATATCACATGCCTCAATAAAATTAAGGTCCATGAATGACCCACCTGCAGCATTATCAACCACTGGCTTAGTCACCGAGTTCAAAGCCCTATATAATATCTCCATCAAGTGGACATTGGTCATCTGATAATTTGGGCACCACATAAGCTTATTCTTGAACCTCTCCCATGTCTCGTGGAGAGCTTCAGTTGGAAGCTATCTGAAATTGCTTATCTCATCTCTTAACTGTACTCTCTTGGATGGCGGAAAGAACCTTTCTAGGAAAGCTTCTTTTAGTTGCCTCAAATTGGTAATAGAGTCAGGGGTTAGCTCATTCAACCATAGAGTTGCCTCTCCAGATAGAGACAATGGAAATAAGCGCAGCCGAATCGCATTCTGTCTAACCCCTGGATTGTCAAACGACTTGCATATTGAGATAAAATTTATCAGATGCATATTCAAATCGTCGCCTGCAAGTCCACCAAATAATCTTTTGAGTTGAAATAGCTGGATCATGGTGCTAGTGATATTGAACTTTGCTCCGGGTGCCAAGGGAGGAGGAATAATAGCCCCTGTGGCACCAGCCCCATCCAAATCATCATCATCATCAAAAGGAGACTGTACAGCTCGATGTTCAGGTCTCATTCTAGCTTGAAGATCTCTCTTGTTCACAGGTGCCGCCACTTCATCTGCACGCCTTGGATTTAGTAACTCATCATCACCCAGGTCCTCATCATCAAGATTTGTTGCCCGACCTGGGTAATTAATATTCTGTTGATGCACTTGAGCAGCTGCCAATGCAGCTAATCTAGCCTGCTCCTGTTGAGCAACCATTCTTTCAATGTCTCATTATGCATCCATTCTGCCAATAAGATGTGGTTCAGGATTTAGAGGTAATAATGGCTGACTAGAACTTTGTGGATTTGGCATGCACTCTACCAAACCTGACCAAAACAAAAACAACAAATAAAAAGTAAAATTCGAGAATCTTTGACCAAAGGGTCTATTAACTATCACAAACTTAGTTGACAACCGTATTCCCCGGCAACAGCGCCAAACTTTGATACGCCCAAATTACAACTCTCGTTAGAAAGTGTAAGCGGTCGCTGTCAAATATAGAACCCAACTAGGTTAGGTGTCAAATCCCATAGGGAATACTCTGGTCACTAAGTGTTGCAATTATTAGTAGAATGTTGGTCGAAAATTCCAAGGAAAAGAGGGGTTTGGTTTAGGCGTGAACTAATATTATCAAAGTAACGATAGAATGATATGGATAATAAGGTTTAATCACAGAGAATGATAAGTTAGGGTTATGTCCACCTTGTAGTTTCTACTTCTCTATTAACTATGAGTAATGCGGAATTTAGACATGCATGCACTTATAGAGAGTCGTATTCTAATTCTAAATCCAAGTGTTTTTCAACCATCAAGGATTATTTCACCTTAGCTCTCTCTAACCTAAAGTGTGTAACAATTGGTACGAATTCTCCAAGACTATTAATCCTGCTAAGGCATTAACGTGTAAATAGAGGTTGAAAACCCTATTTTCTTGACACACTCTCTTTTCCAAACATGTAACTTTTCTATCGAACAAGTTAATGCTAAACTGGCATATTCCTTAATGCTAAACTGACATATTCCCTATGTTTGCAACCATGAGAATTCAATTAAAACAAACAGAGTAATGATATAAGTAGAATGACACATTATAAATTCAAAAACTCATAGAAATAAATAGTATATTACAAGGTTTCCATAACCCTAACAGAGAAGTTTAGCTACTCATGGATACAATGGTTATCAAAATAGACATAATTTTCATACCACAACTTAGAGTAATCTCGGCTATGGAGATGATTAGTGATGGTGAGAGAAAAACATGTTTCTCTCTCTCCGTTACTCCTCTGAGCTGTTTTTCTCTGTTCTCAAATATTACAGAATCTGAAAGTTGAATAATGAATGAATTGTGCTGAAAAATTCAGCAATAAGTTTTTTAATAACATCCTTGTCTAATAAGTTACTGCTGCATCCCTAAGTATTTAAAAAATACTGATTTTGCTTGGGAAAAATTCTCCATGCATCACATTCAGTCCAAAAGCTTCCTTCCCTCTTATGTGAAGTTTTCCTTTGCTGCCCACAGGTCTACAAAGTGCTGAAATCTTCATCATTAGTACCTGAAAAACATGCTAATCACATAGGTCAGCTCACTTAATTGAAAGTGCAGGAATTATATATTTTATCCTCAAAACTTAGCTAAAATATGGGTAGATTATGGTGCTTAGACATATAAATATGCCCAACATCACCACCCCACACTTAAAGCTTTGTTTGTCCTCGAACAAAACAGTACATCCATGTAGTACCTAACTAAACTTCTCATAAGCAACACAAATTTTTCAACAAGACATGCATGGCAATTATTAACAAAGAGTAGATATCTTGATCATTACTAGAAACAACTCACCCTCCAACATAGACTCATTAGGATGGTTAATTCGTATACACCAATTAAGCCACAAAAAATCATATAAAACTACCCAACAATCATTAACCATGTGCGCCCTCACAAGATGTCACCCATAATCACTAATAGTTTTGCATTTTTTGAAACATGGGTATAAGACTTTGCTTGCTCTCACTCTCACAAAGAATTCTTATATTACAACTGATGACCATATGCTTGCCCTTAGTGTAATGCTCTACTAATATCAGAATGCTAAGTTTAGGATCAAATAGGTATTTACGGGTTGTAATGTAGGCTAAGGGACAGGTAGGACTATTTTGGCCAGAAATAGTGACTATGTTCCCTAAGCGCTTTAATACACTACATTATGCCATTTAGACTAACTTTTAACAACCGCTCTACCTTCCTTTCATCTACCAACCCCCTTTCACCCAATTTATTATTCAATCAGAAACACAAAGATGAGAATATACAACTCTTTTTTTTTCTTTTTTTCTTTTTATTTAAAGTGCTATTTTTTATTATTATTTTTTTTATAAGCATCCCTATGATAGCCACTCTTTTTCACCAAATTTTCAAGTACCAATACACTCTGTGGCATTACTTTTACCATTTTTCTCTTATTTTGCCACACTCCTTACTCAACTTGATTCTACAATTTAAAGCGCTTAGGAGCTTTTGGATCAAATTATGGTCTTAAAAAAATAGATTAGGCTACATATGAGGCTGCCAAAGAAAATAGCTAAAGGCTCAAAGGGTGTTCACTAGGACAATGTACAAAGGTAGGTAAAAAGAAGATAGACAAATTCAGGGCTGCCAAAGAAATGCCTAAATCATCTCCTAAACTCACACTCTTTATTTCGCTTCACATACACACCAGGCAAGTTCTAGCATCAGTCACAACAAAGAATATACAATAACCTCACACACACAAGGCACATGGTCAACTTCATTGGTAGTAAACCACAACAATTGATCACACAGTGAGTCAGAACTTAGAGCCTAAGTGTCTCAATAGTAATGATTTAGCACAAACTCTTATTATAATACCATGCCGTCTATCAGAACAATTTCATGCAAAATCTAAAATCTAACTAACTAATTACGACTAATTTAAACAAACAAGAATAAATGTAGGAAAAGAAGTACAATACAGCATACATATACCCACACCCCACACTTAGACGGGACACACTGCCCTCAGTGGAAATAAATAAGAAAAACCTGATTAGTCGAACTCCTCTTCTATATCCGGGGTCATACCCCCTTCGTCGGAATCATCATTAGAGTCGTCATCATCAGAGTTGTCCTCCACATCTGAGTCTGGCAGTTGGTGATCATCATCAGTCGGCACATCATCATCGAGAGGTTCCTCAAAATATACCTCCACTACACACATTGCCCGCGCATGCTCATTAAGCGGGTAGTCATAGTCCAACTGCCGAAGCTCTGCATCAGTCGGAACATGTCCCCCATTCATCATGGTGAACCTAGTCATGCCATACAGATGGCAAAAAAAACTTTCATCTCGAGCATGTCTCTCTGCAGTGGTATGGTTGATGCCTTGACCAGTTTTAAGCTCTTTAATTTTCATGAGATCAACCTTCTTCGGGTTGTATGGCAGCTTATGGTCAGCGGGTTCCTCTTCAATGTGCTCTTTCCTCAAGATCGCAGTCAACAAATTGCCGAAGATGAAGTGGGACCTTTTGTGCAGCCTTCCCTTGCGCATTGATGATCGTATAACCGCACCAATGTTGATGGGGATATTCGTCAATAGAGCATACACCAGGAAGACTCGATCACGTGTGATCTTAGTGTATTGTGTCCCAGGAACCAAGCAAGAGTTGACTATCCTTAACCATATGCGAGCCTCTCTGTTCAAAGAAGCATACGGATAAGTGTTGAGACGACCATTATCCTTGTGACGAATCCACTGGGTCATGGACCTTGATCCACACAGTGTATATCTGATGGCCCTGTAGGGAGGTCTGTGATAAAGCTCCTTGAGTGGTGCTGGATCCACAGATGGAGTGCCCAGAAAAGAGTTTAAGAACTCCGCGTTCAATTGCAAGATTTGGCCCCGAATCTTTACTTCACTTCCGGTAGTCTTTGGGGACCAATTGGCATAAAATTCTCGTGTCAAATCAAGATTGCATTCCCCCATATCTCGGAAAATGAAGTCAAGATTGAGTTCCATGATTTTAGCCAAAATACGGGGGTCTCTCTTTGCTAGACTCTCCTTCTGCATCAAATCCACGTGAACATATATTTTTTTACTTTGTTGTTCCTATACCACTCCTTCCCTTCCTCCTCTAGAACCCACTTGATCCCAAAAGTACGTCGAGGCACTTGCAGGGAGGAGGAATCAACTTGGTCTTTTCTTGGCCTTTTCTGACCTTTCTGTGAGGTGGACACTTTTTCTTTTTCTTGTCGTCCTTTTGGAGCCATTCTACCTGAGATCACAATAGAGTTATGTTAGTTTCATCTCGGAAGATTCACTATGAATGAACAACAAACAGTGATGGCACCACCCCATACTTAATTTGTTTGCACAGACTAATTAAGTGAGTAATGTCGATTACTCAGACTTCATTGACATACATTTAGGCGGTATGTTCCAACACCATGTTTAGTGCAGTCATACTTTCATGTAATCTTGACTATCCTTCCCAACTTTATTTCAATGGATTAATGCACTTTTTGAACAAGACTACCACATAGAGATCTTATCAAGTTATTGCATAGAAATAATCACACCATCTTATGCTTGTGGTCAATCATAATCAGTATCTCGATGAACGAATCATTCAAACATTCAAGCTTACAACTTTCGAGATTATGCATTAACTTCACAATTTCGATTTCATAAAAATATAACAGTGAATACCAATCAAATACAAGTCGGAGTAAAGTCAAGAACACCCACACGTATCCATTCACTCAACTAGATGCATCATAACAAACCAACCATATTCTTATCACCAAACACCACTCCAAAATCTAATAAACCATTATAAGCAAAGTATTGCAACAACTACGGAATATAAAAGAGTAACTTACGTGGTGATGGATCCGAAAGATGAGTTTGCAAGATTAGATGAGAAAAAAGAAAAACTTGGAGAGAATATGAAAGCTTGGGCGGCGCCTAGGTTGAGCAAACAATTGCATTGTGTTCTAAGGTTAAGGATCTATTTAAAGGCTAAGCCATGGGTCGGGTTTGGTCCATTTACAATAGGGTTAGGAGGCAAAAAAGTATAAGTAGGCGGCGCCTTTTGCTTTGCCTATGCTAGTATAGGCGGCGCCTTTTGCTTTACCTATATTGGCATAGGTGGCGCCTTGCCTATTGCCTACATTGGCATAGGCGGTGCCTTGTCCATTGCCTAGGTGAGGCAGTGAGCATAGGCAATGGCATAGGCGGCACCTATAGCATTGCCTACATTGGCATAGGCGGCGACTATAGCATTGCCTATATTGGCATAGGCAATGCCTTGTCCATTGCCTATGTGAGGCAGTGAGCATAGGCAATGGCATAGGCGGCGCCTATAGCATTGCCTACATTGGCATAGGCAATGCCTTGTCCATTGCCAATGTGAAGCAGTGAACATAGGCAATGGCATAAGCATTGCCTACATTGGCATAGGCAATGCCTAGCCGATAGCCTTTGCTCCATCATGGCTAACTTACCACCTTTAGCATGGCTCATTTTCAAATCAAAATTTCGGACTAATCTCCTCCTTTATACTTCTTGCACCTACACTTAATCAAAAACAACAAAAATGATTAGAAGGATGGGTTGCCTCCCACCAAGCGCCTTAGTTTTGGTCGTGGCTCAACTCTTCTTTTGGATTTATTTATTTAACAAAAACAAACTCCTAGCAAAACAAAATGATTAAAAATGATGGGTTGCCTCCTATGTAGCGCTTGATTTATTGTCGCGGCACGACATAGTTATCTCGATTACTCAGGCTTCATCGAGATATATGGTGGCTATACATTTTATCGAGTCGGGTGGACAATATATGGCTTCACTCGTTGGCCATTCACCTTAAAGACACCACCCTTATTGTTTTCTAACTCCACTACTCCAGATGAGTAGACTTGGCTAGTTCTGAATGGACCAGACCATTTAAACTTCAACTTACCTAGAAATAGCTTCAGTCTGGAGTTGAAAAGAAGTACCAAATCACCCTTCTGAAAGTTCCGTTGGATAATCCTCTGATCATGGTACTTTTTCATCCTTCCCTTGTAGAGATCTGCTCTTTCATACGCATGTAGACGGAATTCATCCATTTCATTCAGTTGTTCCAATCTCAGATTAATAGTATGATCCCAATTCAGGTTAAGCCGCTACAGTGCCCACAGTGCTTTATGTTCTAGCTCGATTGGCAAGTGACAAGCCTTCCCATAAACTAGTTGGTAAGGTGACATGCTAATTGGTGTATTGAATGCAGTCCTATAAGCCCATAAGGCATCGTCCAGCTTTCGGGACCAATCTTTCCTACTGGCATTCACTGTCTTAGTAAGGATCAGCTTGATCTCCCGATTAGAAACCTCTACCTGCCCACTAGTTTGTGGGTGGTATGGTGTATCTACCTTATGTTGCTTAACCCCATATTTCACCAATACGGCTCTGAACAACTTGTTGCAAAAGTGTGATCCTCCATCGCTTATGATGGTACGAGGTACCCCAAAACGAGAGAAGATATTTCTCTTTAAAAACGCTACAACACGCCTACCTTCATTATCAGCTAGCGCGACTGGTTCGACCCATTTAGATACATAGTCTACAGCAACTAGGATATATTTCATCCCAAACGAACTCACAAATGGACCCATGAAATCAATACCCTAGACATCGAATAACTCTACCTCAAGCATTTTAGACATGGGCATCTCATGGTGCTTTAAAATAGAGCCTTTCCTCTGACACTGATCACATGTTCTTACAAAATCGTAGGCATCCTTGAATAATGAAGGCCAATAATAGCCACTTTGCAGTACTTTTCTGGCAGTTCGATCACCTGCATGGTGACCCCCAACTTGGGAAGCATGACTTGCTTCCATTATGCTAGGAACCTCCACATCTGAGATGCATCGCCAAATAACACCATTAGAACATCGTCGAAAAAGATACAGTTCATCCCAGAAGTAGTGCTTCACATCATGCATGAACTTTTTCTTTTGATGAAAGGAGAGATGCTCAGGATTACTTTACTTACCACGTAGTTCGCAAAGTCTGCATACCACGGTAAGTCTTCCACCATATTGGCTAGGATCTCTTCGTTGGGAAATGCATCATCAATATCAAGGTCGGGTTGCACTATGTGCTCACTCTCAAGTCTAGATAGATGATCAGCTACTTGGTTTTCGCAACCTTTTCTATCCTTTACCTCGAAATCAAATTCTTGCAGCAGTAACACCCACCTAATTAGCCTTGGCTTAGCATCCTTCTTTGTCATTAGATATCTCAGAGCCGCATGATCTATATGAACCACTACTTTGGTTCCCAACAAGTAAGCACGGAACTTTTTGAAAGCATAAACAACTTCTAGAAGCTCTTGTTCAGTGATGGTATAGTTCTTCTGTGCTCAATTCAAGGCCTTGCTTGCATAGTAGATTGGATGAAATAGCCTTTCTCTTTTCTGACCAAGTACAACACCCAAGGGTACCCTGCTTGCATCACACATAACTTTAAAAGGTAGAGACCAATCGGGTGCTACAATAATAGGAGCTTCAACTAGCTTTTCTTTGAGGCATTCAAATGCCTTCAAGCAATCTTCACCAAAGTCAAATTTTGCTTTATTATCCAAAAGTTTGCATAATGGGCTAGCAATCTTGGAGAAGTCTTTGATAAACCTCCGATAAAAACCTGCATGACCGAGAAAACTATGCACCCCCTTTACAGAAATTGGAGGTGGTAGTCTCTCAATAACTTCAATCTTCGCTCGATCAACCTCAATTCCCTTTTCAGAGACTTTATGCCCAAGAACAATGCCTTCCTTAACCATAAAATGACACTTCTCCCAATTTAGCACCAGGTTAAATTCAACACATCTCTGCAAATCCATACTCAGATTTGCCAAGCATGATTCAAATGACTCACCTACAACTGAAAAGTCGTCCATAAACACCTCCAGGGTGTCTTCAACCATATCAAAGAAGACGGACATTATACACCGCTGAAAAGTGGCAGGTGCATTACATAGCCCAAATGACATTTGTTTGAATGCAAAAGTACCATACGGGCATGTAAAAGTGGTCTTCTCCTGATCTTCAGGAGCAATGCAAATCTGATTATATCCGGAATAACCATATAAGAAATAGAACCATCCCTTCCCTGCCAATCGATCAAGCATTTGATCCATGAATGACATTGGAAAGTGATCCTTTAACGTCCACGAATTCAGCTTCCGGTAGTCCATGCACACTCTCCACCCTGTGACAGGTCTGAGTGGAATTAGCTCATTCTTTTCGTTTGCGATTACTATCATGCCCCCTTTCTTGGGCACACATTGCACCGGACTCACCCATTTACTGTCTAAGATTGGATACACCACCCCTGCATCTAACCACTTAATAATTTCTTTTTTCACCACCTCCTGCATAGGTGGATTCAAACGACGTTGGTCCTCAATAGTAGGCACGCAATTTTCCTTGAGCTGAATTTTATGCATATATATCCTAGGAGGGATACCAATTATATCAGCAGTAGTCCAACCGATGGCTCTTTTGTACCTCTTCAGAATAGAGATGAGTGCCGCTACTTGTTGTTCACCTAAATCAGTCGCAACAATAACCGGAAGTGTATTTCCACTTCCCAAGAATGCATACTTTAGATGACTGGGTAGCTCTTTCAATTCTAGCACTGGTGGCTCTTCAATGGATGGTTTCGCTGGTGGCGAAGGTCGATTCTTAAGGTCAAGGTTCAGCTTCTTAGGGGCATGAGAATAGAACCCCATTCCTGTTAGAGCACAGATAGTTTCTTCATACTGTTCAACATCCTCACACTCACAGTTCAAAAGCACAGCAGCCAATGGCTCAATACTAAGCTACTTCTCTAGAGATAATTCTTTCTCATCCTCATAATAAACTTCAACTACAGAGAACACATTCATATCTTTAGGCTGCTTCATTGATTTGCATACATCAAAATGGACCACTTTGTCATTCATCCAAAATACAAGCTTATTTGCACGTAAATCAATAAGTACACTTCTTGTTGTGAGGAAAGGACGACCCAAGATTATGGAAACTTTAGAATCTACCTCACAATCCAAAATTAAAAAGTCTGCAGGAAAACTAAAGGTAGAAACCTTCACCAGTACATCATATAAGATACCAATAGGTCATTTTACCGACCTATCTGCCATTACGAGCCGCATGTTGGTTGGTGTAGGATCGACCAACCCCAACTGTCTATAAATGGATAGCGGCATCAAATTGATGCTAGCCCCCAAATTGCACAACTCCTTCATAAAATTCAAAGATCCAACCATACAAGGAATAGTAAAAGCACCAGGATCTGCCTTCTTCTATACTAAAGACCTCGTTCCAATTGCACTATAATGATGAACATTATCTGCCAGCTCATAGCTTGTTGCCCTCTTCTTTGTCAAAAGGTCCTTCATGAATTTGGCGTACCCCGGCATCTGCTCCAGTGCCTCCACCAAAGGCACATTAATAGTCAGCTGCTTCAACACGGTCATGAATTTACTGAACCTGGTGTCATCAGCCTTCTTCTTCAGTCTCTAAGGAAAAGGTGGTGGTGGATTTGGAAGAGTTTTCTCCACCACTTCCTTTCTATTTTGCTTCCTATTATCGATCTTTTCAGACTGCACACATCTAGGTGTAGTATTATGAACATTCTCATTCTGATTTTTAGCTTCTATAGAATCATCACAACCTACTTCAATAACATTCTCTTTTGTATTCTCAACCACCAACTTGCTTTTGGATGGATTTTCCAACACCTTACCACTCCTGGTAGTAATAGCCATACATGATCCATCATTCCTTGGATTTTACACAGTGTCACTAGGTAAAGTGCCGGCTTTTCTTTGATTGAAGGCCGCTGATAGTTGACTCATTTGTTGTTCCAGCTGTTTTATTGAAGTGGAATGCGAGTCAACCAATTGCTTCATTGAGGCCAAATCATTTTTTACTTTAGCTACTCCCGTGTTGGTTGCCTCCACTCCTTTCAACAGCTTAGCATCATGTCCTCCATGGAGATCTTCCCAGAGCTATATGCAGCAGCTTCACAATTTCCAGGAGGAACATACAAAACACTTCTGTCATTCTTATTCTTCCAACTCCCTTGATCGCGGTCCTTGTACCCGAATTTTTTGTAATAATTCCGACATTGGTTTCCTTGGGCATTGCCTCAGAAACCCCCTGATTATTCAAGTAATTTGATTCCTCCTCAGAATTGGAATCATCTATTCCCTATAACACAACAGCTTTGACCTTTTCTGTCTTCTCTGATAATAAATGCTTGGTAAGAAGGTCCATCTGCATTTTCATGTGAGCCATATCCTGGTCACGTTCCTCTTCTCTTCGCCTTTGTAATGCCGTCAAGCCAATAGATACAGTAGAGCTTGCTACCTCGGAATCCCTGGTATACCAAGCTCTACTCTGCTTTGTCATACTATCCAGTATATCACATGCCTCAATAAAATTAAGGTCCATGAATGACCCACCTGCAGCATTATCAACCACTGGCTTAGTCACCGAGTTCAAAGCCCTATATAATATCTCCATCAAGTGGACATTGGTCATCTGATAATTTGGGCACCACATAAGCTTATTCTTGAACCTCTCCCATGTCTCGTGGAGAGCTTCAGTTGGAAGCTATCTGAAATTGCTTATCTCATCTCTTAACTGTACTCTCTTGGATGGCGGAAAGAACCTTTCTAGGAAAGCTTCTTTTAGTTGCCTCAAATTGGTAATAGAGTCAGGGGTTAGCTCATTCAACCATAGAGTTGCCTCTCCAGATAGAGACAATGGAAATAAGCGCAGCCGAATCGCATTCTGTCTAACCCCTGGATTGTCAAACGACTTGCATATTGAGATAAAATTTATCAGATGCATATTCAAATCGTCGCCTGCAAGTCCATCAAATAATCTTTTGAGTTAAAATAGCTGGATCATGGTGCTAGTGATATTGAACTTTGCTCCGGGTGCCAAGGGCGGAGGAATAATAGCCCCTGTGGCACCAGCCCCATCCAAATCATCATCATCATCAAAAGGAGACTGTACAGCTCGATGTTCAGGTATCATTCTAGCTTGAAGATCTCTCTTGTTCACAGGTGCCGCCACTTCATCTGCACGCCTTGGATTTAGTAACTCATCATCACCCAGGTCCTCATCATCAAGATTTGTTGCCCGACCTGGGTAATTAATATTCTGTTGATGCACTTGAGCAGCTGCCAATGCAGCTAATCTAGCCTGCTCCTGTTGAGCAACCATTCTTTCAATGTCTCATTATGCATCCATTCTGCCAATAAGATGTGGTTCAGGATTTAGAGGTAATAATGGCTGACTAGAACTTCGTGGATTTAGCATGCACTCTACCAAACCTGACCAAAACAAAAACAACAAATAAAAAGTAAAATTCGAGAATCTTTGACCAAAGGGTCTATTAACTATCACAAACTTAGTTGACAACCGTATTCCCCGGCAACAGCGCCAAACTTTGATACGCCCAAATTACAACTCTTGTTAGAAAGTGTAAGCGGTCACTGTCAAATATAGAACCCAACTAGGTTGGGTGTCAAATCCCACAGGGAATACTCTGGTCACTAAGTGTTGCAATTATTAGTAGACTGTTGGTCAAAAATTCCAAGGAAAAGAGGGGTTTGGTTTAGGCGTGAACTAATATTATCAAAGTAACGATGGAATGATATGGATAATAAGGTTTAATTACAGAGAATGATAAGTTAGGGTTATGTCCACCTTGTAGTTTCTACTTCTCTATTAACTATGAGTAATGCGGAATTTAGACATGCATGCACTTATAGAGAGTCGTATTCTATTTCTAAATCCAAGTGTTTTTCAACCATCAAGGATTATTTCACCTTAGCTCTCTCGAACCTAAAGTGTGTAACAATTGGTACGAATTATCCAAGACTATTAATCCTGCTAAGGCATTAACGTGTAAATAGAGGTTGAAAACCCTATTTTCTTGACACACTCTCTTTTCCAAACATGTAACTTTTCTATCGAACAAGTTAATGCTAAACTGGCATATTCCCTATGTTTGCAACCATGAGAATTCAATTAAAGTGAAGAGAGTAATGATATAAGTACCATGACACATCACAAATTCACAAACTCATAGCAATAAAGAGTATATTACAAGGTTTCCATAACCCTAACAGAGAAGTTTAGGTACTCATGGATACAACGGATATCAAAATAGACATAATTGTCATACCACAACTTAGAGTAATCTCGGATATGGAGATGATTAGCGATGGTGAGAGAAGAACGTATTTCTCTCTCTCCGTTACTCCTTTGAGCCATTTTTCTCTGTTCTCAAATATTACAGAATCTGAAAGTTGAATAATGAATGAATTGTGCTGAAAAATTAGCAATAAGGTTTTTAATAACATCCTTGTCTAATAAGTTACTGCTGCATGCCTAAGTATTTAAAAAATACTAATTTTCCCCGGGAAAAATTCTCCATGCATCACATTTAGTCCAAAAGTTGCCTTCCCTCTTATGTGAAGTTTCCCTTTGCTGCCCACAGGTCCACAAAGTGCTGAAGTCTTCATCATTAGTACCTGAAAAATATGCTAATCACATAGGTCAGCTCACTTAATTGAAAATGGAGTAAAAGTGCAGGAATTATATATTTTATCCTCAAAACTTAGCTAAAATATGGGTAGATTATGGTGCTTAGATGTATAAATATGCCCAATATCAGGGACTTGCTTGGGTTAGTCACGGTCATTGGCCTATCCTAGAGTTTGGGTTGGAACAAATACACTATCTTGTTATATGATCGAAACTCATCTAATTCAGGGTATGCATTTAGCAATTAGGTTGTGAATGGGGGTAGTCCCCAATCCTGGTTGGACTTGGGATGCCCATTAGGACAAGGCCCTAGTTCAGGTCATGTAAAGTTAGTATCAGAGCATTAGGTTTATAGTCAATTGGGAGTCCACAAAGCCGTTTCGATTAGTGTCTCTTTTAAGGGTGTGTTGCGTGCCATACTTATAAGGAGAGCCTACGAGGCATTTAGGAAATGTTTCTCTTCTTTGTGTTCTATTTTCAATCCTAGAGTCTAGGTCCTAGAATCTCTTCTAATTTTATTTTTTTTCTTTTCAGATCATACCTCGATGGTCTGAAGTTCAAGAAAAACCCTCTGTCCCAACTGGGGATGATGTTAATGGGACACGATATACTCAAGGTATCCATACTTAGTTTAGGGATCTAGTCCCTTATTATTCTGGAGTTCCACTGGTCCATTCTAGTCCTCCTCATGCTAATGTGGTAAATGCAGAGTTTCGTCAGTCGATTCATATGATTGCCCAGTCGGTAGCTTCTCAAACTGAGCGTGGTACATTTGGTATTGCATCTTCTAAGGCCACAAGGTTTGGCCAGTTCATGAAGATGAGTCCTCCTATCTTCATTGGTGTTAAGATGGAGGAGGATCCTCAGGGTTTTCTAGATGAGATGGAAAATATCTTTAGTGTTATGCATGCCACGAATATGGAAAGGGTGAATTTTACTACCTATCAGCTAAAAGATATGGTGTACCAATGGTATTAGGAATGGGATCAAGCAAGGGGTGATGTTAATGAGTCTTTTCAAAGGGAGAGTTTCTCTAATGAATGCCTAGATTGTTTCTTTTCTTAGGAGTTGAGGAAAGCGAAAGCGTAGGAATTCATTAATCTGAAATAGAGAAAAATGTCGATCACGGAATATGCCTTAAAATTTCACCAATTTTATAGGTATGCTCCAAAATTGGTGTATAATATAATGTCCAGGATGATAAAGTTCACTTTAGGACTATCTCAAGATTTGATCCGTAAAAGCAAGACTACATTCCTGATCAAGGACTTGGATATTTCTAGATTGGTTATTCATATGCAACAAGTGGAGAAGGAAAATACAATGTAGGCTAAGATTGAGGAAACGCAAGGTAAGAAGTTCAGGTTCTCCGAGCAAGGTGGTCATTAGCAAAGTGGTCGGAATAGTGGTAAGTTGCCAAAGAAGAAGTGGGGAGTTCTAGTTTTTTCTCCACAGATAGTGCTCCTTACTCGAAGTAGTCGGGTGATAGGCGTCAGTAGGGTGGTGATAACTTTAGGGCATAGGGTGCCCAATCTTAGGCTAATGGGCTTAGTCGACCTCATCATATCCTTCATGTAGGTTATATGGTCGGTTACATCAGAGTTTTTATGATGAAAGGAGGACATGTGCTTCAAATGTGGTCAGCCAGTCCATATGCTTAGAAATTGTCCAGTTGGTAAGGTTGTTTGGGGAGCGAATAAGGTTCCAGTTACCTCTTTATCTGATCTTGCACCAAAGGGTGCTACTTCTGCATCTATTTCTGCTTCTGATACAAGTATAGGCTGGAATAGATTATATGCACTCACTACCCGACAAGAGTTTGAGGCATTACCTGATGCCATGACTGGTATGTTACAACTTTTTTCTTGGGATATTTATTGTTTACTTGATCTGGGGTCCTATCTCTCTTATGTGACCCTATTTGTGGATGTGTATTTTAGTTTTAATCTTGAGGTTATTCGTGATCCTTTTTCTATTTTACCCTGATAGGTGACTCTGTGGTTGCTAAAAGAGTCTATAGGGGGTGTGTGGTATCTGTAGGTAGTAAGGAGACTTTGGTGGATTTGTTTGAATTAGATATGGTGGATTTTGATGTCATTCTAAGGATGGATTGGTTACACTCGTATGGCACGTCCTTAGATTGTTAGACTCGTAAGGTTGTCTTTAAGTTCCTTGGTGAACTGGTTATTGAATAGGAGGGTGGTTCCTTAGATCTTAAGGGAAAGTGTATATCATATCTTAGATCTCAAAGGTTAATCACTAAAAGGTGTCTCTATCATTTATTTTGGGTTAAAGACTCACTCGAAAGGTTCTTCTTTGCATTCGGTTTGGGTGGTGAATGAGTTTCCAGAGGTCTTTTCGGATGATTTTCCTGGTGTTCCTTTGGATAGGGAGATTAAGATTGGGATTTATTTTGTTCTGGACACTCATCCAATTTCTATTCTTCCTTATAGAATGGCTCTGGCTGAGTTGAGGGAACTCAAGGAGCAACTTAAATATCTCTTAGATAAGGGTTTCATCCATCCTAGTTTGTGTCTGTAGGGGTGCACCGGTGTTATTTATGCGTAAAAAGGATAGTTCCCTTCGAATGTGTATTGACTATCATTAGTTAAATAAGGTAATAGTTAAGAACAAGTATCCTTTTCCAAGGATAGATGACTTCTTTGATCAGTTGCAGGGTGCCAAATTCTTTTCTAAGATAGATCTTTGGTATGGGTATTATCAACTTAAGATCAGGGAGGTGGATATCCCTAAGATAGCTTTCTGAACTCAGTATGGGAACTTTGAGTTCTTAGTTATGTCATTTGGTATGATTAATGCCCCGACGGCATTCATGGATTTGTTAAATACGGTATTCCATCAGTTTCTAGATCTTGTTGTCATTGTGTTCATTGATGGCATTCTGGTGTATTCTAAGAGTAAGGTGGATATCCACCTTTTGGTTAGAGTTTTTGTGAAACTACTGTGGGTTAGAATAGGAGGTGTCGTTATTGGTGTTAGTCTTAGTATTGAAATTGGTATTGGGGATGATACCATTTGACTGAATTTATGATTGTTCCATCCTGTTATGATATGTTATGGACATACTTTTGGTCATTGTTTTGGTTTGATTTTGGTTATTAGTTAGTGGGACGTGCTTGGGTTGGTCATGGTCATGGACCTACCACAGAGTCTGGATTGGTACAAATACACTATCTTGTTATATGATCAAAACTCATCCCACTAAAGGTATGCGTTTGGCGGTTGGGTTGGATAGCGGTGGTGGTCCCTGATCCTGGTTGGACTTGGGATGCCATTATGACAAGGCCCCGATCTAGGTTGTGCCACTTAGTCTCATTGTCTCATGATTCATGCTTACATAATGTAATTGGTGATGCCATGAAGCCTTTTTCTTTTGATTCCTATACATGTTTTGTTGATGGAAGTATGGAATAAAGTATGTAACTTCACATTAGGAACTTTCCATCAACAAAACATGTATAGGAATCAAAAGAAAAGGGCTTCATAGCATCACGAAGTATATTATGTAAGCATGAATCATGAGACAATAAGACTAAGTGACACGATCTGAACCATATCCATGTCGTAATGGGAATCCCAAGTCCAACTAGGACTGGATACCACCCCTTTTACCTAACGCAACCAACCTATGCATATTCGAAGTTGGATGAATTCCGATCATATAACAAGATAGCCTATAAGCGTAACCTAAGACTTTGGTATAGGTCTATGATCGTGACCAACCCAAAAGAGTCCAACCATACATAACCAACCAACAACTATAACCAAACCAATATAAAAACTAAGTTCATATATATAACATAACATAAAAGGATGGAACAATCATAAATCCAGCCCAACAGTATCAGCCCCAATGCCAATGCTAATACTAAGGATGACACCAATACTGACACTACCCATTCTAACCCATAGTAGCTTCACAAAGCCTTTAGCCATAAGAAAAATAATATTCGGTTGGGACATGCTCCCAACCATATCCAAAACCAATATCCATAAAATACCCAAAGTATGTAAAGACATCCATTATATGAAATAGAGCCCTTCGAAATATGGAAGCTCACCACTTCAATCCAATAGCTGATCCCAAATTTGATCACTAAGCAGGAGGAGTAGAGTGGATGATTCCTGCATCACGTGGGGATACAGCTGCCCGAAGATGGATTAGCGGGTGAACGTTAACATAAACTCAGGATAAGGATAAAATAATGCCATCCAGTAAAACTAAGTAAACCAACCATATGCATACAAACCATAAACATACATATATATACATACATACATATATATATATTCCCTCCGTTTAACAAAGAATAACCTACTTTCCTTTTTAGTCTGTTTAAAAAAGAATGACCCCTTTCCCTTTTTAACAACTTTTTAATTTTAACTTTCCACATAACATATATAAGACCACAAGATTGAAGGATATTTTGGTACATTTGACATATCTTTAATTTAACACCACAAGATTCAAAAGTCTTTTTTATTATCTTAAACTCCGTGCCAAGTCAAACTAGGTCATTTTTATTGAAACGGAGGAAGTATGTATATATATATATATAACTATGTCGAAAAGGGAGTCGGGTTTAGCATGCATTAAAACCAATACTTGGGTATGTGTAACTTAACCGTCCTAGAACCACTCATGGTCTATATTGGTCCAGTGTAACTCCCTGAATAGGCCCTGATGAGTGTAGCCGCACGAACCGAAGACACCATAAGAGTAGGGGATTCCCAAGTACCCTTTGCTCTTCATGATACGTATGTATAGTGTACATAGAGGATTTCCATGTACCTCATATTATCATTTATGGTCGTTATGACCAACCCTTATGTCGGGAAACATGAGTTTCCAGTGTCCGTCCATTGGACTCGCACCTTCATGGTTAACTATCACACCCCGCCATTATTGCCGAATTAAAACCATTACCATCTAACTAAACCATTAATCCATTATTATTAACAAAGGTTATAAGTAGTGGTATCATCATACCGACTATAGCTTGCAAGCAATGTCCTTATCCAACCTTTTTATGTAAAGGGATTCCCATGTATCCATAGATTACATTATCAAGTTAACTTGGGGGAATCCAGTATACCCCACAAGTGTTCCATTATTAAGTTTGCTTGGGGAAATCCCATGTACCCCACAAGTTGTTCATTAATATGTTTACTTGGGGGATTCCCTTGTACCCCACAAGAATGTTTAATTGATCATAACCATGACCACCAAAACTTACTATTTAACCATTCTAAACAATTTAACCATTTATACCATTTATACCATTTGAGATTTCATTACTAAACCATACCATGCAATAGCTCCATTAAAGGTCCAATAATATAGTAAAAGCATTATCATAGGCATTTTATTAAACATGTTGGGGGCGTAGTATTTTCAAAACCAAATCCAATTACCAATTTACCATTCCCATGCAACCAATTGTGCAAACCGCCACTAAAGCATGTAAAACATAATTAAAATATAGGAAAACCATAACTAATCATTTAATACTAAAACCCCAACATATGTTTGAAAACCCCAAAACCATACAATAATCATGCCATGAAATTATTGTATAAAACATGCCTTTGGTTAAAACTAATAATGAGCAAGGACAACATGCGTTAGATTACGAAGATGATGGAGAGAAATCACTCGTATAAGCCCCAAATTAATCCTCTAAATAAAACCCTAGTCTTCCTTTACCCAAGAGCCTTAGAGAGAATTATAGAGGGTTTCTAAGTGTTTCAAATTAGAATCATAGGGTAAATGATATCCTAAAAGAGTTATAAGTCGTGGTCCTTAAGTGGTTAAGTGAAGAAATATCCATATTACCCCCAACTTAAACTGCTTAAAATTTTCGTCAGATGGTATGACTACCATACCAGTCGTACCCTTCAATACAAGTAATACCTACCACTCATACCCTAGGCCTCCCCGTTGGACCTAACACGATCAAGCATACGACTTACCTAAACCAAGTTGTACCCAAACCATACGATTTGTACCCCCAAACTATATCCCTGACAGAATAGAACCAAAGAAATTTTGAACACTGTCTACCATACAAGTTAATGGTATGAATCGTACCCTATCTTACGGCTGATGGTGAGTCACTTGTACTCAGATCCCAAGTTAAGTTACTAAGTCTCAGATTAAGTGAACGAAAAACCCAAACCATACAACCCGTATCCAACCATATGAGTCGTACCCACCAAGTCGTACCCATTATTCCAAAAACCAATCCAACCCACCAACCAACATTGGTTAGCACACGACCAAAAGCATACCAGCCGTAACCCATCACACGACTGGTACCCATAAGTCGTACGATGTCCAGAATCTAGAAATTTAGGAAATTTTGTAAGAGTACAAACCTAGGGTATTTCACAATTTATAATTTCCCATAATTTATTCGAGCTCCAGAGATTAACTATAGTGTTTATACTTAGAAAATAGGAGCTGAAAAATAAAGGGAGAAATACACACACACACACACACATCAGCATTGCTCTAGCTAAAGTGGTCCATTTTATTGCTAAAGTAAAAGTAAGATTGCTTAAGCGGTCACTGGTAATGTCACCTGGCTCCGCTAAAGAGGAACTTTAGCCGCTAAAGCGGACAAAGGCCCCGACGCCCTAAGTAGTTGGTGCTAACACTATCAAGAATTGCTAAAGAGGGAAAATGAGTGCTTTAGTGGTTGCACAAAATCAAATACACTTCAAATATCTCCAAATATCCCAAGCAGGCAAATGAAACATGCTATCCTATGAAATGACATTCTGGACTCAAAGAATATTGAAATTTCCAACAAAAGTAGTTTCAATAAAAAGTAAGTCCCATACCGAATGTTTCATTTTTACCAAACTCCAACCAATAGCATAAAACAAGTGTGAAACCTCAGGATCTAATCCAAAGGCCCCAACCCTAGTCTAAAATCCACATTTCGGAGCTATCAAAACTGTTAAAATTACCATCTGAGGCCGTTTACCTAAAGTTTTGGTCCAAGACCATTTTCTTGTTGTTAGAAACTCAAAAATAAGAAATTGAGATAAAAATCAAACAAACTACCCAAAAATTGAACTATCAGTCCCATTAAATCATAACTAATAAAAGAGAAGTAAGAAATTAAAATCTATAAATATTTTCCTCATTTATAAATAATTATGTGATAATAGTCAACAAAGATTCTGTTTGACTTGACCGTAGGATACCACCTTTCTCAATGCATTGAAAAAGTAGGAGAACGAAAGTAAATGGCGAGGGTGTTGTGAGAAAAGGATCAAGGAGAATCCTATTCGTAAGGAGCAGCAGGAGGAGGAGTTAGCTCTAAAGATGGAATTGAAGCAAACAAATTCGTTTATGTCGCGCGGATTTATATGGAAGATAGTGTTGTTGATGTATTAAAAAAGCAATAAAATGGAAAATTTAATCTTTAGCCATACATACGACATTTGTTTGACCAAGTGGACAAAAATATCCACTCTCCTAAATTTAATGTGGTGGCAATTTTTTCCAATGAAGATGGAAGCTACAATAGCTTTTCTTCTGTAGAGACACAACAAGAAACATTACAATTGCAATGCCAGTAGGAAAAAATATTTCAATTGCAGTTATAATTTAATGTGGTGACGTGGTCCATTTTCATTCCAAGAAGGTCGATTCGAAATAAAATGTCAATAAAAAGTCGAAGCCAAATTTAAGGGTTCTAAGCAATGTATTTAACCTTATTGTAACTGAAGCTACAATAGCTTTTCTTCTATAAAACACAACAAGAAACATTATAATTGCAATTCTAGTAGGAGAAAACATTTCAATTGCTGTTACAATTTAATGTAGTGATGTGGTCTATTTCTATTCCTAAAAAGTCTATTAGCCATCAATGTACACAACAATCCAAGGTATCCATTTTCTTGACATGTCTTTCTCATTTTCATATGTATTGAGTGGCAGCATAAACCATATATTGTGAATTTTTGGATGATTTTGAACAAATGAGAAACAAAAGTGAAATGCCCATACACTTCCTAACACTCGTTCGTTAGATCCATTCATTTAAAATTTCGTTATAGACCTTCTAAAATAATGAAAAAGAATTCATTCTTACAAACAGTTTAGTTATCTTCCATACTCAAACTGCAAGTAATGTCGTCAAACTCTGCCCTCTACTATAGTCTTATGGACACAGTACTGCCTTGCCACCAGGCCCATGACCACAGATCTCAAGTTAAGAGGGCTATAGTTTGAGTCTGTGGTGAGCAGAATGGAGTTGATGATATCATGAGCAGACAGTAAGATGGTGATATCATGTATGTGCAGGTAAAAGATTGTGGACCGACTAGTTCTTGGATCTTCGTATGGATAAGATTATTTTAACTTCCGTCAATTAATTCTTAATTCATAATTAAGTGTTACCTCTTATTTTGGGAGGTGACAAGTATCCCGTGGAATTATTCTAGGTGCACAGGCACCATGGTTATAAAAAAAAATCATAATTAAGTACGGTAATAAATCAGCAGGGGGACTATCCCATGACTTGCTCTATTATACTATTTTTGTTGTTCTTCATATGACATGGTTGTTGAACCTTAAAACAAGCTCGTTTTGTTAGTATTTCACTTCTAACTCTTGTCATCTCACTATTTTAGATCTTTCACAAGACAGAGAAGCAAGCAGATTGGTCAGGTTTACATGAGCACTGTCGGTATGAAGAGTTTCTAGTTTCGCTCTATCTTCCATCAAATATTACTTGTTTTGCTCTATAGGTTCTCCTTAATCATTTTATCCTATTCAACACGTTCTTTCCTATAATGTATATAGTCTTTATTGCATGGTCAAGTTCGACGCATACCACCTTTATACATGAGGTATAAAGGCAAGAGAATACAGTTTTCTATACGTTAAGAAAAGTAATTTGTCAAAAGGAAATTCTGAATAAGTTAATAAAGGGCATCTTTTCCCAACATTAATATGTGCCAATGAAGAAAAGAATGGAAGCATTTATACAAATATCAACACTCAGAAATATTCTTTTTCATTAAGTTAAACAAATATATTTTGACAAATTTGATAAATTTTGTCTAAGTTAAGCTTCAGGGTACCATGGGTTTGGACCCATGTACCTTCTGTTAGGGGATAAATGATGCAAGATAACTTATATTTACATTTTTAGAACTATTTGCTTTTTTAAATACTTACATTTTCATAACAACTCCAGAGAAACCTTTTGAGAAAGATATGCATTTTTAAGGGCATTTTTGAGAAAGATATACTTATTGCTTTAATAAATAAACTTCGCGATTCTCTAACTTATAAGTAGTCCACACATGGAACATGTTAAGTTCTGAGGTTTCCTACAGGATAGAACCTGAAATTCCTAAATTACTTTTGGCAGGTCTGATTTGGTATTGCAATCAATTTTCTCTTCTGACTCGCAAAAAAATTTGAGTATAAAGGTTGTCTGCATAAGTAAGTTATTTATTGTGTTATGTTATTTATTTCGGTTATACCAAATAAGTTCCAGATTAATTTTTGTTGGAAACTAATAAGAAGAAATGCGAAACTTACTTTATAGTTAGAAAATTGGTGATATATTAAAAATTAAGTAAGATAAAGGACCTTAGAAGAAAATATGAGGGTTTCACAATTTTAATCTCCCATTTTTTGCATTTCAAGTCATTGCCCAATTGTAATATAAAACCTAAACCAAGTTGATGTCTAACACTGAATGTCTAAATTTCTATTCTCACATTTGTGCGAAATAATAGAGATAAAGTACAATTTATTTATTCACCCTTTTCAGCTTTTGCAGTGCTGAATTATTTTTTTTAATAGGGCAGTGTAGCCTTCATTTGTTTAGGAAATAATTGCCTTAGATGCTAACTTCTCAAACTCGACATGTACTTTTTCCACATGTAAAAGAAGAAAATATGAACATATTATGGATAACTCTCGTTCCATTTTATTCTCTTCCTATAAACCATACACACAACACCAACAACATGCCCAGTATATTCCCACAAAGTGAGGTCTGGGGACGGTAAGTGTATGCAGTCCATACCACTACCTCAAAGTGAGATAGAGAGTATGTTTCCGATAGACCCCCAGTTCAAAATAAAGCAATCTAAGATAAGACAAGGAATAGTAATAGAATAAGATAACACTGAAATTAACATACTCAATAATACCAAAAGCAAGATAATCTAAGTAACCACCAAAACATACAACATCCTAACTCAGACTAGCCTTCTACCCTAATTCTCCTCCTTCAAAACTTCCTATCCAGGGTCATGTCCTCGATAAGATGATGCTGCTCCATGTCATGTCTAATCACCTCCTTCCAATATTTCTTCAGTCTACCTTTACCTCGCTTGAAACCATCCCTAGCTAACCTCTCACACCTCTGCACTAGGTATCCGTGTTCCTCCTTATCACATGACCGAACCATCTCAACCTTGCTTCTCTCATCTTTTTCTCCACCGAAACCACTCTCACCTTATCCCGAATAACCTCATTTCTAATTCTATCTTTTCTAGTACACCCACACATCCACCGAAGCATTCTCATCTCTGCCACCTTCATCTTTTAGATGTGGGTCTTCTTAATAGGCCAACAGTCTGCCCCATACAACAAAGCCGGTCAAACCACCATTCTGTAGAACTTGTCTTTAAATTTGGGAGGTACCTTTTTATCACGCAAGATACCGGAGGTGAGCCTTTATTTCATCCACGCTACCCCGATCCGATGAGTGATATCCTCGCCAATCTCTCCATTATCCTTAATCGTCGACCCCAAATACTTAAAACTATCTCTCTTACTGATAGAATGAGTGTCAAGCTTAACAACCACATCGGATTCATGAGACACCTCGCTGAATTTACACTCCAAATATTTCGTCTTGGACATACTCAACCTAAACCCTTTAGACTCTAGATTTTGCCTCTAAACCTCTAACTTAGCATTAACTTCACTATGAGTCTCGTCAATCAAGACTACGTCATCTGCAAAAAGCAAATAATAAGGAACCTCATCCTAAATGTGCCGCATCAAAACATCTATCACCATCTTTCACCATCTATTACCATCAGGCAAAAAGAAATGGACTAAGCATCGATCCTTGATGTAACCCCATCAAGATGGGAAAATGCTTTGAGTCCCCTCCCTCAGCCCTAACCCGAGTCTTGGTTCCGTCGTACATATCCTTAATCGCCCTAACATATACTATAGGTATACCTCTAGATTCCAAACACCTCCAAAGAACCTCCCTGGGAACTCTATTATAGGCCTTCTCTAAGTCGATAAATACCATGTGCAAATCCTTCTTCCTTTCCTTATACTGCTCCACCAGTCTCCTGACGAGATGAATGGCTTCTATAGTCGAGCCCCCTAACATAAATCCAAATTAATTTTAAGAAATAGTAACAATCCTCCGCAACCTCAACTCTATCACCCTTTCCCAAACCTTCATAGTGTGACTCAATAACTTAAATACCTCTATGATTATTACAATACTAAATGTCGCCCTTATTCTTATACAATGGAATCATCGTACTCCACCTTCAAGCTTCAGACATCCTTGCCGTCTTGAAAATTGTGTTAAATAACCTAGTCAACCACTTCATACCTGCCCTGCTGTGCACTTCCAAAAATCCACCAAAATCTTACTTGGCCCCGTCGCTCTACCTTTACGCATCCTACAAATAGCCCCCTTAACTTCCTCCGCCTTAATATGCTTACAATATCCATAATCGCGAAACCTCTCGGAATGCTCCAATTCCCCCAACACAATGTTAGTTTCCTTTCCATCGTTGAGGAGCTTATGAAAGTAAAACTGCTATCTCTTTCTAATATGACCCTCCTCCACCAAAACTTTGCCGTCAATATCCTTAATACACTTCACCTGATCCAGGTCCCGAGTCCTTATCTCCCTAACCTTGGCGAGCCTATACAACTTTTTATCCCCACCTTTACTATCTAACACTGTGTATAAACTTTTGAAAGCAGCATCCTTAGCCGTCGTGATCGCTAATTTCGCCTCTCGCTTAGTAATCTTATACTCCTCTCTATTCTTCCATTTATCTTCTTCATCCTTACTCTCTGCCCACTTTGTATACGCTCTCTTCTTGGCCTCTACCTTCCCCTTCACCTCTTTGTTCCACCACCAGTCCCCTTGGTGCTTTCCCGAATGACCACTCGAGAACCCCAACACCTCTCTAGCTGTCTTCCTAATGCAGTTGGAAATGTCGTCCCACATACAATCTATATTCCCTCCACTCCCCAAGCCTTCCTTGCCATCAATTTATCCCCAATATCCAGTGCACTGTCCAAAGTCAGACTCCCCCATCTAATCCTCGTTTGACCATCTTATGATCTCCAAGTCCATCACCAAAAGCCTATGTTGGGTCTCACTCGGTAAGACCTTATAATCCTTACAAATACCCTTATCCTCTTTCCTAAGGAGTAAGAAGTCAATCTGAGTCTTAGCAACCGAACTATAGATGGTAACCAAGTCAACCTCCTTCTTGGGAAAGTTCAAATTAACTACCACCAACCCAAACACCTGAGCAAAATCCAGAAGTGCCACTCCTTCAACATTTCTTACACCGAACCGTGTCCTCTATGCACATCATCATAACCTTTTGAAGAAGACCCTATGTGCCCGTTGAAATCCCTTCTTATGAAAGGCTTCTCATTACTGGGGATAATCCTCACCATCTCGTCCAAATCCTCCTAAAATTTCTTCTTCACTTCATCATCCAAGCCTATATGGGGTGCATACGCACTAATAATATGCCAAGAATGCCCTCCAATAACTATCTTAATTGACATCATCCTATCGTTGACCCTCTTAACCTTTACCACTCATTTCCTAAGCTCATCATCTACTAAAATACCTACACCATTTGTAATCCTCATGCTTCTTGAGTACCACAGCTTATTTCCATCTACTACTCTCGCCTTAGAACCTACCCATTTGGTTTCTTGGAGACAAGCTATATTAATTTGCGTTTTTCTAAGAATTTTCACTAGCTCTAGTGACTTCTCCGATAAAGACCCTATGTTCCACGAACCTACTCTCATCCTATAGTTATCCTTATCCCCTTTACCCTTCCTACCACCTGCCCTTACCCTTGCCCTAGTCCACGCCCCCAACCCCAACCCCAACCCAAGCCTCACTTGAAGACATGACCCTATGCCAAGTCATCAATCACAGCCACCACAGACAGAACCGGCCAATAACACTAAGAGCACAAAGTTTAGACAACAAACCAAAAAGTACTACAAGTCCACACTTCATAACTACTTAGAACAACAAAAGGCCAAAATACAAATCGGATTAACAAGTAAAACACTATTATGAAATACAAAAATCACCCAGTAAATCGTCACCCACAAACAAGATAGTCAGCCAAGACAAGAAGAAAATAGAATCTAAATAGGAATTGTAAGCAAAACAATTAGTAGCAGCCCCTAAAGGCAAGAAAGTTATACACACAACTAGAAAAGATAGAGCGAGTTCACTTGATCGAAGCTGGGTCGGTTTACTTGATTGAATTGTCGAATTCCGGCAATTTAAGGTAGAAATTAGTCGTCGGAATTATGTTGTCGCCGCCGGAATCTTCACTTGTAGTTACTGCTAGGGGATATAAATAAACAAAAGAAAGGGATCGCCGAAGTGAGATCTCCTGACATGGGTCACTGGAACTGCGCCGACGCTGGTGCAAGAATAAGTCACCAGCAGAGAAGAATTTTTTGGATAATCTGGCTACGAGAAAGTCACCGACGAAGATGTTCAATTGCTCTGAAAAAGATAAGGCGGATCGACCCTTGAAACAAGTATGAGATTCGGCCCTTGGAAAATTAGGGTTCTTGAAACTGTTGTTCTGTTAGCACTTAATATTCATCGAGAAAATGCCCGGTGAGTATATGTGGATAGGGTATGTGTTGGAGTCCCACATCGTTTGTGGCAAGGGTACATGGTCTTCTTATATGGTTTTGGGCAATCCTCCCCTAATGAGCTAGCTTTTAGAGTTAACTTAGGCTCAAGATCTATTTCTTTATAGGGTACTGGATTAGGACCCATCCCAATTCTCACTTCCGATAATGAACACCCGTCTTAAATTCCCCCACACCAGATGTCCATCCTTAGGCATAAGGGTGTGTGTGATGACTCCTGCATCGACCCTTTAAGAGATGCATGGTTTCTTTAATATTACTTGAACAATCCTCTTCTCTTGAACTATTTCTTGGGGTTGAGTTAGGCCCAAGATCCTTTTCTTTATATAGTATCAGTGTTTGGCGCATCCCAATTCAATGTTTCTGATGTTGGCTCCCCTTCTTATATTGTTCACGCTCCAGATGTTCAATCCAGAGGTGGAGTCTCACATCAGCGGTTAAAAAGGGTGCATGGTCTCCTTATATTATCTTGGGCAATCCTCCATTCATGAGCTAGCTTTTGAGTTTGAGTTAGATCAAAAATCTATTTCTTTACAATATGAGTAAGGAAAAATCATCCTCTGTTTCATGGTACTACTAGCTATTAAGCTATAACTACTGGAGTTGCCTTGGAAAACATATATCTGATCTAATGAAACATAGATCGAGGAGTATTTATTTCACTTATATTTGTTAATCGCATATTGTCATTTGCCTTGTTCTTGCTAAGAAGAGCTCAAGGCCTAAAGTATCCGCTTCCGGTCAAGAGATTGGCTTGCATGATTATATCTGGATCTGCCACTCCAGAAACTCTTGACATACTTCAGCCAGCAACAATATCTTCCGAAATGATTTTACTGGTGAGTACTTCAAGTTGAGCCTTTTTTTAGCATTTTTATTATATCTTTAAACTATAAACTTCTCTTTCTAGTTGTTTTCTAATCCTCGAGATTCTGTACTGTATCTATTTTACTGTAAACTTTGTTCTGAAATCAAATAACAGGCGAGTTTCACTGTGTAAACATAGATGAAGTATCTTCGGGTATTGGAGGTGACCATTTCTTTCACAAGACTCCATTGTCTGATTGTGAAGCATCTTAAATAAGAAAAAAGTTCAGTTTACAATTTTTTTGCAACTTCTTGAACTTTATACTGTGAACTGTGAAGAAGCCTAGTTTCCGAACCAACTGTATTTTCAATATCCTCACTGTCAAGGCTGTTTGATTTGGTTGCAGTATAAGATAAAGTAACAAGAGGCAAACAATGGAGACAGTAAAATACTTTAGAGTATAGCTAGTTACTTTTTGCTCCCTAGGGTGGGCTTTTACGGCAAATAGTTAATAAATTATTATTGAAAAAAGTATTTTTTCCATGATATTCTTCTTCTTATTGATTGGGTAATTTTTTGCAATCACAATTTAATAAATGCTGATGGTGATAACCTTTTGGTTAAAAGCAGTATTAGGGGAGGCATTAATGTATAATATAGATGCCTGAACTAGTCAGGTATTGTTAGGAGCAATTGTCTTTATCGTTGGTATTATTGTCATATTCCAGATGCCCTGTTCCTCTGTGGTTATAGGCTTCGCCTGCTAAGACTATGATACACTACTGAAATGATATTACAATTTAGGAAGGAATTGGAGAAGCCTAAAGAGCAAATTAGGAAGAATTGATCTTGAATAGCTTATCCAGAATTCAATTGAGTTGCTATGGAAAGAGAAAAGAGAGAAACTTGATTATTGATCTTGATTCCATTTTTTGATCTTTACAACCATCCAATACTACAACTATTTAATGAGGAAAGCAGAGGAAAATAGTGAAACAATGTTCCAAGAGTTAGTTATAACTAACTCTAGTAGTAACCGACCTTAACAGACCCTAACTGTCTTATCAGCTACTGGGACCACGTGCAACTCACATGACTAACTGATTTTAACAACTAATTACAATCCAACTCTGAAAATAGAAATACTACTCAATTATGGAAAATCATTACAAATGGATCATATTAGACTAGGTGTAACATAAGTTGGGCACTTCGCTTTACTAGGGCAATGATTCAAATGCAGGCAATAATGCAGTAAAATGTGCCTTTATCGTACATGAGTTTTATCTTGAACAAAAGGGAACTAAATAATATTCCTTCAATCTCATGTTATGTGAAAGTGTTTGACTAGGCACACAATTTAAGAAATTAAAGACGACTTTGACGTGTCAGCCAAATGTATGCACAAAATTATCATTTTGAATGAGTGGTGGCATAAGTTCCGCATGTTTTTTCATTTTCTCTTCCTACAAAAGATGAAATTTTACATCAAGTGGGTTCCAATAAGCCATGTCATGAAGGGTAAAATGGAGATGCTACAAGATTAAATGGTTTCTGAAAACAGAAGGGTATGTCAGCAGATGCAAAATCTTGTGTAATTTTTTCCTATATGTCCAAGCATTAGTGGATAGAGTTACTTGATACCTGTACTGGTGGGAGGTATTAGGTACCCATCGAATTAGTCAAGGTGCGTACAAGCTGATTTGAACACCACAATTATAAAAAAGAAAAAAGAAGGGTGTCAATTTTTTATTTTATTTTGGGGACAACCTTAAAACGAAAGTATGACAGGGATTGAGTACTATTTAACTTTGTAGTTTCATTTCCTTTGGCTCGTAGTAGTCCACAGTGAATTATTAATGACAAAGAAAAAGCTGTTGGTAAATGCTCCGAGGCACAGTTTCAACGTTTTTCTCTCTGCTACTTTCTAGGTTTGCATAACACCTTCCTGATGATCCATTCTCTAGAATTTAGGTCACTTCAATCCTGCATGTACACGTCATGGGACCTCCCCCTAAATAAATCCCCATCCCCTGTGTTACAAGGACAGATCACGTGTTTCTTCCCGTCTCCTCCTAAGATTAAGGGCTTTTTGGTACCTTTTTATCAGCAGTACATGATTTTACGCATTGGTCAAGAGGTTGTTCTAAGCCCTCAATTTCACGAACTCTCTGACAATTTCCTTGGACGCGATATTGGAACACAGTACTTCACTTCATCTCTCCCAATTACCACCTCACTGGGAATACTCCGACCACCTCCAGTGATGCGAATCCTAGACCATTTTTGATGATTTTTAAGCTGTTTCTTCCTCAGTGACTAACCACCCTTCACACAAATCTCCAATTTCAGTGAAAAATCTAGGGACTAGAGGCGATGGGGAACTCCTAGAGCTCTAATCCAGGTGGTTGGGGTTTTTATGGAGATTTATGGAGCAATCAGCTATGGGGCTCCACCATTCCAGGCGAGTCTGGAGCTTTTCGAGGACCAATTGGCCTAGAGTATTTTTTCCACGATATGCCTATTAGGAAAGGACTGTCATGAGCTATGCCCAGGACCTAAGTTGCTCGGACTCTTCAAAAATGTCCACGTGTGCGTGTCGGATCCTCCAAAAATAGTGTATTTCTGAAGGATTCAACACAGGTGCGGCAACATTTTTGGAGAGTCCAAGCAACTTAGCCCAGGACTACTGGGGAACTGCTTGCTCGCTGGAATTTCTCTGGAGATTTGATTAGGCAAAAAAGAAAAAAAGTTGGAAGATCATCCCAGGATACATATGTTAGACCATTTGGAGGGAAAGATACGGTAGATGTTCTGACGGAAACGACAATTCTTTAGTCTTTTCAGAAGGTCGAGATGACTTATCTTTTTTGTTTCACATCTGGTGTTGGGAAGATGTTGTACAAGATTAGATTCTCTGATATATGTCATAGGATCCTTGCAATCGGAATATAATATAGCTGTGATTTTTCGTTCTTTTGAAATATGTATAGATCCTAGTGAAACCCTTGCGTTAATTATATAACATGTTACCATCCTCAAAAAGCAATTAATGAATTATGAGGAAGTCATCAAGAATGAAGTGATCTCACGGTGACGGAGTCCAGATCCATCTGTTTAGTTTAGGGCAACAGAAACACTAAGTTCTTCCACAAGATGTCCAATGCTTACAAAAGATACAACAACATAGAGCAACCTAAGATTCAAATCTGATACTAGTATAAATCTATCAAGAGTCAAGGATGAAATCTTTGATTTTTATCAAAAATTGTACGCTGAAACAGGCCTACTTGCAATTTTGTATCCTGTCCGGTCATATCTGATGAGGAAAAAGGGAGATGCTGCAAGACAAGTTTGATGAATAGGAGATATTGAGGTACTTGAAGCTGTGCACTACAAACAAAGCTCCAGGATCAAATGGTTTCTCTATGGGATTTCTAATCAAACTGTTGGGTGTTGCTGAAGCAGGATATCATGGAAGCTTTCCATAATCTCCGTGACCAGGAAATTTTTGAAAGAAGCTTCTATGCAACATTCATAGATCTAATTCCAAAGAATAAAGGTGCCGAGGAATTGAGAGATTTCAGGCCTATCAGTCTGATATGCAATGTTTACAAGCTTTTTGCAAAGGTACAAATAGAACGATTAAAAGAAGTGGTAGCTAAGCATTGTGGATTCTCAGAATATAACTTTCTTTAAAGGATGATAAATCATGGATGTTGTCCAGGTTGCCAATGAAACTGTTGACCCTAGGATAAAACTTGAGAAACCTGGAGTCCTATGTAAACTTGACATTGAAAAGGCCTATGATCATGAATCCAATTTCCTGGTTAATATGATGGAAAGGATGGGCTTTGGACTTAAAGGGATTAAATGGGTCAAATAGTGGATATCAACTATGAGCTTCTTTGTCCTTATCAATGGTTCCCCTGCGGGTTTCTTCAAAGGTCACAAAAGGTCTTAGACAAGATGATCCCTTGTCCCCCTTTCTATTTATTTTGACTATGGAATGTCTTAACAATACGATCAAGACAACAAGCACCTATGGTTGACTCAAAGGTTTTGAGATGAACAAGAATGACAATAGCAGCCTGGAAGTCACTCATGACTTCCCACCTGAAATATGTTGGTGACACTCTCATCTTTTGTGACACTAATAGATAGCAACTAAAGTACTTGAGAGTGATTTTGGTGCTATTTGAAGGCGTTTCTGGGCGTCATTAACTGGAGGAAGAACTTTCTATAACCTTATCAATGAAGTGCTTGATATGACTCAACTGACCAGAATCCTAGGAAGAGATACTGGCTTCTTACCTACTGTTTAGTTGGAATTTTCATTGGGAGCTAAGTCAAAATCTATGGAGATCTGGAGCAATGTTATAGAAAAATGTGAAAGGAAGTTGACTAGATGGAAATTTCCGTACCTATCTTTGGGAGGTTGACTCATTCTTATCAATTCAGTATTAGATGCACTTCCAACATATATGATGTCTTTGTTTCCAATCTCAACAGCGGTCCTCTATAGGCCTGATAAAATCAGAACGTTATTTCTGTAGCAAGGGAATAGGGAAAGGAGAGGCTTTCGCTTGGTCAAGTGGAAGCATCAACAAATCAAGGAGGCTTGGGTGTTAAAAATCTGAAATTTTAGAACAAAACTCTCAAAATGAAGTGGTTATGGAGATTCACCGAAGAAAATCAACTATTATGGGGAAAAATCATTAAAGCAAAGCATGGGAAGGAAGATAAATGGATAACCAAAGAGGTAAACACACCTTATGGAGTTGACTGTGGAGATTCCTAAGGGCTCTTTGTCTTGAATTGAAGAACAATACATCCATCAGAGTGTATTATAGAAACAAAAATGTTTTTTTGGAAGGACAATTGGCTTGGGAATGGTAGTCTACGGAGAACTTTCATGATATTTTTGGCTTAGTTCTTCACCACTGGAACACTATTGTAGAACTTAAATATGACCTAGGAATGAGACCTTACCTTCAGAAGATTGCTTAATAATTGGGAGATTCAGAGGGACAGAATTCTACAAGTCACTGAAACTCTTCAGTGGCCTACAGGAGGGTCCTGATAATTATGGTAGTTGGGACTATTTTAAGGCATACAATGCATATTGATTAATAAATCAGACCAACCATCAGTTATGAACTGTCCTTAGAAGCACATCTGGAAGACTTAAATCCCACATAGAGTATCTTGTTTTGTCTGGCTAGATGTTCGAGAATCTGGCAAAAAGAAAGGATCTCTTTATGCTCCAGATGCTATCTTTGTGGTGAGAAAGCAGAGACGGTTAATCATCTATTTGTACATTGCAAAATAACAAAATAACTTTTGGAGAAAGTTCATTAACCTTAGAGGGATATTTTGGATAATGCCCGGAAGGACTACTGAAGTTCTACATAGCTAGGAGGAATCAATCATTACCAATTTCAAAAAGAAAAAACATAGCTAGGAGGAATCAAATTATCAGAAAATAGACAGGATAGATGGAGAGCTGTTCCAACAAGCATTTGGTGAACAATGTGGGCAACTCTTTGCAGAAGATCAAGTTGAATTGTCTTTTGATTTTTTGTTTTTGGTATAGCAGACCTACTTAGACGAGTTTGTTGATATTTTTGATGTTCTGAGTTGCATTTAGGATCGCAGATTAGCTTGAATACCTGAAGCGAATTTGCAAACATGTTATTTTTTTTTTAATTGGGGGTAGGGGAAGGGAAAACGGGGAAGGTGATTACGGGGGGGGGGGGGGGTTATCGAACCCTCACCAACAAGGTAAAAGTTTAGGTAGCCAACCAACTAATTATGATTGACAGAACCTATTGGTGAAGGTACACACATGACTTAGCACCTGCATCAAAGAACCAATTAAGCGAGGTAAACCACATCCTGGGCTTCAGAGTTTCAGCACCCTATAAGTTATCCTTTAGCAACAATGCTTTGACTATGTATTGTTGTTTGAGCTTAGAGTTAATTTTCTTGCATTATGTATGGTTTTCAAATTTTACTCATTTGTGCCTTTCTTCATTAAAGCCATCTGTATTTATGTTTGGCGCTTAAAACCCTGATTGAACTGGACAGTTTTTCCCCACTTTCACTTTTGATAACACTGGTTGTACCTTTAGAAGGCATAGATCATTTTATTCTGCTTCCTGTTAAATGTACTTCAAGAAGTTATTTTTGCATGAGTAACAACAGCCAATGACCAACAACAACAACAACAACAAACCCAGTGTATTCCCACCTGGTGGGGTCTGGGGGGGGTAAGATGTACGCAGTCCATACCTCTACCTCTAAAGAAGTAGAAAGGCTGTTTCCGATAGACCCCCGGCTCAAGACACAAGATACCAGGCAAATACATATTAAAGCACCGAACAAAGTTACAAGACTACATAACATAAATAACATAACATAAATAACATAAATACGGCAGCCATAAATAGAAAGAAACAGGGGAAAGCACCCAGCCTCTTACTAAAACAAGGAGCACGGAATCATAACAAGAATACTACCCCCAACAAGTAAAACCCTACACTAGCGACCCAAACTGGCCCTAGTCTTCTGCCCTAATTCGCGTCCTCCAGACCTTCCTATCTAGGGTCATGTCCTCGGTGAGCTGCAACTGCTCCATATCCCGCCTAATCACCTCACCCCAATACTTCTTCGGCCTACCCCTACCCCGCCTAAAACCATCCAACGCTAGTCTCTCACACCTACGAACTGGGGCATCCATGCCCCTCCTCTTCACGTGTCCGAACCAGCGCAATCGGACTTCCCGCATCATGCACTCCACTGGAGCCACACCAACCTTCTCCCTGATAGTCTCATTCCTAACTCTATCCCCTCGAGTCATCCCACACATCCAGCGCAACATCCGCATTTCCGCCACCTTCATTTTTTGGATGTGGGAGTTCTTAACTGGCCAACACTCCGCTCCATACAACATGGCCGGGCGGACTACCATCCTGTAGAATTTGCCTTTAAGCTTGGGCGGCACCTTCTTATCACACAACACCCCCGACGCGAGCTTCCACTTCAACCATCCCGCCCCGATACGGTGCGAGACATCCTCGTCAATCTCACCGTTACCCTGTATCACGGACCCGAGATACTTGAAACTATTCTGTAAGAATGTTGTATGACTTACAAAAGGAAGTCCAAGATGAAAGTTCTCCCTCCACTTCATTCTTTTTCCTCCCTGATGCTGGAAGGTGGAATGAAATAGAACTTTTTTCAAGCTCTGCTAGTTCCTTCCCCCCCCCCCCAGTTTGTGAATGTAAGATAGATATCCGCGTCTTACATCCTCCAAGTGGCATCTCTAGTCAATGGAGCCTATTCTGACCCTTTTAACATCAGACGGAGAAGGAATATGAGCTACTGAGAAGCACATTTGAAGATGCAGGGTTCACATATGAGCAGATTGCATGTATCCTTATAGTTTCATATCTAGTGTCTTCATAGGATTGAGTTTATTTTAGTTTTATATGAAGAAATAACGTTAGGTCTCTTTGATCAAGCCTAATTATTACTAAGCATAGAGGACTTCGATCAATTATAAAATATTTGGAGAGAAATGATGCTTTTGTCTCTTTAACTTCTGCTAGTTTTGTCAAAGAAATGGTATATTGATGTATTGGCTCGTATCCGTATCAATTCTTTTCGGATTGAATTGGCCATGGGATCGTACGAAGATATCATTGTCAGTAGCAGCAAAAGTAGAAGCAGAGGCTGCAGTTGGAAATGCTATTTATATGCTACCATCATTTTATAATCACGACTGTGGTAAGAGTTTTCAATATTCCGATATTTAGCACTTGCATTGTCTAAACTGTGTTAGTTGACCATTAATCAGAATGCATATTTGTGGAGGCATACCAAATGAGAACTTCCTTGGTTTGCCCGCCTGACGTGTTGATTTGTTTCTTGACAACAGAAAATAAATTTACATTGTTAATGTTGTTTATGCTGTTGTTGTAACTCAATGAAGTTTCCAAGATCCATAATTTTTGTTGGCTGTTGAATGGGTGAACTTGAATTTTATCTAATTCCCTGAAGGGCTGCGACTAAATATTGGCCACGGTCGAGTCTCATGATCTGTGGTAATTAGGACTAGGGATGCTCTAGACAAAGTGTCCCAAAGAGCTGAATATTCTATTTGTAAGTTGGCTTTGATCATTTTATTCTATAACTGGTCACCAGTATTCGTTCTTGCTATGATCCTCAAAGTTCTGATCTGCAACTGTTGTTAGTGGTTTCACATCTGTACTTCCTAGAGATACTGGACCTAAAGCTGACAAAATAACCTAAAAGAAGAACAGCGGAAGAAATTAACTTTGATCCAATGCTTCTATCCAGATATGTGCTAATGGAACACAAAGCAGTTTCATTAACTCGAATATTTCACCTGCAGATCCCAATGCACACATGTTGTGGATAGAAAGTGTGAACACAAAAGTGAAGGTGCTTCGTGATATAGAAGCAGGTGATTCTCCTTTCATTATTTGATCAGTTCATTTTGCACTTGTATACACAAGTGTAAGAGAATTTGTTCCATAAGATTTAAGAAAGTTGTATTTACTTTTTTCGTGAAATCATCTTGGCTTTTGTTATATGGTTCAATTTCTGGATGTTCATTGTCATTGAATACAGAGGTTCCATGTGATCAAAATCTGATTAGTAGTCCATTTTCACCTCAAAACAATGCATGCTTAATGGACGTCTTTGGTCAAGTGGTAAGAGTGCAAACAATGATATGTGCGTTAGGCGCATGTCACGGGTTCCAATCAGCTGCAGACAGCCTGGTATTTAAATGGAGAAGATTAGATGAGCGGATCCATTATTCACCGAGATTCGAGCCATGCCCCATTGGCCTCGTTTATTTCTGGGTTATTAAAACAATGAACGTCTAATGTTTTGCTTATGTTGTTAGACCTTCAATTCTGTTGCGGCGAACATCTTATTTTCTCCTAATATAGGAATACTTGAGTTCGGATATTGTGAAGCATGGCATGGATCTAGGCACACAACTATAGTTTTTGGGTACAAGTACCCCCAGGACTCGATGGAAGGAAACTGACACACGTGACTGACTTGATCATAAGAGTAGAGTCCACAATTTATAATATCATAAGTAGGGATCTCATACTAAGCATGGTTATCAACAATGTATCAAATGGAAAGGATTTCATATCACATAGAAGTACTTGCACAATCTTAATATCATGTTCATTGCATAATCATATTGGCAACACATACCAATAGCACGAAAGTTCATATGGATTGCATGGTTATCATACATCTTGTTAATAAGTAGGATTTGCAAGTAAACATAGCATAATCTCATAAGAATAGTTCATGAGTATTCCAACAACATTTACAAGCGACATTAACAACATGGAAGTCATTGGAACGTAAGGGCATATCATGAATCCTTCACTTAGTCACAATATAGCTACATTGCATGATTTCTAGCTTCTTAGGCATTTTATCAAACAACTTACATGCACATCGTAAGCATAGATGAAATCATCAAATTATACATCATGAACAACCAAATTTACATGTTTCTAACTCATATGATATCATGAAATTCAAAAAAAAAAAAGATTTAAAGATTCCATCTTGGGAATCACCCAATATCAACAACATGATCATCAACACCCAACAATATAGAAATCATACTTTATAATGAAAAAGAGGGTTTTTGAACTTTATGGATGAAAGAGATTCATAAATACACTCACACATACCTTAGAAGGAAGATTCTTGATGATTGAAGGAGGAATTTCCTTGAAATCGGATATTCAAGCTTAGTTACGTAACCCTAGTTGTTTTTCTCCTTTAGTTCTCTTGGATGATGAGCTTTGAGATGATAATAGGGTTGTAATATGTTTAGAAGCTATATATTTCGTAGGGTTAGGTTTAGGGACGTGTAAGGAGTGTTAAAATACTTAATTACCCTTAAAATAACTCAAAACGGAGTGTTTTTGGCACCTGGAATTGACTTAGGTGGCGCCCAAGTGATTGCCTAAGCTAGGTTAGGCGGCGCCTAACCAATCGCCTATGCTTGGGTTGGGCGGTGCCTAACCAATTGCCTATGCTTACTGTCTCTCACGAAAATGGGCCTAATGTTTCACTCGGGTATTGGATTAAGGCAAAATTGTTATTGTTGCAAAGCTAATTTGATTCTCTAAAATTTGGTGGGTCTAAATCATCCAAAATACCACATTAACACCGAGTTATACTCGTTCAAATATGACCCTTACAAAATCAGACTGTAAAACTTGATGGATTCAAAAACTCTTAGCTTGCATTACCTTAAGTGACTCATATGAACATGCTTAATGCATCATAAGCTATCCTATCACTAAGATATTCATGGTAAGTCATGTACTCAAGTATGAGTCACAGGATAGGAGATTTCATACATAGGAATACTTATTCACTTCCTAGCTTAGAAACACGGGGTATTACATTATCTCCCCCTTGGGAACATTTGTCCTCGAATGAGAATTTACTGAGAAGGGATACAAGACAATAGAACCTGAACTGAACATGAAGAGCTTAAACTTGATCTCATGATTGACATGCTAAACATACTGAACTCGTGCATATCTGATGCACGGACAACTAACACATGAATGCATAACTGAGTATGAAATAGTTAATAGGTACCAAGTTTATACTGGAAACATGAACATGAAACTGAATAAGATTAAAGAGAACTATTACCTTGAGCTTGATCTGAATTGGCGGGGAAGAGGTGAGGATACTTGGTATGCATTTCTGCTTCTACTTCCTAAGTAGCTCCCTCATGAGATTGATTTCATCAAAGAACCTTGACTAGAGCGACTTCTTTGTTCCTCAATCTACAAGTCTGATAATCTAAGATTTTGACTGAAATCTCTTCATAGGAGAGGCTGTTCTGAATGATAATGCTTTGAATAGGGACAACAACTGCTGGTTCACCTATGCACTTCTTTAGCAAAGAGACATGGAAGACTGGATGAACTGAGGCTAGATCTGAAGGCAACCCAAGCTCATAAGCTACCTTGCCGAAGCGACAAAGAATTCTGAAGGGACCGACATACCGGGGACTGAGTTTCCCTTTCTTGCCGAACCTCTTCACTCCCTTCATGGGAGAGATGTTAAGATAGACATAGTCATTGACCTCGAACTCGAGATCCTTTCTATGAAAATCTGTATAGGACTTCTGTTGGCTCTGAGCTGCCCAGAGTCTCTCTCTGATCAACTAAACTTTCTCTAAGGCGTCGAATACTAAGTAAGGACCTATGATTGGGGCCTCACTAACTTCAAACCAGCGAATCATAGATCTACATCTCCTACCATAGAAAGCTTCGAATAGAGCCATCTAAATACTAGAATGATAGCTATTATTGTATGCTAACTTAATCAAAGGCAAGTGGTCGTCCCAACTTCCCTTAAAGTCAATTGAACACGCCCTTAGCATATCTTCATGAGTCTGAATGGTCCTCTCTTCTTGACCATCTGTCTGAGGATGAAATGTTGTACTGAGATGGACTTGGGTATTAAGACCCTTTTGGAATGCTTTCCAAAAGTGAGAAGTGAACTGGGTACCTCTGTCTGAGATGATAGACAGTGGAACACCGTGTAACCTAACTAACTCCCTATATAGAATTTGTCATAATCCTCGGTGGAATAAGAAGTACGAACAGGAAGAAAATGAGCTGACTTGGTCATTCTATCTATAATGAGCCAGACTGAATCATGCTGATGACGAGTTCTAGGAAAAACCGTCATGAAGTCCATGTTAACTTCTTCCCACTTCCTAGTAGGAATGGTGAACTCTTGTATGGAATCACTAGGTTTCTGATGCTCTGTCTTAACCTGCTGATACGTAGAGAACTTAGCCACAAACTCTACAATATCTCTCTTCATCCCACTCCACCAATAGATCTCCTGCATGTCGTAGTACATCTTAGTGGCTCCTAGATGAATAGAGTACCGCGTACCATGTGCTTCTACAAGTATTCACTGCCTCAATTCATCTACACCTGGAACACATAGACGACCCTGACAACGAAGAATACCATCTCTCCCTTGGGAGAAAACCTTAACTTTCTAATTCTGAACTGACTCTTTGAGCTTGACAAGGCTAGGATCCCTGTCTTGTTTCTCTTTCACCTCAGAAACTAGAGATGACTTTAAACTACTATGAACATATACACCACCCTTTGAAGAATCAACTAAGAGAATGCCTAGTCTGGTAAGCAAATGGATCTCCTAAACTCTCTTTTTCTTACTATCCTAAACATGAGAAACACTACCCATGGAGAGTCGACTGAGAGCATCGGCCACAATATTTTCCTTGCCTGGATAATAAAGAACACTCATATCGTAATCCTTCAAGAGCTCTAACCACCTTCTTTGGCGAAGATTGAGATATTTCTGGCAAAAGACATACTGGAGGCTTTTATGGTCTGTGAAGACATATACATAAACTCTATAGAGATAATGTCTCCAAATCTTCAAGGTAAAAACTACCGCTGCTAACTCAAGATCATGAGTAGGATAATTCTTCTCATGTGGCTTTAACTGTCTGGAGGCGTAGGCTATGACCTTACCATGCTGCATGAGGACACAACCTAAACCCACTTTGGATGCATCACAATAGACTACAAAACTATATGAACCATCTAGAATAGCTAGAATTGGAGAGGAGGTGAGTCGAGTCTTCAACTCTTGAAAACTCTTCTCGTATGAATCTGACCACTAAAATTTAATCTTCTTTTGAGTCAATCTGGACATGGGATATGCAATAGAATAAAATTTCTCGACAAACCGTCTGTAATATCCAGCCAAATCCAAGAAACTCCTAATATCTGATGGAGATACGAGTCTGGGCCAGTTTCTTATTTCCTCAATTTTTTGAGGATCTAATCTAATGCCGTCACTGAAAATAATATGGCCAATGAATGCTACTGATCTTATCCAAAATTAGCACTTGATTAACTTTGCAAATAATTGATGATCCCTGAGAGTCTGAAGAACAATCCTGAGATGGTCTGCATGATCACGCTCTGTGCAAGAATAAACCAGAATATCATCTATAAAGACTATGACAAACATGTCCAAGTAATGCTTAAACACACGGTTCATCAAGTACATAAAAGTTGCAGGGTAATTGGTAAGACCAAATGACATGACTAAAAATTCGAAGAGAGCATACCGAGTACGAAAAACGGTCTTCAAAATGTCATATTCTCTAACTTTGAGCTGATGATAGCCTGATCTGAGGTCTATCTTGGATAAGTAACTGGCACCCTAAAGTTGGTCAAATAGATTATCAATACTGGGAAGAGGATATCTATTCTTGACCCTGACCTTGTTGAGTTAACGATAATCAATACACATCCTGAGAGAATAGTCTTTCTTACGCACGAATAATACTGGCGCACCCCATGGGGAAATGTTGGTTTTGATGAATCCCTTATCTAAGAGATCCTTCAATTGATCTTTTAGTTCCTTGAGTTCTGCTGGTGCCATTCTGTATGGCGAAATAGAAATAGGTTAAGTATCCGGAAGAAGGTCTATGCGGAAGTCTATTTCCCTTTCGGGAGGAATGCCTGGAAGATCTTTGGGAAAGACATCTGAGTATTCATTAACAATAGGGACCATTTTGAGGCTGGGATATTCAGAACTGGAATCTTCAACATGCACGAGATGATACACACACCCCTTAGAAATTATTTTCCTTGCCCGAAGGTAGGAAACAAGTTGACCTCTGAACGCTGAAGTTCTACCCTTCCACTCTAGGATGGGCTCATTTGGGAACTGAAACTGAACTATCCTATTTCTACAATCAACTGTGGCATAATAGGAATGAAGCTAATTCATGCCGAGAATGACATCAAAATCAGTCATCTCTAACTCCACTAAATCTGCTGATGTGGATTTCTGAGATATCATAATTGGGCAGTTCCTATATACTTGTCGGGCTATGATGGTTTTACCCACTGGGGTAGAGACTGAGAAGGGCTCTGCTAGGACTTCGAGACTGATTCTGAAATTGCCTGCTATGTATGGAGTAAAAAAAGACAAAGATGCACCTGGGTCTAGCAAAGCATAAACAAGAACATGGAAAATCTATAACGTACCAGTAGCGACATCAGGAGAATTTTCCTGATATTGTTGGGACTGAAGAGCATAGAGTCTTTTTGGGCGTTGCTCACTGGTAGCACTGGAAGTGGCACCCTGCTGATTCGGGTGACTGGACTGAGCTGTAGAATAATTTTGCTGACCCTGAACACTTGAATGCAGACACTCCCTAATCCTGTGGCCTGGCTTGCCACAAACAAAACAGACATCACTACCAGCTCAGCAAATGCCCTTGTGGTTCTTACCACAAGTCTGACAAAGGGGATTCGTTCAGGCACTGCTAACAGTGCCTTGATATTTAGAGTGTGGCACTTTGTTTCTATTGCCGTCTCTAAACTTTGGCACTGGAGCGCTGGCAGAGGAAGGAGCTGGAACGGCTGACTTAGAGCGAAACTATGAACGGTTTCCTCCATCTGACTTGGGGTGAGCAAAGTTGAAATTACCTAACCTTGATCTCTTATTCTGCCTCTCCTTAGTCTTAAAATTCTGCTCTTCTACTTGCTGGGCATAGGTCATGAGTCTTGCTAAGGTCATATCACCGATCAGCATCGCAGACCTACACTCATTTACCACGCTATCGTTGACCCCTGACACGAACTTGCTTCTTTTTAGCTCTATTGTTTGCAACCACATGAGGAGTATACCTGGCTAGCTGAGTAAATCTGAGAGAATACTCCCTAACTGTCATATTCCCCTGACTGAGGTTGATAAAATCAATAACTTTGGCTTCCCTTAGCTTTTGGGGAATGAATCTGTCTAAGAAGGCCATGACAAATTCCTCCCACTCGATAGGGCCAGTATCATCTAACCTCTCAGACTTCCACTGTTTGTACCAACCATGAGCAACATCCTGTAACTGGTAGGTGGCTAACTTAGCACTCTCAATAGAAGTAACACCCATGATGTCAATGACCTTCTGTACTTAGTCAATGAACTCCTGAGGGTCCTCATCAGACTTAGACCCATGGAAAGATGGAGGATTTATCCGGGTGAAGTCTCGAACCCTAGCTGCTTTGGGAGTGGCCACTGGATTGGACGGAATGACTGGTGGCCGTTTATTCTGTGCAGCCATGGACTGAGTAAGTGTGGTAAATGTGGCTCTAAACTCTGCATGGGAAACATGTTCGCCCAAAGGATCTTCAGGCTGAGGAGCTGGTTTTTTCTCTTTGGGGCCATGGTCTTGAATAAGAGAAGAATGGATTAGACTGAGATTTTAACTTGTGGTTATGCTCACTAGCATGACATGAATAATGAAGAAAGGGGACTGTTCCTAAAACATCTTATAGCCTCCCGTACATAAATGTGGTGCACAACACACCCATGTATAAGACTCCACTAAATGCGACTTTTAGACTTCCTAAAACTCTATTGAACCTTAGGCTCTGATACCAAGTTTGCAACACACCAATTCGCTGAACCGGATGCTACACGGTGCTCACGACCCCGAGGGACCATAAGCTAACCCATGACTGATATCTGTACTTGTATACTACAATTCATGATATAATAATACGGAATACATAGAACTGTAAGGCCATAAGGTTCAACTGAATACAATCATGTGGGTGAAAATACCCAAAACAACTCAATTTGAACATAAATCTAAACATAAATCTGAAAGCCTCTAAACTATCTGAATAAGGAGTTGAAGGAACATGACTCCAACTAACTCCATAAAATTGAACTGAAGAAATAAATAAAAGAATCAAATCATATTGTCCTCAAATCAATGAGGACTCACTGTATCTCTACGACTGGAATGCTACCACTACTGCTGGCTGGAGCTCGTGTCTCGGAACTTATGGAGTAACATGAATAGAAAGCACCATAGCGCAAATGCGTCAGTACAACTGGATAGCAGAATATACGAGGAAGGTAAGCCGAACATAAAGAGTTTCATGCATGAACAACACTGACGGACTAATATGAACGTGGGAGTGCAAACACATATATATAGAAACTGAGATCGTGAATATGTGATAGCATGACCTGTAAGCTAATACATGGTTTATAGATAAATATCATAAGTGATACTGAAACTGATAACATGGACGACTGTATCTGATAGTCTTGTCTATACTAAAATCTGAATAATGACCTGAGTTCTTTTACTGAGAATGATACTGAAACTGTAGGAAGTAGTGTTCAACCGACATGCCCCATGTATGCCGTTATGACTAAGTTGGGGTCCAATCTCTGCCCCAACTGGAGGGGTGTCAATACCGTCCTACGGGTAAGGACAGCCTGTGAGTGACCCTTATCTGGCGGGTACTCAATGAGAACGGTGGGAATCCTAAACTGATGGGTTAAGCCACCTCATCAACCCTAATCTGACGGGTTAAGATGTCTCAACCTACGCTGGCTACGTAGTTCTTGAACACAAGGATGACTACTAAGAATCACACCCTGAATTGGCAGGTGGGTTCCCATCCTTAGGTTCACTTGGTGCTAACCTCTACTCCCATCTAGAGGGACTGGACATGAATAACTGACTGTGCATGACTTAATCTTATTGAATTCCGTTGACTGGCAGAATATTATTGATATCTGACAACTGACTAAGATCATGAGGTTTTCCTGAGTTACGTGACTGGTTAAATTCTATGGAATCATAGCTTGAGTTCGGATATTTTAAAGCATGACATGGATTTAGGCACACAACTATAGTTTTTGGGTACAAGTACTGATGATAGGCGGATTTACATGCCTATATCAATATATTTTGCCCATATTTTAGCCTAGTTTTGAGAACAAATTATATATTTCATGCACTTTTAGTCCTTTTTCCTGTAAATGAGCTAACGAACATGATTAGTAAAGTTTCAAGTATAAATGATGCAAAATTCAGCATTTTATGGCTTACTTGACGCAAAAGAAAGCTCACGAAGAAAGGAAAAGGAGTGTACACGCCTAAGGACCAAAACTGCTGCATGGAAAATCTGTCCTGGGCTAAAATAGTATTTCTGAAGACTTTGGGGACTGACAGACACATAGCTGGATTTAGACAATGATACATTAACCTAGTACAATTGGGTTATGTATTTCATTATTTTATTTGGATTATGATAATGTTACCTTAACCTAGTACATTTAGGTTAAGGATTTCATTAGTCTAGTAGGATTTGGTTAAATATTTATTTACCTAGTAGGATTAGGATATGGGTATTATAAATACCCTATCATGCTAGAGATTTCTATACATTCCTCCCTTAGTGGAGAGAATTCATTCACCATTAATCTTACAATCATCTTACACTCTTCAATTCATCTTCTAATCTTTCCATTAATTCTTCTTCTACTCTTCTATCCTTAAATTCCACAACAAGAGAATCGTTACCAAGCCAAGGAAACACGCCACATGCCTATCACTTGATCTACACGCCATTACTCAATATCGTGATATAATAACAATGTCAATCGTGATCTCCTTCGCATTCATGGGTAACTAAACTTCTCTGTTGGGGTTATGGAAGCCGAATGAGTTACTATCTATTGCTGTGAGTTTGTGAGTTCGCGACACGTATACTGCTTATATAATTATTCTCTTCATCTTAATCTACATTCTTTGCGGTTGCAAACGCAAGAATACGCCAGTCTAACATTTAACTTGTTCGAGAGAAAGGTTATTTGTCTGGAAAAGAGATAGTGTCAAGGTAGTAGGACACCCTTTCCTATTAAAAAGCTAGTGCCGTAACTGGACTAACCTCTTGGAGAATTCATACCGTTAGAAACGCTTTAAGCTCGAGAGAGTTAAAGTGAAATAGTCCTTGTTGAGGTCGAGAGACGCTTGGATTTACCATCGACTACAATTCTCTATAAGCAATTGCATGTCAAAACTCTACACACTCATAGCCAATAGAGACGTATACCTCAGAAGGTGGACATAACCCCAACTCCTCAATTCTCATTGTTTTCACAACCTACGAAACATTCTTTCCTTATTACTTTGCTATTTTTAGTTTTTCCTTTAATATTTTAGTTACACATTACAATCCCCCCTTTTTACGAAACTTGTACTAAAAGTCTAGTAACCGTTGCTTACTTGTTGGCCAAGCTAATCCCTGTGGGATCGATACCCAACCCAGGTTGGGTTCTATATTTGCTAACGACCGCTTTACACTCCCACTAGAGCTTTAGATTGAGCGTTATCAAAAATTGGCGCCGTTGCTGGGGAATACGAGTGTCAACTAAGTTTGTGATGATTACTAGACCCTTTGGTCAAAGATTCTCGTACTTTTATGTTTAGTTTTTGTTTTTGTTTATTGCAGGTTTTTACTTTACTGCATGCCCCATACTAGAAGTTCTGGTCAACCGTTATTACCAATCAATCCTGAACCACAACGAATTAGTAGAATGGAAGCACAAGCTGAAATCGACAGGATGGCTGCTCAACACGAGCAAGAAATATTAGCTGCTCTTGCCGCTGCTCAAGTTCAACAATAAAACATTGATAATCCTGGGCGAGCAACAAATCCTGACGATGAAGATTTAGGTGATGACGAGTTGATAAACCCAAGGCATGTTGCTGAAACTACAACACCTGCCAACAGAAGTGGTCGACAAGATCGGTATAGGTATGATCGCCAACCTTTGCAGCCAACTTTCGACGATGATGATGATGATCTTGATGGTGCCGGAGCCACTGGAGCTATAATCCCACCACCATTAGCGCCCGGAGCCAAGTTCAACATCACAAGCACCATGATTCAGTTATTGCAACTCAAGGGATTATTTGGTGGACTAGCAGGCGATGATCCGAATATACATCTCATCAACTTTATTTCTACATGCAAGTCGTTTGACAATCCTGGTGTTGGTCAGAATGCAATTCGATTACGTCTATTTCCATTGTCTCTGTCTGGGGAGGCAACACTATGGTTGAATGGGCTGACTCCTGATTCTATTACAAATTAGAGGTAATTGAGAGACGCTTTCCTAGAAAGATTCTTTCCGCCATCCAAGAGGGCGCAATTGAGAGATGAAATCAGCAACATTCGTCAGCTTCCCACTGAAGCTCTTCATGAAACATGGGAGAGGTTCAAGACAAAGCTAGCGAGGTGCCCAAACCATCACATGACCAATGTTCACCTAATGGAGATCTTGTATAGAGCCTTGAATTCAATAACTAAACCAGTGGTGGATAATGCAGCTGGAGGATCTTTCATGGACCTCACCTTTGGTCAAGCAAGCAATATGCTAGATCGCATGACGAAACAAAGTAGAGCTTGGCATACCAGGGATTCTGAGGTAGCAAGCCCCACTTTATCTATTGGCATGACTGCAGACCAAAGAAGAAGAGAAGAAGAACATGATCAAGATATGGCGCATTTGAAAACACAAATGGATCTTCTTACAAAGCATTTATTATCAGGGAAGACCGAAAAAGTGAAAGATATTGCGTCAAAAGGAAGAGACGAATCTGAATCGGAAGATGAGGCCAACTACTTGAACAATCAGGGGGGTTTCCGTGGGAATGCCCAAGGAAACCAAGGTCGGAACTATTATGATAAATCTGGAAACAAGGACCAAGGTAGTTGGAAGAACAAAAATGAAAAGAGTGGTTTGTACGTTCCCCCTGGTAGACGTGACACCACCACATCTAATTCTGGAAGTATGGAAGACATGATGGCTAAATTATTGAAAGGAGTGGAAGCAACGAGCGCGGGAGTAACAGAGGTAATCAATGATTTGTCCTCCATGAAGCAATTAGTTGATTCTCATTCCACTTCTATCAAGCAAATAGAGCAGCAATTGAGCCAACTTTCAGCAGCATTCAATCAAAGAAAGGCTGGCACCTTACCTAGCGATATGGTGCAAAACCCAAAGAATGATGGGTCATGTATGGCCATCACTACCAGAAGTGGTAAGGTGCTGGAAACTTCAACAAAAGGCAAGCAAATGGTTGACGAAATTGCGGACATGGACGTTACACCTAGTGACGTTGCAAAAAGAGATGATGCCGCAACAACTACTTCCAACGTCAAGGACGTTACACCTAGTGACGTGCATCCTGAAAAAATGGAAAAACGGAAGCAAGAGGAGAAGAAAGCCACGGAGAGAACACTTCCATACCCACCACCACCTGTTCCCCAAAGATTGAAGAAGGTGGCGGATGACACTAAGTTCAGCAAATTTATGACTATGTTGAAGCAGCTGACCATTAATGTTCCACTGGTAGAGGCACTTGAACAAATGCCTGGGTATGCTAAGTTTATGAAAGATCTTTTGACAAAGAAGAGGGTAGCAAGTTATGAGTTAAAGGATGATGTACATCATTGTAGTGCAATTGCTACCCGATCGATAGTTTAGAAAAAGGCCGACCCCGGAGCTTTCACTATTCCTTGCACCGTCGGATCTTTGAACTTTGCCAAAGCACTATGTGACTTAGGAGCCAGCATCAACTTGATGCCATTATCGATCTACAAGAAGTTGGGGTTAGGAGATCCTATACCAACTAATATGAGGCTTGTCATGGCGGATAGGTCGGTAAAAAGACCTCTGGGTATCTTGAATGATGTGTTGGTGAAGGTTTCTTCATTCATCTTTCCTGCAGACTTCGTTATTCTGGATTGTAAGGAGGATTCTGAAGTTCCCATAATCCTGGGACGTCCTTTCCTTGCAACCGGAAGTGTACTTATTGACATGAAAGATAATGAGCTTTTGTTTCGAATTAATGACAAAGTAGTACGGTTTGATATATGCAAAGCCATGAAGCAGCCCAGCGATATGAATGAGTTATCTGTAGCTGATGTTCATCAAGAGGATATGAAAGCATTATCTATAGAGAAACAGCCTACTGTTGAGCCATTGTCTGCTGCGCCACTGAATGTTGAGCATGAGGATAATGAAGATTATGAAGAACTTATGGGTGATCTAATAGAAATAGAGTCTTATACTCCTAAGCAATCGGATTGTGATCTCAAGAATCAACCAACAGTGAAGACTCCCATTGACGAGCCACCAATGCTAGAATCGCAAGAGCTCCCCGATTATCTAAGGTATGTGTTCTTGGAAAGTAGAAATATACTTCCAGAGAGTGCAGATGATTTAAGTGAACAACACGTAGAGGCTCTAATCTCTGCTCTAAAGAGATACAAGAGAGTTATGGGTTGGACTATTGATGATATAATTGGTGACTCTCCGGAGAAACGTATGAGCCATCTCGAAGAAGATCGCATGCCCACAGGTAAGCCTCATTGTCGTCTAAATCCTTTCAGAAAATGATCCACCATTTACCTCGACAAAGTCTGAGTACTCGAGGTAACTATGTCGTGCCACGACAATAAATAAGGCGCTAGATGGGAGGCAACCCATCGTTTATCATTTTTCATTTATTGTTTATCGTTTTGTCTTTCTTTCATTCTAGTACTTGTTTTGTTTTGCTAAATGAAAAATCCAAAAATAAGAGTCGTGCCACGACCAAAACTAAGGCGCTTGGTGGGAGGCAACCCATCGTACTAATTGTTTTCGTTTGGTTTTGAGCAAAAATAGGTGCAAGAAGTATTCAACGAGGAGATTGATTTCAATTGACGATTTGGACGCATTGTATGGTAAAGTTGGTAAGTTAGGAATAGTGATGCATAAGGCTATGGATTGAGCATTTCTCACGCCAAAATAGGCATCGAGGAAGGCTAGGCCTTGGTAAAACTAGGCCACGAATGATGCACAACCTATCCTATAGCCTAAGGTCTCGGAACCCAGTGTGCTATACACTATGCGCCGCTTATTCCTAGGTATGCTTTTGACTATGCGCCGCCTATGCTATGGCATTTGGTCTCAGTATCTCATATGCCATATACTATGAGGCGCGTATGTCAACAAATGCCATAGACTATGCGGCGCATATGTTCCATTATGCTATAGACAATGCGCTGCATATGTCATGTCTATGCCAAGCATTATGCGCCACATATGTGGGATTTTTGTCTCCAAAACAGATTGTAAATGGGTCATAACCCGACCCATTCTCTTCCTATATAAAGGGGACTTAGTTTTACAACACAACCACACTAAAAATTGACCTAAGGGCGCCGCATATACATCCAAATCCTCTCAAAATTTTCTTCTTTTGCTCTTCCAATTCACAATACCATCCCCACAAGCTTCAAGCAAGTAAGTGCTCTCTTATTCTTCATTTATTTCTCGTAAGTACTACGTTGCTATGTCTAGTATGAATTGCTAAATCGTATAAGATTGTTGGTGATGTTTATGTGTTTGGATAGTTGATACAAAATCATGTGAGTGAACATATACGTAGGAAAATCTTGACTTGTTTCCGACTTGAATTTGGTTTCAATAGCATTGTTATGATATTTACGGAATTACTATGGCTATGAACATTGCTTAAGATTGTTGTTTGGATACTTACATGTTAGACTATCCCATCCATCGGGATAAGACTTATAGTGCCTACCGGCATAAGAGGTTGTGATTGTTGTAAGAATAACTATTCCATGTGGTAACCCCTATGTAGTAGTGTTGTTATATCTACTATGAAAGTAGTCCAATGGCTGCAAGTAAGTGATGCATTGCTGATTTTCTTGTCGGAATACAATCCTAAAACGTATGTTGACGAAATCTGAGTACTCGACCACTTTCACTTCACTGATTTGTGTTACCAAAACTAAGTGTGGGGTGGTACCCCTAATGCTTGTTTATAGATTGTATCGATTGAGATTGTGCTGCCACTAACACTATTTCTAGTCTCAGGTACAATGGCACCTAAAGCAAGGCAAGGCAAGGAGAAGGCTACCACTTCCCAAAAGGGCAAAAAGAGAGGTTGAAAGGACCAAGGAGAATCATCCTCAGCACAACTACCCCGCAGAATGTTTGGAATAAAATGGGTTCTTGAGGAAGAAGCCAAAGCATGGTACAACAGCAACAAAGAAAGAAAATATGTGCACGTCGACTTGATCAACAAGGAGACCTTATCAAAGAAGGAGCCGCGTATGTTGGCAAAAATAATGGCATTGAAGCTGGATTTCATCTTCTGCGACATGGGAGAATGCAACCTTGATTTAACAAGAGAGTTTTATGCCAACTGGTCGCCGAACACAACAGGCAATGAAGTCAAAATTCGGGGCCAAGTGTTACAGCTCACCGCGGATTGGATCAACTCTTTTCTTGGCTTACCTTCGGTCGACACAGCACCATTCAAAGAGCTGTACAGCAGGCCTCCTTATAGAGCAATACGACACACACTTTGTGGAAGCAGATCGATGGCAAGGTGGGGCAGACATAAAGAAACAGGCCGACACAACACCTTCCCCTATGCTCTACTAAATAGGGAAGCAAGAATCTAGATGCGCATTGTCAACTCATGTCTTATTCCTGGGACTCAATACACCAAGATATCAAGAGATAGAGTGTGTTTGGTCTATGCTTTGATGACTAATGTCCCTATCAACTTTGGGGCAATCATTCGATCTACCATGAGGAAGGCCAGACTCCACAAAAGGTCCCACTTCATATTTGGAAATTTGTTGACAACAATCTTGTGGAAGGAGGATATTGAAGAGGAACCAGCTGACCACAAACTCCCACATAACCCAAAGAAGGTTGATCTCACCAAGGTCAAAGATGCTGAAACAACTCATGGTGTCAACCTTACTACTGCAGAGAGACATGCTCGTGATGAGAGTTTCTTCCGTCATCTCTATGGCATGACACGATTTACTATGATGAGTGCTGGACGTATTCCAACTGCTGAAGAGCTCCAACAGCTAGACCACGACTACCCAATGAACATGCATGCACGGGAGATGTGTGGAGTGGGCGTATACTTTGAGGAACCTCTAGATGATGATGTGCCGACTGATGACGATCGACGCTTGCCTGATTCTGACGAGGAGGAGAACTATGACGATGACTCTTATGATGATTCAGATGAAGGGGGTATGACCACCGACATTGAGGAAGAGTCCTACTGACCAGGTTCTTCGTATTTATTTTCCACTGAGGGCAGTGTCTCGTTTAAGTGTGGGGTGGCAGTATCGCATGCTATAATACTTCTCTGTTTGCACCTATGTTTGAGTTGTTTACTTTGTTTTTCTGTTTTCGTTTTTTTTGTTTTTTTTTTATTTGTCTTTTTTTTTTAAAAGTTTTTTCAGGAGTCAAATTTTTTTCTATCTTCGCATGAAATTATTTTGATAGGCAACATGAGATTATAACAAGAGTATGTGTTACAATTGTGACTATTGAGACGTTTAGACTCTAGTTGTGACTCATTATGTGATATTTTGTGGTTCAATTCCTTCACTTGTTGGGTCGAGAGTCTATATTACTTCCAATCAAGTCGACCATGTGCCTTGTGTGTGTGAGATTAATAGTATCTTCTATGTATGTGGATGATGCTAGAACTTGCCTGGTATGTATGCAAAGCGAAAATAAGGAGTGTAAGTTTAGGATATGATTTAGGCATTTCTTTGGCAACCTATACATGTTTACCTTCAGTTTTACCTACCCATGGATATCATCCTAGTTAACCCTTTTGAGCCTTTAGCCTATTTCTTTGACAACCTTGTATGTAAGCCTAATTCATTTCTTTCAAGACCGTAATTTGATCCTAATTTCTAAGTGCTTTAAAGTGAAAAAGTCATGTGACAACATAAGAGGAAATTGGGTGAGTATAATGCTATAAATTGTAATGGTGCTTGAATATGTTATGAAAAAGAAAGTGCTATCATTAGAGGTATGTTGTGAAAAGAAAAAGGAAAAGAAAGCTGAAAAGTGAGTTGTGCTTAAAATTGAAAAACAAAAAAGGAGAACAAGGGTGGTAGAATAAAAGAAATAAAGGTTGAAGGAAAAATGTGTCAATGATACAATGTGATGTATTAAAGCGCTTAGGAATCTAGTCACTATTCTTGGCCAAAATAGTCCTACCCGTACCTTAGCCTACATTACAACCATCAAAAGACCTACATGATCCTAATCTTAACATTCCGACATTTAGTGGAGTACTACATTAAGGGCAAGCCTATGGTCATCAGTTGCTACATATGAATTCTTTGTGAGAGTGAGAGCAAGGACATTTTGATACCCATGTTTGAAAAATATGCTATATTAGTGAGTGATTATGGGTACTATATTGTGAGACACACATGGTTGATAAGCTTTGGATAGTTGTATATGATTCTATGCACCTTAATGTTTGCATGTGAGTTGATCACCATCATGAGTCTATACAAGAGGTTAAAATGTTTCTACTTATAATCGGAAAGCTACTCTTTGTTGATAATCGTTGTGCTTGTCTTGAAGAATGTTTTGTGTTATTGCTGTAAAAACCCTAAGTTGATGTTTAGAAGGACGATATATTGTTCGAGGACGAACAAAGCTCTAAGTGTGGGGTGTTGATGATAGGCGGATTTACACGCCTATATCAATATATTTTGCCCATATTTTAGCCTAGTTTTGAGAACAAATTATATATTTCATGCACTTTTAGTCCTTTTTCCTGTAAATGAGCTAACGAACATGATTATTAAAGTTTCAAGTATAAATGATGCAAAATTCAGCATTTTATGGCTTACTTGACGCAAAAGAAAGCTCACGAAGAAAGAAAAAGGAGTGTACACGCCTAAGGACCAAAACTGCTGCATGGAAAATCTGTCCTGGGCTAAAACAACATTTCTGAAGACTTTGGGGACTTACAGACACATAGCTGGATTTAGACAATGATACATTAACCTAGTACAATTGGGTTATGTATTTCATTATTTTATTTGGATTATGATAATGTTACCTTAACCTAGTACATTTGGGTTAAGGATTTCATTAGTCTAGTAGGATTTGGTTAGATATTTATTTACCTAGTAGGATTAGGATATGGGTATTATAAATACCCTATCATGCTAGAGATTTCTATACATTCCTCCCTTAGTGGAGAGAATTCATTCACCATTAATCTTACAATCATCTTACACTCTTCAATTCATCTTCTAATCTTTCCATTAATTCTTTTTCTACTCTTCTATCCTTAAATTCCACAACAAGAGAATCATTACCAAGCCAAGGAAACACGCCACACGCCTATCACATGATCTACACGCCATTACTCAATATCGTGATATAATAATAATGTCAATCGTGATCTCCTTCGCATTCATGGGTAACTAAACTTCTCTGTTGGGGTTATGGAAGCCGAATGAGTTACTATCTATTGCTGTGAGTTTGTGAGTTCATGACACGTATACTGCTTATATCATTATTCTCTTCATCTTAATCTATATTCTTTGCAGTTGCAAACGCAAGAATACGCCCGTCTAACATTTAACTTGTTCGAGAGAAAGGTTATTTGTCTGGAAAAGAGATAGTGTCAAGGTAGTAGGACACCCTTTCCTATTAAAAAGCTAGTGCCGTAACTGGACTAACCACTTGGAGAATTCGTACCGTTAGACATGCTTTAAGCTCGAGAGAGTTAAAGTGAAATAGTCCTTGTTGAGGTCGAGAGACGCTTGGATTTACCATCAACTACAATTCTCTATAAGCAATTGCATGTCAAAACTCTACACACTCATAGCCAATAGAGACGTATACCTCAGAAGATGGACATAACCCCAACTCCTCAATTCTCATTGTTTTCACAACCTACGAAACATTCTTTCCTTTTTACTTTGCTATTTTTAGTTTTTCCTTTAATATTTTAGTTACACATTACAATCCCCCCTTTTTACAAAACTTGTACTAAAAGTCTAGTAACCGTTGCTTACTTGTTGGCCAAGCTATTCCCTGTGGGATCGATACCCAACCCAGGTTGGGTTCTATATTTGCTAACGACCGCTTTACACTCCCACGAGAGCTGTAGATTGAGCGTTATCAAGTACCCCAGGACTCGATAGAAGGAAACTGACACACATGAATGACTTTATCAAAAGAGTAGAGTCCATAATTTATAATATCATAAGTAGGGATCTCATACTAAGCATGGTTATCAACAATGTATCGCATGGAAAGGATTTCATATCACATGGAAGTACTTGCACAATCTTAATATCATGTTCATTGCATAATCATATTGGCAACACATACCAATAGCACGGAAGTTCATGTGGATTGCATGGTTATCATACATCTTGCTTATAAGTAGGATTTGCAAGTAAACATAGCATAATCTCATAAGAATAGTTCATGAGTATTCCAACAACATTTACAAGGCACATTAGCCACATGGAAGTCATTGGAACGTAAGGACATATCATGAATCCTTCACTTAGTCACAATTTAGCTATATTGCATGATTTCTAGCTTCTTAGGCATTCTATCAAACACCTTACATGAACATCTTAAGCATAGGTGAAACCATCAAATTATACATCATGAACAACCAAATTTATATGTTTCTAACTCATATGATATCATGAAATTAAAAAAAAAACATATAAAGATTCCATCTTGGGAATCACCTAATATTAACAATATGATAATCAACACCCAACAATATAGACATCATACTTTATAATGAAAAAAAGGGTTTTTGAACTTTATGGATGAATGAGATCCATAAATCAACTCACGCATACCTTAGAAGGAAGATTCTTGATGATTGAAGGAGGAATTTCCTTGAACTGGGATCTTCAAGCTTAGTTACGCAACCCTAGTTGTTTTTCTCCTTTAGTACCTTTGGATGATGAGCTTTGAGATGATAATAGGGTTGCAATATTTTTAGAAGCTATATATTTCATAGGGTTAAGTTTAGGGACGTGTAAGGAGTGTTAAAAGACTTAATTACCCTTAAAATAACTCAAAACGGAGTGTTTTTGGCACCTGGAATTGACTTAGGTAGCGCCCAAGTGATTGCCTAAGCTAGGTTAGGCGGAACCTAACCAATTTCCTATGCTTGGGTTGGCTGGCAACTAACCAATCACCTATGCATGGGCTGGGCGGCGCCTAACCAATCGCCTATGCTTACTATCTCTCACGAAAATGGGCATAACTTTTCACTCGGGTATTGGATTACGGCAAAATTGGTATCGTTGGAAAGATAATTTGATTATCTATAATTTGGTGGGTCTAAATCAGCCAAAATACCATATTAACATAGAGTTATACTCGTTCAAAGATGACTCTTACAAAATCAAACACTAAAACTTGATGGATTCAAAAACTCTTAGATTGCATTACCTTAAGTGACTTATATGAACATGCTTAATGCATCATAAGCTATCATATCACTAGAATATTCATGGTAAGTCAAGTACACAAGTATGAGTCACAGGATAGGAGATTTCATATGTAGGAATACTTATTCACTTCCTAGCTTAGAAACATATAGGGTATTACACCCTAAAACAAACTTACTCATTCTGGATCTACTGTTTGCTACTACATGGGGAGTGTACCTGGTTAACTGAATGAACTTAAGGGAGTATTCTTTTACACTCATTGTACCTTGTCTGAGATTTATGAACTCTAACACTTTGGCTTCTTTCTGCTCTAGAGAAAAGAATCTATCTAAGAAGTTCATAGCAAACACTTCCCACTCTATAGGCTCTATATTTATACCCCTGTCTACCTTCCGCTACTTATACCATGTATGGGATATGTCTTGTAGCTGATAGGTGGTTAAATCTATGCTCTCACTAAAAGTCACTCCCATGATATCTGTGACTTTCTGAACCAAGTCTAGGAACTCCTGTAGATCCTCTTCGGACTGAAAACCAGTAAATAGAGAAGGATTCATTCAGGTAAATTCCTTAATCCCGACTGTATCAACATTGGCCAGACGGTTGGCTGGAATAGCAGCTGGCCATTCATTTTAAGCTGCGACTGAACTGGCTAGAGTAGTGAATGCAGTCCTGAATTCTACATGAGAGACATGCTCATCCAGATAATCTGGCTAGACGAGTTGAGGCGCCGACTGATTTTTGGTTTCCCTTTCGTTAGTCCTTTTGGGAGGTATGTTCTGTAAATAAAAAGAAGAAGCGGATTAGAATAAGAGTTCAGTTGGAGCTGATGCTCGCTAGAACGACATGAATACTAAAAGAAGAGAAACTATTCCTAAAACAACTCATGGCCTCCTGTACATAAGTGTGGTGCACAACACACCCATGCACAAGACTCTACTAGATGTGGCTTTTCAGTTTCCTAGGACACTATTGAACCTTAGTCTCTAATACCAAGTTTGTAATGTCCCAAATGTGGTACTCGAAATGCTACATAGTGCCCATGACCCCGAAGGACCTCAAGCTAACCCATGACTGATATTTGTACCTGTACACTGCATAATATGCCATATAGATGTGAAAACATGTACAGAAAGGCCATAAGGTTCAAAATTGAATAAACATAACTGCAAATATGGTATAACAATACCAAATAACTGAATTAATTTCCTATACATGTTGTAGTCTGAAAGCCTATAAAACTGACTATCTGAATAAGTAGTTGATGGGACAGGTCTCCAACTAACTCTAACTATTGAAATAAAGTAAAAATTGAAATAATAAAGTAATCATCATGTCCTCGAAGGATGAGGACTCACTGCTGACTCTAACTTATGAATTGGGATACTACTAATGCTCTGGAGCTCGTGCTTCTAGACCAATAATATAAGACACCATAATGCAAATGCGTCAGTACTTTGAATGTACTGGTATGCAAGTGAGGTAGGCTAAATGCAAGGGGGTTCATATACATGAACAATACTAATTGACTAAACAACATAAATATGAGAATACATGCATGCATATGTAACTATAACTGAGATCATGATAGGGCAGAATATTGAGTTTTGACTACTAAGTCTACTAACAACATAGATTTATTGATATCTGAGTTTACTAATATTGGGGTACTGAATAATTGAGTCTACTGATATTGACATCTGAGTCACTGATAAGTGAGAAACTGATACTGTATTACTAAATACTGAGGGACTGATACATGAACAACTATTTCTAACAGGTCTGATTATTAAGAACTGGTTTGGTTGACTGTATCTCACAGTACTGAAGCTGAATATTGATAACATGAGTTCTAATAACTGATAACATGAGTGACTGTATCTGACAATCCTGAATCTAAGGGAACTAGTTGAGTTTCATACTATATCTGAGTTGATTGTATCTGACAGTCGTGAATTTGAAGAACTATCTAATTTTTTAATAAGACTGAGACTATGTCTGAAACTGTAGGAGGTAATCATCTAACCAACATGCCCTAAAATTGAACTGACGGGGTCCAACCTGTAACCCCAGCTGGAAGGGTGCCAATACCGAGCCATGAGTAAAGACCTGTTGTGAGTATGCCTTTTTTGATAGGGAGATCTTCCGTCAAACCATCCTAGTAGGTAAACTAAATGAGATATATATATATATATATATCCCTAAATGTGTAGGGTGCATCTCAACCTAAGCTGGCTACATAGTTTTAGAATGCAAGGATTGCTATTAAGGGTCAAACCCCTACTAATAGGAATGCCTCCATCCTTGAGTTTGCTTGGTGCTAAATCCTACTCCTAACTGAATAGATACTAAAATGATTAACTAAATTGAATTGATTAATTGAACTGAACTGATACTAATGGTATCATTTAGCGGAGCTAAATTGAGTTCACTAAGTTCTGTTGACTGACGGAATGCTACTGATATCTGTGGACTGACGGAATGCTACTGATATCTGTGGACTGACTAAGAGTACTGAAGTTATTTAGATCTACTGGGAATACTAAGGTTACCAATCGTATGGAATATTGAGATCACTGAGATTACTGATCTATTGAGATTACTGAGATTACTGAGATTTTTGGGTTTTCCTGAGTCACATGACTGACTGAGTCCTATGGATCATGGCTTGACTGAGAGTATTGTGAAAACTGACACTGGCTCTAGGTAAATAGATAAATTGTTAGGTATAAATACCCTCAGGACTCGATGACATAAAAGTAAAACATATCAATTCTTGAATAATCATAACTATGGGCATTCATTCACCATCACAATCACTAAAGCATCTCTTCAAGCATTTAGAAAATCATAAACATATGATAATATAGGGAGACATGCTACAAGGTCTTGCATCAAACAATTAGCATGCATTAAAGAACATATAATTGGGGAATTTCATGCTATCATGTCACAATTCATTCACTAAGGCTTTGCAATAAACATTTGACATGCATGAGCTTACACACAATGGGGGATTTTTAGTCAACATGCTATAATGGCTCTAATTCCTTCACATAAGATTTTTGCCAAATGTATGGGGAACGTGTTTTGCTTATTCAATAATTTATACACACAATTTACATAAACACATAACTTAACAAGCAACTTGAAGAGGCTTTATCATGAATATCACATGCTAGGGCCAAAGCTTGAAACCTTGTAAACAAATCATGAATTAAAACTTAATACTAACATGAACTTCAATTTCAATTCACATGAATCATGAAAAATCAAACATAAGATCTTTGAATTTAGAAAAGAGATTCTTGAACTTCTTGGGTATAAGGGACCTAAGAATCAACATCGGCATACCTTAGGAAACTCTTTCTTGAAGGCTCTTGGAAAGATTCTTGATTTCTTGAGGAAGGGTTCGAATCTTGTTGGATTATTAATCTTGAAAGAAACTCTAATTTTGATGTTATGCATGAATAAGGAGTTAATTGCTTTGATTTTACTTGATTGAGTGTTAAATAGGTTGGAAAAAGACCCAAAAATTACTTTAAAATGATGTTTTAGCACAATTTTGGACAAAACTGACGATCTGAGTGACAGACCGTCACTCTGGTGACTAACCCTCACTCTAACCATTATTTTTGGGATATAAAATGGCCTTAATACTTCAGTTGTGATGGCCAAAGCGATGGTCCATCGCTGACTTGACGGTCCGTCAGCTTGCCCATCGCTCCTAGGCAGCTCGGACAACTCTCAGTAAAATGGCCATAACTTTTTACTCCGTTGTTGGAGTTTGGTGAAATTGGTATCGTTGGAAATATAATTCAATTATATATATATTGGTGGGTCATGATCTAAAAAAATATTTATAGAATGGTAGATATTCTCATTTGAAGTTGACTATATCAATATCCTTCTCAAGAATTTAATCGGTAAGAGATGTTTTGATTCATCTGATAGCTAGAACGTATTTTAGGCATTAATATGCATCAAACTTGATCATAAAACTACCAAATTACTAAGAATTATTTCTTATGATCTTGAATCATGGTTCTACTATCGGTAGAGATTCTCGGGGTATTACAGGTCTTTTCTCATGATACCTAGTGAACCTAATAGTTTGATAATTCTATGCACCTATGAAGGGTATCAAGGAAATGGTCATGAGTTCATCCAATTTCTGGACACTTTAAACATCTTCTCCAATTAGATTATTATCTTTCTCCTTAATTGTTACCTCCCCATATATTAGTTCTACCAGGAATAATTGTTTATTAGCTCTACAGTTATGATTAATAACATATTCATCATCATAGAAAAAACATAGGCATTTGCCCTTTTACATCTATTTCTACAATAGTTAACCTTTTGAATTTATTTAGTTTAGTAGCAACAGGCTGAGAGGTGGTGGTTTCCTGATAGTTAGAGGTTCTCAAGGTAATTGGAGTAGGCAAGATAGTATTACCCCCTTTATGATATGATTTGAACACCCATGAACTAGTCTGTGCTTCAAATACTTCTTCTTGCAATCTAGAGATCGTGTAAACCCGAGATAAGGTTTTGGGTGATTAAATATTAAATGCTTTATTTAATTTAGGCTTTAATCCTACCAAATAACAACTTATAGTATTCTCATTGGAAAGATTAACTGTAGTTCATAATCTATCAAATTTAGCTTGGTACTCCTTAACACTGCTAGTTTGCCTAAGGTTCTTCAAGGCTTCCAATGGATCCTCATATCCAACCCCAAACCTCTCATTCAAGGCTAAATATAATGACCCTTCCAGTTATTTCTCATTATTTTTCTCATTTTCATTGTTAGAGCTTTTCTATAGCTATCCCAAGTCAATTATGACTTGTTGAAACTGATAGTTTGATTATTGGGAAATTCATTTGGTTTCTAGAACCATTTACCTATTTAGAAGTCTTCACTGGTTCCAAATGGCTATCGATTAAAAACTTTAGTTAAATGATTTTGGATATGAATTTTGACAATGTCAGCAACTTCAGAATATCAATTTTAGGTTGGGCAGACCTTTCATTTGGGTCCCGCTACATCCTAACTCATTTCGACCTATTGGTCGATAAGTTCATAAATTAGAAATTTAGATGTGGGACGATATTTGCTTGAAATGACCTTGAATGGAAAATTCAATTTTTCCAGCACGTTTAGAATGTTAAAGTCAGTGTGGTTACATATTTTGTTTGCTCATATTGGACTCCGAATGCATCCGGAGGCATTAGCCGAATTCCAAGTTTTAGCTGTTATTTAGTGCAGAAAAGGTATCACGATCACGGAGGCCTCATTATGAGTGCAATGTAACAATTATGGCTAGCATGGGTGCACGATCGCCCTAACTAGAGGCCTAGGAAGGGTTGTGTAAATGCTCTTCCTGGATGAGAATTGACCATTTCTTCATTGTCTTGAGTCCCATAAACCCTAATAGAGTGTGTAGTCCTTAAATTGAGTTTTCAGAGTTGATTGGGGCTCAAATAAATTGCATATTCATGATTAACATCGAATCTAAGGTACGAATCCTTCATTATTAGTGTTGAATTCTTGTTTATTTGACCCAAAACCCTAAATGGCTTGAGGATTGATTTTATCCCAAATATGATTGATTGGCACCAATTTCTTGAGGGTTATAACTCCCTAATGGTGTTTGAAAAATAGGTTGGTCTCGAAAACTCATTTTCTATATGTGGGACCTACTTAAGGTTTTTCGGTGTCGTTTTGAATTCGAAGCACAATGGTGCAATACGTGTGTTTATATTGTCATAATAATGCATAGATTATATTTTTGATATCTTGTATCCTTGAAGAAGCTTCAAGTAAAGGGAACGCGAATATTTTTGGTTTGTGAGCTATATTTGAATTCGAGGTAGGTTAGGCTTACTTGTGTTAGATTAAGCTTTATTATAGTATAATTGTTATATCTTGATAAGATTGGACACAATATTAGGTGTTGAAATGGTAGGTGGTAATGTTTTGAATTAGTTGAACAACTTAGGCTATTGAACTCATAAAGTGTGATCTTTGACTTAAAGTCTAGAACCTTAGCTAGTTGGACTTATTATCTCATGGATAGAATGAGAACGCTCTAGTTGTTCTAGTTGGTTAGGAGTGACCTTGTTCACTTATCTTAAGAGTAAGTTATCCTAGAGATTCATACTTGTAAAATTGGCCTTAGATGTTTTGGATGACATAAGAGTAATACTTGAGGAAGAATTGTCCTATAGAACTAGTGTGGATTGATAAATCTTTAGGACATAATTTATATGACTTAGTCTAGTTTCAGGTAAAATTTAGACTTGAAGATATAACTTGGGATATTAGAAGGGGAACTTGGCCCACCTTAAGCTTGAACATTAGCTTAATTAGTGACTAGATACTTGCTAAACACCTAGATTATACTTTTGGTAATGTGATGGACAAACCTGGTAAATGGTTTATTCATGATGTTGATTTTGGAAATAATCTTGAAAACTTGATTATTATCTTATTTTCATTACTTGGAAAGCAATGGTAAGTCTTGTAAATTGAACCTATGACTATGCTATCACTTAACTTATTGTCTAGTTTACTATGCGATTTTTGGATTATATCATTACACATATTATGCTCAAGCCTAGTGACTAAACTTATGTTTGTGCTGCAGAATCCCTTTTGTGCTAGGGATTGTGAATCATACCTTATAAGAGAGATTCTAGAAAGTATAACCATCGTTTCTAATTGACCATACTAATAATTATGTCAAGGCCAGTAATGTATTGAGTTTTCATACCATATGGATATGCATGTTCATGTACTTACTATTATAATATAGTGACAATATATGGTGAGGTACCATGATAGGTTTTTCTTTATTTCTCTTACACTCTATTGTTTGTGGGGCTTGTACTTGTTACATATTTGGCTACCTATATATATATATGTTGATGTCATGATGAATATTGATGATATGATGATTCCTGGTGAATTCGAAGGATATATTGATGATATTATGATGCCCGATAATTTTGGAGGACATATTGATGATACGTTGATGCCTGGTGAATCCAGAGGATATATTGATGATATTATAATGCCTAATAAGTTCGAAGGGTATATTGATGATATGATAATGCCTGGTGAATCCTGAGGATATATTGATGATATGATTATGCCCAATAAATCCAGAGAATATATTGATATTATGACAATTCCCGATGCATTTGGAGGATCTATTGATGTTATGATGATATATGGTATATTCGGAGGATATATTGATGATATAATGATTCCAAGTGAGTCCGAAGAACATATTGATGATATAATGATGCCTGGTAATTCCGAAAGACATATTGATTATATGATGATGCCCGGTAAGTCTAGAGAATATATATTGATGTTATGGATGGTAAACATATGTATATAGTGAATAGTAACCTATTACCTTAGACCCGAGTTACAGTGTTGGTTATCTACTGGTGGGTTTTAGTAGGTGCTATCATGACTCATGAATTGGATCATAAAAATTGTTATCAGAGCTTAGGTTTACCAATATTGTTGGTAAAAGAGGAAGTGTATAATAAAGTGTTGCAGATCAAAATGTTGACATCCATTTCCTATCCTCAAGATATTAAGTGACATTCTTAGGGGTCCTTCACTTCTTTCACTCATATCGTGCTAAGAGTTTGAGTTTATTTGTAGGATATTTTCTTGACTTTACTTTTTCATAGATGCCTAGGATATGTGCTACAACTATGCGTGTGGAGGGTCTTGAGACTGAGCCTAAGGATACTACTCCTGTTGGAGGACAACCTCGTCATGTATCCCTAGTTAGGGATCAAGATGGCCCTCCCCAAAACCACATTCCTGCAGCTGAGCCAGAGATTTCTCCATCATAGCCAGCGGTGGGCATGGGACTATCCCAGGATCCACCAGGTTTTATTCCCTCTTTTTTTACTTAGAGACGTCTTGGTTCAGCTGTTGGGTATATTTGATGATATGCAAACTACTGGGGCGAGAGTGCAACCTGCGACTGTAGCTCTTGGAGTTAAGATTCATCCTATTTTGGCAGTTGTTCAACCCACTACCACTCAGCCAGTTATGACCCAACCTGCTATGTCTTCTGAAGAGCAAACGATGCTGGGTAGGTTTTTGAGGTTGGCTCTTTCTAGGTTTTTTAGTGCTTTAGAAGAGGATGCATTTGAGTTTCTTACTACTTGTAAGGATAGACTCTGTGGGTAAGGTCTTGTTGAGACTCGTGGTGTGGATTACACCCTATTTTAATTAGATTTGTCTTCTCGACACTAGTGGAGAGGGTTTTTGAGTTCTAGGCCAGTTGGATCTTTACCTCTATCATGGAATCAGTTCTTTGAGATATTCTTGGAGAAGTATGCGCAAACAATCCTTAAACATCGACTAAGAGATCAGTTTACCAGTTTGGAAGAGGGTTCTATGATAGTCGTCGAGTATGAGGCCTGTTTCCATGAGTTAGCCAAGCATGCGGCTTTTATTTTGGATACTTAGTATGAGAGAGTTTTCTACTTTATAAAATGAGACTCCTACTAGGATGGCTACCCAAAATTTAGTTACTATAGGTAGGACTTTTGTTGAGGTTTTAGATCATGCTAGAGTAATGAAAAAATGTATAATGAGGGTCATGATAAGCAACCAAAGTATCAGGGCAGATTTGGTGGGAGTTGTAATAGTTCTCAATTCAGAGGTGGTAGTTCTCGTGTTTGATATCCTTCATATCTATCTTTTTAGCCCTAGAGTCAGACTAGTCGACTAGTTTAAGTATTTTTTTAGACTACTGACGGAGGTCAGTTTGGTACTAGTGGTGGCCTTCGTAAAAGCAGTGATCAGTATCTGAGAGGTTTATCTACAAGATGTACTAAATGTGATGGTTACTCTAGTTTGGCTGGATCTATAAGTTTTAGTTTTGCTCGTGGCTCTTGTTTTACTTGTGGGATTCTTGGTTATTTTTCGTGTGATTGCCCTAGTCATGGGGTGATAGTTGTTTCAACCCAGGGTGCTACCTCTGTTAGAGCAGTTTATCCCTCAGGTATAGATAGTTTGTAATGTATTAGGGGTTATTACCAGGGTGCTCGAGGTAGTACTCAGGCAGGCAGGATGGCAGGTCGGTTAGGTGTCCAGCCAGGTGGAGAGCATGGTCAGTTATATGCTGTACCTACTAGACCTGAGGCTGAGACTTTGAATGCTATAGTTAAAGGTATGATTTTGGTGTGCTATAAGTTGTCTCTTTCATTATTTGATCCCAGATCCACTTATTCTTATATATCTTCTTATTATGCACCATCATTGGACTTGACTAATGATTTATTATCTATGCCATTGTATGTATCTACTCCCATGGGGGATTCTTTAGTATTGGATTGAGTATTCAGATCATGTGTTATGACAATTAGTGATGTTGATACTTATGCTGACCTTATTATTCTGCATATACTGGATTTTGATGTGATTCTGGGCATAGACTAGTTATCCCACTATCATGCAGTCATGGATTATTTTGCCAAGATCATTACTTTAGCCATGCCTAGGGTAGCCCCAGTCGTATGACAGGGATCAGTTATCCATGAGCAAGCATGGATTATTTCTTATGTTTGTTCTATGAGACTTATATCAAGGGGTTGCGAGTCTTATCTCACTTATGTATATGATACTTATGTTGAGATTCTATCACTTGACTCTTCTCCTATTATTTGTGAGTTTCCAAATGTGTTCCCTACTGACCTGCCTGGTATTCCCCCTGACCATGAGATTGAGTTTGCTATTAATCTTGAGCCTGACACCCAACCTATTTCTATGGAACCTTACTATATTATTGTTGCTAAGCTTAAGGAGCTAAATTCTCAGCTTCAAGATCTTCTTGCTAAGGGTTTTATTAGACCAAGTATGTCCTTGTGCGGAGCTCCTATACTATTTGTAAAGAAGAAAGATGGCTCCATTTGTATGTGTATCATTTATCGGTAGCTTTATAAGGTGACAGCGAAGTATCATTATCCTATACCTCGCATCGATGATTTGGTCAACTAACTTTAGGGTGCAATCATATTTTCTAAGATTAATTATCATCCGTTGAGGATTCAGGCTAAAGATATCCCGAAGATAGCTTTTAAGACCTTTTATGGTCATTATAAGGTTTTGGTGATGTCTTTTAGGCTGACTAATGCCCCAGTTGCATTCATGGATTTGATGAACCGTGTGTTCAGACCCTATCTAGACTCCCTTGTCATTGTTTTTATTAATGACATTCTTGTGTGTTTGAGTAGTTGTGAGAAGTATGGATAGCATTTGAGGATTGTCCTTCAGACATTATGAGATCATGTGCTTTTTGCCAAGTTCTTTAAGTATGAGTTTTGGCTTGAGTCATTGTCATATGGTATCTAAAGCCAATATTATGGTGGACCTAACTAAGATATTGATGATTCGTGATTCGGTTAGGCCTAAGTCTCCAACTAAAGTTCACAGTTTTATTAGTTTGGCCGGTTATTACAGGCATTTTTTTGAGAGCTTTGCTACTAGTTTAGTCCATATGAATAGATTAACTCGGAAGGAAATTTCTTTTTGATGGTTCGAGGATTGTGAGTTTAGCTTTGGAAAGCTCAAGGATTGTCTTACTTCATCCCCAGTGTTAGCTCTTCCTGTTGAGGGTGAGGGGTTCACCGTGTTTTGGGATACTTTGGGTGTTGGTCTTGGATGTGTTTTGATGCAGCAAGGTCGTGTCATTGCTTATTTTTCTAGATAGATTAAGGTAAATGAGCGTAACTACCCCACTTATGATTTAGAGTTAGCGGTGGTAGTTTTATGTTCAAGATTTGGAGGCGTGATTTGTATGGAGTGCATTGTGAGATTTTCACCGATCACTATAGCCTTTAACTTCGTATGACCCAATAAGATCTTAATCCTCGCCAACATAGATGGACGGAGTTGTTAAAAGACAATGATATTTCCATCTTGTGTTAATTGGTTAAAGCAAATATGGTAGTTGATGGCTTGAGTTGCAAGATAGTGATTATAGGTGACTTGGCATGCATATCAGTTTCTCAGAGGCCCATGGCATGGGACATTCATTCCTTAGCCAGTTTGATAGTTTGCCTTGATATTTTGGATACTGGGAGGAATTTGGCTTTGTGGAGGTAAGGTCCTCCATATTTATTCTTGATCGTCAGTATGAGGATAGCAAGCTATGCTTCCTCCATAATCAAGTGGTAAGTGGTGAGTCTGGGAGGCACACCATTGACTCTGAGGGTATTTTAAGATTTTAGGGTCGTGTTTGTGTTCCGCGGCTTGATGATTTGATTCAGTCTATTCTTCATAAGGCTCACACCTCTATGTATTCTATTTATCCTGATACAACTAAGATGTATAGATATTTGAGGCAGCATTACTGATTGGACAGTATGAAGAAAGATATGGCAGACTTTGTGGCTTGTTGCCTATGTTGACAGCAGTAAAGCTCGAGCATCAACGTCTAGGAGGATTGACTTAGAGGTTGCCCATTCTCGAGTAAAAATGAACTACTATGGATTGCATTAATGGTTTGCCTTATACTTCTCGTGGTTTTGATTATATTTGGGTTGTTATGGATTGTTTGACCAAGTTGGCACATTTCATTCCTATTTAAATGACCTTTAGTGCTGAGAGATTAGCCCAAATTTATGTTTGGGGAGATAGTTCATTTGTATGGGTTACACATTTCTATCATATTAGACTATAATTTTGTATTTACTTTGCGATTTTATAGAGCTTTCTAGGAGGAGTTGGTTACTTGAGTGGATTTGAGTATAGCTTTTCATCCGCAGATGGATGGCCAGTTCGAGCAGACTATTTAGGTGCTTGAGGATATGCACCGAGCCTGTGTTATGGATTTTGGAGAATAGCGGGATTAACACTTAGCCTTGGTAGAGTTCGCCTACAATAAAAACTATCATTTTAGTATTAAGATGGCGCCTTATTAGGCTTTGTATGGTAGGAAATGTCGTTCTCTAATAGGATGGTTTGAGATTTCTGAGGTGAGACCTCATGGTACGGATTTTCTCTAGGATTTATTGGATAAAGTCAGGGTGATTCAGGATAGGCTGAGAATAGCCTAGAGTAAGCAGAAGGCCTACACCAATTGTAGACTCTGTGCCTTGACATTCAAAGTTGGTGACCGTGTGTTCCTTCATGTTTCGCCCATGAGGGGTGTGATGATGTTTGGGAGAAAGGGTAAGCTTAGACCTAGGTATGTTGGTCCTTTTGAGATTCTCCACATAGTTGGAAAAGTGGCCTATAAGTTAGCCTTGCCTCAAAATGATGCTACTATTCATCCATTTTTTCATGTCTCTATGTTATGAAAGTATAGTCCTGATCTATCTTATGTGCTTAGGTGGGATTTAGTCTAGTTGGATGAGCAGTTGACCTTTATGGAGAAGCCCATGCATGTTTTGGATAGTGATGTAAAACAATTGTGTACAAGAGAGATTCCCATTATTAAGGTTCAGTGAAAGAATCACCCAGTGGAGGAGGCCACTTGGGAGATCGAGAGTGAGATACAGACCCAATATCCTCAGCTGTTTGAGACTTTAGGTATTTTATTTATCTTTAACTTTTGGGGATGAAAGTTTCTTATTAGGGGATGTAATGACCCGTTAGGTCATTTCTCGTGATTCCACTCATTTTTGCCATTAAAGCTTTCCTATAGCTTCCCCAAGTCAATTATAACTTGCTGGAACTGATAGTTCAGTTATGAGGCAGTTTGTTTGGTTTCTAAAACTATTTCTACATTTAAAAGTCTTCGCTGGTTCCAAATAGCCATCAAGAAAAAACTTGAGTGAGATAATTTTGAATACAAATTTTGACTGCACTAACAACTCCAAAATATTGATTTTACGTTGGGTAGACCTTTGGTTTGGGTCCTGCTACATCCAAACTCATTTTGACCTATTGGTCAAAAAGTAGATAAATTGGAAATTTGAGTGTGGGGCCCATATTTAGTCAAAACGACCTTAGACGAAAAATCTAACTTTGCCAACACGTCCAGAATGTCGAAATCAATGTGGTTACATATTTTTTTCTCATATTAGACTCCAGATGTATTTCGAGGCATTGGATGAAACTTGTAATCAAATTCCAAGTGTCAGATGTCATTTAGTGCAGAAAAGGTATCGCAATCGTGGAAGCCTTATCTCGATCATAATACCACTATCGCGACTTACGTGGGTGTGTGATCACCCTAGCTGAGGGCCTAGGAAAGGTTGTTTAAATTCTTTTCTTGGCCGAGAATTGTCCATTTCAACATTCTCTTAAGTCCTATAAACCCTAATAGAGTGTGTAGTCCTCAAATTGAGTCTTGGGTGTTGATTAGGAGATTGAATAACTTGCATATTTGTGATTAACATCGTATCTAAGGTATGAATCCCTTATTTTAGTGTTGAATTCTTGATTATTTGACCTAAAATATCAAATGGCTTGAGGCTTGATTTTAGCCCAAATATGATTGATTGGCACCAATTTTTTAAGGTTTATAACTCCCTAATGGTGATTGAACAATTGGTTGGTCTCAAAAAGTCATTTTCTGTATATGGGACCCACTTAAGGGTTTTTGGTGTCATTTTAGACTTGACACACAATGGTACAATATTGGTGTTAATATTCTCATAATAATGCCTAGATTATGTTTTTGATAGCTTGGCTCATTGAAGAAGCTTCGAGGAAAGGGAAAGTAAAGATTGTTGGTTCGTCAGCTATATTTGGATTCGAGTTAGGTTAGGCTTACTTGTGTTAGATTGAGCTTTGTTGTTTTATAATTGTGATATCTTTATAAGATTGGGCGGCGTCTTAGGTGTTGAAATCATAGGTGGTAATATTTGGGATTAGTTGAACCATTTAGGCTATTGAACTTATAAAGTATGATGTTTGACTTATAGTCTAGAACCTTGGATAGTTGAACTTGTTATCTCATGGATAGCATGAGAATGCTCTAGTTGTTATAGTTGGTTGGGAGTTACCTTGTTTACTCATCTTAAGAGTTAGTTGGCCTAGAGATACATAGTTACGAAATTGACCTTAGATGCTTTAGATGACTTAAGAGTAATACTTGAGAAAGAATTGTCCTATAGAACTAGTGTGGATTGATAAACCTTTAAGACATGATTTAGATGACTTAGTCTAGTTCTGCGTAAAAGTTAGACTTGAAGATATAACTTGGGATATCAGAAGCAAAATTTGACCCTCCTTAAGCTTGAACTATGTAGCTTCATTAGTGACCTAGATACTTGCTAACCACCTATATTATGCTTTTGTAAATATGATGGCAAAACACAGTAAATGGTTTATTCAAGATATTGATTTTGGATATGATGTGCATACTTGATGGTTATCTTATTATCATTACTTGGATAACAATGGTAAGTATTGTAAATTGAACCTATCACTATGCTATCACTTAACTTATTAGCTAGTTTACTATATGAGTTTTGGATTATGTCATTACTCATATTATGCTCAAGCCTAGTGTCTAAACTTATGTTTGTTCAGCAGAATCCCTTTTCTGCTAAGTATTGTGAATCATGCCTAATAAGAGAGATTCTAGAAAATATAACCATCGCTTCTAATTAACCATGCTAATAATCATGTCAATTCCGGTAATGTAGTGAGTGTTCATACAATATGGATATGCATGTTCATGCACTTCCTATTATAATGTATTGGCAATAAATGTGGAGGTACTATGATAGGTCTTTCTTTATTTCTCTTAAACTCTATTGTTTGAGGGGCTTGTACTAGTTACATGTTTGGCTACCTACCTATATATATATATCATGATGAATATTGATGATATGATGATGCCCTATAAATACAGAGGATATATTGATGATTTTATGATGCTTGGTAAGTCCGAAAGTTTATATTGATGATATGATGATGCTCGGTAAATTCAGAGGATAAATTGATGATATTATGATGCCCGGTAAGTCCAGAGGATATATTGATGATATGATGATGCCCGTGAATCCAGAGGATATATTGATGATATGATGATGTTTGATTAATTCGGATGATATATTGATGTTATGATGATGCCCGGTACATTCAGAGGATATACTGATGATAAATGATGCCTGGTGAGTTCGAAAAATATTTTGATGATATTATGATGCCTAGTAAGTTTGAAGGATATATTGATGATATAATGATGCTCGGTAAGTCCGGAGAATAGATATTGATGTTATGTATGGTAAACATTTGTATATACGTTTATGTTTGATTATGCCTTTATGTGATTACATCCTTATGTGCCTTGTAGACATGATGTTATTCTTGGGATGTCCGTTATAATCCTTCAATGCTAATTACTTGTTAAGTGGTGTAGGCCTTACTAGTGTTGGATAGTGAGTAGAAGTGGTATGTACCTAATATTGAATTAGGACAAGTTGGTAAACGAGATGTTATGTGGCATTTGAGGATTCACCTAGTGAGTCTATATAGCATTGGATAAATAGATTAATTATGGTATATTGCTTATTAAAGAGAGTTATGTGGTAACTAGTTGACTACTAGGTGACTACTTTCTTGACGGTTGAAGTCTAGGATTCTAGTTATTGTACCTTGTTTAATTGAAATGTGGTAACTAGTAATTATGGTTGTGATGTAGCTAATAATGGTAATAGGTTTGGCATAAGTGGTACATAGTGACATTGATGGCATAGTATAATGTCGTTAGTTATTAAATGAGGATTTGTAGATTAATGGTGCTAGATAATAAGTAGTGTTCACTACAAAAAAACCGCATGTAGCAACAGATTTGTAGCAACCAGGACATTTCCGTCGCTAATTAACGATGTAATTGCAATAAAATAGAACTTTTGTCGCAAAATAAATGAAATTAAAATTAGTAGCCTAATTAGTGATGGATTAGCGATAGAAAATAAAATTTGTTGCTATATCTTGGTGGTAAATATTGACGCCTTTATTTTGGTGACAAAATTAGCAACATAAAAGGGGAGATTTTTTTTTGACATGGTGGAGATGGAAATAGCAACGAAATTATTGTCACTGGAATTATTTTACCATTTTTAAAAAATATATTAGGTATATTTTCATTGAATAATTAGCAACAACTTTAAATCCGTTCCTGAATCCGTTACCCTACCAACTAAATATTAGGGAAAAATCTTTTATTTTACTTTGTTCCTGATGATAGGCGATATTACGCGCGTATATCAATATATTTTGCCCATATTTGTGCCATGTTTTGAGAACAAATTATATATTTCATGCACGTTTAGTCCTTTTTCCTGTTAGTGAGCTAACGAACATGATTATCAAAGTTTCAGGTATAAATGATGTAGAAATCAGCATTTTATGGCTTACTTAACGCCAAAGGAAGCTCACGAAGGAAGGAAAGGGAGCTTGAACACCTAAAGGACCAAAATTGATACATGGAAAATCTGTCTCGGACTAAAACAACATTTCTGAAGACTTTGGGGACTTGCAGTAACTTATTTGGATTAGGATAATAATACATTAACCTAGTACAATTGGGTAAGTATTTCATTAGTTTATTTGGATTTGGATAATGTTACATTAACCTAGTACAATTGGGTTAAGTATTTCATTAGCTTAATAGGATTTGGTTAAGTATTTCATTAGCTTAGTAGGATTAGGATATGGGTATTATAAATACCCTATCATGCTAGAGATTTTTATTCATTCCTTCCTTAGTGGAGAGATACATTCTACTTCTCAATTCTAATCTTTCCATTAATTCTATTTTTCTTCTTCTATTCATTTATTCTTAATTTCCGCAACAAGAGAATCGTTACTTTGCCTAGGAATTCACGCCTAAACGCCTACCACTCTTGTGCTACACGAAATTAATCAATCTTGTGGTATAACAACAATGTCAATCGTGATCTCCTTCGCATTCATGGGCAACTAAACTTCTCTGTTGGGGTTATGGAAGCCGAATGAGGTACTATCTATTACTATGAGCTTGTGAGTTCGTGACACGTATGCTGCTTATATCATATTCTCTTCATCTTAATCTAAATTCTTTGTGGTTGCAAACGCAAGAATACGCCAGTATAACATTTAACTTGTTCGAAAGAAAGGTTATTTGTCTGGAAAAGAGATAGTGTCAAGGTAGTAGGGTCACATCCTAAATTCCCTATTAAACAGTTAGTGCCGTAACTGGATTAACCTCTTGGAGAATTCGTACCGTTAGACACGCTTTAAGCTCGAAAGAGTTAAAGTGAAATAATCCTCGAATAGGTCGAAAGACGCCTGGATTTACCATCAAATACAATTCTCTATAAGCACACACATGTCTGAATTCTACACACTCATAGCCAATAGAGACGTATAACTCATAAGGTGGACATACCCCCAACGCTTCAATTCTCATTGTTTTACAACATACTAAACATTCTTTCTGTTTACTTTGCTATTTTCAGTTTTTACTTTAATATTCTAGTTACACATTACAATCCCCCCTTTTTACGAGACTTGCACTAAAAGTCTAGTAATCGTTGCCTACTTGTTGACCAAGCTATTCTCTGTGGGATCGATACCCAACCCAGGTTGGGTTCTATATTTGCTAGCGACCGCTTTACACTCTTACAAGAGCTGTAGATTGAGCGTTATCAAAAATTGGCGCCGTTGCCGGGGAATACGAGTGTCAATTAAGTTTGTGATAATTACTAGAACCTTTGGTCAAAGATTCTCGTACTTTTACTTTCAGTTTTTGTTTTTTGCAGTTTTTTATTCAGTGCATGCCCCATACTAGAAGTTCTGGTCAACCGTTATTACCTATCAATCCTGAACCACAACGCATAGGAAGAATGGAAAAACAAGCAGAAATCGAAAGGATGGCTGCTTAACAGGAACAAGCAAGACTGGCTGCCCTTGCTGCAGCCCAGGTTCAACAACAGAACATTGATAACCCTGCACGAGCAACAAATCCCGACGATGAGGATTTAGGTGATGACGAGTTACTAAACCCTAGGCGTGATGCTGAAATTATAACACCTGTCAACAGAAGAGGTCGACAAGCATGGTTTAGGTATGATCGCCAACCTATGCAGCCAACTTTCGACGATGATGATGAAGATCTTGATGGTGCCAGAGCCACTGGAGCCATAATTCCACCACCATTAGCGCCCGGAGCCAAGTTCAACATCACAAGCACCATGATTCAGTTATTGCAACTCAAGGGATTATTTGGTGGACTAGCAGGCGATGATCCGAATATGCATCTCATCTACTTTATTTCTACATGCAAGTCGTTTGACAATCCTGGTGTTGGTCAGAATGCAATTCGATTACGTCTATTTCCATTGTCTCTGTCTGGGGAGGCAACTCTATGGTTGAACGGGCTGACTCCTGATTCAATTACAAATTGGAGGCAATTGAGAGACGCTTTCCTAGAAAGATTCTTTCCGCCATCCAAGAGGGCACAATTGAGAGATGAAATCAGCAACTTTCATCAGCTTCCCACTGAAGCTCTTCATGAAACATGGGAGAGGTTCAAGACAAAGCTAGCAAGATGCCCAAACCATCATATGACTAATGTTCACCTAATGGAGATATTATGTAGAGCCTTGAATTCAATAACTAAACCAGTGGTGGATAATGCAGCTGGAGGATCTTTTATGGACCTCACCTTTGGTCAAGCAAGCAATATGCTAGATCGTATGACGAAGCAAAGTAGATCTTGGCATACCAGGGATTCTGAGGTAGCAAGCCCCACTTTGTCTATTGGCATGACTGCAGACCAAAGAAGAAGAGAAGAAGAACGTGATCAAGATATGGTGCACATGAAAACTCAAATTGATCTTCTTACAAAGCATCTATTATCAGGGAAGACCGAAAAAGTGAAAGCTATTACGTCAAAAGAAAGAGACGAATCTGATTCGGAAGAGGAGGTCAACTACTTGAACAATCAGGGGGGTTTCCGTGGGAATACCCAAGGAAACCAAGGTCGGAACTATTATGATAAATCTGGAAATAAGGACCAAGGTAGTTGGAAGAACAAGAATGAAAAGAGTGGTTTGTATGTTCCCCCTGGTAGACGTGACACCACCACATCTAATTCTGGAAGTATGGAAGACATGATGGCTAAATTATTGAAAGGAGTGGAAGCAACGAGCGCGGGAGTTACGGAGGTAATTAATGATTTGTCCTCCATGAAACAATTAGTTGATTCTCATTCCACTTCAATCAAGCAAATAGAGCAGCAATTGAGCCAACTTTCAGCAGCACTCAATCAAAGAAAGGCTGGCACCTTACCTAGCGATACTGTGCAAAACCCAAGGAATGATGGGTCATGCATGGCCATCACTACCAGAAGTGGTAAGGTGCTGGAAACTTCAGCAAAAGGCAAGCAAGTGGTTGAAGAAGTTGCGGGCATGGATAACAACGCAAAAGGAGAAGATGCCGCAACACCTACTCCTGATGACAAGGACGCCTCACCCAGTGCTGTGCAACCTAAAAAATCTAAAAAACGGAATCAAGAGGAGAAGAAAACCGTGGAGAGAACACTTCCATACCCACCACCACCTTTTCCCCAAAGATTGAAGAAGGTGGCGGATGACACAAAGTTCAGCAAATTCATGACTATGTTAAAGCAGCTGACCATTAATGATCCATTGGTGGAGGCACTTGAAAAAATGCCTGGGTATGCGTAATTTATGAAGGATCTTTTGACTAAGAAGCGGGCAGCAATTTATGAGTTGAAAGAAGATGTGCATCATTGTAGTGCAATTGCTACCCGATCGATAGTTCAGAAGAAGGCCGACCCCGGAGTTTTCACTATTCCTTGCACCGTTGGATATTTGAATTTTGCCAAAGCATTATGTGACTTAGGAGCCAGCATCAATTTGATGCCATTATCGATCTACAAGAAGTTGGGGTTGGGTGATCCTACTCCAACCAATATGAGGCTCGTCATGGCGGATAGGTCGGTAAAACGACCTGTTGGTATTCTATTTGACGTATTGGTGAAGGTTTATTCATTCATCTTTCCGGCAGACTTTGTTATTTTGGATTGTGAGGCAGACTCAGAAGTTCCCATAATCTTGGGGCGCCCTTTCCTTTCTACAGGAAGTGTGCTTATTGATTTGAGAGATAATGAGCTTTCATTCCGAATAAATGACGAAGTGGTTCGTTTTGATGTGTGTAAATCAATGAAGCAACCCAAAGATCTAAGTGTATTTTCGGTGGCTGATGTTTTCTTTGATGATGAGAAATAATTACTTGAAGAAGAGCAAATCATTGATGACCCTTTGGAGGTTGTGCTTATGAATGAAGCGAATGAGGATGCTGAAAATTGTGAAGAAGCTATTTGTGCTCTATCAGGATTAGGGACATATCGCTATGCTCCCAAGAAGCTGGACCTTGATCTCAAGAATCGACCCACACCACCAGCTAAGCCATCTATTGAAGAGCCACCCACATTAGAATTGAAGGAGCTGCCAAGTCATTTAAAGTACGCATTCTTAGGAAGCGGAAACACACTTCTAGTTATTGTGGCAGCCGAATTGGGTGAGCAACAAGTTGCAGCTCTTATTGCTATTCTACGCAAGTATATACGAGCCATTAGATGCACTATTGCGGATATTATTGGTATTCCACCAGGGATTTGTACACATAAAATTCAGCTTCAAGAAAATTTCACACCCACCATTGAGCATCAAAGACGTCTAAACCCACCTATGCAAGAAGTGGTAAAAAAAGAAATTATCAAATAGTTAGACGCGGGGGTTGTGTATCCTATCTCTGATAGTACATGGGTAAGCCCAGTACAATGTGTTCCCAAGAAAGGAGGTATGACGGTGGTCGCAAATGTGAAGAATGAGCTTATTCCACTCAGACCCGTCACTGGATGGAGAGTATGCATGGACTACCGAAAGCTGAATTCTTGGACACTCAAAGATCACTTCCCAATGCCGTTTATGGACCAAATGCTAGATCGATTAGCGGGGAAAGGATGGTTTTGTTTCTTGGATGGTTATTCAGGATACAATCAGATTTGTATTTCCCCCGAAGACCAAGAGAAGACAACATTTACATGCCCATATGGTACGTTCTCCTTCAAACGTATGCCATTTGGGTTATGTAACGCACCAGCCACCTTTCAACGCTGTATGATGTCTATTTTTTTTGAGATGGTTGAAGACACTTTGGAGGTATTCATGGACGATTTTTCAGTTGTTGGTGAGTCTTTTGAGGCGTGCTTGGCGAACCTAAGCATGGCGTTGCAAAGATGTGTAGAATTCAACCTTGTGCTAAATTGAGAGAAGTGCCACTTCATGGTAAAAGAAGGAATCGTTCTTGGGCACAAAATCTTCGAAAGAGGAATAGAGGTTGATCGAGCAAAAATAGAGGTTATTGAGAAGCTACCGCCTCCAATTTCGGTGAAAGGAGTTTGTAGTTTTTTTCTCGGCCATGCAGGTTTCTATCGTCGGTTCATTAAAGACTTCTCCAAAATTTCTAGTCCATTGTGCAAACTATTGGAGAAAGATGCGAAGTTTGACTTTAATGAAGATTGCTTAAAGGCATTCAAATGCCTCAAAGTAAAACTCATTGAAGCCCCTATCATGGTAGCACCAGATTGGTCTCTCCCGTTCGAAGTCATGTGTGATGCTAGTGGTGTAGCCGTTGGAGCTGTGCTTGGTCAAAGAAAGGAGAAATTATTTCATCCTATCTACTACGCGAGTAAGGTCCTAAATGAAGCCCAAAGAAACTACACTGTGATAGAACAAGAGCTCCTAGCGGTTGTGTATGCGTTTGAGAAGTTTTGTGCCTATCTATTGGGAACTAAGGTTATCATTCATACAGACCATGCAACTCTTAGGTATCTAATGACAATGAAGGATGCAAAACCAAGGTTGATTCAATGGGTATTGCTGCTACAAGAGTTTTATTTCAAAGTCAAAGATAGAAGAGGTTGCGAGAACCAAGTGGCTGATCACCTATCTAGACTCGAGAATGAGCATGTGGTGCAACCTGAAATTCAGATTGATGATGCATTCCCTGAAGAGGAGATATTAGCGACGACAATGGAAAAATTACCATGGTATGCCGACTTTGCAAATTTCGTGGTGAGTAATGTGATACCTGCCAATTTATCTTACCACCAAAGAAGGAAGTTTATGCATGACGTACAACACTACTATTGGGATGAGCCATATTTGTTTCGACGATGTGCGGATGGTATTATTCGACGATGTATATCCCATGTAGAGGTGCCTAATATTTTGGAAGCATGCCACACTTCCCAAGTTGGAGGACATCATGCAGGTAATCGGACAGCAAGAAAGGTATTGCAAAGTGGTTATTATTGGCCTTCGATATTTAGAGATGCCTACGACTATGTTAGAAGGTGCGACCAATGCCAGCGCCAAGGTGCTATATCGAAACACCATGAGATGCCCATGTCCAAAATTCTTGAGGTAGAACTTTTTGATGTGTGGGGTATTGATTTCATGGGTCCACTCGTGAATTCATTTGGAATGAAGTACATCTTGGTTGCTGTAGATTATGTTTCGAAATGGGTGGAAGCTGTAGCATTGGCCGACAATGAAGGGAAGCGTGTTGTATCGTTCTTAAAGAGGAATATCTTCTCTCGCTTTGGAGTACCTCGTACTATCATAACTGATGGAGGATCTCACTTTTGCAACAAGCTATTCAAATCAGTTTTGGCCAAGTATGGTGTCAAGCAACATAAGGTAGCTACGCCTTATCATCCCCAAACTAGTGGACAAGTAGAAGTTTCCAATCGCGAGATCAAGCAAATCCTTGCGAAGACGGTTAATGCGAATAGGAAGGATTGGTCTAGGAAGTTTGATGATGCACTATGGGCGTACAGGACTGCATTCAAAACACCCATTGGCATGTCTCCTTATCAACTAGTTTATGGGAAGGATTGTCACTTACCCATCGAGCTCGAACATAAGGCATTGTGGGCATTGAAGCAATTGAACTTGAATTAGAATAATGTAATGAATCTGAGGTTGGAGCAGCTGAACGAATTAGATGAGTTCCGTCTCCATGCTTATGAGAGATCGGACCTATACAAGGAGCGGATGAAGAAGTATCATGATTAGCGGATTGTTCGACGAAACTTTCAAAAGGATGATATGGTGCTTCTCTTTAACTCTAGATTGAAGCTGTTCCCAGGTAAGTTAAAGTCTAAGTGGTCTGGTCCATACAAAGTTATCCAAGTCTACTCGTCTGGAGTAGTTGAATTGGAAGACAATAATGGTGTTGTCTTCAAGGTGAATGGTCAATGTATTAAACCTTATATCGGTCCTCTTGACTCGATGAATTATATGGCCATCACTTACGTTGACGAAGTCTAAGTACTCGAGGTAACTATGTCGAGCCACGACGATAAATAAGGCGCTAGATGGGAGGCAACCCATCGTTTATCATTTATCGTTATCGTCTTTTATTTTTTTGCTTTTGATAAAAGAAAATCCAAAAATAAGAGTCATGCCACGACCAAAACTAAGGCGCTTGGTGGGAGGCAACCCATCGTACTAATCGTTTTCATTGGTTTTGAGCAAATATAGGTACGAGAAGTATTCAACGAGGAGATTGGTTTCAAATGACGATTTGGACGTATTGTATGGTAAAGGTGGTAAGTTAGGAATACGGATGCATAAGAATATGGATTGAGCATTGCTCATTCCAAAATAGGCATCGAGGAAGGCTAGGCCTAGGTAAAACTAGGACAAGAACAATGCAAAACCTATACTATAGCCTAAGATCTCGGAATCTAGTGTGCAAAGACATAGGCGCCGCCCATGCTTACGTGTGCTATACACTATGCGCCGCCTATGATATAGCATTAGGTCTCAGTATCTCAAATGCCATACACTATGCGGTGCATATGCCCCTAAATGCTATACACTATGCGCCGCATATGTCCCTAAATGCACTACACTATGCGCCGCATATACCATGTTATGCAAAGCACTATGCGCCGCATATGGACCCTTTTTGTCTCCAAAACCGTTTTTAAATGGGTCAAAACCCGACCCATTCTTTTTCTATATTAAGGGGACTTGGTCTTGAAACATAACCACATTGAAACCTGACCTAAAGGCGCCGCACATCCACCCAAATCATCTCAAAATTTTTCTTTTTTGCTCTTCCAATTCACAAGACCATCTCCAAAGGCTTCAATCACGTAAGTACTCTTTTATTCTTCATCTATTTCTCGTAAGTACTACGTTACTATGTCTATTATGAATTGCTACATCTTGAAGGATTATTGGTGATGTTAATGTGTTTGGATTGTTGATACAAAACCATGTGAGTCAACATATACGTTAGGATAATCTTGACTTGTTTCCGACTTGAATTTGGTTTTACTAAGCATTGTTATACTATTTGGGGAATTGCTATGGTTATGAAAATTGCTTAAGCTTGATACTTGGATACGTACATGTTAGACTATCCCGTTCATCGGGATAAGACTTATAGTTGCCTACCGACATAGGAGGTTGTGATTGTTGAAAATAACTATACCATGATGTAACCCCTATGTAGTAGTGTTGTTATACCTAACATGAAAGCAGTGCAATGGCTGCAAGTAGTGATGCATCGCTGATTTTCTTGTCAGAATATAGTTCCTAAAACGTATGTCGACGAAGTTCAAGTAATCGACTACATTCACTTCACTGTTTTGTATTAACGAACCTAAGTGTGGGGTGGTACCCCGACGGCTTGTTTAAAGATTGTTTCCTTTGAGTTGATGCTAACATGAATGTTGTTTAAGTCTCAGGAACAATGTCACCTAAAGCGCGACAAGATAAGGCTACCACTTCCCAAAAGGGAAAGAAGAGAGGTCGCAAGGACCAAGGAGAATCATCCTCCATGCAACTACCCCGCCGAATGTTTGGAATAAAATGGGTTCTTGAGGAGGAAGCCAAAGAATGGTATAGGAACAACAAGGAAAGCAAATATGTTCATGTCGACTTAATCAACAAGGACAGCCTAGCGAAGAAGGAGCCGCGTATGTTGGCGAGAATCATGGCTTTGAATCTGGATTTCATCTTCTGCGACATGGGAGAATGTAATCTTGATTTGACAAGAGAATTTTACGCCATCTGGTCGCCGAAAACCACAGGCAGCGAAGTCAAGATTCGGGGCCAAGTGTTACAGCTCAACGCGGATTTGATCAACTCCTTTCTTGGCTTACCTTCGCTCGACCCAGCACCATTCAAAGAGCTGTACAGTAGGCCTCCTTATAGAGCAATACGACACACACTTTGTGGAAGTAGATCCATGGCAAGGTGGGGCAGACACCGAGACACCGGACGACACAACACCTTACCCTATGCTCCATTGAATACGGAAGCAAGAATCTGGTTGCGTATTGTCAACTCATGCCTTATTCCTGGGACTCAATACACCAAAATATCAAGAGATAGAGTGTGTTTGGTCTATGATTTGATGACGAATGTCCCTATCAGCTTCGGGGAAATCATTCGCTCTACAATGTGGAAGGCCAGACTCTACAAAAGGTCCCACTTCACTTTTGGTAATCTGTTGACAGCAATCTTGCAGAAGGAGGCTATTGAAGAGGAACTAGCTGATCACAAACTCCCACATAACCCGAAGAAGGTTGACCTCACAAAGGTCAAAGATGCTGAAACAACTCATGGTGTCAACCTTACTACTACGGAGAGACATGCTCGTGATGAGAGTTTCTTCCATCATCTTTATGGCATGACACGATTTACTATGATGAGTGGTGGACGTGTTCCAACTGCTGCAGAGCTCCAACAGCTGGACCACGACTATCCAATGAACATACATGCACGGGAGATGTGTGGAGTGGGCGTTTACTTTGAGGAACCTCTAGACGATGATGTGCTGACCGATGACGATCGACGCTTTCCAGACTCCGACGAGGAGGAGAACTCTGACGACGACTCTTATGATGATTCCGACGAAGGGGGTATGACCCCCGACATTGAGGAAGAGTCCGACTGACCAGGTTCTTCGTATTTATTTTCCACTGAGGGCAGTGTCCCGTTTAAGTGTGGGGTGGTGGTATCGCATGCTATACTTCTCTATAGCATCTATGTTTGTTTACTCTATTTACTTTGTTTTATTTTGTGTCATTTTTTTAGTTTTTTTAGGAATAATTTTTTTAGCTTAGCTTTGCATGAAATAATTCCAATAGGCAACATGAGATTATAACAAGAGTATGTGCTACAATTATGACTATTGAGTCGTTTAGGCTCTAATTGTGACTCATTATGTGATATTGTGTGGTTCAATTCCTTCACTTGCTGGGTCAAGAGTCTATATTACTTCCAAATAATGTCGACCATGTGCCTTGTGTGTGTGAGATTAATAGTATATTCTATGTTTATGGCTGATGCTAGAACTTGTCTGGTATGTATGCAAAGTGAAAATAAGGAGTGTAAGTTTAGGAGATAATTTAGGCATTTCTTTGGCAACCTACATATGTTTACCTTCGTTTTACCTACCCTTGGACATCATCCTAGTTAAACCCTTTTGAGCCTTTAGCCTATTTCTTTAACAACCTTGTATGTAGGCCTAATCCATTTTTTCAAGACCATGATTTGATCCAAATTCCTAAGTGCTTTAAAGTATAAAGTCATGTGACAATATAAGAGGAAATTGGGTAAGTATGATGCTTTAAATTGTAATGGTACTTGAATGTGTTATGAAAAAAAAAGTGCTATCATAAGAGGTATGTTGTGAAAACAAGAAGGAAAAAGAAAGCTGAAAAGTGAGTTATGTTTAAAATTGAAAAGCAAAAGAGGAGAACAAGGGTGGTAGAAGAAAAGAAGAAGAAAGGATGAAAGAAAAAAGTGTCAATTATACAATGTGATGTATTAAAGTGCTTAGGAACTCAGTCACTATTTCTGGCCAAAATAGTTGATCCTACCCGTCCTTTAGCCTACATTAGAACCATCAAAAGACCTACTTGATCCTAATCTTAACATTCTGACATTTAGTGGAGTATTACACTAAGGGCAAGCCTATGGTCAGCAGTTGCTACATATGAATTCTTTGTGAGAGTGAGAGCAAGGATATTTTGATACCCATGTTTGAAAAATATGCTATACTTGTGAGTGATTATGGGTACTATATTGTGACACACACATGGTTGATGAGTTTTGGGTAGTTGTATATGATTCCTTGTACCTTGACTTTTGAATATGAGTTGACCACCATCACGAGTCTATACTAGAGGTTAACCTGTTTCTACTAATGATCGGAAAACTACTCTTTGTTGGTAATTGTTGTGCTTGTCTTGACGAATATTTTGTGTTGTTGCTGTAAAACCCTAAGTTGATGTTTAGATGGACATGATATTTTGTTCGAGGAAGAACAATGCTTCAAGTGTGGGGTGTTGATGATAGGCGATATTACGCGCCTATATCAATATATTTTGCCTATATTTGTGCCATGTTTTGAGAACAAATTATATATTTCATGCACTTTTAGTCCTTTTTCCTGTTAGTGAGCTAACGAACATGATTATCAAAGTTTCAGGTATAAATGATGCAGAAATCAGCATTTTATGGCTTACTTAACGCCAAAGGAAGCTCACGAAGGAAGGAAAGGGAGCTTGAATGCCTAAAGGACCAAAATTGATACATGGAAAATCTGTCCCGGGCTAAAACAACATTTCTGAAGACTTTAGGGACTTGCAGTAACTTATTTGGATTAGGATAATAATACATTAACCTAGTACAATTGGGTTAAGTATTTCATTAGTTTATTTGGATTTGGATAATGTTACATTAACCTAGTACAATTGGGTTAAGTATTTCATTAGCTTAGTAGGATTTGGTTAAGTATTTCATTAGCTTAGTAGGATTAGGATATGGGTATTATAAATACCCTATCATGCTAGAGATTTTTATTCATTCCTCCCTTAGTGGAGAGATACATTCTACTTCTCAATTCTAATCTTTCCATTAATTCTATTTTTCTTCTTCTATTCATTTATTCTTAATTTCCGCAATAAGAGAATCGTTACTTTGCCTAGGAATTCATGCCTAAACGCCTACCACTCTTGTGCTACACGAAATTAATCAATCCTGTGGTATAACAACAATGTCAATCGTGATCTCCTTCATATTCATGGGTAACTAAACTTCTCTGTTGGGGTTATGGAAGCCGAATGAGGTACTATTTATTACTATAAGCTTGTGAGTTCGTGACACATATGCTGCTTATATCATTATTCTCTTCATCTTAATCTAAATTCTTTGTGGTTGCAAATGCCAGAATACGCCAGTATAACATTTAACTTGTTCGAAAGAAAGGTTATTTGTCTGGAAAAGAGATAGTGTCAAGGTAGTAGGGTCACATCCTAAATTCCCTATTAAACAGTTAGTGTCGTAACTGGATTAACCTCTTAGAGAATTCGTACCGTTAGACACGCTTTAAGCTCGAAAGAGTTAAAGTGAAATAATCCTCGAATAGGTCGAAAGACGCCTGGATTTACCATCGAATACAATTCTCTATAAGCACATACATGTCTGAATTCTACACACTTATAGCCAATAGAGACGTATAACTCATAAGGTGGACATACCCCCAACGCTTCAATTCTCATTGTTTTACAACATACTAAACATTCTTTCTGTTTACTTTGCTATTTTTAGTTTTTACTTTAATATTCTAGTTGCACATTACAATCCCCCTTTTTACGAGACTTGCACTAAAAGTCTAGTAATCGTTGCCTACTTGTTGACCAAGCTATTCTCTGTGGGATCGATACCCAACCCAGGTTGGGTTCTATATTTGCTAGTGACTGTTTTACACTCTTACAAGAGCTGTAGATTGAGCGTTTTCAGTTCCCAAAACATAGTATCATCCACCTCTCTCCAAAAATAGTCTCCTTTCCCTTTTATATCTCTTTTCTCTCAATTGAGAAAAGGGAATCACTCAATATCAATCGAAAAGGGTGTCAATCCTAAATTAGAGGTACAATTCTATATCTCATAATTTGAGTTTTTTTTCCTCTTTTAATTTCTTAATTTCTATGTTAGAAGTCACTTGTAAAGGATAGGTTTAGGGTTGTTTGAGCTCTTTCACTTAGGTTTGTTAGATTATTGTGTTAAAAAGTTTGATAAATGGTTATTTACTCAAAATAGGAACCGAATTTATTTATTTAGTATTTTTGTTTATGGGGTTTTTGATATTTTCTGTTGCATGTTTATTAATCTGAAATTTCTTCAACAAATTTTCTGTTTGCGTGGTTGAATTTCACTATTTTGCGTACACTGATTATGTTAGAGTTTTTGATTTTTTCTTAGAAGTTCTATTTGTGGTTTGTTTGAACTCTTTCACTTTGCTTTGTTCGACTATTGTGTTAAAAAGTTCTGTTAGTGGTTATTTAATTGAAATAGGAACAATATTTTTCCTCGTAACTTCTATTTGTGGTTTTCTTATATTTTTTATTGCATGTTCATTAATCTCAAATTTCTTCAGCAAATTTTTTATTTGTGTGGTTTAATTGTCACTTTTTCATTTACATTGTTTATGTAAGGTTGTACTTGGTGTGTTGCATGTTCAAAAAAGTAGAAAACATATAGCCGTTAGAGTCATTGTTGCTTATTGTTGATCTAATTTTGTATAAATAACAACATGTACTATGTTTTATGTTCTTTTGAAATTGTGTAATTGTCATAATCATTTTCTCTTTTGTTGTGTAGACTGTTTATCCTTTATCCTTCTGGAAATTTCATTTCTGGGATCACACTTGGTATATGTTATTGATTTTCTTAATCTGATGGTGATGCTATGCTTTGGATTTTCAGAGAGATCTACTAAGGATACCAGCAAGTGCCAGAAAGTGAGTTAGTAGCTATCTGGCACTATAATATTCTCCCGTTTAAATGATTTTCAATCAGTTTTTCATATGTTTCTCTGTTGCCTATTGTGTTCTTGAGTATTCGTGAAACTGTCTCTATTTTCATTTACTTACCGATTTCTTGAAAAGGAGCGACCATGAAAATTTTGATGCCTTAATAGTCTACATACAATTGAGGATTTATTTTTAATCTAATTCACCCTTCAAATACAATCAGTTCACTTATTCTTAACTTTTACGATGTAACTTTGTGTTAAAGTTGTAAGCTTTATTTGTTTATTTTCGCCAATAAATTTGCAACTTATTTTTTGGTTTTGTTTAATGTTCAGATTTTAGGTATGTATTTTTCTGAAATTTGATGTTTTAATCTTGTTATCGGGAGCTTTTGCCTCATGCCTTATGGTTGTAATGATATAAGTTTCAGTTTTGTTTATAATTAAAATTTTTTGCTAACCCTTATTAAGAAGGACAATTAATGATATGTTGTGTTTGTGATTTCTTGTTTTTTAGCAAAAAATGACTGATATATTCTATTTCTATGTAAAAATAGAAAGATATATTCTAGTTTGTTAAGATATTTAATTTTTTCTTCTCTTTAGTGATAATCCTGGATGTATGAAGTATTAAAATATAAAACTCTAACTATGTTTTATATGTCGACATTAATAGTAATATGAATAATCTAGAGCGTGGATGGACGTATGCTAGGTTGGATGGCCGAGGATCTAAATACTCTAGATTCGTTACTGGTATGAATAACTTTATCCAGTATGCATGTTCTCAACAAAATTGCATGAGTGTTAACAGTGCTAGATGTCCATGTAAAAAATGTCGCAATATTAAATACAAGGATGTTGAAACTGTTAGATATCACATTCTTCATGATGGATTTGTTAAGGACTATTTTGTTTGGAAACATCAAAGGGAAATAGATGTGATTGGTGAGATTTCTTTCGGTAATGATTTAATCAATGGTGCTCAACTTGAATTAGGATATGATAATCCATATCGACAAATGATTTTGGATGCTGCTGGTCCCAAATATAACCATGGTTCGAGTTGGCAACCTTACAACAATATTGAATCCGGGTCATGTCATCCGTATGAACCATTAATTGAGGAGGAACATGAAACTTTGGTGGTGGAGGAGCCTAATTTAGAGTACCAAAAATTTAATGAATTATTGCACTCTGCTGATGCAAAATTGTATCCTGGTTCTTCCCTCTCTCAACTTGCAGTAATCTCTCTAATGTTAAATATTAAGATGGAAAATACTATATCATAGAGGGGTTTTAACCAAATGATGCAATTGTTTAAAGAGTCTTTATAGGAAGATAACCTACTATTTGATAGTAATTATCAGACTAAGAAGCTAGTGCGTAGCTTAGGTTTACCGGTTGAAAAGATTGACTGTTGTGAATCAGGATGTATATTGTATTGGGAAGACCATAAACATCTTACCTCTTATAAATTTTGTGGCAAAGAGAGGTATAAGAGTCGAGTTGGCTCTCGTAAGAGGAAATTGGTCCCTTACAAAAGGATGTATTATTTTTCTTTGATTCCTAGATTGAAGACATTATATCCATCCCATACTATAGCAGCTGACATGACATGGCATCATGAACATATAAAAGAGGATAGAGTAATGCATCATCTATCAGACTCTGAATCTTGGAAGAACTTCAATGAAAGTCATCTTTTTTTTGCCGATGAACCAAGAAATGTTAGGTTGGGGTTATATACTGATGGTTTCCAACCATTCAGTCAGTCAAGGAGAAAGTATTCTTCATGGCCAGTAATTGTCACTCCATATAATTTATCTCCAGGGATTTGCATGAAAGAGGCTTATATGTTCTTAATTGTCATTGTTCCTAGGCCAAACAATCCCAAACATAAAATTGATGTTTATCTGCAGCCTCTAATAAAGGAATTGACCTTGTTATGGGAGACAGGTGTAAAAGCATTTGATATCTCCAAAAAATAAAAAAGTTTCAATTGAGGGTAGCTTTGATGTGGACAATCAGTGACTTTTCAGCATATTCTGTTATTAGGATGGAGTACTGCAGGTAAGTTTGCTTGTCATTATTGTATGGAGGAAACACAATCCTTTAGATTACAACATGGTCAAAAAACATCAGGATTTGACTGTCACAGAATGTTCCTTGACCAACATCATCTATTTTGGAAAGATCGTAAAAAGTTTCTTTAAGTTTGAACTATCAAAAATCACCACCACCCTACAGAACCAGAGAAGAGATATTGAATCAAATTTGTGATTAGGGGATAAGAAAAGTAATAGAGTTAGATGCAGAAGAAGTTAATCAACTAATATGTAGTTCTTGTTGATGGAAAAAGCAAAGCATCTTTTGGGATTTACCATATTGGAGTTCTAACATGATTCGACATAACCTCGATGTCATGCATTTTGAGAAAAACTTCTTTGATAATGTATTTAATACGATACTCAAACTTGATACAAAAACCCAAAGACAATCCACAAGCTCGTCTAGATATGGTCAATTACTGTGATCGACCTCAGTTGGCAAAGGATGCTTTTGGAAAATAACCCAAAGCTGTATATACAATAGACAAGGAAGCAAGCACTATCTTGTTTAATTGGGTAAAAGTCTTAAAATTTCCAGATAGGTATTTTTTAAATTTGGGTAGATGTCCAGACACATCTGCAAAAAGGTTATTTGGCATGAAAAGTCATGATTGTCATATGTTCATGCAACGATTGATGCCTATTGCTTTTCGGTAACTACTTCCAAGTAATGTATGGCAGGCACTTATAGAATTGAGCTTATTCTTTAAAGATCTTACATCAACTACTCTCCGAGTGGATGACATAGAGTGATTACAAGGAGATGTTCCACAAATCTTGCGCAATTTAGAACGTATATTTACTTCTAGGTTCTTTGACTCAATGGAACATCTGCCTGTGCACCTTCCATATGAAGCAAAGATTGCTGGACCTGTACAATATCGATGGATATATCCTTTTAAAAGGTAATGCAAAAATTTAAGTTGAACTTATAACAATTATGTTATTATTAGTTTTTCAAATATGATGGTTTATCAATTTTTATATTTAGGTCTCTTGGAACTCTTAAAAGAATGATTGAGAATAAAGAAAGTGTTGAGGGTTCTATATGTGAAGCTTACTTGATGACAGAGTCAACACTATTGTTTTCTCATTATTTTGAACCACATGTCATGATACACAACCATAATGTGGTTCAAAATGGTGATGGTGGTATTGTGGAAGATGTTGGAGGAAATTTATCAATATTCACCCATCCCGGTCGATTATAGGGAGAATAAAAAAAATGAATCTAACTCTTGAAGAAATCAAGGCTGCCCAAGCTTATATTTTGCTAAATTGTGAAGAGATTGAGCCATTTGTGAGGTAACAAAAGTTAGTTGTATCAACTTAATTTTATAAGCATATTCACATATCATGACTTGAAATTGAAAACTTGAAATTTTGAAATTTTTTCTTTAAATGAAGTATTTTTGTGTGATGTTTTCAAGAAGAATTTCTAAATGTCTTTCAAGATCAAATAAATGAGAGCCTTGAAGTAAATTTCTCTATATGGTTCAAGGAATATGTAGGCTTCAAAAATTAATATCTTTTATACAATTATTCACTTAAATTGACTTATGAAATTGAACTAAATTTTATAATCTTCTAAATAGGTCCGGCTCAATCATATTGAGAATGAATTCCTACATAGTCTTGCTCGTGGAATATTGATAGGCTCTATATCTCATTCAGTGTATTTTGTTAATGGATACAAGTTTCATGCAGATTTTCATGGTAGTGCAAGATCAACAATAAACAGTGAAGTTTGTATTTTAGATCCAAATTTTGGTGATTTCTATGGGCGGATAAAAGAGATTATAGAAGTAGAATACCGTGAAGCACCTTTAAAGAAAACTATACTATTGAAATGTGAATGGTTTGATCCAACTATGAATGTTGGTGCTAAAAAGTATAATTAGTATAAATTGGTTGATATTAACCATCGTCACTGATATAAAAAATATGAACCTTTTATTCTGGCAATGCAAGCAACCCAAGTGTGTTATGTTTCTTATCCTAGCAAGAAAAAGGACAAAGATGATTGGGTAGCTGTATTAAAGATCAAACCTCAAAATTTTGTTGAATTACCTGATGACAAAATTGAGACAGCTGCAGAACTGAATATTCCATTTCAAGTTGAAGAAGTTCAAGTCTATGAGATAGACATGAATGTTGCCATGGATGAAAATATACACTTATATGATCCAAATGGTGGCTTAATTGAAATGGATCAACTCATTAATGATGGTTTATTGCAAGAGAATCATGAGATCCAAGAGGATGCTACAGAAGAAGAGTATGAAACTGAGGAAACTGAGGATGATGAAGAGGAAGATTTTGAAGAAGACACAGATAGTTATTAGTGCATGATAAAAAACATGCTATTGTATCTTAATTATTTTTATGAGCAGTTATTTTTTCAAACTAGTATCATTTTCTTTGTCTCTACTAATTGTTTACTCAAAACTTGTTGCTTTAACTAGTTTTACGCTCTACTTCTCAATACAACTGTGTTTTTATATTTTCTGATACCTTTTCTACATATTGTTGTTTGGTTCGCTTGGTATTATTCAGTTTGCATATTATTTCCACTTAGCTAATACAATTTGTTTATAGATATGGCTAGAGGTAGAGGTAGAGGTCGCGGAAGCACAGGGCATGGAGGCAAGTCTGTAGTTACTGCAAACATACCTACTGTTCCCACTCCTACTATTGTTAGTCCTCAAACTGATGGCATAGGTTGTCAAAATAATACAAATCAAGTTCAGCCATTGATTGCTCAAATTACATAAATGGTTCAAACTTCTGGTGCTGGTAACAACCATACAACACTTGAATCATCTCCCATTGCCCCAAATTTGATCAACACAACAGCTGAAGGCACATCTACTCTAAGGAACCAAATAGGTGAGAGTCTTAACCAATTGACTTCATCGTTAAAAATGGATAAATATAATCAACTTGTGGTCTGATTTATGTGTATATATATATGTTTTAGTTTTTTCTGGCTGATGATCTGTTGTTGGTTCTTGTGGACAGAATTAGAATGGGAGTTTTTTGTAGCATTTTGGTAGTTCTGTTGGTAGTTCTTGACCTGTTGGTGGTTTTTGTTGTGAGTATTTTGGTGGTTATGTTGGTGGTTTATGTTCTATTGTTGTTTCTTAATTTGAGAGGAGTTCTTGTGAGAAAAATTACAATGGGAGTATTTTGTAGCATTTTGGTGGTTCTATTGGTTGTTCTTGATCTGTTGGTGGTTCTTATTGTAAGTATTTCGGTGGTTCTATTGGTGTTTCTTATTATGTTGGTGGTTCTTGATCTGTTGTTGGTTCTTGTTGTGAGTATTCCAGTGTTACATGGAATTTAAGAAAAACAGTGAGTTATGTTGTTGTGAGGTATTTTGTTGGATAGGATTTCAAAATTACAATATTGTATGTTGTTGTGACTTCTTGTGCAAAATTTGCATCTTATTTCCACTTTAACAAGTATAATTTTTTTAATAGATATAACTTGAGGTAGAGGTACATGTCAAGGAATCATAGGGCGTCTGGGCAAGTCAGCAGCTAGGAGTTATATTCCTATTTTTACTGCAAACATGCCTACGATTCCCACTCCTACAGTTGTGCCTCAAGCAGCTGGTGGCGTAGGTGCTCCAACTTCTAATCATGGTAGTAACCCTACAACACCCGAATCATCTCCTACTACTCCAAATTAGAGCAACCTAACAGTTTTAGGTACATCTTCACAAACCAACCAAGTAGGTGAGGACGTATCTCGTAGCAAATTAAATGGAGAAGGTAATTCCAGTAAGAGCCTTGTGCGAACCCTTATTACTATAACTTCTGCAGGGTTAGTCTATTTTTTGTCTATTATTATATATTATTTTTTCTTTATAATAGACCTCTAAATAATATCGTCACAGTGATATAGATTGCAACCTTTTAAAGCATGCTCCAACAGCATTCACGAGTCTTTCTAAAGTGAACTTGCTCACAATGGAGTCAATTGGAAAGGTGTCTTAAGTGATATAAAATATGGCTATTTTGGGGAATTCAAGGTATACATCTTCATCATAATTGAGTTTTTAAAGTGTATTCACTTTTATAAATACGATATTAATGTGTTATTTTGGAAATTTATTTCAGAAACACTTCTATTGGGATTTGAAGAAGCAGTAAAGAAATAGTGGCAGATTAAGGTAGCAACTGTGAATAGAAATTTCATTGGTAAAATCAAAGAGAAAGGGATTAGGAAATATTTTATACATAAATATGTCTAGGAAAGCTGACAGCGACTTTGGGCAGATTTTAAGTGTGTTGAAAAGTAAAAATAAATACGTAGAATCATCGTGGTGGCAAAGAAGTCACTGCTGGAACTCATACGGGAGGCTCTATCTCAGTTGGAGAGTACCGAAAGAGACTTGTAAGTATATAATTCAAGTACTACCCCCTAATTTCTTTCAATATGAATCTGTTAACTGGTTTCATATTCCCTAATAGCTCTATAGTGGTAGGCAATATGATCAACATTACAGCAAGTGCTACTATTATATTTCATTGAGTTTGAACTATATGTATCCTTGTGTAGTGGGTGTTGCTTCTCTCATGTGTTGCGTGTTAAGATGAAATTTCCCTACTGTTTTTATGAAAAAAAAATCTATGCATTTCCGATATTTTTCTGCCAATATGGAAATTTCCCTACTATTTTTATGAAAATAGTATTGGTGAATTTCACACATTGCACTGTCCATACATATGCATTTCCTACATTGTCCCTTGTATGCAACCAGGTTGATTCCTCCCCCTTCTATTAGTTGTTGATGTTGTTGTCTTGAAAGTTTAAAATAGTGAGTTACACTTTAATATGTGAAATATATGTTCCAGCAGTTTTGTTATAGTACAATGCACAATACTTCTTTTTTTACAGGCTACTGAAATAGGTATAGATTCAACACCAAGTGAGTTACATTTGTATGTTCACACACATGGTCAGTATGGAAAATCTTTCGTTGATGAACGTTCCTTAATCATCTATGTAAGACTAAATCTTAATGTAGTAGTTTACTTAATTCGTATTTTTTTAGTTTAAAGTAGTTTTTTGTATCTAATCATTTTTAAGTACAATCCATTAAAATTTCACTTCCACTATTACAGGAAAGATCTGAAGAAATATTATGAGAAAAAACATTATCAAAATCTGTTATTGATCAAATTGAAGTATATTACCAAGCTGCCGGAGGAGAAAAGAAGCGAAGAGTATTTGGTCTTGGATCTAAAGTAAAAGGCTACTACGGGCAAATTCTTTGTGTTTCTTGTGGAAATACTTCATCTTCAGCTTCACATGAATCGGTACTAGTTGCAGATTCGGATTTGAATGAGTTTATGGAGTGATTGATTCACGCACTTAAAAATAAATTTATTCCTATTGTCATTGAGGATGGACAAAAGTTGGTTTCTTCACGATCAGTTGTGAAACCTCCGGCTACTACTTTGGACGATCTTGATTCCTTAGATAATGATTGCAATGATCTTGATCAGTTGTGATACTTTTGACGATCAATGCATTGGTTTTTGATGGTTTATTTTGTTGAAATATTTAAAATTATGCAACAACAATATATACTTGATGGATGTGGGTTCTTTTAAGAATAGTTCGTACATGTTTTGTTCTATGGATGTTTTGGACATATTTGTGTTTAGATTTTGCTATCTTTGGTATTGTGTATGATGTGGGTTCTTTTAAGAATAGTTGGTAGATGTTTGGTACTATGGATGTTTTGGACATAATTATGTGTTTAGAAGTTGTTATGTTTGGTATTGAGGATGTTAAGATTTTTTCTATCTATATATGTGATTTTTTTTATATGAATGTTGAATATTTTAAGAAGATTTTGCTATCTATATATGTGGGTTCTTTTATATGAATGTTTGGTATTTTAATAATTTTATAATATTCTTTTAATATTCAAAATACAAATTAAAAAGGGTTTTGGAAGAAAAGTAATGATGACAGATTTAGCGACAAATTTTATCATTGCCAAACAAAAAACATTTGCAACGGATTGAGGAAAATAATCTTTTATCATAAAAAATTAGGGACTAAATAATAAAATTTTTAGCGACGGACTAGCAATGAAATATTTGGTTACGAAATAATCAAAATGACGCAACACAATATGAAATTAGTAACGACATTTATAAATATAACAACGAATATATTGGTTGCTACAAAATGGCAATAGATATAGGTCATCTCTATATCGTTGAAAAATTGACAATGGATTTTATTTTTTCCATTGCTAAATGGTTAGCAACGCGTAAAATAGCGATGACACGTATGCCATCATTGATCCATCTCTAAATTGATATAGCGATGGATATATGTTGATTAGCGACATTTTTGGTCTGTTGCTAAACGTGGTTTTTTTTGTGTAGTTGTTTTGTAAATGAATAATTGTTATAATAAGGATTAATAAAACCTTTTGGCTAAGATTGAAGCTAGTGCGAGTATGATTGCTAGAAACGAGCTTTGGTTAATTGATGTCTACGGTCTAGTAGTGAATCTTGTCTAGGTATAGACAGTGACTATTTAGTGAATAGTAGTTACTTGCTATTCCCTGAATATGATTATCTAGAGAATCGGTTAGGCTAATAATTGGAGGCCCTATAATGAATAGCGACTTAGTAGTTTAATGATTATAAGTGTTGGTTAACTAATAATATGTAGATCGAGTATGTTGATGGCATAGATTTCTAAATGGCTATATGACTATGATTGTGAATACTTGAGAATATGCTATTTCAATTGCAGCAATTGATGATGATTATGAATCTTGGCAAATAATTGTGGATGTGAAATGTGGTGAACCTTGGATAATTAGAAGTTGGTTATTTTCTTATATACTTGATAAGTTGATCCTTTCGTGCACTCTCCGGTGGTATGGAACACCATGATGAGTTCTTTACTTTATGTTCTTTTGGGTGTACTCGCCGGTGGTATGGGACGTCGTGGTGAGTTCTTTTACTTTATGCTCTAACGGATATGTGTGCATTGAACTTGGTATTTATACAGTTGTAATTATATTAGTGTCTCTTTACGCTTCCAGATCGATTATCCATTTGTTGTAAAGGTATTAGAATGTATTTATATGAGATATCATATTATTGTTCTAGTTGATTACTTATTTTGTACAGTGATAATAGAGATGATTCAGGTTCGGTTCTATACCTTGACTTAGATATATTATCTTGATTTATACCATATTTATATCATAATTTAGCTCAGTCGATCGATGATGCCTACTGAGTACCTGTTGTTTTGGTACTCATACTACACTTCTATACCTTTTTGGTGCAGACCCGAGTACTAGTTACCGCTGCTGAGTTGAGATAGTCTAGTGTTGATATTCCAAAGATCGGGTGAGCTTTTAGAGTTTTGAGTCACCTGTTTCCCTCTTATCCTTATTTATTATTTTGTATTCTAGATGAATGTATAGACTATTTAGACTTTGGGTTGTATTTCCTCTTATTATACTTAGTTACTCTTGTACTGATATTACTAGGTCGTGGGATTGGTGTCCGTATTTGATTGTCTTTTATGGAACATAGTTGTTATGGTTCTGATAACCTATTTTACCCCTTGTCGGGCGTTTCTATCGAAGTAACCCATTGCCTTAGCTCTTGGTTACGGTGTTGGCTTACCTACTGGTTGGTTTTATTAGGTTCCACCATGACTTGTGAATCGGGTTGTGACACTAAAGCATACTCAGTCCAAGATATATCAATTGAATAATTACGAGAATTCATATAAGATATATGCCATGCAATGGATTTACCATCTTAATGAATGGAAGCAACCTTAATTTCACGACCCAAAAACTAAGGGTCATGATGGCACTTGTCGCGGCAAGCCTTGACAAGTAAGCCTATCACCCAAACTGATATGAAATAAGAAAAGAAAGACCAAAGCCCAAGGTAAGGTTTCTAGAATGAAGCCAAACCACACTTATACAATAATAGCATTAAATACATAACAATGATACTATAAATCTCACCCAAACCCAGTGTCATAATGTAAGAACTAACTAAGTATATCTCAAAGTTAAAATAAATAACTGATAGTCCAAAAGGAACAAAATTTGTCTTTTAATATGAAAACAAGAAAAAAACTAAATAAGAGGAGGTAGTAGATCATATCTTGAAGTACAGACCGATTGCTACCTCAAAATACTCTGAGCACCGCTTGTATCGGCTATCGTGCGGCACACTCGTACTTGAATCTGTACAGAAAGTGCACAGTAGGATGATTACGGGCCACTTGTACTCAGTAGGTATAATAGGATAATTGAGCAAAGTAGAAAACAAAGGATATAAAATACACACTATGGCACATCACCTATAATCAGCAAATTTCCCAAATGGTAGCTCACATGTCTATAATAATAGTTCTAAAATATACACATATACCAAAAACAAGTACAACAAAAATATACAATTGGATAGACATCAAATCAAACCGCAAATACAATACAGAATGTACACAATGCAATGAAGAAGAAGATGATGATGTGATGCACGAGGTTATCGTACAGCCTCTGTATATACCTACTGAGCTGTACTCCCTAGGTAGGACTTGTGGGGGGTTCATCAATCCATATAAAATCCAATAACTAATATCAGTCTAATATTTATAACTCCTCTCTAGCACATGTATTCATAGAGGGTTTTTAAAGATGTCACAATTTCTATCAGAAAAAGCAAACATTTTCATGGTGGTACCAATGTTTCACAAATGTATATAGTAGGACGATGTAATGCTCACAGCCAACCAGAATGAAAGTTTCCAATTCTAACCAATATACCAATCATGTGAGCCAAAATCCACTCAATATACCAATCATCCATAATCCAATATAATCCATATACCAGTAAAGTAAGATACGGAATAATATGACATTGATACCACATAGATTCCCAACTTAGGCAATTTGCATAAAAAAGAGTACAAATATATATCAATACTAGCACAATTCGTTTTGCTAATTGACGCATAAAGCAACAATGTTAACCAAAGTCAACTAATAAGTCTATTTAACCACAAAAACCACAAACTCTCACAAATCACACCGAAATACATTAGGAACTGTACCAATTATTCCACACACTAGATATACCGTAAAGCAACCATGAAGAGGGGTAAAATGGTCAAATAACATAAAAATGAATAATTCACAAAAAATATCTAAAACCAATTACATCATCCACCACTAAAAATCTAGTTTGTCCTCAAACTAATGGCAAAGGAAATACCCGAATCAGCAAAAAGCTGGGATTAACTACTGTGCATATTGGACTCGACCTCCCAGGTAGTCTCATTTACAAGTCGATGCCTTCACTGGATCTTAACTACTGGAATAACTATAAAATACAACCGTATAACATCCCTGGCTAGAATGAAGATGATCTTCTCAACAAAAGACAACCTCTCATCTAACTGCACTGAATCCCAATAAATAACATAATACTCATTCGGAATGTAACATCAAAGAATGGAAACATGATAAACTAGAAGAATAGCAGATAAATATAGGGTCAATTCTAACTCATAAGGCATATCCCCTATAGTTTAAAGAATCTCAAATGGTCCAATATATTTGGGGCTAAGCTTTCCCCTCTTCCCAAACCTCATCACAGCTTTCATGGGTGACATATAAAGGAAGACTCGAATACCAACACCAAATCTTAAGGCATGAAGTCTACGATCCATATAGTACTTTTGCTTACTCTGAGCCACTTGAAGTTTATCTTGAATGAAAAAAACTCTATTCAAAGACTCGCAAAGAAAGTATGTACCTCGAAGTTTAATCTCAAAAACCTCAAACCAACTAATTAGAGAGCGTCAACACCCACCATATAAAGCATAAGAGAGAGCCATCTTAATACTTGAATGATAGCTATTATTATAGAAAACTCTGCAAAAGCTAGATGCTGTGTCCACTAACCTACAAAGTCCATAACAAAAGATTAGAGCATATCCTTAAAAACCCAAATAGTTCTCTCTCACTGACCATCAATCTAGAGATCAAAAGTCATGCTAAGATCAATTTAGGTACCTAAATCCCCTTAAAATGTCTTCTAAAAGTGATATGTGAACACTGAACCTTTATCTGAGAAGATAGACACTAGTACAACATAAAGATGAAATATCTCACGAATATAGATACGAGCCAACCTGTCAGCACTAAAAGAAACTTGAACTTTGATAAAATGATAAGATTTGGTCAATCGATTCACGATAAAACAAACACTATCCGAACCATAAGAAGAACAGGGCAACCTAGTCACAAAGTTTATAGTGATCCATTCTATTTCCACTTCGGAAGGGGTAACCTCTGAACCAAATAACCAGGCCTCAGATTCTTGGCCTTTACCTATTAGCAATCTTTAAAGTAAATTAAAATATTATCTATAAATTTGGTGTTGTATGTGATTTTAGCAACCTGAACCTAGACGTAGACTTGGCCTCCTCCAATATCAATCACACCCAATCACCTACTCTCGACACATAAATTCAGAATCCAATCCTCAAAACACTATTAAAATCAAAAGAGTCTTTCTTATCCTCTCCACCAAAACACCTTATCTCGAATCACTCTCAACCCAACATTATCAAACTAATGAGCTCAAATCTATAGTAACAAGGAAGACCTAGCCTCCACAAATTCCAAAACACACCTAGATGTGAAAGCATCAGGCCTAACCAAATGGTTAGCCAAACATTGAACCTCTAAGGCCAAGGGCCTCTCCTAGGTTAAAAGATGCACCAAGCTACCCATGGTAGTCGACTTTTGGCTCAAGGCATCCATAACAGAATAACCTTGTCTAGATGATAGAGAATAGTAGGGTTATAATTCTTGAACTCAAACCAATGACAGTGTCTCATATTAATATCTTACTGGGTAAAGAAATATTGAAGGCTACTATGATATGAGAAGATCTCACAACAGACTCCATATAAGTAATGCCTCCACAACTTTAAAGAAATACCACCACGCACAACTCAAAATTATGGGTAGGATAATTCTTCTCATGGGTTTTTAACTAACAAGAATCATACATAACCACCTTCCTCCATCAGCACAATACCTAAAGCCAACACCTAAAATATCATAAAAGATGATAAAGCCCATGTCTTCCCAGTGCAAAGTAAAGATAGGAGATGAAGTAAAAAAATTCTTGATCTTTTGAAAGCTCGCCTCATAAGTATTCGACCACTGAATGGACATCTTCTTCTAAATCAGTTTGGTCAATAGATCTGCAATACATGAAAACCCCTCAATAAAGCACTGAAAGTAACCTCTTAAACCAATAAAACTCTAGATCTCGAAAGGAGAAGTAGGCCTATACCAATAATAAACTACTACAATCTTGGCTGGATCGACCATAATACCATCTTTGGTTACCACATAACCTAAGAAAGAAACATACTCCAACTAAGGCTCACACTTGGAGAACTTTACATACAACATCTCATCCTTCAATCTTTGAAGAACAATCCACAAATTCTCCTCATGGTCTGGCTTATTCTTGGAGTAATCTAAAATATTCTCTATAAATACAATGACAAAAGGGTTGAGACACGGTTAAAATACCCGATTCATCAACTCTATGAACAACACTAAGGCATTGGTCAACTTAAACGACATGACCACAAAATCATAATGACTATACCGAGTTCAAAAATATATCTTTGAAATATATAAAGATCTAATCCTCAACTGGTGATACCCAGACCTCTAATCAATCTTTGAAGACACTGGAGCACCCTAAAACTGATCAAATAAATTATCAATACGAAGAAAAGGGTACTTATTCTTAACTGTTACCTTATTCAACCATTGATAGTTAATACACATACACATAAACCTATCCCTTTTGTTCAAAAATAAGACAAGCGCACCCCAAGGTGATACACTAGGTTGGATGAATCCCTTATGCAATAACTCCTGCAACTTATCTTTTATTTCCTTCAACTCTACTGGGAACATCCTATAGGGAGGAATAGAGATGGGCTTGGTGCCTAGATCAACATTGGTATAAAGTTAATATCATGATCTGAAGGCATACTAGGCAAATCTATAGGGAAAACATCCATAAACTTATGAATAATACAAACATAATTTAAAGAAGTTAGAGAATCAATACTAGTATCACAAATATGGGCCAAATAAGAAAAACACCCCCACTCTACTAAATGAGGAGCTTGAAGAAAGTATATAACTCTCTTGGGATCTGAATAAAGAACACCCTTTCAAGAGATCCTTGGCACGCCCAATGAAGCTAATGTCACAGTCTTAGCATAACAGTCTAGGAAAACATGATAAGGAGCTAACCAATTCATACCCACGATGACATTAAAATCTATCATATGTAAGATAATTAGATCTACCCAATTCTTACAACATGTGAAAGTCACAACACAAGATCGGTGTACCCGATCCACCACTAAAGAATCTCCTATAGGGGTAGATACACATATAGGCCTTGGAAAAGGCTCATTAACAGAATCAAAACTCAAAGAAAAATATACAGACATATAAGGTTGACCCCACATCAAACAACATAAATATAGATCTAAAACAATTCTACAATAATAATATTAGAATCTTCTGCCTCTTGTCTGGCGGGTATAGCATGGGACTATCCACAACCACTGCCTAATTGAGACATCCTACGATCACCACCACGGGCACTACTACCTCTTTCTTACGCACCTCTAGTAGAACCTCTACCTCTTACTACCGGTATAGTAGTAGGCCTTAAAACATGGAGATGACAATCCTTAGACAAATAGCCAACCTCATCACCCATAAAACAAACATTGTGGCCTAACTTAATAGGGTGAGGTATGTTTGAGCTAGAAAACCACCCAAAACTGCTGAAACAAAAGATCCACTACCTAAACTCCATAAAACTGCCTATATGGGTCTGCTGCGATATCCGTGTAAGCCTTTAAAATTCCTACCTTAAAAAGTATGACCTCAAAACTCACCCTGTTAGAGCACCCTTTCGGCACCTCCCCGAGATGCTAAAAAAATGGACTCAGTTATCTCTGCATGATCCACTATACCTTAAAATGATTTCACTAGCACTACCATCTGGGCAGTAGCAAGATGAAGTGAAATATCTGAATCCTTCACAAACTTTTGAATCTTCTTAAACTCGATGGCAATACTAGTATAAAAATATCTAAACAAGGCATGGAGACATGCCTCATTGTCCACAACAATCATAGAGCCTTTCCCTAAGTGATCAAACTTATCTCTCATCCGATCCCTCAAACTGTACAGAATAAAACTATTTAAAAAGGCCTCAACAAACTATTCCTAAGTCATCTTTGGCAAACCAAGAGGTTTGCAAGTAACAAGTGACCTCCACCAATCCTTAGTTGTATCTCTCAATTGGTAAGTAGTGTGAGAAACTGCATAAAACTCAAGCAATCTAAGGTTATGCAACTTCACATGATAATTAATCAAGAACTTATAGAAATCCTTCCCAAATAAAGGAATCTCTAAAACCTCTTTTGATCCTTAAATGACCTAACTATACTCACAAAATAGGAGACATGGTGAATCTGGCTGGATAAGATCCCACTTGAGGGGGTAACATAGATGAAGGATAAACTCTTGATCTTGGAATACCATACTCAGATACCGACATAAAAGGAGGAACAATACTTGGAGTCTATAGAGTACCATAAGCAACTGTTTGTTTAACTAGAGGATCAAAACTTGAAAACATAAGAATACCATAGGCAGGCTCTGGCATTAATGAGAGGGGTTATAATCTCTAGAGATAGAGGAATACTAGGTGCACTCAAAAGGACACCCTCCAAATATGTCAATAACCAAATCAACAACTCCTTTATGACTGGGGTACAAGAACTGTGTAGGACCTAAGTAGGCCTCATATCTCTAGTATTTTAAACTCGAGGCTCAAGGGAGAGCCCCTTAGTACTACCTTTAGAAAGGGTAGATCCTCGTGCCCATCCTCTACCTCGGGCCTATCCATGACCCATAACTCGCTCTCTAGAATGGATACTCTCCTCGAATGATGGCTCCACATCTCTAGCCTCATGGGATCTAGACTTTATCATATGTGTAGAAAAGGGTGAAACATAATTTAGAAAATAGGGTATGAAAGAATGTGCATGATAAGGAACAAAATAAGAAAAGTTTCCTAAAGATATCTTATAGCCTCTCGAAGATAGATACAAAAGTTTATGTACCAATCTGTGAGACTCTACTAGACACTCTGTTCCTACACCAATAAGACCAATGAACCTAGCTACTCTGATACTAATTTATCATAACCCTAATATTAAGTATCATAATGGCACTATCACGACCTAAAATAGGGTCTATTCGTGATGGGTATCTCAAGACCACCATGGGTCGGATACCATCCCCTTAGACTAAATTTTATAGTAAAATAAAAGTAAATAGTGAAAGCCAAAAAATTATATAATAAAGATAGATAAGTCTAATCAAGTTCTAAGAGCTAAAACATAATGGCCAAAATATTCCAACATTATCTATAAAAGCCTCTAAACCAGAAATACCAAACTAGGTTGGGACATGCCCACGACTATTACAAAGAGAATTCACAATTCCCAAAATTAGGCTCACCACTTCACAACAACTTGACCAATGTGCCATACCACCTAATACTATACAAGAGTAATAAAAAGACCTCAGACCCTACATCATGAAATAATTCAGTGTCAAGGGATGAATAATAGGGAAAGCACTGGCATGTTACTCAGGGGAAAATGATAAATTAATGCCATCACCAAAAACTAGTCAAAATCACATACACAATATTTTTATATACATATATAGGATGATGGGATAGGGTAAAGGGTCATGAACATGATATTTTAAACTATTATCCTAAACTATGTTGCTCGATCCATCCTCAAGGAACCCATGGGCTATATGTGTTCAACTTTCTCTGCTAAAAGGGCCCTAATGCATATTAGCTGCACGAATTGAGAAAACTAACAAAAGGTTAAAGACAACAATTTGATAGCAATACAAAATAGTTTTTTCGCACTAAGAAAATGACCATATATACCCCCAAAACAACAAATTTGATTTCTAGTGCTGGTCCCTATAGGACCTACACCTTCACGGTGAGCTACATAATTTCCTTTATGCCTAAATTAAAATAGTTTGCACATAAACCCAACCATTAATTGAGGAGACTTTATTAAGGCATTTCCAATATGATATTGTAATACCAATATGTTTTCAAGCTAATTCAACTATGCTAAACCAACATATATTACCATTTGACTCCCGAATTCCATTTGAAATCCAAACCGTTTCCACAAAGGGCATATCCAAAACCATTTTCACTATCGATTTTCCTTTAATGCAAATTAATGTTTCAAAGGTAAGTTAAGATATGTGAATATTCATATTTAAACTAAATTCATAAAGTAGATTGAGGTTAATGCCAATACCAAGCCAAAAATCCATAAATTTAGGGAAACCCATATTCCCCATTCTAAACCTCATGTAAATTAAAGCATGAATGATCCATTTTAAAACATGGGAAAAGAAATTCAAGAAATAATAATCAAAAGACCTCAACCTAAATTTCAAACCCATCAATTAAATCACATAAATAATGATGAAATGAATTTCCCAATGTAAATAATATAAGTTAGGGATGAGCAACATGCCTGAATTATACAAGAAATTGAAAGAAATTTGAGGTTTAGAGCTTGAGTGTTATATTTCCTTGTAAAACACTAGTATCTCTTGCCTTGAGAGTTAAAGAGGAAGAGAGTAAGTTTAATCTTGATGACTAAAGGCAATAAGTTCCTTTGAGTGTTTTTAAGTCATGGTAAAGAGTATGAAGGGTGGAAAAGACCAAAGACCCTAATTAAAATATGAAGGAAAAATTAGAAACAACTATCACAACTTGGGCAATGACTCGTGAGGTCAGACCATGAGTCATGACCTGGAGTCATTACCTGAGGGCAGAAAAGTTGATCCTTTTCTGTTATGACAATGTGTCCTTTATAATGACTCATTATGTCTTGTAATGAGTCATACCTTGGAATCATTATCAAGGGACCTAATTCTAGGCTTTCTCTCTATCGTGGAAATAAATCCTCCTAACAACTCATGACATCTCACAATGAGTCGTAGTATGATGACCCTTCAAGTTATTTTCTATATTTATGCTTATCTTCACCATTTGAGATTCTTCATAGATTTCCTAAGTCATTTATGACTTGGTGAGACCTATAGTTTGGTTACCGGGTAGTTCATTTAATTTTTAGAGCCAATTCTATATTTAAAAATCTTGTTGGTTAAAAATTATCACCGGGCAAAAACTTTAGTAAAACATTCTCGAATGTGAATTCCAACTAACTTAGAAGCCTTAGAATATCAATTTTACTCTACGTATACCTTTGGTTCGTGTCTCAATGCATCCAAGCTCATTTTGATCTACTGGTCGGAAAGTTAAAAATTGAAAAGAATAAAAGTGGGACCCATATTTGGTCAAAATGACCTTGGATTGAAAATACAACTTTTCCATTATGTCTGGAACATCTATTGTAAGCTATGGAGACCCTTATTTTAGGTCCAAGGCTCCTAAACTTATTTTGGGCTAGTGAGCAAATTTTATGAAAAGTGATAAAACTATAGATGCGGGCCTCAATTTTTGCTGACACGATCTCTGATGAAAAATTTGATGACTACAATGGATTTTAAATGTGGTTTACACCCAAAATTCACTATTGGATCATGTTCTTTGGATTCCGGATGAGTTCCAAGGGTCCAAAACTTATTTTTTAGTTTGTTGTAATCTGGGGCAACCACGATTGCAGCAAAGAGTGTAGCGACTATGAGTAGCATGATTGCTGCCTGTATGACTACATAGCAGCATCTCTTTAGATGTAGGGGCCATATAAAGGCCCCAATTCGCATTTGGGACATTTCCCCTTCACTATTTAGACTTGTAAACCCCAAAATGAATGTAATAACTCAAAATTGGTTAGGGGGAGGGGGTTGACTTGGGAGCTTAATTATCATCTTGTATCATGATTATCTTTAAGATTAAGGTAAGAATTTCTTGAATTCATGCTTGAATTTCTTAGTTTGGACCCAAAACCCCAATTAAGCTTAGGGCTTGATTTTAGCCCAAAATATGTTTAGTTTTTACCCATTCTTTGAAGGTTATGATTTCTTATTCATGTGTCAATATTGGGTTGGTCTTGGAAACTCTTTTTCTGTATGTGGGACCAACTTGGTGTTTTGGTATCATTTTTGGATCCGAAGCACAATAGTGCAATATGGGTATCATTTGACTTATATTAATGAGTAGATTATGGTTTTGATAGTGTGATGGCATTTTGTATATTTTAAAGTAAAGATGACCATTTGGTATATGAAGTGAGTTTTTACGATTTGACCAAGAGGTAGACTTCTATCTACTTTTCTTCATAGATGATGTGTCATTATGCTGCATGCAAATAAGGATGTTAGGCTTGATTATTAGTAGGATGACTTGACCTTGATTGTTGATATTTGGAGATTAGATGAGGGATTTGAACCCGTAAGATGACATATTTATAACCCTTTTGTATCCTATTACCTTTTCTCTTTAGTTTAGATTAGTTATAACATGGATATGATATAATGCTATGTTTGGAATATAGTTTTAGCATTTGAAGCATGATTTGTATATTTAGTATTATTGGCCTAGTGTGGAAGTCTTAAAACCATAAGTTGTGTAGAGTTGACTTGAGTACCCTTGTTTCTAGTTGAATTTGCTATCTTAGGCTTGAGTATGGCTTACTTGATATCTATAAAATAAACTAAATACTTAGCATAGTTTGGGGCATAGTTTTCCAAATTATGAAAATTGTGGATTAGAAGTGGGATTGTTCAGCCCACTTAGGCCTAAGCTTGTGTTAAGTCTTGTGGACTTAGTGCAAACGTTAGACGTAGATGAGGCTAGTAAACCTTAGAATAAGGTTACTTCATAACTTGGTAACTTGTATTGATATTTCCAGATTGTGGCTTTTGAGTTATGGTTCTGGTACTCCTTGTGTAAGTGATATTGAGTATTTAGGGATAATATTCCTCCTAGCTATGTTGTATGGCCTATAGAGATGCTATTTCCTCTTAGACTTGATGATTGGCCTATAGAGTTGCTATTTTCTTTAGTCATGATTGTTGGACCTATATAGATGATGTTCCTATTGGATATGTAAATTGGCCTAGAGAAGTGATATTCCTCGTAGTCATGATGTATGACCTATTGATATAAGATATCCCATAGATGATTACATTTATATTATGCCTCCTAGATATGGAATGCCTTTTGTGTGAGAGATGATTACATGTCTATCTATATTGTGACTCCTATATATGAAAGGCCTCTTGTACGAGAGATGATTATATTCTTACTGATATTATGCCTACTATAAGTGAGATACCTCTTGTGTGAGAGATGATTACATGCTTATTGATTTTATGCCTCCTATATATAAGATGCCTCTTATATGTGAGATTATTAGAGATATGCTACGACTTATAAACATGATTATTGATGAGTCCTAGATATGTGTAAGGGCCTAAGGCTGTGATTATGATGTTGTGATTATTTTGGATAAATTAATGCGCTAAGGGCCGTGTTATGATATTAATTGAATAGCCGACAAGTGTTTATCATTATAGATGATGTGTTTACACATTATGAATATGAATATGTATATTTTTGTATACACATGTATCTGGTATGGGACAGAGAAATATATGGTATAATGCTTATTATTCCACTGATTGAATACTGGTGATGCATGCATAGATTTGTTACGTTCATGATTATTTACCATTATAAATGATGCGATTATAGCTGAGATGTGATCTTATGAATTCTCTTCTATTTAGATGGTAAAGCTATGTGGTAACTAGTTGTCTATTACGGTCTATAACACTTGATGGCTAAGAATCTAATGTATTACTTAATGAATCTTGCTTAGCTAAAACATGGTAGCTAATAATGGTTAGTTAATGAATGGTGTCAGTTAGTAAAATATGGTTAGGTGACAAGTAGTAATGTGTTGTCTAGTAATGATTAACGGATATAAGAAGATTAGTTGATAATAATGAATGGTGGATAAATAATAGTTTTGGTCTAGTGATGAAACTTGACTAGATGTTAGATGTTGGCTCTTAAATAAATAGTGGTTAGTTTCTATCCCGTGAATAAGGATTATGTGAAGGATAATATTTAGGCTAATAACTAGAGGTTATGTGATGACTAGCGAACTAGTGATTTTATAATGATGTGTTGGTTAACTAATAACGAGTGGTTGGGAAGTATTGACTAGATAGATATTTTATGGTAATATGATCATGTTTATAAGTATTTTAGTGAATGTTATTTGGCAATGACTATTGTGATGATATTGATACCCGGCAAGGTGTAATGACCCAAATCTAGTACCTAGAATGCTACATGGTATTAATGATCTCGAAGGACTGCAAGCTAACCCATGACTGATACTGTACCTATATACTGTATAACATCATGTAAAATGTGGAATAATAGACTAAAATATGCCATTAAGTTTAAACTAGATAAAACATAATATCTGAGAGTACGGTATATCAACACCAAAACATGAACTGAAACAAACTGTCGAAACATACTGCAGTTTGAAAACCCTCTAACTGACTGAACTGTTTGAATAAAGAATTGATGGGACATATCCCCAAATAACTCCATCTACTGAAAGCTAAACTGAAATAATAAAATAAATAATAATATATTCCTTGAATAATGAGGACTCACTGCTAAATCTGGCTGCTGAAATTTAGAGTGCTACTGATGCTCTAGAACTCGTGCTTCTGGAGCTATGGTATAAAACACTATAGTGCAAATGCGTCAGTACGATTGAATGTACTGGTATGCATGTGTGGTAGGATGAATGCAGAGGTTCAAATACATGAATAATGCGAACTGATTATATAACATGAACATGAGAATACATACATGAACAAATGCCTATAACTGAATTTGTGATGATACTGACTACTGAGTATGAATAATTATAACATGAGTTACTAATAGCTGATACTGAGCGACTGTGTCTGACAGTCTAGGTTCTGATGAAACTAGTTGAGTTTGAACTATTCTGAGTTGACTATATCTGACAGTCCTGAATTCTGTAGAACTATCTGAGTTCTATTACTGATATTGAGACCAAAATTGTAATCATGAAAAGTAGTCATCTAATTGACATGCCCCAAATAAAGCAATATAGCTGTGTTGGGGTCCAATTTGTAACCCCAATTGGAAGGGTGTTAATATCGCGCCACCGATAAGGACAAGTTGTGAGTAACCCTCAACTGGAAGGTACTTAAATAAGAATGGTGGGAACCCACAACTGGCAGGTAAGCCACCTTATCAACCCTCAACTGGCAGGTTAGATGTCTCAACCTATGCTGGCTACGTAGTTCTGGAATGCAAGGATTGTTTCTAAGAATCATACCCTCTACTGGCAGGTGAGTTCCCATCCTTGGGCTCACTCGATGATAAATACTATTCTCATCTAAATAGATACTAAACATGATTAATTGAGTTGAACTGGACTGAGTTAACTGTGTTCTGTTGACTAACGAAATACTTCTGAGATTACTGAATATTGAGCTTTCCTGAGTCATATGATTGACTGAGTTCTATTGACTATGGTTTGACTGAGAGTATTATAAAAACATGACACTGGCTCTAGGCACAAAGCTAAGTTGTCGGGTACAAGTACCCACAAGACTCGATCGAAGAAAACTTGACAAAGCATGACATTCTTGAATACATGACCGATATCAACAATCCATAATATAATAAGATGGAGATTTCATGAAGCACATAGTTATCATAAAATTGTACATGGTAGGAATGCATATAATAAGTATCATAATTTCATACTCTTAACATCATGAGAATTAAAATAAACATCTACATTGCACATCAATATCATGGGAGTCATTTAAACATAAGGGTAAGACATGCATTTATCATATAGGTTACAATTGAGCTATAATACACAATTTGTATCCTCTTAGGCATTTTATCAAATACCTTACATGCACAACTTAGGGCATAGGTTAAATCATCAAATTACACATTATGAACAACTCCATTCATGGATTTCAACTTGCATGCTAACGTAGTTTCATGAAAAGCACGTAAGGATTCCAACTTGGGAATCATACAACAAGATAAAAATGGTTACAAAATGACCTACAACACAAACATCATAATTTATTATTTGAAATAGGGTTCTTGAGCTTTATGGATAAAAGGAATCCATAATCAATACTGTGCATACCTTGGATGGAAGATTCTTGAAAACAAATGATGAAATTCTTGAAATTGGATCCCTAATTGGAAACCCTAAGCTTGTTCTTGATGGATTTAAGAGAGAAACCACTATAATTTGAGTGAAATAGGGCTGAATTACGTGTTTGTGACTTATATAGGGCTGGGAAATTGACCATTTTTTCCTTGAGGGCACGATCATTTAATGACTAAAAATTGGGTGCCTACGCTACAAGCAACACGACGTGTTGATGCCTGTGATGTGATACTCCATGTGTCATGCCATGATCATGTTGAGCCTCAGAAGTTTTGGCTCTGGCGGCCTACACAAATGTTGACCAACACGATTGGCGATCCGGCGCGCCAAGATCATATTGGTACACTATTTTGGGACTCTAAACATGATCTAAACGTGTTTCAAAATATTTAAAACTTATCCGAGAACACCTATTGGCTATCCTGATCATGAACTAATGAAAATACGGGTCATTCAATGACATTAAGATTGAGATATTAGATTGCCAACTTCTGAAGGCCAAAATAGGCTAAGTCTAGGAACTTGGTTAGAATTTTCTGTCTGGGACCCCTTAACAATCTTAAAGGATTGAATTAGCTCAGAAGTTTCATGGAGTCTAACAATATCTGCCCCTTGAGAATATTCATCCTCAAATAAGACTGACTGAGAGGAGAGAAGAGATAAACTGACATACATACTGAACATGATCAACTGAAACATGATTCCATGAATGACATAACTAATAACTGAATACACCACACTGAGTACGCATATCTGATGCATGTGTAACTGATTCATGAATGCCTGACTAAGTGTTCTGATGAATTGAGTTTCTCACAACGATAATGCATATCTGATGCATGATTATATGACTGAACTATTACATGAATGCATGAATGAATATGCAATGGTATTTAATACCAAGTTTATGTTGAAATTCTGAACATAAACTGGATACCAAGTTGAAACTGAAATCTGAACATGAAACTTAAAAGCTTAAGGAGAACTGTTACCTTAAGCTAGATATAAGTTAGTGGAAAATAGGTGAGGGTACTCGGTTCACATGTCTGCATCTGCTTCCTAAGTAGCTCCCTCAATGGACTGATTCTGCCAAAGAACTTTGACTAGAGGGACTTCTTTGTTCCTCAGTCTATGAGTCTGATAGTCAAGAATTTCAAATGGAATCTCTTCATAAGAGAGGCCGTTTTGAACATCTATGCTCTGAATAAGGACTACAACTTCTAGTTCACCTATGCACTTCTTGAACAAAGAGACATAGAAGACTGGATGAACTGAGGCTAGATCTGAAGGCAATTCAGGCTTATAAACTACTTTGCGAAAGTAACAGAGAATTTTAAAGGGACCAACATATCGGGGACAGAGCCTTCCCTTCTTACCAAATCGTTTCACTCCCTTCATGTGAGAGATCTTTAGATAAACATAGTCACCAATATTAAACTCGAGATCCTTTCTACGCACATCTGCATAAGACTTCTGTCGGCTCTGGGTAGCCCAGAGTCTTTCTCTGATCAACTGGACTTTTTCTAAGGCATCAAATACTAAGTTAGGCCCTAGGGCTGTGGCCTCACTAACTTCGAACCAAACGATTGGAGATCTACATCTCCCACCTTAGAGAGCTTCAAATAGAGCCATCAAAATACTAGAATGATAGCTGTTGTTGTATGCAAACTCAATCAAAGGCAAGTGGTCATACCAACTACTCTTGAAATAAATTTCACACGCCTTAGAATATCTTCCAAATTCTGAATGGTCCTCTCTTCTTGAACAAATATCTAATGTAGATTTTTGCATAATCCTCAACCAAATAAGAGGTATGGACTAGAAGAAAATGGGCTGATTTGGTTATCCTGTCTATAATGACCCAAAGTGAATCATGTTGATGACGAGTATGAGTTAAACGCGTCACAAAGTCTATGTTCACTTCTTACCACTTACAAGTAGGAATATTAAACTCCTGCATGGACCTACTAGGTTTCTGATGCTCTTTCTTAACCTACCGACATGTAGAGTACTTAGCCACAAACTCTACAACATCTCTCTTTATCCTACTCCACCAATAGATCTCCCATAAGTCGCGGTATATCTTAATAGCCCCTGGATAATAGAGTACCATGCACCATACTCTTCTATAAGAATTTTTTGCCTCAAGTCATCTACACCTGGCACATAGAGACAACCCTGATAACGTAAAACACCATATCTCCCTTGGGAGAAAGCCTCTAGTTTCTGATCCTTGACTTACTCTTTCAACTTGACAAGACTGGGATCTATATCCTGATTTTCTTTCACCTCAAAAAGTAGAAATGATTTTGAACTACTCTATACCCATATATTACCCTCTACTGAATGAACTAGCCAGATACCTAGTCAACCAAACTGATGAACTTCCTGAGCTAATTTCTTCTTACTGCTCTCAACAGAAGCAACACTACCCATAGAAAGTTTACTGAGAGCATTGGCTACATTAGCCTTGCCCGAATTATAAAAGACACTTACGTCGTAATCTTTCAAGAGCTCTAACAACCTTCTCTGACAAAGATTGAGATCTTTTTGAGAAAAGACAAAATGAAGGATTTTATGATTTGTGAGCACATCTACATGCACCCTATACAAGTAATGCCTCCAAATATTTAAGGCAAATACTATGACTGCTAACTCAAGATCATGAGTCAGTCTGGAGGTGTAGGCTATGACCTTACCATACTACATAAGGACACAACCCAAACCTACACTTGAGCCATCACAGTAACACCATAAAACCATCTAAACTATCTGGAAGAGCTAAGACTAAAGATGAGGTGATTAGAGTTTTTAATTCCAAAAAACTCTTCTCACAAGGATCTGACCACTAAAACTTAATTTTCTTCTGAGTCAATCTATCATAGGTGATGAAATAGAAGAGAATCCCTCAACAAATCATTTATAAGAGCCAGACAAATCTAAGAAAATCCTGATATCTGATGGAGAGATAGGTCTGGGCCAGTTTTTTACTGCTTTGGTCTTTTAAGGATCAACCCTAATGCCATCATCGGAAATGATATAAACAAGGAATGCTACTGACCTTAGGCAAAATATGCACTAACTAAATTTGGCGGACAACTGATGATCTCTGAGAGTCTGAAGCACAATTCTGAGATGGTCTGTATGATAACGCTCACTGTGAGAATAGACAAGGATATCATCTATGAAGACTATGATGAGCATGTCCAAGTATTGCTTGAACACATGGTTCATCAAGTCCATGAACGTTGTTGGGGCATTGGTAAGACCAAAGGACATGACTAGGAATTTGAAGTGACCATAATGAGTACGAAAGGCTATTTTTAGAATATCACATTCTCAGACTCTGAGTTAATGATAGCCTGATCGGAGGTCTATCTTAGAGAAATAGATGGCATCCTGAAGTTGGTCAAACAATTCATCAATTCTGGGTAGTGGATACTTGTTCTTGATCGTAACTTTATTGAGTTGACGATAATCAATGCACATTCTAAGAGAACCGTCCTTCTTTTGCATGAATAAGACTAGTGCACCCTACGAGGAAACACTGGGTATGATGAATCCCTTATCTAAAAGGTACTTTAACTATTCTTTCAATTCTTTGAGTTTTTGCTGGTGCTATTCTGTATGGAGGAATAAATATAGGCAGAGTATCTGGAAAAAAATCAATTCCAAAGTCTATTTTCCCTTTCCAGAGGAATTTTTGGAAGATCTTCGGAAAAGACATCTAAATATTCATTCACGAATAGGACTGATTCAAGGTTGGGAGTTTCGAAACTAGAGTCCTTAACATTAGTAAGGTGATAGATACATCCCTTAGATTTCATTTTCCATGCCCGAAGGTAGGAAATAAGCTGACCTCTGAAAGCTAAAATATTATCTCTCTACTCTAGGAAGGGTTCATTCAGAAACTAAAACTGGACAATTATGTTTCTGCAATCGACTGTGCCATAGCAGGAATGAAGCCAATCCAGGATGAGAATGACACAAAATTAGTCATCTCTACTTTGACTAAATCTGCTGAAGTGACTTTCTGAAATATCATAACTGGATAGTTCTTGTATACTCGTTGGGCTATGATAGTTTTATCCACTTGGTTGAGATTGATAAGGGCTATGATAGAATCTCGAGACTGACTCCAAAATCAGCTTCTATATAAGGAGTAACGAAAGACAAAGAAGCTCCTGGATCTAGCAAAGTGTAAACAGGCAAGTGAAAAATCTATAACATATCATTAACCACATCAGGAGAATTTTCCTGATCTTGCTAGGACTGGAGAGAATAAAGTCTATTTGGGTGTTGCCCACTAGTAGCACTAGAAGTAGTACCCTACAGGTTTGTACATCGAACTGAGCTGAGAAATGGTTCTGCTGACTCTGGGAACCTATCTGAGGATAATCTCTAACTCTGTGGCCTGGATTTCTATATCCAAAACAAATATTGCTGCCAGCTCTGCAAATACCCTGATGGTGTTTGCCACAAGTCTGACAAAGAGGATTAGTTATGGCATTGCTAACACTCCTCTGAGACTTAGAGCCTGGCACTCTATCTCTATTATAATCCTTGAACTTAGGAGCTAGAGCACTGGATGAAGAAGGAGCTAGAAATGATGACTGACAAAACTGAGAAGAGTTTCCTCCCTCTGACTTAGGATGGGCAAAGTTGAAACTATATGTCCTTGCTCTCTTATTCTTCTTCTCCCTCATCCTAATCGTTTTCTCTTCTATCTGTTTATCATGAGTCATAAGCCTGGCTATGTTCATGTTACTATTCAACATTGTGGACCTATACTCATTGACCATACTATCGTTCACCCCAAAAAAAACTTACTCATCTTGGCCCTGCTATCTATAACCATATGAGGAGCATATTTGGCTAATTGAGTAAAATTAAGAGAATACTCTTTAACAGTCATGTTGCCCTACTTGAGGTTGATAAATTCTAACACCTTAGCTTCTCTTAGTTCTAGGGGAAAGAATCTATCTAAGAATGCGGTGATAAACTCCTCTCATTCTATGGATCCTGCAACAACTGACCTCTCTTACTTCTACTGCTTGAACCAAGTATGAGCAACATCTTGTAACTGATATGTAGATAGCTCAACACTCTCAATAGCTGACATACCCATGATGTCTGTAACCTTCAAAACTTGGTCAAGGAATACCTAAGGATCCTTTTTTGTCTTATACCTAAAAACGATGGAGGATTCACTCAGGTAAAGTCCTAAATCCTGGATGCAGTTGAATTGGACAATGGGTTGGCCGAAATGACAACTGGTCATTCATTCTGAGCAACAACTGACTGAGCAAGAGATATGAATGGAACTCTGAACTCTGCATGAGAGACATGCTCGCCCAAAAGATCTACGGGCTAAGGGGCTGACTGATTCCCATTTCTCTTCTTGGGAGGCATGTTCTATAAATGGAAAAGAAAAGGATTAAGCTGAGAGATTAACTTAAGATTATGCTCACTGGCATGACATGAATACTAAAAATGGGAAACTGTTCCTAAACATCTTATATCCCCCTAAACATAAGTGTGGCGCACAACATACCCATGTACAAGATTCTACTAGATGCGAATTTTAGACTTCCTAGGACACTATTAAACTTTAAGCTCTAATACCAAGTTTGTAATGACCCGAATCTAGTACCCAGAATGCTACATGATGCTCATGACCTCGAAGGACCACAAGCTAATCCATGACTGATATCTCTAATTTAATACTATATAATATTATTTAAAATGAGGAAATAATAGTCTGAAATATTCCATAAGGTTAAAACTGGATAAAACATAATATCTGAGAGTATGGTATATCAATACCAAAACATGAATTGAAATAAACTATCTAAACATACTGTAGTCTAAAAAGCCTCTAACTAACTGAACTTTCTGAATAAGGAGTTTATGGGACATGTCTCCAACTAACTCTATCTACTGAAAGCTAAACTGAAATAATGAAATAAATAATAATATCGTCCTCGAATGATGAGGACTCACTACTAAATCTAGCTGCTGGAATTTGGAGTGCTACTGATGCTCTGGAACTCATGCTACTGGACCTATGGTATAAAACACCATAGCCCAAATGCGTCCGAATGATTGAATGTACTGGTATATATGTGAGGTAGGCCAAATGCAGAGTGTTCAAATGCATGAACAATTCAAACTAAATATATAAAATGAACATCAAAATATATGCATGAATAAATGACTGTAACTGAATTTGTGATGATACTGACTACTGAGTCTGAATTTATAACATGAGTTACTAATAACTGATACTGAGTGAATGTATCTGACAGTCTAGGTTCTGATGGAACTAGCTAAGTTCTGTACTATTCTGAGTTGACTATATCTGACAGTCTTGAATTTTGTAAAACTATCTGAGTTCTATTACTGAGACTGAGACTAAAACTGTAACTGTGGGAAGTAGTCATCTAACCGATATGCCCTAAATAAAGCAATATAGCTGAGTTGGGATCTAAAATATAACCCCAATTAGAAGGGTGTCTATACCACGCCACCGGAAAGGACAAGCTGTGAGTAACCCTCAACTGGCAAGTACTCAAATAAGAACGGTGGGAACCCTCAACTATCAAGTAAGCCACCTTATCAACCCTCAAATAACAAGTTATATGTCTCAACCTACGTTGGCCACGTAGTTCTGGAATGCAAGGTTTTCTTCTAAGAATCACACCCTCTACTGACAGGTTAGTTACCATCTTTGGGTTCACTCGGTGCTAAATCCTACTCCCATCTTAATAGACACTAAACATAATTAACTGAGATGAACTATTCTGAGTTAACTGAGTTCGGTTGAGTGACAAAATTCTATAGAGATTACTAAATTACTGAGCTTTCCTGAGTCACATGAATGACTGACTGAGTTCTATTGACCATGGATTGACTGAGAGTATCATGAAAACATGAAACTGGCTATAGGCAAACATCTAAGTTATCAGGTACAAGTACCCCTAGGACTCTATCGAAGGAAACTTAACAAGGTATGACGTTCTTGAATACATAACCAACATCAACAATCCACAATATAATAAGTTGGGGGTTTCATGAAGCACATGGTTATCATAAACTTGTACATGGTAGGGATGCATATATTAAGTATCATAATTTCATACCATAACATAATGAGCATTCAAACAAACATCTACATTACATATCAATAGTATGAGAGTCATTTGAACATAAGGGTAAGACATGCATTTATCATATGGATTACAATTGAGCTATAATACACAATATTTATCCTCTTAGGCAATTTATCAAACACCTTACATGCACAACTTAGGGCAAAGGTGAAATCATCAAATTACACATTATGAACAACTTCATTCATGGATTTCAACTTGCATGCTAACATAGTTTCATGAAAAACACATAAAGATTCCAACTTGGGAATCGTACAACAAGATAAACATGGTTACAAAATAATCTACAACATAAACATCATGATTTATAATTTGAAATAGGATTCTTGAGCTTTATGGATGAAAGAAATCCATAAATCAGCACTATGAATACCTTGGATGGAAGATTCTTGAAAACAAATGGTGAAATTCTTGAAATTGGATCCTCAATTGGAAACCCTAAGCTTGTTCTTGATGGATTTGAGAGAGAAACAACTATAATTTGGGTGAAATATGGCTGAATTATGTGTTTGTGACTTATATAGGGGTGAGAAATTGATCCTTTTGCCCTTGAGGATGGGGTTATTTAATGACTAAAAATTAGGTGCCCATGCTACAAGCGACGCGGCACGTTGATGGATACAATATGATACTCGACGTGTCATGCCATGATCATGTCGAGCCTCAAAAGTTTTGGCTCGAGCAGCCTACACAAATTTTGACCAACACGATTGGCGACACGGCGTACTACGATTGCATTGGTCCACTATTTTGGGACTTTGAACATGATCTAAACGTGTTCTAAAAAATCCAAAACTTATCCAGGAACACTTATTGACCTTTCTGATCGTGAATTAATGAAAATATGGGCCATTAAAGGACATTAATATGGCAAGATAAGATTTCCAACTTTTGAAGGCCAACATAGGCTAAGTCTGGGAACTTGGTTAGAATTTTTTAAGTCTGGGACCCCTTGACAAGCTTAAAGAAGAAATTAAGCTCAAAATTTTCGTGGGGTCTCACACAAGGTTGGAGAAAACTAGAGGGACAATATTGATACTCGACAAAGCCAGAGAATACTATTGTGATAATGTTAATACCCGGCAAGGCTGGAGAATATATTGATGTTATGTTGATACCTGACAAGGCCGGATGATATATTAATGATATGTTAATACCCAGCAAGTTCAGAGGACACTATTGATGATGTGTTGATACCCAGAAAGGCCGAAGGTTGATTACAATGATGATATTCCTGATAAGGCCAGTTATGATGAGTTGTGATATTAATTGTGTACTTTGCATTCATTCCTGCATACATATAACCTATCACTAGTATGAACCTATATTTCAGTCGGTATGGGATAGTTACATAAGTATGGATAAATAATATGCCTTATGATATTGTATGATGATTGAACCTTCCAAGATTGGGGCGGTGGGGGTATATGTATTGATCTTTATTTCATATATTCCGCATTATTTTCGTTATATCATTGAGTAGTCTGTTACTAGTCAATCTGGACTACGGGATGGCTTGGCTATTGGTGGTTTATGGTAGGCACCATTATGACCTGAGAAGTTGGGTCGTGACACATAGTTAGGACCAGTTGTCACTGGCAATTTGACTTTACTTTAGAAACTTTGCTAATTTAATTATTCAACTCTTGGAGGGTCTAAAGCTCATGAACTTGGGGTGTTACAGGCATTTGTCGCGGCAGGCCTTGACAAGTAAGTCTATCACCCAAACTGATATGAAATGTGAAAAACAACAGCAAAGCCCAAGTTAAGGATTCTAGAACAAAGCCAAACCACATATATACAATAAGAGCAGAAAATACATAATAATGATACCATAAATCTCCCTAAAATTTGGTGTCAAAGTGTAAGAACCAACTTAGTACATCTTAAATTCAAAATATACACCAAAAAGTCCTAAAGAACAAGAAATAAGCTAAACAAAAAGAGGTAGTAGATCAACTCTGGAAGCATAGACTGACTTCAACCTTAAAAATACTCTAAGCACCTCCTAAATCAGCTACCATGCAACAAAATCATACCAGGATCCTCACCAAAAGGGTACAATAGGGATGTATATGGCCCACTTGTATTCAGTAGGTATCATAGATCGACTACGCAAATTATAAAAATAAAGTATATAAAATACATACTATGTGCTCGTCACCTAGAATCAAAAAATATCCCAAATGGTAGCCCACACCGTCTCTACTAATAATTCTAAAAATATACACATGTACTAAATACAATTATAAGAAGATAATATAATTAGATAGACATCAAATCAAGCGCAAATACAATATAATGTGCACAAAGTATGAAATACAATGATGATGAGGATGATGTGATTCACGAGATTGTCTCACAACCTCTATATATACTTACCGAGATTTACTCCTGAGGTAGGACCCATGGAGGTTTCATCAACCCAAATATAATTCAATAACCAAACCAATCTAATATTTATAACTCTTCTTCGGCACATACATCGATAGAGAGATTTTAAAGATGTCACATTTTCTGTTAGAAAAGCCAATATTTTCATAGTATTACCAATATTTCATGAATCTAATTCTCACAACCAACTAGCTTGAGAATTTAAAAAGCCAACCAATATATCAACCATGTGAGCTAAAATGCACTCAATATAACGACCGTCCATGCTCTAATATAATCCATGTACCAGTAGAGTAAGATATGCAATAATATGGCACTGATAAAATATGGATTCCCAACTTACACAATTTCAACCAAAAAAGTACATATATATATATATACACACACACACACATACACACA